>JACERR010000021.1:0-665235 GCA_016760335.1 Gastrodia elata
ACTCTTGCATAATCCAGCATTAGATTCATCACAATGTCCACGTAGAGTGACTCGGGACACTCTATATGTATCAAGATTGACTCCACTCGGCTCAACCATTCCTTTGCATATATAGGAAAGTCAAGCCCTCGGTACATTGCTTGATGTAGAAGTTGGTCCAAAACTAAGGTACCATCTTGTTGAAAACTCCTTCAATATTGCCAATTACCTCTTTTGTCTCCAATTGAAACTATAGCTCCAAGCCAACTTGAAAGGGTGTGGCAGCCCACGTCAGACTCTCCAGAATCCATTTGACTCTAAAAAAAGAAGTTACTAAGTTTGTTAAACTAGAGAATGAGATTTTGAGATATGAGTATTTTTTATTCGATCTGCAATTATTCAAAGAGTTACTGATAAGATTATGTTATGGATGTTTACCATATTGATGTTTGGCATCTCAAAATAATGGTCTATTAGGTGAAAGGGATCATAGATTCCATTCTGGCACCTTATGGTGTTCTCTGATACCAACTATGGGGTCCTGTACTTTTCGCGGCCGATGCTAATTCTGATATTAGCATAATCATAAAATTGCAGTGCTCCACTCTAGGTGGTGGCAAATCTCCAACTCGAGTAGAGTTAGGTAGGACCCAACTCACCTTAAGCTAAGGACTTGTCACCCTACTGTGGGAGAACTGTAAATATACATAGATACAAATCAAAAGTGGCAGAAGCAAGAAACAGAGTAATATAACATCCATAAATATAACATAGTATAACAAAAATAAAGAAACATTAACCCAGATCAAACGCAGAAGCTTAAATACATTCAGAATTTAATTATTACAAATTGAATTTAATAGAAAGTGAAGTCTCTCAATCTCACTACAAAAAGGGAAAAATCTACCTAAGCAGCAGTAGTAAAGATCCTCCTCCTGCAACCAGCTCCGATCCTGCAGCACTACTGATGAACAACTCTAAAAAATCAGATATTTGTTAGTGTCACAAATGCCAGGGCCCCAGCCAACAAAAGAAAAGGTTACAGTTAGACAATTGTCTCAGTACATTTTAGGCTATTTAAGTGAACTGAATGTTTGAGATACCACATTTAATGGTTTTAAACATGCAAGCATAAAAAAGGTGCAACAAGCTACAAGAACGGGGTAGTTATAAACTAATCATTTATATCTAATCAGCAGGTATGTAAAATAACATACAAAATATCAACTAAATATGGTGAGGCTAAAAGCAAAAGTAACTGTGACTACTAAAATAAATTTGATCCTAACATGCTTATGATCACATGGAGACATGCTGAGAACAATAAGAATACAAGTACTGAAAATAGACATACAATTCTAGCATCCTAAACATGCCAATATCTTAGCAGTAATTATTGAGAATGTATATACAAATGTGCAGATTGACATAAAAAAGAGGCCACTTAGACATGTGACAAAAGTAAACTATGTACATGCATGAGCAAGAGTAAGGCCACTGAGACATGTGGCAAAGCAAGTCAAAAAACTAAAAGAAAGGCCACTGAGCATGTGGCAAAGAAAAACAAATACTGACAACTGAACTAAAGTAGCAGTAAGCATGAAACATAGTGCTGCCATAACAGAACAGGCCATACAGGGCCTCTGTACTGAAAGTTCAACATGTATCTATCCTAGGCATCTGCAGAGCTAGCTCCGAGTTGAACTTATAGAATAAGACATGTATCCATCCTAGACATCTATCGAGCTAGGTCCGAGTCTATTCTATAATAATATAGAATTGAAGAGGCAGACTAGTTAGGATATACTCTACTAATTGAAAGTACTGAAAAGAACCGAATGAAATGCTATGCTTTTCAAATGCTATCTTAGGATGTATCTTCCATATCCTAAGTTTACCTACTATGCTCAAGGAACAAGGCTCAATATTCAAGGTGTGCAGAGCAATCAAGTGAAGTAAGCAAGAGACTCGATCTAGACATATGTGATATCCGTTGTTGTCTACTTTATCCAAATCTAACTATTCTGAGAAGATACAAGTTAGGATCTCCAACATCTAGCTATCGAGTAAGATCTCAGATTTACAACATTAAGGTCAACATTAGAACTTAATAAGTTCTAATTCATAATCATATGATGACTATAAAGATTTAAAGTAAATTAATGAACGACTTAATTATTATTATTTTACTCTCTTTACCTTAATCTTGATTAAATAAATCAAGACTTAAGGATTCTGAATCCAAACTCCACTTGGTATTCAAATCTTGAATCCAAGGTAGTAGCCTTAGTAAGGATCTAGGGTTCACACTTTAAAACCCAAATTAAAGATAAAAAATCTTATAAGCTGAAGAATTCAAAAAACTATGATCTTAATGAAAGGTTACTATACTGGTTGTAAGATAAAATAAATAATAATAACTAAGAATATAAGATTTATATTCAATATTTTAGGATACATACCTTATCCTATAGATTGAATCACTCCTATACCCACATGGAAGGCTTCAAAAGGATTAAATAATAAATCACTTAAGGAATTCTAAATGGAGGTAGTTAAATTCAATTAGAAGATCTAAAGTCTAAGATCTAAGATTTGATCACTTTAGACTTAAGCTAGGTTTGGATTTAGAATTCTACCAAGGGTGTTTCTCTTAGGATCCAAGCCTATGGATCAACTTAATTAAGTCAATAAATAAGGAACTAACATTTTAAGATAGTTTAGACTTAATTCTTAAGACGAGGTGATTTTTGAGTACTCTTAAGATCTTAAGATCTTAAGAAGAACTGACTTAAGATTTCCTTAAATAACAACCATACTATTACATGAGATCTCAGAAAGATGCTAATATTCTAATTAGAAATAATTTTACTTAAATTTTAAGACTTAAGGAGTGCTTAAACACATTTTGGTCAGGATGACCAAAATACCCCTCTTAAGGCTAAAAATGGGATTTTAGGATTTAATTATCCAAATTGACTCTAATCTATTTTAATGAGTTCCATAATGGTTAATGAAGTGGGAAATACACTTATCTTAGGTTTTGGCAACCTAATTAGCATAAATAACACTAATCACACTTATTTAAGCCAATTAAGGTATATTAGGGGATTTTAGAGCATTCTAGGGTGATCCATTTGCATTATAGGCGCACACTATCCTTAATAGGCATTAAGAACTTACCTCCACTAAAATTAGAGCTTAATCATAGTTTAATTCATTACTCTCTAATTAAGGTAGTTACGGATGATTAACAAAAGTAGAGTTCCTAAAGTACTTATTAATATTTTTACATAGGTTCCTTAGGGTTTGATGAGCAATCAAAGCCCTTAATCAACAATTTTGGATATCTATTGAATAATATGATTTAAATAAGACAGAAAATGATTGTCAATTATTAGAAATCCAACCATTGGATTGAAATTTTATTGTATATTCAGATTCCTTGTATTTTCTGTCTGATTCAAATACTATATTGGATCATACATTTGGATAAGTATAGCTGAAGTTATTTAAATAATTTAATCTGTATTTTTATTTAATTAAAATCATAGGATGGATTTTCTTAATAATTTCCTTAAGGAAATTAATTCAGAACATCCTTTTAATTTCTCTGCATCGGGCCCATTGCAAAAGGTCCGAGTCACAGGTCATCCTTGACCGTGATGTCATCTCCTTTCCGTCTTCGATGACAACCCGACCGCCCGAAACCATACGGGCAATCTTCCTTCACCTGAATTCTCCATGGCTCCGGCCATTCCACGCGTTACTCTCGATGGCTACACCTTCAGGGCCTGAATATGCTTCGATTTGCCGACCAAGAATGCCCTGTCTGGGTGGCGCCGCGCAGAGATCGTTGTAGCTTGCCTACTTCGGCCGAAGGTCTGTCTTCCCAGGCTAGAACCTTCGAGAGGTGAATTCTATTTATAGAGCCAATTCCATGCACTAGAAGTTAGTCTACATGCTCAGAGACCTAAGGGGACTCAAATTAGACAGCTCGACTAGCCTTGAGAGTGGTGAGACCTTGGAGTGCTACTTGCTGCATTGCCAGACCCGAGCTCACACTGAGTCGATCGATTTCTGATCGAATCGATCGATCAGGTCGAGCCCAACTGATTGCCACCAATTCGTAATCACTCAGGAAGGATTAGGACTCTTGATAAGGACCCAATACCTCAATGAATTGTCGCGATTTACCGGTGAGGGGCCGACTGCCAGTGCCTCTCCAGATATGATCATGCAATCTTATTCACTTTCAGTCCTCCCAAATACCTTAGCAAGCAGGCCAGACACTAGGGTATGATCCTATCACAGCACCTAGAGTTTAATTGAGGGAGAGTCGAGTTGAACCAGCTTGACAGAAGAAGGGACAAGGCTTGTACCTTGGTTTGAAGAATTGCAGTGACAGAGAGGAATCAAATTGCTCCGGAGCTCACATTAGACTAATGCAACCAGGCTCACAGGGGGTCTGAGCACCAGACGGGCCCACTATCAGCAGAGCGCAGCCCTGGGATTGCCTGGAACAGAAAGCACCTCAAATGAGATCTGCCGAGAGGAAGAGGAGAGGTCGAGGGAATTATAGTGAGCAAAGGAGTTTACTAAGATGGTGGATGGCTATTTATAGGCCTAGGAAGGCTTGGGGGGTGAAGCCATGGCTGAGGTTTAAAGTTTTGGCTCGGACCGAGAGGCCAATCGCCATTCTCCTTTTGATTGGCCCGTCCTCCCGACCCACCCTTAGGTTCGGCCACTAATGGGGAAGGGTGCTAATGGCCTAGAGAATCGGGGTAGAGGAGTGGCAAACAGGATCGATGTGGCGAGTAATTTGTTAAATCTTCTCTGTCGGTCTACGATCGAGTGAAGACGGAGATCCACAGTGGCGGGTCCATCTCCATCATTTGAATTCGAGGCTTTTGAGGATAGATGTGTTTGTTGCAGCATCCCGATTAATCAGAATTGCGGATTAATTCTCGAGCGTTCGGATGTTAGATGCTGACTGGGCGGATAGGATTACATCATGGCGCGCGGGTTACAGACCGTTAGATGGAGATCGCAGAGATGCGTGCTATGCATCGTGGTGGCTTAACTCGGTGCACCGCTGTCGGGACCTTGCAGCGGATCTGCCATGGTCCTGATAGCAAATCCTGCTGTTTATTTTAATTAATAATATTATTTTAAAATATAATAAAATCTAATTAAATAATTTACAATTAGTCCTAATTATTCTAAAATCTAATTTAGGATTAAATGAGCTCTAAAAATTCCCAAAAAATTCACCCTTAGCTATTTGGGTTATGATAAATTCAAAAATGAGATCAGATTTAATTTGGAGATTAATTTAATTTAGGTATTTTCTGGGCTTAAAAATAGGCAAAAATACCAAAATTCTCAATTTAGCTCTGATTAATTCCAAACTTCTAGGGTTAGGTTTAAATGACCTATTGAGTCTAAAGGAATCAAAATCAAAGCTTGGTTTAGCTTAATTATTCTAGTTTAGCTAGGGTAACAACTAGGGTTGTTATAGCTAGACGAGGAGCTAAATATGCAATAGTATGAAGGGTACAAGGCTCAAGAGAAAAGGAAAGTTGAGCTAGTGTACAAGCTCAAAAAAGCCTCTATGGCTTGAAACAAGCGCCAAGACAGTGATTTGAGAGATTCGACATGTTCATGTTAGAGTTTGGGTACAAGAGATGCCATGCAGACCACTATTGTTACATAAAATAGTGTAAGTTCTCCTACATCATGCTATTGCTGTATGTGGATGATATATTGATCACAGAATCGGAACATGGAAGAGATACGAATGATGAAAGAGCTGATGTCAAGAGTTTGACATGAAGGACTTGGGGCTGGCCAAGTAGATTCTGGAATGAGAATTAATAGGGAAATAAGTGCAATAATCCTGAAATTGTCACAGAAAGAATATGTTGAGTAGGTGCTGAAAGGATTCAACATGAGAGAAGAAAAGCTATGGGCACTCCCCTAGCAAGTCACTTCAAATTATAAAAGGAATATATGCCAAGTCTGAAGAAGAAAAGGAGCTTATACTAAAGGTTCCTTATGCTTTAGTAGTTGGGAGCTTGATGAACGGATGATCTACATGAGACCGGATATTACTCATGAAGTGGGAGTGGTTAGAAGATTCATAAAAAACCCAGGGAAGCACCATTGGGATGCTGTCAAGTGGATCTTAAGGAATCTGAAAGGTACAGTGGGCAAAGCTCTATTCTTTGAAAGATTTGACATTATTTTTCAAGGCTATGTAGACTCAAATCTTGCAGGAGATGTTGATGTCAAAGAAACACTGCAGATTATGTGTATACATTAGGAAGTGCGGTGGTGAGCTGGGTCTACAAACAACAAAACATTGTGTCGCTATCTACCATAGAGGTGGAATACATTGCCATTACATAGGCAAGTAAGAAGATGATCTAGTTAAAGAGTCTTATGGCAGAATTGGGCAAGGAGCAGAAGGATGTGAAGCTCTACAGTAATAGTATGAGCACTATTTACCTAGCTAAGAATACAATATTTTATGCCAGGACAAAGCACATTCAATTCCACTACCATTTCATCAGGACAATATTAAAAGAAGGACATTTCAGAATGGAGAAGATCCACACTTCTAAGAATCCACATGATATGCTTACAAATGAAATAATAATAGTGAAACTGAAGCTATATGAAGCTTTAATTAGCCTTGATATGTGAAGAGAGTGTGGGAGTGAGCTACACCATGTTCTTGACAAGAATAATAGAAGACATTAAATAATTAAAGGCGAAAGATGGGGTGATCTCCTAAAGGTCAAGTGGGAGATTGTTATGCTTATAGAGACCATTTAGCCCATCATCGAGATACTAATAGCGCTCCAGTAAGCTTCTAAGAGGTTTTGAGGCAATTGTGAACCAGGATTGAAGTCTATTAACAACATAGGCACTACGGCGCACCGCAGTGGAAATCGGCGCTATAGCGCACCGCAGCGGGTCTATCTTGAGATGCAGATAATTTAAAAGGCAAGACACTACTGCACACCACAGCGGGTTTGTAACGCCTCACTATTAGATTAAATATAATAATCTAATAATGAGTGTTATTGTAGTATTTAATATTTAGTTAAGAGATTCTAACTTAGCATTTAATACTATCTTATATTTTTTAAGGATCTATGGGGGGGAAGGAAATTCAATTATTCTAACTCAAACATTCATTATTTTTAATATGAAATTACAAATGACATGAAAGAATAGTTTTCACACATCACAAAATATTTAATTTACAAGTTCATAAATAAAGCTTGTTCTCACATAAATAAACAAAGTAAATTATCTTCTCCCAACTATTGCTCAACTTCCTCCTTAATTGTAGGTCCTGTTCCTTGCTCCTAATCTACCGTATTTTGGTTTTTAAATACGGTAGGGCACAGCCAAAAAAGAAAAAAAATGGTTAGACTTAAAAAGTCTAAGTACATTTTAAAAGTAAGCTAAACATTAATTAAGCGGATATCACATTAGATATTTATAATTTGAAGTATAAATGGTGCAATAAGCATGAAAATAATAAGGAGAGTATGTAAGAAATTTCCTCACAGTACTATAGTATTTTTACAAATTCTACAACAATTAGGTTAGTGTAGCATTTGAAGTATTGGCAAAATGAAGGAAAAAATGAATATGTTCAAATGATTTCATATGCTAAGTAAGAAAAATAGAGTAAGAAAAGGAACTATATCTTTATATGAAATCTTACACAGTATAAATTTTTATAAGATTTAAAATGCTGTAAATCATTTCAGTCTAAAGACTGAATATATAATTCACAATCAATGAGATTGAGAGAAATGCAATTTATAATTTATTTATCTTGTAATTTTGTTATGTGGGCGCAGAACAAGCGAGGAGTTGAGTACGTTTACTCAATTTATCTGTAGGTGGCGTCAAAACAAATACACACATTCCCCCTCAAAGGAATTATGTGGACTTTAGATATACCAATAGCCTTGCCCAAGTAAATGACAGCTATACTAAAATCCTCTATTATGGACCCCTCTAAAATGTTTATTTAAAAAGTTTATTAAATGCACAAAATCTTAATGTATGAATCAAGACTTAGGTTTAATGCATTGCAAGCATAAGAAATTTATCAAAGAATTATAAACCATGTGATATCTATTATTTTTATTCTTTTATTTATCTATCCTAACGATTGCATATTCACAATGGTTGCCCATATATAGACCGTCCAAATTGTAATATGACAATAAGAGAGAAAATAAATTAAATTTCTAAATTTCCATTTCTAAATCAATAGATATTCTAAAATTTAAAGCAAGCAATTGCAATAATAATACTAAAATTTGGCATTACTGAACTAATGTTAAATCAATAAGTTTTTTCATTACCTTATACAGGGTCACCATCTTTGTTCAGATTAGCGCATACTTAATAAAAATGTACTTTTAACTTATCATTCACTCTCGCATTATACATATGTCTTATTACTATTACATATTACATTGTGTATGTGTATGTTTCTGCACAATACCATTTATAATTTTGTTGTATAAAATTAACTAAAAGTTTCAATGTGAATGATAAGATAAGAATGCTAAAATATAGAGTAGTACAGTTAATGAGATCCAAATGAACTGGAGAAAGTGTAGTAGAATAATTATAAGGCTAATGAAGTTATATAAACATCATATTGGCTTGCAACCATAAATACTAAAAATGTAGGATTTGTGAATGATGCTAAGGTATTGTGATAATGAATATAAAACTTAGAGCAGCCCAGCAATGGATACAAAAAGAATAAGCACTTAAGCCATTAGATGTTCCAAATAATGGACTCAATATCATCCAACTTTAGATTTGTATACAATATAACAATATAATTAAGGAATGCCAAATTAACAATTGAACTTTAAAAGAATGTTATATATATTTTGAGTTAAAGCTTTGCAATTCTGGTTGAATTGTGATCAAATGAAAACAACTCATTTATTTTTTTTATATGTATATTAAGGGAAAAGCAGAACTAGCATTTTTTCCTGCAAGACTCCAGTTTTACATATTATCTATCAAATACTCTTTCTTATGAAAACATTTTTCTCTAGGGTACATCAAAATAAATTAATAAGAAAAGAAATGTATATGCATGCCACAAAAATCAAAATAATTTTCCTTTGATAGCATACACGACCTAACATTGTTGATCATTTAAAATACTATAGATAATCAGCTTGCAAGATGCCCAAATATTTATAAGTTGCATATTCAACACAAAAATATAGTATTTGTTATCACAAATCTTAAAACATCAATAAAATTTAGCATTCATTAGTATCTTTAAGATTATCAAGAGATGATTAGATATTGTACATTGATAAAATATTAGCAGTTGAATTTGTAAACATGAAAGTTTGAGAGCTTTATATGTAAATCTTAAAGATAGATTAATATACAAACTATATATTTTTTTTTGCATCAAAAGTAAGGCTTTTATCCTATTTCTTAAAAAAATCACATACTCTAATGATTTCTTTGATACACAAATATAAATTCATTATTACTAGATAAAAATGTCATTTTAACATACCCCAATAAGGCTATTACATGCGTTCATTCAAAAGCTGATATATCAAATGATTTTCTAATAATTATGAATTGCATTGAAGTTCTAAACTTATTCCATATCAATTTGAATTAATTAGGATTCTTCTTACTAAACACATTCTTGAGGGGCTTCCTAGTTCACAATACTTTAAATGATATTCTCCTAATTAATAACTAGTACATTTTCAAATAAGAATGCTAAAAATCATGTACACTCTTAGTACAACAATACTAGGATAAAGTAACCTCCGAAAAATAATCAACTGGTGATGATAAAACCATGAGATTTGGATTGTTATGAGATGGGTCAAACTAAAGCAAATATATCTTCTTTTATTTTACTTTGAGAGCATAACTATTGAGGACCTTGTGATCACGAAGTGTGAGTGGTTCAAATACCATGTTCAACTATTCAAAATAATGGTGAAATATAAGGCATTGTAATTAATAGAGTTCAAGCTGGATGAATGAAATAGAGGAGCACTTTTTGAGCATTTTGAGATCAAATTTTTTTTATAGAGTAGCTATACAACTAGCAATATTATATGGGGCTAAAGGTTGGTCAACAACAAATAAACTTACCAATAAAATAAGTGTTATAGAGATGAGGATGCTTCGGTGGATGAGTGGATGTACTCACAAGAATAGAATGAGAAATAAGTTTATCCATATCAAGGTCAAAGTGTCCCCAATAGTGGATAAGATTATAGAATGGCATTGTAGGTAGTTTGGGCAAATCAAATATAGACAATTCAATGTCCTAATTAAAAAATTGAGTTTATGAATTTTGTTGATATTAGAAAAGGAAGAGCAAAACCAAAAAATAAACATGAAAAGAAATCATTAGAAGAAATCTTCCCTATTTGGAATATAGTTCACCTATATATAGATCATTTTCAATCAATACACATAATACTTGTTAATCACACAACACTACAAAAGCAAAACTGCATTCCTATATGATAGTAGTTACAACAACTCTTTTAAACTAAAGTTGCAATCATACCTCTAAGAGTCCAATCACAGCAAATAGTGTAACTGTGTAAATTATATGAACATCACTAATCTAGATATTCTATTGAGCAAGTCATCTATGTTCCATTGATCTATTGCCTATGCCTTGGTAACATGCTATAATATAACAGCCTCTCTCTATGCCGATAAGTCAACTTTCTGCATTAAAAACTAGAAAGAACCCAGCTTCAGTTATAGTTTATTATTCTGTGTGACCCCGCAAAAATCTCCATATTTGCTTGCATGCAAACAAACTTCATATGCAACTAATGATTCAATTAACCAGTTTCATTCATACCACTTAAAATTATAACTTTAAGTAACTACAATTTAACTTTTGCTCCTACAACTTATGTTAATAGACAAGAACAAGCTCCATTCAAGGGCTCATTTACATATACAAAACCCATTATTGCAGCAAGTAGCACTAAATCTCCACCAAGAATCTCTTCTTAGAAAATGCAATATTATAAAAAATACTCCACAGAGGATATTACACATGTTTAGTCACAGATGACATCAAATTATTTTCCAATAATTATAATTATCAAAGATTTCAACAGGGTCCAATATTTTTCTTAGTATCTGCTTATTTGTCTCAACAAAAGTTGTGTTGATTAATAGTAGCAAATGTTCCATAGTATGAATAGCAAATGTACAATATTTAGTATTTAATAGTTAATACTATTAGTTAATAGTAGAAAAAGATAAATCAAAATAACCTGTATCGAGGATCAATAGAAGAGAAGAGCATGCATCGTGCTCAGCAATAATAAATAACCCATATGAACTTATACTCAATGATTGGCATATGGTGACTTCAAAAAATTTCAATAACTAATCATCATGCTAACTTATTCATAGTGTAATTGGAAACTAAAATTATTAGGAAAATATTAAAAGAATTTTGTTTAACATTTTACTTGAAATTAAAATAATTCAGATATATTCTATAGGATCGTACTGCTGTTTCTTTGCAATTAAAAGGTAAGCACGTCTATTAACATAATTGAGAAATCAACAATTCTATAAAACCTTTATAGAAGAATGGGCTTATGAATGCATTTATTTGATACTGTTCTCAATAAAATAGAGTGAACTTTCTCTTAAGAAATAAGTGATTATCGTGTGACATCCTTGTGTGCAAGGTTAGCATAAGATTCAACTTGGCATAAATAGATCAACACAAAATTTAGATTATAGTTCGCATTCATAGTTGTACTATAGTCAAATTTATTGAGCTAAACACCAAGAAGATCAGCATGCTACAAGTGATAGTTCAATTATAGCATCAGCTTTTAACATAAGAACTTTATCAAACTGAATATATGAGCATGGGTAAATATTCAATGATTAAAGGAAAACAAAATTATTTTCTATAGAATTGTTGCATTGCTATATAAACACTAACATAGGTAACCAAAATAGTTTTATAAGATAAAACAGTAATATGCAACACTAAACTCTTTATTTTCCAATCTGAGCTATCATCTTTTTATTCCTTCTAATTGCATTCATTGTTCAATTATAGATGTTTTTATGATTTTGCACTCAATATAAAGCCATAAAATAGAATGAATGAAACCTGATAAGTATCTAGTCACGTATCATTAAGCCGTTCAGTAGATCTTAAATAAGTTCATTGCTCAAGACAAAAATGTTATTACTTACATTATGAGATACCACTTGGCATATCTCATTCTTAGTGTGGCAAAAATGAATATACCTCATATACCGTACATAATTCTAATCATTAAATGACCTCAATATGCTTAAAATAACAACAAGTAAACAAGAATAAAACCCATTAAAAACATATTAAAGAAAAGAACATTGGAGAATTTGTCATGATAACATCCTCTTCATTTTGTCTGTCATATTAAGCATGAACTATTTGTATGCATAGCAATATCTGTTGCAAGAAAAACCTTCTACACATTTGAATTGAATTCTTTATCAATATGCTGATCTTTAGGTAGATGTTGATGAAATTATAGAAGAAAAGTATGTTATATCAATAATTGCATTGGACAATAATAATAAAAAAAATATCCTTAAACACACAGCGTATGTAGATAATACTTAGTATTGTCAACCAATTATATAATTGGACAGCCAAATATTCATTTCAATTTGTACGCATACTCTATTTACATAGCTCTGAAATATTAAAGTTAAATTCTAATCAAGTTCCATCAGATGTGATAATGATACCTAGCATGATATTCAAAATCTTTAACCCTGAATTGTCTCTCAACAGTCATTGTGAAGTCCTTAAATATTATTAATCAAAATAAAATTCTTATACTAGAAAAGTTAACAAGTATGAAAGAATCCCATGCATATTGAGACAACATTGTATGAAAAAAAATTGTAATGGAAGCCATTCTAGTAGTCTGGAATATATAGCATTCTCTACTCATGCAGTATCTTATTATAAGGATTAATTGACTTAAGATAGATTAAGTATAATAACAGATAAACCTAATGTTAATAATATTATTTGACTAGAGTCTACTTTATACTTTCATTTTCTCAGTTCTGAATGGTCTGATTCATTATTGAATTACTACAAATAAAAACTTATATAAATCCTTTGTTTTCGTTGTGGCAAAACAAAAATATATAATATGAAAATATTAAACCAAACGCCCTCATAATAAAGCATGATGTATCAAATCAGTTTTTTGTATTAGGTAATCAGATCATTAAGAAACTGCAGCATTCCTTTATGTAGGTTTAAGAAAAAAAAAATTCCTTAATGCAAGTCCTATGTGGTCCAATTGAAATATGAACATACTATAGAATTGTTTCAAACTTTTAAAATTTTTATTTATCAATTTGTCTTAAGAAGAATGTATTCTAACATATTAAAATGCACAAAATTGCACTCAGGTCCATTATAGATGCTAGTTAAAAGTGTCCTTTTACTGTAACAAAGGAACCCAACAAGAAGTTTGATGGCTCCAAGAGAACATCGATCTAAGATTAGATAATAAAGGTGGCACATATTAAGCTTTCTTCTAAAGTAACAACATAAAAAGGAAACATAGAAATTCATTATAAATTACTAAATACAGATAATGTTGATACTAAGATAATGATACATGTATCCTTATGATAAATTCCCTTTCTATTAATTAAGATATATTTATAGAAATGTAATGCAATAAATATAAATTCTTCAGCTATTTGATCAGATGCCATTTATTCAACATTCTACAATTAATTTTGTTTAATCTTCAAGACACTTACAGATAAAATTGAAATAGACTAAATCTCAAAACGCAATCCAACACACTGATCTTACGTAAATAACATTTGATAGGAAACAAATCGAATGAGGTACGTTCTTCACAGCTTTAGGTTTTAAGAGATCACCCTTTACACCGCCTACTGCTTGCAATTCTCCCTATGAACACAAAGATTAAATAAGTATGGCCTCGACTCTTACCTAGATTGAAACTTTTGCCCGTTTACTTTGCAACTTGCGACTAGATGAGTTTGCATTGATGATCAAGATATCTAGGTAGACAACTACTAGCTTATACAAGCGGTGGAAGCCATGTGTCATCACTTCACGCCTCAGTTGAGCGGTGGCTTCCCTTCGTTCCTTTCGCCACTCGAAGGATAGGGACGAGAGGCTCGGTCATGTGCGAAGGGACTTAAGAATTATGGTTTGCCATTGGAATGCTATAATGGAATTATATATATATATATATATATATATATATATGTTGTATTATTTGATTAATTTAGAATTTTCACTTAATTAGATTCATATGCTAATATATTTCTAAATGAATTTTTTGAAAACTTGCTTTTTAGCTAAATTGGGGGTAGCAGACTCAAAAATATGGTTGAAATTTTAATCAGAAGTCAACTTAATTATTTTATTTTTCAGGTTTTCGAAAATATAATAAAATAATCGAGAAAATTGACTATTTCCAAAACTCATCAAAATTTCACCCCAAGCTAATTTGGGTGTGAGGAACGCAATGGCGAAGTCCGGTTTTTAGTCTGAGGTCTAAATAATTCTCTCATTTTCTTGATTTTAAGAATTACCCAAAATTAGGGTTTTATTTGTTTAAATTCCAAGTTTGACCAAAACATTGTAACTTGATCTTAATGACTAATTAATATTTGATAGAAGAGATTTGAAGTTAATTGGATTATTAAATGGTAATTAAAAACCTTGGGTTGTTATAGGGTTCCATCCTGAAACACGGGCACTACCTTGCAACGTAGAGCTAGGCAATTCAAAAGGCGGGCACTATTGCGCATCGCTTCGACAGGATATACAAAACCCAGGTGCTATAGTGCACTGTATTGCCTAGCGGAGTTCTGAACCAGTTCAGCTTATGTCATAAGTAAATTGGTGGGGCATTTTGAACATTTTAGAGTTTGAAAATGAGTTGGGTACTTAAGAAAACAAGTTTGGAGGATTTTACAATATTCACACTCTCAATTTGGAGGCTAAGGCTCTATGCTGTGAGGAAGTGATCCCAAGGTGAAACCCTAAGGAAGCTGCTGTACATGAAACCTCTTGCATGTTGGAGAAAGCAATCTAGGTGTTGGCTGCTTCCACTCCTCTCCATATTAAAGTAAGAGCTTGCGTATTTCTTATCAAAGGATAAGCTCTTTGCAATTATGTACTCTTCAAGTTTTCATTGTGATATTTTCTATGCAGTTGCTCCATAGTTTATCCAATTCTTAAGTTTTCCACATAATCTCTTGTGTTTGGATGTTTCTGTTCTTGTGCTTATTATACATGCATGTGCTGTGTGATTTTCTACTTGTGGTTTTCTAATTTCGGATTTGCTGGGTAACCGTCAATGCAACCCTGATACTCAATCAAGCACACTAGTCAAACTTCTTTTGCTGCGGAGTGTGTGATCGCTAGAAAGGACCCGAGGCCCAAAATTGAATTGGTATCAATTTGAGCTCGATTGAGCTTGATGAACCCCCTCCAACTATTGCGTGATGCGGGTAGACATAAAGAAGCACCTATATGGAGAAGGAAGAGTTAGAGGGAGTACTTGGCTACTTCTTCTCTGTCGGCTGGAGGGGATTTAGGGTTATGGTTTCACAGCTCTCAATTGGCCCACATAGCTCCTAGCTTCCAAATTCTTCTCACTAGATGCTTGAGATTGCAAAATGATAACAATTGGGAGAGGAATATGGGTTAAGGCCGTAAGTAGCGAAGCGGTTGTCGGGGGCCATAGTCCTTGCTTGAGAAAAACAATCACAGTTTAGGTAGAGATGCACAATAAATAATCTCGGTCATTGGATCCAGATCCAAATTCGATGGCTAGATTAGATGGATCGAAACAACACTGTCGGATCTCCCCTAAATAATGCTAGACGGCTCGGATTGACGCGCATCACTGTCCCATGCAACGGGGTCCTACGGTGGATCCCTGTTGTTCTGATATTTAATCGTTGGATTTAAAAAAAAATATAAGTATTATTTAATTTAACTACTTTATGTATTTAATTAATATTACACATTTGATTACTCAAAATTAAATAACCAAATGAACTCCAACAAATCCCAAAAATTCACTCTTACCTTAATAAGGGGTGCGGAACTAAAAAATGCAATCTGATTTTTGGTCCAAGGTTCATTTAATTATCTTAATTTTTTGGGTAATTAAATATTCTTAAAATATTCAGGAAAAATTCAGTGACTTCCAAATATTCCCAAAATATCACCATTAGCTAATTTGAGGGGTGAGGTGTCCAATGACGAACTCTAATTTTGATTCTGAAGTCATAATAAATTAGGTATTTTTAATTGATTAAATTAATCAAGAATATTCGTCGATTGCAAAAGATCTCAAAATCACACTAATTTGAGATGAGAGCTCCTATTGCTATTATAAGAGCACTAGAAGTGAAATAGAGCCAATTGGGATACCAAATAATGGATAACAACATTAGGGTTATTACATAATCCCATCCTTAAAAGAAGTGTCTTCCACGATGCCCAAATGAATTTAATATGAAAAAATGCATGAAAAGGAATTCAAAAGAGTGCAAACTCCCTAGTTAAGATAAGAATTATGAAAACTTCTTTTGCATATCTTCCTCTTTTTCCCACGTGGCTTCTTCAACTGAGTGATTTTGCTAATGGACTTTAACCACAGAAATACTGCGATTCCTCAATTGCTTAAGGACTTGTCTCAGAATTACAATAGGTGTAATGACAAAAGTTAAGTCAGGCTGCTGCTCGACTACTAAAATATGAACTTTTTGACTTGGGTCAAGCAAGCACCTTTGCAATAATGAAACGTAAAATAGTTTATGCACGGCTGAAAAGTCTTCATAAAAACCCAACCTAAGCGTTGATGTTCTAGCCTTTCCAATTACTTTGAAGGGTCCCAAGTATCTTTGATTTAGTTTTATTGACATGCCAAACTGTTGCACACCATGCATCAAACTAACTTTCAAAGAAGCATGCTTTTCAACCAAAAATTCTAACAAGTGGTGGTGAGCATCATGATATTTCTTTTGTCTTTCTTGAGTTGTCAACATACTACACTTAATCAAAAGAACCTTTTGTTGGTCTCCTCGATCAATTCAGAACCATATAGCTAAGAATCTCCTACCTCAGTCCAAGCAACAGGAGTAGTACACCTCCTACCATAAAGTTATTCATATAGAGCCATACCAATATGGAGCCATACCAATACCTCAGTCCAAGCGAGGTGATCTTTCCATGATCCGCCAAAATCTAAAACTCAAAGACGTAGAAGATCTTCTAAGATCAGGTTTACTCGCTCAGTTTTACCATCAGTTTGGGGATGAAAAGTTGTACTCAAAGCTAAGTTAGTCCCTAGGTCCTGCTAAACAACAGATCAAAATATAGAAGTAAATCTACTATCGCCATCTAAAACTATGTAGTTCAGTGTATCATGTAAATGGAAGATCTCCTTGATGTAGAGCTTGGCCAGCATCTCTACGGAATCAATCTGACAAATCTAAAGAAAATGAGATGATTTGGTGAGTCTATCGATAATCACCCAAATCGCATCAAAACCAGACTTACTCTTAGGTAAACCCTTGACGAAATTCATGGAAATGTTGAACTACTTCCATTCATGAATAACCAAGGGCTTGAGAAATCCAGCAAGCTTTTGATGCTTGAGCTTAACTAAGGAACAGCAATGACACTTGGAGATAAAAATAGAAATACAACTCTTCATGCTAGGCCATCAAAATAACCTCTTCAGATCTTGATACATCTTGTTGGTACCAAATTGGATAGTGTAACCAGAGTTATGGGCTTCAAATAAAATTTGCAACTACTGACTTTTGGGAAATTATAACCTATCTTTCAATAAAATCACACCATTGACGCCAAGACACAAATTAGATCTCTTTCCACTTGCAATATCAAAAACAAGATTGGAAAAATTAGCATCTTCTTTATGAGCTTCGATAATCCTTGATCTTAGAGAGGAATATGATTAGATATCAAACAATACCCTACATAAATGAGAAGATCTGATTGGCTCGAGGTTTAAGCTTTCAAAATCTTTGATCAAGGATTTGTTGCTACAAAGATAAGACAGAGTCGCTTTATGACTAAGGGCATCAACTACTACGTTAGCTTTACTTGGGTAATACTGAATTTCCAAGTTGTAGTTAAAAATTAGCTCTAGCCATCTATGTTGATGTCAGTTAATTTCTTTCTGGGTGAAGATATACTTCATGCTTTGTTGATCAGTAAATATCTCTGTACAGGCAGTGTCTCCAGATTTTGAGGGCAAAAACTAGCAATACAAATTCAAGATCATGCACAGGATAGTTTCTCTCATTGGGTTTAAGCTGCCTGGAGGCATAGGTTATCATTCAATGATCTTGCATTTGAACACAACCATGTCCTACCTTAGAGGCATCTGTATAAACCTAAAAAGCCTTACTCTCTTGAGGTAGTATACGAAGTGGTGTAGAAATTAGCAAATATTTCAACTTCTAAGAAGCCTCTTCACAGGATATGCTCTAGATGAATGACACTTCCTTCCTAGTTAACTGACTTAATGACATGGTGATTTGAAAGAATCGTGGAATAAACTTTCTGTAAAATCTAGGAAGTCACAAAAAACTACAAATTTTAGTTACAAATTTGGGTTGCACCAACTGCTGAACAGCTTAGATCTTCTTTTGGTCAACTCGAATGCCTTCATAATCAAAATTTGCACTTCAAAGAACTTGGCAAATAGCTTATGATATCTCAATAATTCAAGAATGGCACGTAGATGCTTCTCATGCTCAGTAGCTGGCTTATAATGGATCAGGATGTTGTTCATAAAATCGATAACAAACTTGTCGAGGTACAGCTTAAAAGATTCATGGCATTAGGTCCATGAAAGTAGAAGGATCATTCATCAATCCAAAGGATATGATTATAAACTCATAATGTCTGTATCGGGTCCTCAATGTTGTATTAGGAATATCTTATTTTTTAACTCGAAACTAATAGTAACCTAATCTCAAGTCTATTTTAAAGAAGACTTTCGCTCCATTGAGCTGATCAAACAAGTCATCTATTCTAAGTAGAGGATACTTGTTCTTCGCTATCACCTTGTTAAGCTCATGGTAATCAATACACATGCACATCTATCCATGTTTCTTCTTGATGAATAGAATGGGAGCTCCCCAAGGTGACATGTTAGGGTGAACAAAACCTTTTTCAAGTAACTCTTGCAAGTGTTCTTGCATCTCTTGCAACTCTTTGAGTGCCATTCTATACAGGGCCTTGGATATGGGCTGAGTTCTCAAAATTAGTTTGACAAAAAACTCTACCTTGATTACGAGAGTTAGTCCAGACAAGTCTTCAGGGAACACATCCAGAAACTCCCTAATGATGTTGGTGTCTTTCAAGGTTCTATCTTCCTTAATTTTGCTGATTTAGGTTACTAAAATTGAATCGCAACCTTTGCTAATGAGGCACTTGGCTTCAACCGCATTAATGAGTGATGCAGTCAAGCCAATTTTACTTATAAAACTATGGGTTTCTTTCCTACTGTAATAACTCGAAGTTCTTACCCTGGCCAATTAGGACTAAAAAAATCCTTAATTCTAGTCTTAATATGCTTAAATAGTAATAAGGACCTCACCCCATAGTTTTGGGTCCAAATCAGGGGTCAAACATATCAAACCTTGATTTTGTGAATTTTAGGAACCTTGGAAATTGACTGAATTAAATTAACCTCAAATATAAAATAAGACTTTGCCATTGCGCTCATGACCCCCAAATTAGCTAGGGGTGAAATTTTGGAGGCATTTGGAAGTCATTGGGTTTTTGTCGAATAATTTAATATATTTAAAGTACCCCAAAAAATAAAAAAATTAAATACTCATCAAAATTGAAATTAGACTTTACCATTGCGTTCCCGCCCCCTCAATTAGCTAAGGGTGAATTTTTAAAATTTTAAAAAGTTGTTTAATTATTTAATATAAATTAAGAAAGATTGAAATTAATATTTAAATTATTATTATTATAATTGCTTCCTACAGTCTTATCTCCATCTTCCCATGCTGTGATCTTCAGTCATTCAATTGAACAGAAAATCCTAGCCGTTCGATTGGTTAATTGAACAGTTCCCATATGTCTTCCTGCTCCTTGCGCGATGCACTGCGCGTGGCAATCGTGCCCCGTCACTGCCCGCGCAGCCATTCGTGACCGCCCTAGAGCCTACGCCGAGCTCCATTAAGTTCCCTGTATCAAGCTTTGTGTCGAGGTTCGCACTCCGTTAAGCTCTTGAAAGCTCCAAAGCCATCTGCCACAGTCCTAACCAACACTAAAGTCCAAGCCATCTGCCCAAGGTACTCTCGATCCCACAATCCATTCATTCAATTTTTGAAATTATTTCTCGATTGTAAATTTCCCATGTTAATTAGCGATTGTCTGATCCGATCAAGCTCGATCAGGCTAATTTGACCTGTCATCCATTGTGTTGTATAGTGACAACCTGTTTGATCTCACCGGCATCTCAGGCCACCCCAAGTGGTGTTCCGACCATCGATAGCTATCCCTCGTCAAGACCTGTCCAACACCGTGTGTGTCGACCCTTGCTGTCGCTGGGAAATTGCTGTATTTTTGTACCCTAGTCAATCTCATCATGGGTAGCTACGGAGGAGAGTCTGGGTCTGGTCGGGTCGACCCAGGCCCGAGCTGCAAATGCTGGGTTGCATCTGCGCTGTCACCACGGCATCCGTAGTGGGTCCCATGGACGTCTGTGCTATTGCATGTGGGGCCCGCTATCCCAATCGTGCTGCTTCTATGAACCCCACTTCATGTGTCATCTACTCACGTGTCAAATTATGTGGGTCCCACTGCCATTTTAGTTAAATCAATTCTAATTTAACCAGAGCCTAAACTTAATTTAATTAATTGCAGAAACTTTGATCATTAATATATTTTAATTCGTTGCTCCAAATATATTGAATATATATCTCATTTTACTCAGAAAAATGAGATGGATATTATGGTAGTATCCATTTTGTTGTTTGATGAGTATTTAACATAGTGACATTTCAAGACCCCTTAATGAACCCTATACCCTTGAAAACTTCTATTGCTCCTAACTTTGCACCCACTGATCCAAACATAGCCAATATGGATCTCATTTTAATTAGGAGGATGTTAGGAATGTTGTGAGATTATTAATTTTGTTGTTGGACTTATAGTTTGACTAATGACTTTTGAAGCCTACCCTAATTACCTTATTTTACTTAGAAATTTCATTAGGCTATAACTTAGTCAATTTATCTCCAAATCATCCAATATACCATTCTAATCAGGAAGACCTTATAAACAATAAACTATAAGAAAATTAAGGTTTTGATAATTAGATTTCCTAATTTGCCCTAATCACCCTAGAACTAGTTTAACTCATAACTTGATTAAATGGAGTCCAAATTGAGTCTACTCATAGTCATTGCATTCAGTTTATTATAGAGAATCTATAGCCATTGAGTTTGTAGAATTTCAACATCATTAGAGAAAGTTAGGTTTATAGACTTTTCTTAAAACCCTTAAAGTACATTTTTTTGAACCATAATATTGTTTTGGCCATAACTTGGCCATATAATATCAGAATTTAGTAATTTTAGACTGTACGGAATCCTTAGACAGTAAACAATAAAAAAATAATTGAATTTTCAAGCTTTATTAGGTATGTATTCTAAATTTCTCTTATGAGCTAAAAACTTTAAATTGAGCTCATAAGACTTAGTCATTATCCAATATCTATGTACTTACTTTCTATCTTCACATTAGATAGTAAGTAATTATTTGGCATCAATAAATTTTAATTTGGAGCCCTAAATAAAAAACTAGTACTATAGACCCTTAAGTAGGGGCAAAACGGTCATTTTGCCCAAATTTTAGGATTAAGTATCTTTAAACCTTATAATCTTAATTTAATCACTAAAATCAATAATATAACTAATTTAGAATCAACGTAGGACCTTTTGGACTTATAAATTTAATATTCTAAGAAAATCCATTTAGAATTTTTTAAGTTATTTAAATGGCTTCATAAGGTGAACTTAGTTCACCTTATGGCTTCCATAAGTCAACTAGATCAAAATATAAAGATAGTTAAGATTAATTAACTTCAATGATTAAGTTATTCAATGTAAATCCTAAGTTATACATTAGAAATTTTCTTTAGGATTTTCCTTTTACCTTTGGATCTCTTCCTTAGGAATTTGAGATATAGGCTTAGATTAGAGTTCATTTATTGAGTAAATAGGTTACTCAATGGATAAAACCTTGGTTCTTAATAGTTTCTAAATTACATCCTTTATTATGATTATTTTGTATTCAAACTTTAGTCTAAATTTAGAGATCCATCTTATTACTTAACTTTACTTAATAAGATAGGTTAACTTGTAGTATTAGAAGACTTTTGGGATTTAAAACCTTAACCTTTAGGATCACCTTTGGATTAAGTGATTAAATGTATTAACCCTAGTTGTTACCCTTGCTAAATTCAGATTAATTAAGCTAAACCAAGCTTTAATTTTGAATCCATTAGACTCAATAGGTCATTTAAACCTAATCTTAGAAGTTTGAAATCAATTGGAGCTCATTTGAGCATTTTAGTATATTTGATTATTTTTGGATCCTGAAAAAATAGACAAATTAAATTGATCTCTAAATTGAAATCTAATTTCAATTTTGAATTCCTCATACCCTAATTAGCTATGGGTGAATTTTTGAGAATTTTTAGAGCTCATTATGTCCTAAATTGGATTTAAAATAAATTAGGAATAATTATTTATTTAATTAGATGAGTTATATTATTTAAATTAAAAATATGTTAATTTTATTTATTCAAGATTTGCTGTCGGTATTGCAGCAGATCCGCTGCGGGCTCCCGATAGTGGCACAACATCTCCGATCCATGGATGTCTTAGTGAGAATCATGGCGCGAGATCATATGACGCTTATACTTAGCACCAAGTTGTTTTTCCACCCGTTGGATTGAGCAGCCGATCCGACAGCTGCATGCACTCTCGCGATTCTATTGTTCCATGACCTCATCAGGCTGTCCAATCCCAACGGCTTCATGGATAAGATGGCTGAACCTTCCCCGAGCGCTGTTCACCTTCATCTTCATTTGATTTGTGGCCCATAAGGAAAGATGTGATCATACAAGACCACCAGCATTTATTTGCCACTCTCCCCGGCCATATCTCCTAGGTCGTTAGGATCCTTCTGGTTGTGGCTGAGCTTAATATGGTGATTCAAAGGTTGGATGCTCCCAGTTGAGGAGGCTGAGTAAGCCCCCTTGGCTCGAGCCTAGAGCCATGGCTCCTACCCTAGCACCCCCCTCTAAGGCCTATAAATTCCGCCTTGAATTCACAGTGAGCACTTTTTCTCACTGTGAACCTCCATTCTTCCCCGCTCTCTGTTCTCGGTGTTCCCTGCTTGCCCAACAACTACCACTGCCGTGAATTGCTAATAGAGGTGCGGTATGCATTTAGACCCCCTGTGTAGCTTCTAAAACTACTTGGAGAGCTTTTGAGCTAACTACTTCCCCTCTGTCACAGTCGCTCTTCAACTCCAGGTACAGCCTCTGACCTTTACTCTATCGAGCTAGTTTCAGCTCGACTCCTAGCTTCTCTTCCTTAGATGATGTGTTAGGACCTCTCCCCTACCCCTTGGAAACTAGCTAAGTTGCCAAAAGGTTTTGGCGGTGGACCAGATAGTGAACTCACCATGTGAGTGTGCATCGCTAGCTCACCCTTGATTCACAGTAAACCGCAACAAACCCTCGGGCCTTGAGCCCCATTCTGGAATTTGATTTCTTCTTTGGGTGATTGTTGAATTAAAATAACCATCACGTTCGATCTGATCAATCGAACTAGCACAGGTCGATCAGACTGGGCTCATCCCACATCCGTGCCTAGTGGTGAGTAAAACTTCACTGATCGGCTTCTCCTCAGCACCCCTCAATTGATCATATCGCTTTTCCTTACTTGCTAATGGTGTAGAACCAAGGCTCTGATTGATTTGTCCTCAAGGGGGGTATATTTTGAACCTCTCATGTCCACCCTAGGAGACGTCTCGGTCGAGTAGCACTCCAGCAATCCGGCACAGCCTAGATGGGGGTTCTTAGCCTGATTGACGTGTCTTGTGCTCCTGATCGTGTAGCCATCGATATACAGGTGCGGCGTGGACTGTGCATGGAGAATTTGTCAACAAAAGCTAACCCTAAGTTTTCCCTCTGTCGAGTATTCCTTGTGCGGAAAATGCACAGTGGCAGGTCAGGCTTCTTCTGCCTGCGTGTTTCTGATTGCGGGCTGAAAAATAATAAAGGATTTTCTAAATTAATTCAGAAAATAAAGGAAATTAATTCAGAAAATCCAATCATATGGATTAAAGTAATTAAAATATTCATAATAAATTTATTAAATAACACTTGCTACACTTATGCAAATGGTATGATCCAATATACCATTTTAAATAGAAAAATGCAAGGAATAATAATATGAATTAAAATTCTAGATCCAATGGTTAGATTTTATAAAATTTCTTAATCTTTCTCTAATCTTAATTAATTCAATTAATGTCCAAAAATTTTGATTTTAGTCTCTGATTGCTCATAAGACTATGGAGAACTTATGTATGCCCTTAAAAATAATTTAAGAGTTCAAAATTTACTAATCACCTTTTAATCACCCTAATCCTTGATTAGTAAAATTAAGCATTAATTAATTCTCTGATTTGGGTGAACCAAGTTCCTAATGTTTTCTTAAGAATATTAGAACTCTCATATGTGCTTGGATCACTTTAATGAACCCTAATTTCATTAATTACCTTACTTATCCTAAAATGAGATTAGTTCCATTTAAGCTAAATCATGAGTTAAATCTTAAGCAAAGTGTTTCATTCAACCTATTAATTAATATCAAGTACATTAAAATTGATTTGAATCAGTTTGAATGTTTAAATCTTAAATTTCCCTTAAGAAGGGTATTTTTGTCATATTGACCAAAATATTGTTTAAGTATCCTTAATCCTTAGAAACTATAGTAAGGTGTTTTTAATTAGTAATGAAATTTATTAGTGTCATTTCCTTAACCTTTTAGCCTAATTAATCTAATTGAGTTAAGTGTAAATTTCCTTTTTCTTAAGTGATCAAATCTTAGGTCTTAGATTTTAGTTTTTAGACTCTTAATCATTTTGATCTAATTAGACCAAATCATCTCAAAAATCCTCAACTAACTTATTATCTTAATTTCCTTAAAACCTCCTTGTGATTGTAGGATTGATTCAATCTTTAAGATAATGTGAATATTCTAAAGATTGGATGTAGATCTTAGATTCATATGTTCTTAATTGATTATTTTGCCTTTTAATAATAGGATAACCTTTAATTAAGATCTTAGCTTCTTGATCTTTCAGCTCCTAAGATTCTTCACCTTAAGATTAAGGTTGGGTGTTAATCTTTGATCCTTGTTTTGGATAGTACCTTGGATTCAGGATTTGAACCTCAAGTATAGAGTTTAAGTTCAAAATCCTTAATCTTGAGTTGTATAATCAAGATTTGGGTTGAGTGAGTAAAACATATTAATTAAGTCATTGATTTATATACTTTAATCTTTTGTAGTCATCATATGATTTTAGATTTGAACTTGTTAAGTTCTAATGTTAACATTAAGGTTATGAATCTGGGATTATACTCGATAGCTGGATATTGGAGATTCTAAACTTGTACTTTCTCAGAATAGTTAGACTAAATTAAAGTAGGCAGCAATGGATATCACCTAAGTTTAGTTGAGACTCTTACTTACTTTGACTATTATTGCTCTGCACACCTTGTATATTGAGTCTTTTTCCTTGGGCATAATAGGTGAGCTCATGATATTGATAATGTTTCCTAAGTTAGTATTTAAAAAGCATAAACATTCATTCAATTTCTTTGGTGTATTCAGTTTAATAGGGTGTGTCCTAGTTTAATCTACCTCCTCAATTCCAGTTTTGTCATAGAATAAACTCAAACCTAGCTCTGTGCTTGGCTAGGATGGATATATGTCTTATTCTATAAGTTCAACTCAAACCTAGCTCTGATGATGTCTAGGATGGATACATGTTGAATTTTTTGTTCGAAGGTCCTGTATGGCATACTTTTGTTATGGCAGTATTATGTTTAGGCATGCTTTTACTTCAGTTCAGTTCTAGTGCTTTGGCTTGTTTTGCTACATTCTTCAGTGGCTTTACTTTTATTTTTTTTCAATACATTAGCTTGCTTTGCCACATGCTTGAGTAGCTTCTACATATTAGTTCTACATACTTGTATATTTATTCCAGTTTAGTATTTATTAAGTATTGGCATATTTAGATGCTAATTTTGTATACTTAGTTTAGTACATTTCTGTACAGCTTTCTTTTATGAAATCCGCATGTATCCATGTGATCATAAGCATGTTAGGATAAGCTTACTTTCAGTACCTTGCAGTTATTTATACATTTTAGCCTTACCTTGCTCAGCTTCATGTTTAGCAGGTATTTTATATACCTTTTTGTTTAGCTATAAAAATATTATTTATAGCTATCCTGTTCATTGTAGATTGTTGCACCTTAAACTACTTACATGCTAAAAGTAATAATATGATATATTTAAACATGTAGTTCACTTAATCAGCCTAAATTATACTTAAGACAAATTGTCTAACTATAATCTTTTTCTTTTGTTGGCCGGGGCCCTGGTATTTGTGATACCGACAAATGTCAGATTCGTAGTAGTTCGTTGGTGGTTCTGTTGGAGAAGAGCTTGGATAGGAGGTGGACCTTCCTATCTTTGAGTTGTTAGACTTTATTTCCTGCTGTGAGGATGAGAGCTATTTTCTTTTCTTTGAACTTTTAATTTGTAATAATAATCTGGATGTATTTTATTTTCTACACTTTAAACTAAGTTACTACTACATTTGCCTTTTTATACTATGCTATGATGTGGTTGTTATGTTATACTATTTTCCACTTTTGCTACTTTTGATATGTTGATGCATATTCTCAATTTTAGGTGACAAGTCTTGGGCTTAACGCGGGTTGGGTTATAGCTGACTCTACTTAAGTTGGGGATTTGCCACAGTTGGAGCACCGTACTCCTCATGATTATGTTAATATTAGTATTAGCATGGTCACGGAGGGTACGGGGCCCCACATTAAACTCCAATATTGGAGTTTAATCTCAATCCCTAAATCTTGGCTTATCTTAATTAAGATTGGTTTGAACCGTCTAAATTCATTAACTAGGACTTGATGATTAATTACTTAACTTGTATGTGTTATTGATTGAATTATATTATGACGATCAGTTCTAAATGCTTTTAATCATATAAGGCTGTGAATCTTAGTTTATACATGATAGTAGGGTGTTGGAGATACTGAGCTTGTATATACTTAGAATAGCTAGAATGGATAAATTAGATAACAACATATATCACCTGTGTTTAGTAGAGTCTCTTGCTTACTATTAAACTTTATTGCTTTGCATTCCTTGTATTTTAACCTTTTTACATTGAAAATGTCATATAAGATACTTTGATGCATTAAATAAAAAAATAGAAAATTAGGATAACACTTGCATTGGGTACATGTTCTGGATGGGAGATTGTGTACATACATTACTGCCAACGGACAAGCAGTAAGGAGAAATAAGGATTACCTGACACATACTCATTGGGGAGAGTTGTGTCTAGGTTCGGGAACCCATCTTATTGAGAACAATATCTTTATAAGACTCCTTTGCCTTTGAGGATTGGGGAATGTGTTGACGATTACCAAGCAGGTCAAGAAAAACACAAAATCACAAGTCAAAAAAATTGCAGCACATACAATCATTTAAACAGAAAGATATACATGAAAAACCCAAGAATGGGAAAAACCACAGAGCCACACCAACGAGAAAATCTATAGAAAACAACTTGAAGTTTACAGAGTTACAAGAGCTATTTCACCTCAGCACAAAAGTTGTAGCTCCACTCTTAGCAGCTACCTTCTGAAGTTTCGCCTCCAACCAGCAAGACCTTTCTTGCTCAGCAGCTCTCTAGGGTTTAGCTTAGGGTTCTTCGCCTCTCATAAAGCCTTAGCCTCCAAATGATATGCCAACACCTTAGGTTTTACTTCACTACTTAAGCTTAAGTAGCTAGCTCCATTTCAGACCCAAAAGGTCCAAAATACCCCTCAAAATTCTTTTGATCGAGACCTGAAATAAAGCAGAACTCCGTCAGCTGCTACGGCGCACCGTAGTGGTTGACTTTCAAATAGGCATCCACTGTAGTGCGCTACGGAGCGCTGCAGCACGCCAGAGCGATTGACTTTCGAATCTTGAACCACTGTGGTGCGCTACGATTCTAGCATTAAATCTAATCTTTATGATCTACGGCGGAGCGCTGTAGCGCCCGCGTCTGATTCCGTTGTGGTGCGCTATCGCTCTGATTCCACTGTGGCTCACTATGACAACTTCTTCTTGGTTGCTGACCGCTAAGGTGGGCTGTGATGCGCTATGGGGCACTGTAGTGCCTATGCTGATCTTGGACACTAAAGTCTCCACAACACAACAATCTCCCACTTGGAGACTTTTAGGAAATCTTCCCTTGCTTTCCTCCATTAACCCTTCTTTATCTTCTTCTGTGTCTATTAAAGACTGTGGTCTGGCTCACTACCACTCTCTTTTCACATAATAAGGCCAATTGAAGCTGCACATAGTTTTAGTTTCTCCACTGTTACTGCTTTGATAAGCATATCAGCTAGATTCTAAGAAGTATATATCTTCTCCAATCCATGTTGTCCTTCTTTGAATAGTGTCCGGATAAAATGGTAACATAGTTGAATGTGCTTTGTCCTATCATAAAAGATAGCATTCTTCGCTAGATAAATAGTGCTCATACTATCACTGTAGAACCTCACATCCTTCTACTCTTTACCCAATTTTGCTATGAACCCCTTCAACCAAATAATCTCCTTAATTGCCTTTATAATGGCAACATACTCTGCCTTCGCGGTAGATATAGATATAATATTCTCTAGCTTGGAGATCCAGCTCACCACCACACTTCCTAATTTATACACATAACTTGTAGTGCTTCTCCTTCTATCAACATCTCTTGCAAGATCTGAATCTATATATCTCTGTAAAATAATGTCAGATCTTCCAAAGCATAAAGCTTTGTGTGCTGTACCTTTCAAATGCCTTAGTATCCACTTGATCGCATCCCAATGGTTCTTTCCTGGGTTACCCATAAATCCATTGACCACTCCCACTGATGGGCAATGTATGGTCTCATGCAAATTACATCAAGCTCCTAATTGCTGAAGCATAAGGAGCCTTCATCATATGTTCCTTCTCTTCTTTAGATTTTGGCATCTGTTCTTTTGATAAGCTGAAGTGACTTCTTGCTAGGAGAGTTCCCAGTGGCTTTGCTTAATTCATGTTGAATATATTTAGCACCTTTTCAACATATTCTTTCTGCAATAGCTTCATAATTCCTGCACCTCTCTCCCTATGGATTCTTATTCCAAGAATCTGCATGGCCGGCCCCAAGTCCTTCATGTCAAACTCCTTTGACATCTGCTCTTTCAGCATCTTTATCTCCTCCATATCTAATCCTGCGATCAACATATCATCCACATACAATAATAGGATGATATATGAGGACTTACACTTCCTTATGTAATAGCAGTGATCTGCTTAGCATCTCTTGTACCTTGATTCTGACATGAATCTATCAAATCTTTTATACCACTGCTTTGGCCCTTGTTTTAAGCCATAGAGGCTCTTCTTGAGCTTGCACACTAACTCAGACTTTCCTTTTTATTGAGCCATGTACCCTTCAGGATGTTTGCATGTAAAGCTCTTCTTTCAGTTCTCGATGAAGGAATGCAGTTTTGACATCTATTTGCTACAGATGAAAATCTTCAACTACAACAAATTTTAGAACAGCCCTGATGGTTGTCATCTTTACAACTGGAGCAAAGACCTCACTGTAGTCAACCCCATGCCTTTGCTGAAAACATTTTATTACAAGTCTCGCTAACAATTGTAAAATGCATGTCTGCACTTGCACGCAAGTGTACGTGGTCTGAAGTAATAATTTGGACGGTAAGTTCCAAGATTTATCATCCTCAGGGAATGGTATGTTTTGTTACTAAGGTATATCTAAATTCAATAATATTTAAACAAAATGATTCTTCTTGATTTGGTTCCATAATAAGCAATAAGGTAGAGTTTAGAAACTATTTAAGTTAGAGAGGAGCGTTGGGCTTATTCCATTTAAAATGATGGGGACCTCAAGTTGTATAACTTTTCAAGTACATTTCATTCTTTTTTATTAAGCTAATTAATTAAGTACACATTGTATTCCTTAGAGTTGTCCTCTAAATACTTCAGGTGCAAATCTTATAAGAGAGGTGAACACACTATGGTTCAATTTCAGCACAAAGATTCCCATGAGATCATAATTAGAGCATCTTAGTTTTCCTACATCTAGGTTACCAAAATTTACAGTTTTAGTTAGCCGATCTCAAGAGAATTAATTCCACTAATGAGCATCACGCACATTATGTGCAATTCAGATAAGAAAGTGATTTCATTAGGCTCTATGAACTATGTCACGTCATCCATGAGCTCTCAAAGAATCCACTCCCTCCTATCACATATGCTGAGCAACAGAGCTCCAATTAATGGGTCTTAGCTCACATGCTTCGACTCCTTAGTAGAGTGTAAAACATGGTGCAAGAAAGCTCAAGAACTTCTCACTTAGTTCTAAGCACCCCTTTCACACATATCCCGCTCTTAACTAATCAATGGACCATGGAGCACAAAACTTTCATTTTGATTGTAGTATTTATAATTATATTTTCTTAACATGAGATTTTCAATTATTCCACAACTTGACCTTACGATGTTTTCATTTAGTCATTAAAAAAAAAACAAATTCTTTTTATTTCAATGCTTAAGGAAGTTCTATATCATTCATTGAGTCTTTTACATTTTACAATAGGCTCAGCCCAACTGTAATAACCCAAGGTTGTTACCCAGCTTAATTTTAGCTTAATCGTATCTTAATTAAGTTTATTTAGCTATAAGAACCAAACCCTGAAAATTTGGAGCAATTCAAAGCTCAATCGATTATTTTGGATTATTTTAATATTTAATTAATTAGATAATTGAGGTATTTATTTTGACCTTAAAATTGAAATTCGACTTCGTTGTTGCGATCATCACCCCCAAATTAGCTAGGGGTGATGTTTTGGACGCGTTCGAAAGTCGTCGGATTTTCGCGAATATTTTAATATAATTAAATACCCCAAAAAAATAGGATAATTAAATAATTATTGGAATCAAAATCTCACTTCTCCGTTGAATTTCTCACCCCCAAATGTTCTAGAGGTGAATTTTTGAGAATTTTTGGAGCGCATTCATAAAATATGAATTTATAATAAATCAAAAATTAGAAAGGAATTAAGTATTTGATTTCTTCATTTTTTTCTCTAATTTTTCTTTCCCCGCTCTCCCAGCTGGCTCCCCATTCGGCGCCCCCTCTCCCTCAAATGTTGACGCACGCAAAAAGGTGGAAAAATCCCTCTTCTTTCCCCCTTAATCCATGCCTCTTCTTACTCCATAGCCATGCCCTATCCCCCTACTTCATCATTCCTTCTTCTCATTTAAGAATGAGTTCAGCTCTTCTTCATCCCCTTTGCAAAAGCTGAAGCCCTAAAGCTCCCTCCGTCCCCTTCCATTGCTGAAGTCTTGTACTGAAGAAGAAGATGAAGAAGTCCTTCCTCTAAGAGTTCTGAGTCTTCTTCCTCTTTCCTTGAAAGGTCAAAGGTACTCATTTGCTCCTCTTCCTTATCTACTTCATGTTCCTATCATACTATTTTGTATCTTTAGAAGATCCATGATTATATTTGGAAGTCATTGAGGTTCATTAAAGCATCATATTACTTGAATATATCAAGCTCTGTTTTTCATTTATTTTGTATACTCAAACCTTTAATTCTATTGTTCGTATAATTAAGATAATTCATTTGTGCCAATTTTGCTATCGATGGAAAGGTATCATAAAGACCTTTTCATTGATATATGGCACCGCTCATGGAATGCTCTGGATTGAGAGTATTTCAGCACGGAATGTGACCCTTCACGGTTTTTCCACATGTGAAATCACAGTCGGGCGCTATAGCGCGCCGTAGCACCCAAAACTCAAATAGTTTTTGCTGCGGTATGCCATAGTGTGCTGTAGCGTCATTTCAAAAAAATCATATGAAATCAATAAATAAACTAATTTAACAGTAACCCGAAAGTTAGACAGTTGCAGCGCGCCATAGCGGGCTGCAGCATCATTTCTAAAAAACTATATGAAACCAGAAAATAAATCAATTGAACAGTGTTTCTGCAAGTTAACCCCCCATAGTGCACCGCAGCGCCCGATAGTGCTACAGCGCGCCGTCACATCCAGCTCTCGGATTGGTACCGCCGTAGTGTGTCTAGCATCAAAAGTGCTACAGCGTGCCACAGCATCGTTTTCCGCCATAGTGCACCGCAACGCCTGAAAGTGCTGCTGCGCGCCACAATGCTATTTTTCACCGCAGCGCATTGTAGCGCCCAGATTTTTCTGAAAGTGCGCACAATTGGCTGAAATGGCCAAAACTTCACTGTTAAATATAAGCATTGCATAAAATTTTATGTGAAAATTAATTTTAAAAGTTTATCCTTTATAACATGTGCTTAAAATCTCTTATGTGCCTTAAAAATTTTGTGACAACTGTTAAATAATAAAATCTTTGAATGCTTGTATTGATTAGGTATATGTTAATAACCAAATTATATGAAACTTAAATCTTTTAGAGTTGTAATCAAGTGCTAATCCCTTTGGTTTGATTTAGAATTTGGTTATCCTTAATTACCCTCTATTTTATATCATCTTTCATTTCTACATTTTCATGATATTAGGATGTATATTGGAGAATTTTAAAATTTATTTGGGCACCTAAATGTGCTTAAATTGACATTAACCTTTATTTGAACATAAGAATGTAGAGAATTTGATTAAGTAGATGATACTTAATCTAAATCTAAAATTTGACATCAATAATACACTAATAATACATTTACTTGTCATTGATCTTTAAATCAACTATTGGTCTTATATTTGGTAAGGCTAGGGGTAAACCCCAATTTATTTTGATTAAGATCTAAACCTTAATCACCTTAAACTAAGTAAATTTGTTTGAAAGATAATTCAGTTGACATGACTCCAATAATGCATATGATTTGGCATTGATCTTAAATCATAGAATTAGAAGTGCTAAGGTTAATTTTAAAACTGTGTGATTGAATAATCTGAATTTAAACTTTAGATCTTTGATGTTCTCTTATATAAGACTATTAGCATAAGGTGGATAATAAAAGTGAAATGATTTGTGAAATGATCTAGCTACAATAATGTCTTTGATTTCATCCCATGTTTGTAAAATAGAATATATCGAATGGATTTTATTCATCTGATCTGATCACTTTAATCCAAGTCTAAAAAATAAACCTTAAAGGTTAACTTAAGTGATAGAAGAGTGAGATCTCAAGGGTCTTGCGTTAGGATCATTCTTAAAATGCATAAAGACTTTAAATAATTATACATTGAGGTAGGAGAAACTTTTGTAACTTATTGAGGTAAGAACTTAAATGATCTTTCATAACTTTAGAAGTTGAACTTGATACATTGTGGTAAGAATCACCTAAAGCAGTTAGAATGGAACTTCTCCCTTGCGATAGCAATCAACATTGAGTGATCTTTTGATTAACCTTGGAACCTTGTGTAGGACTCACCCATTTAGAGTAAGGATTAATAGCTTTGATAAACCCTTATTGATTAGATTGAATCTTCTGAACCTAGATTATTAATTGGGTATAGTAGGGTATACCCATAGTATTGGATTATTTCAATAGTATTCAGGAATGGTTGAGTCACTCTAAGTAAGAGTTATCTTCGTGCTATCCTGCGAGCTTAGGCGAATACAACTTTGCTTAGAGTAAATCAATCGATCCTAAGAGTGTTATAAATGGGGACTCATTCCTTAGTTTGATTAAAATACAAATCGCCATCGGGTGATGCCTCATAGCAAAGATTTCTTCAATAGGTATGGCTTAAACAAACTAAGTAATTCGAGTCACCCTCTTTAAGACACTAAATGTGAATGTGAGTTAGGCATCTTAACGACTTAGCTTGAGATACAAATTACCATCGGGTGATGCCTCCTATCAAAGATCGCTTCGTGGCTTAATCAAACTAAGTGTTAAGAACCACCTTCCTTGCAAACATGATGGTTATATGTATACAATCATCCCATCTAATGATTTTTAAGTAAACTCTCAACTTTAACTAGTTATCAAAACTAGAATTTAGGAGACAAAATCCTTTTAGTAGGATTCAGCACAATGGAGACCTTGAATTCATTATCAGATTTCAAGGCATTCTAGATTTTTGGATTTAACTCATATAGCTTAGAAGCATGAGCATGAGCATAAGCATGATGTTCGAGTATCAGTAATAATGTATGAGTATTAGTAATGATTTTTGGGTTACGAAATGTTTCATAGATTGACTAGGGAATTTCAAGATGTATCGAGATCGCAGTTCCCATCTAGATGTATGTATACATTGGACCATATGACTCATAGCAGTTCTATCATATTTTAGTTGCATATCAGTAGCATATAGTATTGTGGCATATTCTGATGCATAGTTTTAGTGGCATATAATATAGTTTTACATGCTATTTCTCAGTTTAAGATCTATTACTATCTTTGTTTATTTTCAGTATTAAGTTCTAGTACAGCTTTACCTTACTTTACTTAGGTTTTGTACAGTTTTATATAGTCTTTCACTTTCAGTTATCTTTACAATATTTTTGCAGATTTATTTACATTATGTAAATGTTAAATGATTAATTAGGACTGTTTAGATTAGTTTCAATGTGTTAGACTTATTGTCTAACACGGGGTACTTTTGGGATCCAGAAATTTGCTAGATTCTTGAGTAGTATATTGAGCCAAGTCAGGAGGACACCCAGGAGAATCAAGAGGAGCCCATGGAGCACTAGTGGATTCTTTCTATGTTTTACTTTTTTGCTTAGTTTATTTCAGTTCAGAACTTTGCCTTTATTTCTGTATTTCAGCAATCGTTTGTAATAATTCTGGATAGGTTTTCTTTTCTTTTCTGAGATGAAAGTTCATACAACTTTTGTGATGAATATTTCTGGATAATTATTTTAGCTTCCGCACTCTGTATATATTACTTATACTTAGTATTGTGATGTGATCAGTATATGCTGATGATCTATATATATTCCTCCCCGAGTAGTGTGTCGCTTTGCCGTTGATCTGTTTTACTTTTGCGTGCATCGACGGGGCGGGGCACTATACCAACCCTCCCTAAGGGGGTTTAGCCTTCCATTATAGCTGAGAATAGAAGAAAAATATACAAGGATGAAGACCCTTTAATTATCCACTAAAATAAATGTTAAAGCAAGATTAGAGTTTATTAGGAATAGCCCTTAAAGGGGTTCTCTGGAACTCTCCTCTTCTTCTTCTCCTCCTTTCCTTTAGCTCCCTAGTGCAGCCTTTGGTTCTTTCTCTTATACCAGTGGTCCTATCCACCTCCCTTGGAGAGGTCTCATTTTTCCTCTATGCAACCCCTAAAAACTAAACTTTTTGCATGAAAAGTTGGAACCCTTCTTAAGTGAAGAAGAGGTGCATATATAGATAGATTACTCTCTTGTTTCCTCTTTTCAAATTCTACTATTCACTCTTTAATTTTCTATTATGATGATTGCAAATACCACTTAAGGAGTGAAGTGACATGCTCTTTTCCTTTTTTAATTCTTTGATATCATTTCACTCCTCCCTCTTGCCAATAAACTAAGCTATAGAAGATATGATGGCTAGGAGATAAGGAGAAGGTTGAGGGTCTTGTCCTAGCCGCAATAAATGCCATGAATAGACAGAAATTTGGCATGCTGCTGTATCGCGCTGCAGCAATTAAGTTTCGTAAACTCTCCTGCTACAGCACACTGTAGCGATTGAGTTTCGTAAACTCTCTCGCTGCAGCACGCTGTAGCAATTGAGTTTCGTAAACTCTCCCACTGCAGCACGATGGAGTGATTGACTTTCATAAACTCTCCCGTTGCAGTGTGCTGCAGCGATTGAGTTTTGAAAACTCTTTCGCTGTGGTGCGCTGTAGCGATTCAGTTTTGTAAACTCTCCCGCTGCAGGGCACTGTAGCGATTGAGTTTCGTGAACTCGCCTGCAGCGGCACATTGTAGCGATTGAGTTTTGGAAACTCTCCCGCTGCAGAGCGCTGCAGCGATTGAGTTTTGTGAACTCTCCTATCGTAGCGCGCTGTAGCGATTGAGTTTTGTGAACTCTCCCATTGGGGCACGCTGCAACGATTGAGTTTCGTGAACTCTCCTGCTGGGGCACACTATAGCGATTGAGTTTCGTGAACTCTCCCGTTAGGGCACACTGTAGCGAATGAGTTTCATGAACTCTCCCGCTGTAGTGCACTGTGGTGCGCCGTAGCAAAAACACTCCATAATTCAGTAATGCCCCTGATAAGTGTCTTTTGTATGCAAGTAGCTGTGGCGCACTATAGCAGTTTGTTTTCAGAAAATGCAAAAATAATCCAGAATTTCCCAGAAATTGATGGGCTCACTTTTTATGTGAAAATAAGCAGAATTTGATGAAGGGGGGTATTTCAAATAAAGAAATGATGAGATTCTTCCTTTATTTAGGATATAAATTATGGATTCATCACTCTCCTTGCAGCGTTTGCTCCCATTCAGCTCTTCCTTTACCCCATAAACCCACTTGTTTTGAAGGGCTTTCTTCCTAGTTGGTAAGGGTGCCAACTCCCATGTCCCATTTAACACTAGTGATGTGATCTCATCATCCATGGAAGCCTCCCGCTTGTTTGAATCTTCAACTTTAAGTGCCTCTTCAAAGCTTTCTAGTTCACCCCTTTCCATTAGCAATAAATAGAATAAAGAATGAGAGTACCTCTATAGCGGTCTAGACACTCTAGTGGATCTTCTCAACATGGGTGTTTGTAGTTCAACATTAACACCCTCCTCAGCTTCTCCATGTTCCAACATCTCGCTCAATGATGTCATCAATCTCTATGTGCTGAGGTTCTCCATATGAAGCACCCTTGGAATCCATCTTGACTCACATACAATTCTTGTATGTCTCACTTTCATTCTAAGTGACATCCCTGCTTCTGATGACTTTCTAGTTCTGATTGTCCTAGAATTTGTGTCCGAACTCATTCGTGCCATATCCACCAAATGTGTATTTGATCGTCTTAGCATCAAGTTTGCTCCTGGATCCTGCATTAATGTGCACATAGGATGAGCAGCTAAATACCTTGAGGTGATTCAATTTTACCTCATTTCCACTCCAAGCTTCTTTGGGGATCCCTTCATTCAAGGGCATGAAAGGTCCCCTATTTATTAAGTATATAGCCATGTTAATGGCTTCAGCCCAGAATTACTTCGAAAGACTTGCAAGTAATCTCATGCTCCTAGCTCTCTCTGTGATCATTCTATTCATCCGTTTTGCAACATCATTTTGCTGTGGTGTTCTAGGGACTATAAGCTCCCACTTGATCTCTCTCAAGGCACAAAACTCCTTGAATTCTCTATCATAATATTCACTTACATTGTCAGAGCTTAAGTATTTTAGCTTTAATTCTGTCTCATTCTCCACCAAAGCTAACTACTTTCTAAACACATTGAACACATCATATTTATGAAAGTAAACCCATACTTTTCTAATATGATCATTGATGAAGGTGATAAAGTATGTTGCTCCACTTGTGGAAGATGTAGGAGCTGGTCCCAATATATTTGTATACACCAACTTCAATTTCTTGCCTTTCAGCTCTCTTCCAACTTTTGAGAAAGAAACTTTCTTCAGCTTGCCTAGCACACAATCTTCACAGAAATCTAAGTCAACTAACTTCAGCCCTTGGAACTTCCTTTTTGACTGTAGATATTTCAGCCCCCTTTCACTCATATAGCCAAGCCTCTGATGCCATAGATCTGCATCTATCTCCTCTACAACTACAATAGTGTCAAGCACTTTATTTATCAAGTAAGGTACTATACTACCTCGTGCAATAATGAGTGCACCCTTGGTGACCTTCCATGAGTCTCCCATGAAACATGTGATGTAGCCCTCTCTAGCTAACTAGCTCACTGAGATCAAGCTCCTTTTTAGACATGGCACATGTCTAACATCCTTCAGCTTCCAAACTATGCTGATTGGTAGCTTCACATCCATATCAACTCTACCAATGATGTCGCATGGCTTATCACTTCTAAGATACACTTTCCCCAAGTCACCCTTGGTATAGTTCTTGAAGGCACTCCTCGATAGAATCACATGAAAAGAGGCGCCTGAGTTCACAACCCAAGACTCTATGTTGATAAGTGAGAGGATGAAAGCATCCTGGTCCTCCTCAGCTAAACATTCACAATCAAGTTCATCATCTTATTACCACCACTTGGTTTCTTCAAGGTAGGGGAATCCTTCTTAAAGCAATTTGCCTTCCCACAGTTCCAGTAATCCAATTTTTCTTTTCTGGGTCTTGATTTACCTCATCAAGACATCGACTTATTTCCGGTATGCCTCCTATCAGCATGTCTCCCTCTGCTTTCAGCATTTAGTACTGAGGTAGATGCCTCTCCATGAGACTTCTTCCACACCCGCTCATTCAGTACTAGCCCAACGATATTGTCAAACTTCAACGACACATTCCTTGATGAATTTCTAATGGCTGTAATCAGCCCATTCCAACTGTACGACAACAAAGAGAGGAATAACAAAGCTCAGACCTCATCTTCAAAACTGATGCCAATCGAACTCAACTAGCTCGTCATAGTGTTGAACCCATTGAGGTTTTTAGTCTCTTCATCAAGAAAACCTTATACGAAGCCAAAGGCTTCTCATATATCCTTATTAGGGCATTCATGAGATCTAAAGTTATTTTCTCATTAATAATATTGAAAGCAATAGAAGAAGACAGTGATAAGCGAATCAAACCCAAAGCAGTTCAATCAAGAACCTCCCATTCTTCATCAGTCATAGTTGTAGGCTTCTTGTCGGCTCCTTTCAATGCTTGATACAGCTCTAGTAGAGCAGATCCTCCATTTGCATTTTATATAATGCAAAATTTGTTTCACTAAACTTCTCAATCTTGTGTCACCTTTCTTTGGCCATTGCTCCCACTCAAACAAGAAAACCCTCCTTAGCAACAAAGCAAAGATCCAACGCTCTGATACCACTTGTTGAGAACAATATCTCTATAAGACTCCTTAGCCTTTGAGGATTAGGGAATGCGTTGATGGTTACCAATTAGGTTAAGAAAAATACAAAATCACAAGACAAAAAAATCGCAGCACATACAATCATCCAAACAAAAATATATAAGTGAAAAACCCAAGATTGAAAAAAATTATGGAGCCACACCAATGAGATAATGCACTAAAAGATAACTTGAAGTTTACTGAGTTACAAGAGCTATTTCACCTCAGCACAAAAGCTGTAGCACTACTCTTAGAATGGAGAATGGAAGAAGCAGCTACCTCTTGGAGGTTCTTCTTTAACTAGTAAGACCTTTCTTGCTCAGCAGCTCCCTAGGGTTTAGCTTAGGGTTTTTTTCCTCTCAAGCAGCCTTAGCTTTCAAATGATATGCCATCACCTTAGGTTTTACTCCACTACTTAAGATTAAGTAGATAGCTCTATTTTGGACCCAAAAGGTCCAAAATGCCTCTCAGATTTCTTCAGATCAAGACCTAAAACAAAGCTGAACTTTGTCGGCCGCAATGACGTGCCGTAGTGGTTGACTTTTGAATAAACATCTGCGGTAGCATGCTACGATGCACTGCGGTACATTATAGAGATTGACTTTCAAAGCTTGAACCACTGCAGCATGCTACGGCGCCCGCATTAAATCTAGACCCTATGATCCACCGCAGCGTGCTGTATCGCCCGCGTCTGATTCCGCAATAGAGTGCTATGATGACACTTTCCACTATGGCACACTATGGCAATAGCTTCATAGCTATTGATTGCTGAAGCATGCTGTAGCGCCTATGTTGAACTTTAGCACTAAAGTCTCCACAACACAACACATCTCAGTCTTGCAGACGTGCTTGACTCATCACCTACTTTTGTACGTGTCCATAAGAGTAAAGTAAAATAACCAAAAATTATTTAATATGTTTTTTTACCTCTGTAGTATAGTATAGTTTTCTGCCATAGATTTGAGATGCAAGGTGATATGATATGATATAGTTCAGTGGCTTAGTTAGGGTAATTTTTGATAAGGCAACTTTTACATAATTCTTTATATTTCCTATTTACTTTTACTGCAGTTCAGCTTTAGTATAGTACTTGTTTGCTTATATATATATACTAGGATGCTAGTTGTTGATTCAATTTACTTATATGTATCACTGTTCAATTTACTTTTTATTTATTTTTATAATTTCATATGATCATAAATATGTTAAGATGAGTCTTTCTTTTCAATTATTATAATTATCTTACATATATATTGCCTAACTTTGTTGCAGTTTTGGGTTGGGGAATGTCCCTTTATATCACTATTTGCTTAAGGTATAAATGCATTATTTATAGCTTTCCTTATTCTTTCTTAGACTATTGCACTCATTTGCTTATTTAAGTTGTTTAAGTAAATGGTGATATCTTAAGATAACATGAATTAATCAGCCTAAATGTCCTTAGACAATATGTCTAATCATATTTTTTTTTCTTTTGGCTAGGACCCTATCATTGTAAAATCGACAATGGCAGATTCTTAGCTGTTTGTGGTGATTAAGCCAGTAATGGAGCTAGATCAAGAGGAGGACTGCCTTGCTATGAAGATCCTTAGTTTTATTTATTATTGCTTATGAGGCTGAGTGTTTATTTCCTTTTTAGTTTAAACTTATTAAATACTATAATAATACAAGTACTCTATGTATTTTCTTTTTAACAGCATACTTTATTTAGAGCTGCATATTTCCAATTTTCTTTATTATGGTGTAATAGATGTAAACTCATTCTTTTCTTGCTTTCGCACTCTGATTATTATATATGTATTTAGTGAATGATTCCACTTGTTAATAAGTGCACATCCTTCCCTTATTAGTGGATTGGGGATTATACCCTAATTTGATGATAAGCAAGGGGTTTGCCAAGTGACGACCACCTCTTAATCTTACTTGGTTAAGGGGCGGGTCGCCATAGTTGGTATCAGAGAATATTATAAGGTGTCAAATTAGAATTTGCATTTCTATCCACTTAATGGATTGTTCTTCTGCCCAATAGTCACTAAATTAATATTTGGAATACATCCATAGTACCATAATCATGTGCTCAGATTAGTAAGCATAATATAAAAAAACTTCTATAAGATAAAATGCTAAAATACAAAACTCATATATTAAGAACCTTAAGAACTATAAACCACTCAACTGAACTAATGGAACTTTTTTGAACTTATAGGATCACTAGACACTTGAAAATGCCAGCCTGGAAATTTTTCAAGAGGCTTGAATCCATATGGGTGTTTGACTTCCAAATAGGTCAAAGGTATGGAAGGCATGTCGATGGGGTATCTAAACAAAGAGTACAAGTGTTGGATAGGGTGCTTCAGCATGCCATTTTTAGAGGATTTTACTTCTCTAATTAAGCCCAGGAGTGGCTAAAGCATGCAAGTTCCATTCTCAAAACAATGGAATGCCCTGATGATATTCAAGTCACACTAATGACCTTCCTTCTCCAAGATTACTTTAAAGACTGGTGGGTTAACACTTTCTGGGAGCGCACTCATAGGCAAGGGAGAGAACAACATGAAGTTACTTTCAAAGACTTCCATCTCACCTTTATTGCAGAGTACATTAGATATATGTCCTAGATAAATGTCTTAGTGATTCTTCTTATGCTCTCTACTACATCTTCCCTATTTATTTGTGTTCTAATTGAAATGAGTAGTAAAATATACTAATATGTTCTTGCACTTCTCAAATTTTGAAATAGCATTATTTTTCTAAAATCTGATAAACCATGAATCCTTGACAGTCTTCTTCTACTACTGCTGCATTTGGAAGCCCTTCTTCTAATATTAAAGCACTTTTCAAAACTGTGTGGACCTTGGTAGATTCGCATGAGAAACAAGAAGACAGAATAGAAAGGCTGATTACTGCTCAAGAAAATCAAAATCCATCCCCAACATCTATAGCTCCCACACCATACTATCCCCCTCAACAATATTATCCATCAACTGATGGATTCCTGCATAGCTTCATCCATCAAAGGACCCATACCTTTAGTGGGAACCTATCAGCCATGGACACCGCTTGTTGGCTGAAACTGGTAGAAAATAATCTAACTAGTCTTAAGTACCCCAACTTTGAAGCAATTAGATTGGAAACCTACATGTTCCAAGATGAAGCAAAATATTGGAAAGATAACACTCAATGCACACTATTTGCTGATTATGCCATAAAAGACATATCTTGGGATGTATTTGTGGAAGCATTACAAGTTGAGTATATTTTTCCTTTAGCTCAGAACAACCTGGAGGATATGTTCTTAAGATTAACACAAGGCAGTCATTCCGTGACTGAATATGAATCGAAGTTTCAGTGACTAGCCCGATTTGCTCCCAACACAATGCTGACTGAAGCTTCTTGCTGTTATATATTCCAGAGTGGGTTGCTTAATTCAATCAAGGATCATGTGGTGCCCTTAAGACTATCTAAGTTCACATATCTGATATAGATTGCTAGAGTAGTAGAATAGCATCAGTCCCATAGGGACTCCAAAATAACTTTTGGCTCATCCTCTATCAGAACAACAATTTCAAGAAGGCTAGATACCCAGTAAGGAAGGTCTATCAAAAAGAAGCAAAAGCTATCCCCATAGATTTACATAATGGTTGTATGAGGCCTCATCCGTACGAAAAATGTTATCATGGGAAACAAACTTGCTACACATGCGGGAGGCCGGGCCATTTCTACTTCAATACAACTATGAAGAAACTGTTTATAGCTTTTGAATCAATCACTCCAGGCATCGACAAGCATTTAGCCAAAATCTGGTAAATCGTAGGAGCCAACAGCTGGCAATAATGCCTCCACCTCAGGCTACATCTCCGATTTAAAGAATAGAAGAGCATAGCACACCGCAAACCAATGTAGCAAGACCTTCACAAAAGCAGGTAAACAACAACAGACTTATTGGTTTGGCTAGGGTCTACACCCTTACACCTCTAGAGGCTGCTTAAGACAACTATGTTGTTTCAGGTACACAATTCTAAGCCAATCTCTTTTAACAAAGTATCTTTAATAATCGCTGGATATAATTTTGCATAAATATAATTTGTTGCATTTGTAAATAGGCACCTTATGTTTGAATAACAAACCTTGCAATGTACTGCTTGACACTAAAGCCAGTCAATCTTTCATGTCAGAAAGCTAGGCCAAATCCCTTAACTTGTCATTTATCGCATAGCTAGCTCATTAGTGTTGGGTTTCCATCTGGAGCACACATGTCAGCTCGCCAATTCTTTAGTATACCAATTCCTATCGGTGGGCAAGAATTTGAAGATAATCTCTTCATCCTTCTTATCACGAATTTTGATGTAATTTTAGGAATGAATTGGCTAATCCAACACAACGCCACCATCAACTATCAAAAGAAGAATATCATGTTGGGCGATGGAAGTCAGGTTAAGTCATTCATTGGAAAATTTAGTACTCATGCATCATTAAGCAATGCCCTAGAGGTAGAAAGGTTAGTAATGATAGGTTGTGATGCCTACCTGGTGATGATAATAGGTAAAAAGAAAGAGGCAATACCTATAAGTGAGAACAGAATTATATGTGAGTTTCCTAATATTTTCCCTAAAGACCTACCAGGTCTTCCACAATTAAAAAGGTGGAATTTTCAATAGAAGTTATTTCAAGAGCTCAACATATATCCAAAGTTCCTTATCGCAAGGCGCCAAAAGAGTTGCAAGAGTTATCGTCAAATTCAATAGTTTCTCGAGAAGGGTCTTATTTGACCAGGTTCATCCCCTTGGGGTGCGCTAGTGCTAATCGTTAAGAAGAATGATGGTTCGATGCGAATGTATAATGACTATAGAGAACTCAACAAGGTAACAATTAAGAATAAATATTCATTTCCAAGGATCGATGATTTGTTCGATCAACTGGCTGGAGCCAAATTTTTTCCTAAAATTGACCTGCATTCCGGCTACCATCAGTTGCATATCAAGGATGAAGATATTGAGAAGACATCATTCAAAACTTGATACAGACATTATGAGTTCCCCGTAATGTCATATAAACTCACGAATGTGCTATCAATTTTCATGGATTTAATGCAGCATGTGGTCAAACCTTTGCTAGACCAATTTGTTATCATCTTTATTGACGATATCTTAATCTATTCTAAGAATGAGAAAGAGCATGAAACTCATTTAAGATCAGTACTTGAAGTATTGCGTAGCCACCAACTCTATGCAAAATATTCTAAGTGTGAGTTCTGGCTTGACTCAGTAGCATTTCTGGGTCATGTTGTGGATGCCCAAGGCATTAGAGTATATCTGCTAAAGGTTATCATAGTTCAAGGTTGGACACAACTAAGAATGATAACTGATATCTGAAGCTTCTTTGGGCTAATTGGATACTATAAAAAGTTTATTAAAGGCTTTTCCCAAAGTGCTTCTCCATTGACTTAATTAACTCAAAAAGTTGTGCCTTTCATTTATAGTTCTGAAAGTGAGGAAGCATTTCAAACACTGAAGGATGCACTCTCACCAGCCCCCATGCTCGTTCTATCGAAAGAAGGTGTTAATTTTCCGATTTACACAGATGCTTCTAAATCTGGATTAGGTTGTGTCTTAATGCAAAAGGGTAAGGTAATATTTTATGCCTCTTGTCAATTGAACCTAACAAAAAGAACTACCCAGTTCGTAATCTTGAACTTACCGTTGTAATCGTTACCTTAAAAACTTGGCATCGTTACTTATATGGAGCTCAATATTTCATTTTAACTGATCATCAAAGTTTGAAATACATCTTCAATCAGTGAGAATTGAATTGCCGACAGAGAAGATGGTTGGAGCTCACCAGTGATTAAGATCTGAGTATTCAGTATCACATAGGTAAAGAAAATGTGGTGGCCGATGCTCTTAGCAGTTGTGCTACCGGTTGAACTTGAACATAAGGCTTTTTGGGCCATTAAGAAATTGAACTTTGACTTAAAGCAAGCAGGTGAATGAAGGATGCTACAGGTAAGTGAACTTGATGAAATTAAGCTTAATGCATATGAGAGTGCTAGAATTTACAAAGATAAAACAAAAAAATGGCATGAAAAATTAGTTAAATTGAAAAACTTTAAACCAGAAATGAAGGTCCTATTATTTAACTCTAAGCTAAGATTTTTCCCAAGAAAGCTAAAATCGAGATGGTCCGGATCTTTCACAATTGTCAGGATATCTCAACATGGCACCACCGAAGTGGCATCAAAAGACGGTACATTCAAAGTGAATGGTCAACGACTAAAACCTTATTTTGAGGAACAAAACTTGCAAGGGAAGGAATAGTGGAGATTGCATGATCCCCCTATGGAAGGATTCACATAGCTGATGTCATCAATGTTTGGCTGCATACATTAAATCAAGTGCTTCGAGGGAGGCAACTCACAAATGATTAGGTTGCATTTTCCATTTCTTTTGTTTGTATTTTTTTTATTTTGTACTTTTGTTTTGTTTTGATAAATCTTAGTGAATTTGCTTTCTCCCACTCTATTGCAACTTGCGCTGACTGAAATTTTGTCTCCTAATGTTTTTCCGAATTTTAAATGCGACATTTTAATTGATATGGAACATGTGAAACATTTCAGCATTTTGAAGTATTTAAGAAAATGTGAACATTTGACATGAAACTATTCTGAAACTTTTCGTGCTTAGTAGGTTTACTCTCCAATCACTCTAGTTTTTTTCGATTTAAATATGAATGATGCTCAAATCAAAGTGTGGGGGTGAGGAATCAAGGAACGTGATTAGGGGAACAAGAAACGGTGAAATAAAGAATGTGCTAGGCTTCTATAGGACTTACTAAATGCAATTATTAAATAAATGAGGATGGAGAAAAATGTCTCTCCCTTAAACTGAATGTAAAAAGCAAATCCAAGGATGAAGAAAAATATCTCTCCCAAATAAATTGAGAAAAATGAGAAAAGTATGATGAAGAAAAATATCTCTCCTAAATTGAATATTCATTACTATTTGTAAGAAGAAGCACATATGGCACAAGCAAATTCTAAAGCACCAATTCTTAATATTTCCAAATTAAAGAAATCTAGGACCACCCATGAAAAATATGAGTTAAGCATCATCCATTTATAAATAAGGAAAATTGAGTAGTGAAAAGAGAGGAAACAAATGGTATGGAGCTTTTGGAATATAAGTTTCTCTAAGCAGCTTCTTAAATCAAATAATAAATGATGAAACATCTCACACTCCTCCTTTTGAATTATGCAAGTTAAGAAAATTAGAAAAATTTATTTTATGCTTACTCAAGGACGAGCAAGAAATTAAGTGTGGGGGCGTGATAACTCTGGGTTTATAGTAAATTAAGTTAATAAAAATAAACACTTTTGTATAAAAAAAGTATACTTTGATACGCTTTTGCTGTGTTTAGGACAAAAGAGAAGTTGAATTAAAACTTGGGCCATATTTTGGAATTCTAGAAGAAATTTGCTACGGCATGCCTAGGCACGCCACTGCACCCTGCAGTGGATCAAGACAGAGAGCTCTGCGCTACCGCCCATCTTCGCGCTCTCAAGATAGAGAGCTCCACGCTACCACGCGCCGTAGCTCTCTTAAGACAGAGGGCTCTGCGCTACCACACGTTTGCAGTGCTATCAAGATAGAGGCCCTACTCTACTATGCATTGCAGTGGACCAAGATAGAGAGCTCCACGCTATCATGCACCGTAACGATCTCAAGACAGAAACTCCAGCGCTACCGCGCGCCATAGCGGGACCTAACAAAGGCATGGCACTAATGCACACCACAATGGAAGCAAATGTGGCCCAGACTTAGCAAATAAAAATTTGAAAGAATCCTGCTGCCGCACGCCATAGCTATCTCAAGACCTAGACTTTGGAGCTACCGGGTGCGGAAGCGGTCTCATGACCGAGACTCTGGCGCTACGGCGCGCCGTAGCGCCTGTTGTAATTTCAGCCATGCAAGAGCATCAAAGGCAGTATAAGGAAGGCCAAAAATCTCAAAACTCTTTATCTTTCTACTGTAGCCATTAAACCAAAATGAATTTAATTATCCTCCTTCTCAAGAGAATAAAAGAATATTTAATTAGAATCATTTAATTCCTGAAGAGATGAAAGGGTGGCTACACTAATGCTAAGGGCAATATTCAGGATTTATAAAAGCTAAGAAGAAAGTCTAAGAAAGGGTTCCCCATTTTGATAATCAAGGCTTATAGAATTTAAAGCTGCAGCAGCTGAAGAAAATGGAGAAACCCTGCCTAAGGAAGGAATTGGCTTTACCAAAAGGAAAGAGGAATCAAGCTCAGAACACAGTGAAGGGAAAGAAGTTTGTGATTGAGGGAAGATCTGATGAACGTGACAGTAGTTCCTAGTATTGCATCTTGATCTCTATCTTAATTTTTTTTCTGTAAGAACCATGCAAGGGTTCAAATTCCTGATTTGCTTTCCTTGTATCTCCTTTGTGATGGCAGCCTAAACCCTCCTTGGGGAGCGTTGGGCATAAGCATGTAATTATTTTAGGGATTTAAAAGTATTTGTACTCAAAATTATCAATGAATAAATTCTAAAATCATTTGCTTGATTATTGATATGAAGAATGCTTGGGTGAATGATGTGTCATAAATATATTTTTTTATGTTAATGCTTTAAAACTAGGAAAACTGTCAAGCTAGTTTAGCTTTTTAGAACTAAGGCTATGTATGTAAAGCATCATTGCTGTGAATATTTGTGACAATATTAGTTGTGCAAGGATGATCAATGCAAGTCTTTAGGGTTTGAAAAGATGAACAGAGCGATGGGAAATTAAACGATCTTAGAGCTCCATTGATTACCATTAGCTTAAGCTAGAAACATGTGCACAATTGCTGAGAGCCTAGTTTCAAGCTCTTGAGCATTATTGCACTATTCCTTTAGCTAAGTTGAGAAGTTTATGTGTGTGAGCAAAGAGCCACTAAGTGCGCTCCATAGCTCGTTTTAAGTTTATGCGAGGATGACAAAGCCTTGAGTGCTTGTGGGTGATGTGAAATAGCACATTTTGCTAAATGACTCTCCTCCTTAGCTAAACTCAGAATCAATGCATGTGATGCCATTTGGTGGAATGAAGCTTATGTGATTGCACAACTAAAATAATAGATTTGAGAATGTAGATGTAAGTATTAAATTTAACTCATATCGATCACGTGAGGGTCTATATGCCGAGATTAATCCTCTATGTGTTCATCTCTGAGCATTAGGCATAACTTAGTCTAAAAAGAGTATGTTGCTTGATTACAATTAAAACACCTAATTAGTTTGACATTTAAAATTGATAAAGAATAGTACTTATACAAAATCCTTAAATGAATTGCATATTAAACCCAACTCTACTTATTTTTTAAACTAGTAGTTTCTAATCAACAAAACTCTAATTGTGAAATTGGAACCAACTTCACAAATAAATCATTATTCAAACATCAATTAAGACAAATATACTTTAGTAATGAAACCCTCCAATCTTAGTGGATGATAAATTTCAGGACTTCCAATCCTTTATTACTTTTGACCATGTGCACATGCATATGAGCACAAACATGTATAATAAAGTCTGTCATGGTGTTGCAGCTTGCTATGGAGAGCCATAGTCTCCTTGTTCTAAGTGATATATGCTATAGCACACTGTAGCAGCTAACTTTCTGAAAGCCAGATGCTACAGTGTGTCGCAGCGGCATACTTTTCAAGAGTCATAAACTACAGCACGCCACAATGCCAAATTTTTTGAGAACTGGGCGCTATAGCGCACCTCAGTTCCCAACTTCCCAAGATCCAGGCTCTACAGTGCATCACAAAGTCCATCTTCTCGAGAGCAAGGTGCAACAGTGCACTGCAGCGACCAACTTATCGAGAGCTAGGCGCTATAGTGCACCACAGCACCCAACTTCTTGAGAGCTCGGTGCTGCAGTGGGCCACAATGCCAAAATTTTTGAGAGTTAAGCGCTACTGCGCACCACAGTGCTCAATCTGTCAAGTGCTAGATGCTACAGCATGCTGTAGTGGCCAATTTCTTAAAAGCCAGACACTACAGCACGCCGTAGCGGCCAGTTTCCCAGTAATTAGGTGATATAGTGCACTGTAGTAGCCAATTTTTTGGGAGCTAGGTGGTACCATGCTATAGCACCCACCAATAGTAGGACAGATGCTATAACACATTGTAGTGCTCAACAAATAGTAAGTAGGGTGTTATAGTGTACCATAGTGCCCGCCGTCATACTGTCTTGGAAACCTGATCCAAGACTGCTTTGGGATAGCCAAACTATTTAAAAATTCTCATTTTCCCACACCTAATTTAATGCATAATATTAAAAACTTCTTACTTCCATGAAATAAAGGGACTATTATTGAATACAAATCCTATTTTTTCAAGATGAAGAATAATGACTACTAGGCAGAGAAGAAAGTTATATGGGAAAAATAAAACAAAAGAGTAAAAATTGAAGATGGGTTATGATTTTGGTTTGGAAAAAATTAATATTCAAGAAAACTTCCCAACCCAAGGAGGAGAAGAAGGGCTGCAACTATTGAGAAGAGGAAGAATACAAAGAGTAAGGAGAAGAGAAGGAGTTTGAAGAGAGAAGAAGACCTAAAGAACACAATGAGTTGTTCATGAGTATTGTATTCTTAACTTATTTTCCTTGCTATTATCATTGTATGAGCAATGAAAATGCTCATACTCTCTTGTAGCTTTCCTTGTGTATTGACTTTAATGGCAACCTAAACTCCCCTTAGGGAGGGTTAGGCAAGAGCATGTATAAATCATGGTGTAATGTATTGTAGTTCTTATATTAATGAAATTTCATTTAAATTCAAAAATGTTTGAATGTTTATTGTATGAGCATGTTAGTGAATAATTAATCTTTATAATTACAAATCTCTTACCATATATTTAAACGCAACTCTCATTGAATTTGATGATCTCCTTTGCCTAACAAGTTGTGCACTCTAGAACGTTAATATTGCTAATGGTCATGACAACATTCGTCATGCAAAAATAACTCATGCACAACTTGGGACAAAGGCTAGATTATTTGAGCCATGTGATGATATAACTTAATATTCTCTGAGCTTCATAGCTTGGCTCATATAATTTGTGTTGTAAGCTTAGACCACCTCTAGAGCTCCACAGCTGATTCTTAATGTGTGCAAGGAAATTGAGCACATTAAGCTATGGGTGATGTGACATAAACTCATTTAGCTTTTTATCTCATCTCCTTAGTTAAATTAAGAATAGATGCATGTGAATCCATTTGTAGAATCAAGGTCATGTGATGCTTAACTAAAATCTAGTATTTTATCACTTAGATGTGAGAGATAATTTTCATTTACTAAAATATAATATGATTGTCTACATGCCGAGATTGAATCTCATAGTGTTCATCTAAGAGCACTAGACAAGATTTAATACATTCAATATATTATTTAAGGAATACTAAATCTCTAGATTATGATATTAACATTAATACAACTGACTTGACATATAAAATTAATCTAACTGACTTGAGAAGAAGAGTAACTTGCATGAACCTTGATAGCAGTATGTTTGACCTCAACTCCCCTATTTTTCTAAAACTATTTTCAAACCAAATTAAATCTAGGATTCGTAAAATTACTCAAAAAGTACCAATCGATTTCTTAAACATCATTAAAATTAGATACATTCTAGTAACAAATCTGAACATCATTCCCAAAGGACAATAAATTTTGGGATCTTACTATCCCATATTACTTCGAACCACGTACACTTGCGTGTGAATATAGACATATGTATTTTAGTTCTGTCAAGTTTTTAGTGCTATTGCCAGGGAACAATTAATTTGATTTGTATTAGAGATAATCTAAAAGTAAATGGTGATTTAAGACTTTTTTGTGCATATATTTTTTATATTTTTTGATTAATTGTTCCTTTAAATTTTGTATCTACTATTTTACTTTATACATTTATAATTGTAGTTTGTGCTTAATTTTTTTCTTAATTTTAAGTTGTGCATGTATTGACATAATTTTATGGTAGAAGAGGAAGATCAAGCCCTCCCGTACTGCCACAGCATCTGCAACAGGTCAAGTAGTCGTGGGTGGGGAGGGGGGGGCAAGGGTCCGAGTAAACAGGTCAGAGACGAAGGTCCGCAGTGCTGGGGTTACTCTGGACCATCTGATGGATCAACCATTGTCTTTGGACTATCTTGATGTGCCCCGATTTAATTACATAAACCATAAATAAGGATCAGCTATTGAATGCGATGGGATACTTCGTCGGATGCGATGCACTAAGATCAAGGCAAGAATGATGACGAGCTGGCAAAGCTATGCCGTTGTCGAGACCCGCAACGGATCTGTCGGGGTCTTGACAGCAAATACAAGCTTAATAAAATTTAATTAAAATTAAATTAAGTAATTCTTAATTAATATAATTAACTTTAATAATCTAAAATCCAAATTAGGACTAGATGAGCTCCAAAAATTCATAAAACTTCACCCTTAGCTAATTAGGGTGTTAGGAATTCAAAAATAAAATCAGATTTAAATTTGTAGGTCAACTTATTTTAGCTAATTTTTTAGAATCCTAGAATAAGTAAAATAGCTCAAGTGCTAAAATGAGCTCCGATTGATTCTAAACTTTAAGTGTTAGGTTTAAATGACCATTTTGGAATAAAAATTAAAGTTTAGTTTGGCTTAAATTAACTTGGATTAGCTAGAGTAACAACCAGGGTTATTATAGACTCCACCACTTAAGAGTAATATTATCCCTGACACATCTCAAGTGAAGAAAGTGCAGCGAAAATGAAAATTTGAATAATATTTGAAAAAGAAAGAAATGGGAGAAGTACCTAGGCTTTCAAAGAGCTTTGGATACTAATGACGCATATCCACATCTTTTTCCCAAGTAGATTCCTCAAACGAGTGATTCTTCCACTAAACTTTAACCATTGATATAGAGCGATTCCTTAGCGACTTCTGATCAAGAGCTAAGAATTTAAAAGGTTCTTCGGCATAAGAGCGGTCAGGTTGGATTTCCACTACCAGAAGCTTAACTAGATGAGTAGGGTCACTAAGACATCACCTTAATAGCGATATGTGGAACACATTGTGAACTACAATAAAATCATCTGAAAGATTTAACTTATAGGCTGGTGATTCTACCTTGGCTAGTATCTTAAAAGGTCTGGCATAACATGGACTAAGTTTCCTTACTACACCAAATCTATAGACACATTTGATCGGGCTAACATTAAATAAGAATAATCTCCCACGCTAAATTCTACACTATGATGATAAGCATCATGATATTTGCTCTGATGATCTTGAGCAGAATAAATTCTTTGCTGAATCAATTGAACCTTTCTATTAGTTTCTTTGACTAATTCTTGATCCATAAAGTTGAACACTTTCTATTTTTGACCATGCCAGAGGAGTACCTGCACTTTCTACCATATTGGGCTTCATAAGAGCCATTTTGATACTGGCCTGAAAGTTATTATTATATGCAATCTCCACTAACAGGATGTGGTCTTCCTAAAATATCAAAAAATTAAGAACACAGAGCCTAAGCAGATCTTCAAGAAGGTGATTTACTCTTTCAGTCTGACCATTCATTTGAAGGTGAAAAAGCATGCTCATAGCTAAAGTAGTCCCCAAATCTTGGTGCACTACTTGCCAGAACTTGGAAGTGTACTAGCTATCTCTATCGGATGCTATAGACTTTGTGATTCCATGCAGCCTGATGATTTCCTTAATGTAAGGCTTCGCCAACTTTTCCACTGAGTCAGTCTAATGAATGGTAATGAAATGCACAAATTTAGTTAAGCAATTCTCAATAACCCAAATTGCATCAGCACCAGATCTTGTGCGAGGCAATCCCATAATGAAATCCATAAAAAAATCAAATCGTTTCTACTGGGAAATTTTTAATGGATGCAAAAGACCTCCAGGCCTTTGGTGCTCAACTTTCACCAATTACTGGCATTATATTTATCTATGAAATTGGCCACACTCTTCTTCATATCGGGCCACCAAAAGGACTAGTTCAAGTCTTGATACATCTTTGCACAACTAGGGTGGACATTATATTCAGAGTGATGGATTTTAATAAAAACCTCTCAGTCCATGAACTTGGGAATCCAGAGAAAATTTTTGATAAATAACTCCATTGCGTAATTGCAGATCAGGGCGATGATCACTTTAAAATATGACTTTAAAATTCAGATAGTCTTCATCCTTGGCTTAAGATATGGAGACATCTCTGCGAAAGGTAGGTTCGATAGTGCTTTTGCTTAACATCATGCTTAGCATATCACAACAAATATGCACGATCTCGAGCTTACATAATTTATCTTCAAATGAACTTTCAGTGATCATGGTAGACAACGTGGTTCAATGACTGAGAGCATCTACTACGACATTTGCTTTTCTAAGGTGATACTAAATAGTTAGGTCATAAGTCGCTAATTAATTTTAAGCACCTTATTTTTTTGGCAGTTCAATTTACGCTGAGTAAAAATATACTTCAGACTCTAATGATCGGTGAAAATAGAGCATTGAACTCCATATAAATAGTGATGCCAAATTTTCAAAGCAAAAATCACTCCAGTGAGTTCAAGATCATGAAAGGGATAATTCTTTTTGCGGGGTTTTAGATATTGAGAGGCATAAGCAGTTACTTTACCCTCTTGCATTAATATGCATCCTAAAACCAGTTCTAAATACATCGATATAAACCTGATAGTTTTTATCCTTTGTTAGCCAGAACTAACATTGGAGCAGCAGAGAGTGCATCCCTCAAAGTTTGAAATGCTTCTTCACATTTAGAACTCGAAATGAATGGTAAATATTTCTGTGTCAGTTTGGTCAGAGGTTAGGTGACCTGAGAGAAGCCTTTAATGAATTTTCTGTAATATTCATCTAGTCAAAAAACTTCTGATATTACTTACTGGCTTGGGTTGTACCCAATCTTGGATTGCACTTACTTTTTTTATCTACTCAAACCATGAGCATTCAACTACATGACCCAAGAATGCTACGAATTTCAACTAATATTCACACTTCAGAGAATTTGGCATACAGATGTTAATCACACAAGGTTTCTAATACAACCTTTAAATGATGTTCATGATTCTTTTGAGTTCGCAAGTAAATAAGAATATCGGTAATAAAGATGACTACAAATTTGTCTAAATATGGCTTAAGGACTCATTGCATCGAATCCAAAAATTTTGATGGCGCATTAGTGAGTTTAAATGACATCAAAAGAAATTCATAGTGGCCATAGCGAGTGTGAAAAGTAATCTTCTCGACATCACACCCCCTTACTCACAACTGATAATATCCTGATATTAAATCATTTTTTTAGAATATAACAGCACTAGATAGCTGATCAAACAAATCATCGATTATGGGCAAAGGATATTTTCTTATGATAGTGACTTTATTCAACTCGCGATAGTCTTTACACATTTGTATCAATTCATCTTTCTTCCTTACAAACAGGACTGGCGCTCCCCATGGAGACATACTAGACATGATGTGGCCTTTGCTTAAGGGCTCTTGTAACTGTTCGTTAAGCCCTTGGAGTTCCTTAGGTGCCATTATGTAGGAGCCTTAACTGTTGGTTGAATTCTGGGAACTAGCTCGATAGAGAATTCCACTTCTCTAACAGGACGAACTCCAAGCAGATCCTTAGGGAACACATTGACAAAGTCTATTATTATTTTAAAATCCAAGGGAGAAATAATCTCTTTAACTTCACCAATCATAGTAGCAAGAAAAGCATCACATCCCTATTGATTAATCTCTCGGCTTTAATAGCATTTATTAGACATAACTGAGTGCTAATTTTCCCTATGAAACATTATACATTCAAGAAAATGGAATGGATGGCCTCAGTGTCGAATAACACATTACAGGTTTATCATTAAAATTGAGCATTCCTAAAATCATTTAATTTGCTTACATTAACTAATTGCAATATTTAGAAATGTAGGAAATACAAATAATGTAAAAAGAACGGTTCAGAAACATGTACATGAAACCACAATGTTATCTTCTGTGGCTTCCAAAGAAGTTAAGGAATATATACGCATAGGATCTATAGGATAATTAGTGCCTTGCTTTTTGAAATTATTTCTGGTGCTGGAATGTTAGAGCGGCAGCTTGCTCCCTTGCTATTTCTGATGCTTCTGTGGAAAAAGCTGGCATTATTTCCATCATCTGATCTTCTTTATTTAGCTGTGTGGCACGAAAGACTTTATTTTGCTATGAATGGATGATTTGAACACCATCCACTATTTCCTGGTGCGTGCAGTGGTAGAACAGATGGCCTTGATGACCATATGTGTAGCACTTATGGACAAAGTGATAACACTTGCCATATGGGTGCGGCCAATTGTAGTTTGGAGTTGGCTCCGATGGCAAGGCATGCTCAAGTTGGTAGACCTTAGAGGAGGGAGGCCTGCGCCTCTTGAATGCCTCGTGGCAGTTTGACACCATGTAGACCTTCCATTTTATATCTCTTTTAGGATAGTGGTGTTCCACCACCCTTTTTATCTCAAGAGGTTGTGAGAACTCAGTGAAATGGAGTGGGACTACATGATCTTATATAGAATCATGAAAGCTACTATGAAATCGGTGGCATCTAGTAGCTTTAGATCGTATAAGTTCTAGAGAAAAGTGCATTAGCCTTCTAAATTCTATCTCATATTCTAAGACAGGACTGCTCCATTGTTTTATTTGTTGGATCATGTCTTCAATAATGTTCTGTGCAGATGAAGGCATGAACTCTCATTTGAAAGCTTCTACAAAATCATCCCAAGGGATGTCCTCAATGACAAAGTCGACATACCATTTATTCCGAACCTTATCCCACCAATATTACTCTTCTTCATGGAATAGATGGGTCGTGAGGAGTATTGCTTCAGAATTTAGGCACTTGAGGTTGATTAAACTTTTCTCAACCATTTTCAGCCAACTAGATGTGTCTAGAGGGGACAAGTTTCCACTGAAAGTTGAGTGTCTTAATCTCAAAAAATTGTGTAGAAGTCCAGCGACAGAATGATCGAACGAATGAGGTGTATACTGTGCAGGTACTATTGGTGTAGGGCTATTAGTTGTTGTAGGCAAAGGATGGATGGTGATCAACTTTTGAATTGCCAAGGCTTGCCGGGTATGGTTTTCCAGCAAGGCTGCCTCCATTCCTCGTAGATGGGTAACTTCATAAGAAACACTGCTAGAAGCTAATACAGTCTTAATGGGTGTAGTTGACAAAGCTGATCCTGGACTCATCCTATTGTAGAAAGACAAATGTTTACTTCATAATAAATTTAAGGAATTGAAACAAAGTTTGACATTCAATCTTGAAATCTTAAATTTCTTTACTCAAAAGTGAAGATTACATAATCATTAAGATGAAGGGATAGATCATATAGATACTAAGACATCAAATGATAAAGGACTACAATCATCTTAGCAACTCTATATTGTTTACTAGTGCTCTTTAACAAACTCGACACAAAATCCGAAACAAAAGTTTGCAATGGCACAACACAGTGCTTCCTCTTGCATTTCTTCTCAAACTTCCAGTTGGTGATGATCCATCAATCATTTACAGCATCTTGAAGTAACAACATCATAAGATCGATGCGGAAGGGATATGGACACTCTATGTTGTCTAATACTGATTATATACAGTTCAACTAGCCTCTCACTAGAATTGGAAAGTCGAGTCCACTGATGATCGATTGGTGAAAAATCATGTCTAGGACTAAGGTTCCTTTGGCTGACACTCTGGCTATAAATCTTCTGCCTTCTTGGACAAGCTGATAATGATATTCCTTGACAGCTGCAAATGTGGTTGAGTAGTAACTCAAATCAGATCTTCCACACTCCATTTATTTATACTAAGAGAATTTATAAGTTCTTAGATTAGCTTAAGTTTGTGAATATTTCTAGTTCACACTTTCATATTGAGTGCTTGAGAGTATGGCACTATGGATGTTATGTTTGATGATTGCATTATAGAAGAATAATCCATTCAGTAGATAGGAATGAATCTTCCAATCTGACACCTTATGGTAAGCTCTGATACTAACTAGGGCAGACCTGTCCTTGCCATGGTCATGCTAATACTAATATTAATATGATTACAGTGAAGACAGTCAAAGTAGAGGCAAATCCCTTAACTATAGTTGAGTTAGGAATCAACCCAACTAGTCATAGTTGAAAGACTTGTCACCTAAAAATTGTAAGTCATACATCAAAATATCAAAGTGCGAAAGCAAAGTAAATATAACATCCACATCCATAACATAAGAATAGAAAATAATAGTAACTCAACTCAGTATGAAAGTTCAAGAAAGTAAATACATCCAAAATATTTAATTATTATAAATTGAATTAAAATGAAAGGAACACTCGTCCTCATAAGTAGAAAGGAAATCTAGCTAAGGCACAATAGTAGAAGGAAGGTCCTCCTCTTGGCTAAGCTCCTCTCCTGAAGCTACCTCTTGATCAGCTCTAAATTTGACATTGTCAGTATCACAATGCCAAGGCCCTAGCCAAGAAAAAGAAAAACTTATAGTTAGACAATTGTATAAGTACATTTTAGGCTAATTTAATAAAACTACATGTTTTAAGATATCACAATTTACTAAACATACAAGCATTTAAAGAAGGGTGCAACAAGTGACAGAAGAACACAATAGTTGTAAATAAAACCTTTATAACTAAACAAAATGAAGTATGCAAATAACATACCTCAACCAGAAGTTGCAACAATGTTAGGCAGTAGTAAAATATGTAAATAACTAAAAGTGTTCAAACTCATCCTAACATGGTCATGATCAAATAAACATATGCTAATTTATAGAAAATAATCTTTACTGAAGCAAGAAAAATAAACTGAAGTAAAACTAGCATTATATATGTACAAAACTGAGTATTACTAAATTTATAACACTGAGCTAAAATGAACTATAATAGCATGCAAGAAATAGTAAAACATAATTGAAAACATATGGTTAAGCAAGCCACTGAACTGAAAAGTAGCAATGTGCCTAAATTAGTGCTATCATAACAAAACGAGACAAAATAGGGCCACTGTACAAAAATTCCAACATGTTTCATCCGAGCCCTAACATGGGTGGATTCATGTTGGATTATAGAATCAGACATGTATCATCCAAGCCCTATCATGGGTGGATCCGAGTTGATTATGTATCAAAAGAACAGAACTGAAGAGGCAGACTAAATTAGAATGCACTCTACTGAACTGATAATTGAAAAATTGAATGTACTAATTAATGATAAATCATGTTTATGCATTTCATAACCTAACATAGGATACTCATCAAATATCCTATGTCCAACTAATATGCATAGGAAAAAGGCTCAAACACAAGGTGTGCTTAGCAACTAATCAAAGTAAGAAAGAAACTCTACTAAATATATGTGATATCTGTTGTTATATAATTTTAATTTGTTCAATCTAATTTGAGATAGTAGTGGCTTAGGATCCTCAATATCCAACTATTAAGTAAAATCTCAATTTTGCGACCTTAAAGGTTAAGCATTAGAACTTAGAAGTCCTAATTCGTAATAAACAATTATTACTGATTAGGACTTCAAATTGGGGTTCAAACTCTAGATCCAAGGTACTAATCTATTAAGGATCTAAGGTTTCACACCCATCTTCACTCTAAGATAGAGTAATCTTAGGACTTGAAAGATTAAAGAAATATGATCCTAATTAGAAAGGCTAATTCTATAATCATTAGATAAAATAATCAAGCAAAAACTTTATAAATCTATGAACTAAACTCAATCTATAGAATAATATCATTATTCCATAGGTTGAATCCACTTAACCCACTAAAAGAGAATTCCAAAAGATTTAATCAAGAAGAATTTCAAGAATGAAACTATACAATTTAATAAAGAGTTTATTTAATGAATGGCTACTAAAGATCTAAGATCTAGGACTTAGATATAACGTCTTAAGATCTAAATCAAAATTAGACTAAAAGAGTTACATTTAAGATATATATATTCTTAGGAAAAATGTTAAAAATTGAATTAAATGATAGATAAGTTAATTGATACTTATTTCATATGATATAATATCATTGAGCAAGCTCATATGGAGGATCTAAGATCACCTTATGATCTTAATGATTTATGAAGTGCATTTTAAGGGGGAATGGGCTTAAGTGATTAAGATCCATTAATTATTTGTAAGAGCGTATGAAATGGTTCTAAAGAATTATCTTACTGATTTGAAACATTCTAATGGTAATTCTAGGGTTTAAGGGATAATAAACCAACTTTTGGTCAAAATGACCAAAATGCCCTTCCGAAGGGTAAAATTGGAATTTGAAGATTTAGACTTCCAAGTTAATTATAACTAGTTCTAATAGACTTAATATTGTCCAATAAGGAGAATGAGGCATTAAAAGATAACCTTAGACTTAGGACTAGCTTAAATTAGCACTAATCATTTTTTTAGTCTAAGAAAAGTGATTAAGGAGATTAGGACTTTATAATAGGATTCTAGACTCATAGATAGTTCTAGTTTACATAAGAAAGTAGTAGACACTAAACTTGTCAAATCAGAGGTTAAAATAGGTTATTAGACACTAATCAAGATCTAGAGTAATTAAAAGGTGATTAGTGAATTTATGGGTTAACTCCTCTCTCTTGAGCAACTAGAGACATTAATCATGCATTTTGGCCACTAAATGAGTTAATTATTCACTAATTAACTTTTGAGAGAGATTAGGTTAAATTATAAACTCTAATTATAGAAAGTGAAATTTTATTTTATATTAATGATCCTTACCTTTATCTAATTAAATTGGTATAATGGAACATACCATTTAGATAACTATAGCTAAAGTTATTTCATTATCTTAATATGAATGTCTTGGATTAATTAAACTATGAACTATTTAATTAAACCCATTTCTTGTTGGAGTTAAATCTCGGCACCACCGAGCACACTCTTCGTAGCAGAGTCGGTTTAATTGCACACTCGATCGAGGACTAGGGCTGCATTGACAGTTACTAAGCAAATTTGATATCACAAAATTGCAAGTAGAAAATCACACATCACATACATGCAAGATAAATACAAGCACACAAACATCCAAACACAAAATATTATGTGGATAATCAAATAATGGGAAAAACAACATAGCCACACCACATAAAATATCACTATAAGTACTTGAAGATTGTAGGGTTACGAAGAGATTATCCTTGCCTGGAAATACACAAGCTCTTAATCTAATATGGAGAGGAGAGGAAGCAGCCACCACTTGGAGTGTCTTCTCCAACATGCAAGAGATTTCAAGAACTATAGCTTCCTTAGGGCTTCACCTTGAGATCTACTCCTCACAACACCAATCAACCTCTAATCTGAAATACCAATATTAAAAACTCCTCCCAACTTATTTTTTGATGTTCCCAGCTTAAGTTTGGACTCTGGAAGGTCTAAAATTCCATCCAATTTACATATGGCATAACCTGAACTGGAGCATAACTTTGCCAGGCGCTACGGTGCACCGGAGCTTCCCATGTTTTAAATAGAAAGCCGCTGCAGCGCATCGTAGTTCCCGCCGTAGCTCCCATTCATATTTTGAATTGCTTGCATCTTGGGATGGATCTGTTGCGGTGTGATGCAGCACTCGGAGCACTGAAGCACCCGCTTCTCTGTCTGCTGACTACTGAGGTGTGTGATAGCACCTCTATCTTGGATGAGGGACCACCAGGGCATGTTGTGGTGCGCCACGACATGCTACGGTATCTGTGTTGATCCAGAACTTTACACCTTGCTACGAATTGCCATGGAACCACTAGAAAGCTCATCAAAGTACCATTAGCATCTCCATGATAGACTAAATGGTCTTCACAACATAATAATCTCCAACTTGGAGACCTTTAGGAAATCAACCCCTCTTCCATCTTTAATTCTTCATTATCTTCTTCTACTCTTATTAAGAGCATGGTGTGGTTCACCCCTATTCGCTCTTCATGTTCTGAGCTCAACTGAAGCTGCACATAGCTTTAGTTTCTCTAATGTTACAGCTTTTGTAAGCATATCAGCTAGATTCTTAAAAGTGTGGATCTTCTCCAATTCGAGTCGTCCTTCTTCCAACAGTGTCTAGATGAAATGGTAACGTAGTTGAATGTGCTTTTTCCTGGCATGATATGATGTGTTCTTTGCTAATTTAATAATGCTTATACTATCATTGTAGAGCTTTACATCCTCACACTCCATGCTAAATTCTGCCATAAAACCCTTCAACTAGATCATCTCCTTACTTGCCACTGTGATGGCAATGTATTTTGCCTCTGTGGTAGATAGAGACACAATGTTTTGTAGCCTATAGATTCAACTGATCACTGCACTTTCCAACATATACACATAACCTGTAGTTCTTTTCTTGCTATCAACATCTCCTGTAAGATCTGAATCTACATAGCCTTGTAAGACAATGTCAGATCTTTCAAAGCATAAAGCTTAGCCCATTGTACTATTCAGATACCTTAGGATCCACTTGACCGCATCCCAATAATGCTTTTTTAGGTTTCCCAAGAATCTTCTAACCACTCCCACTGCATGGGCAATATTTGATCTTGTGCAGATCATTGCATAAATCAAGCTCCTAATTGTTGAAGCATAAGGAAACTTCAACATATGCTCCTTCTCTTCTTCAGACTTTGACATCTGTTCCTTTGATAACCTGAAATGACATGCTAGAAGAGTGCCCACTGTCTTCGCTTCACTCAAGTTGATTCTTTTTAGCACCTTTTTAATATATTCTTTCAGTGATAATTCCAGAATTCATGCACTTCTTTCCCTATTGATTCTCATTCTAAGAATCTGCTTGGCCAGCACCAAGTCCTTCATTTCAAACTCCTTTGACATAAGCTATTTTAGCATCTTTATCCCGTTCTTATTTCATCTTGCGATCAACATATCATCCACATATATTAACAGAATGACATAGAAGGACTTACATTCATTTATATAAAAATAGTGATCCTCTTAGAAACTCCTATAACCTAGTTTTGACATAAACCTATCAAATCGCTTATACCACTACCTTGGTGCTTACTTCAAGCCAAAGAGGCTCGTCTTGAGCTTGTACACTTGCTCAGCTTTTCCCTTATTTGGGGCATTGTACCCTTCTAGTTGTTGCATGTACAGCTCAACTCCTCTTCCAGCTCTCCCTAAAGGAATGCAATTTTGATATCCATTTGCCCTGGATGTAAATTCTCAACTACATAATGCTTATTACATCCCTGATGACTGTTAACTTCACAATTGGGGTGAAGATCTCACTATAGTCAACCCCATGTCTTTGCTGGAAGATCTTTACTAAAATCCTTGCCTTATTGCACTTTCTCCCATTTAGTTCTTCCTTCACCCAGTAATCTCACTTATCTTAAAGGGCCTTCTTCCTAGCTGGTAGAGGTGCCAACTCTCGTGTCCCATTTGACATGAGTGATGCAAATTCATCATTCATGGCAGCCTGCCACTTGATTGAATCTTCTACCTAAAGTGCCTCTTTCAAGCTTTTTGAATCACCACCATCCATTAGCAATAGCTAAAATTAGGAAGGAGTGTACCTTTGTGGCCATCTTATGACTCATGTGAATCTCTTTAAACTGGGTATTTGTGGTTTAACATTAACACCCTCTTGAGTTTCTTCATGTACTCCAATATTTGGCTGAACACTGTCATCAATTTCTATATGCATGGGCTCAACATCTAAAGCATCCTTAGAATCAGTATTGACTCCAATACAATCCTTATACATTTCACTTCTGCTTCTAATGAACTTTTGGTTCTATTTATCCCAGAATCTGTAATCGAACTCACCTGCACCATATCCAATGAATGTGCACTTGATCGCCTTAGCATCAAGCCTGCTCCTTGATCCTGCATTAATATGCACATATAATTAGCAGCCAAATTGTAACGCCCCGCCCCGTCACCGCGCGCAAAAGAGAAGTATAAATAGAAGCTGTATGAAAACATTTGTCTCAGAAAGGAAAAGAAAATATATCCAGAATTATTACAAATGTTTGCTGAATAACAGACATAGAGCTAGGTACTGAACAGAAAATAAACTAAGTAGAAAATTAGTGAAACTGGAGGAGAGTCCACAAGTGCTCCATTGGCTTCTTCTAAATCTCCTAGGAAGCCTCCTGACCTGGCTCAATATAATGCTCAAGATCTAGCAAATTGTCGAATCCCAAAAGTACCTCGTGTTAGACAATAAGTCTAACACATCGAAACTAATCTAAACAGTTCTAGTTATTCATTTAATATTTACATAATGTAATTAAATATGCAAAAATACTGTAAAGGCAACTGAAAGCATAAAACTGTACAAAACTGAAGTAAGGTGAAGTAAGGTAAAACTGAACTATATACTGAATACTGAAAATAAACCAAAAATAGTAATGGATCTGAAACTGAGTAGTGATTTATAAAATTATGTTGTATGACATTGAATCTGTACATCTGAATATGCCACAACACTGTATGCCACTGATATGCAACCAAAGTACACTAAACTGTTATGAGTCATATGGTTTAATGTATACATACATCCAGTGGGGAATTGCGATGCCGATGCATCTTGAAATTCCCCAACCTATGTATGCAACATTCTGTAACTCATAAATCATCACTAATACACATATATCATCACTGATATTCAACATCATGCTTATGCTCATGCTCATGCTTCTAATCTACATGAGATAAATCCAAAAACATGCTTAGAAATCTGATAATGAATTCAAGTTCTCTATTATGCAGAATCCTACTAAAATGATTCTGACTGCTAAATTATAATTCAATAATTGGTTAAAGTTGAGAATTTACTTAAAAATTATAAAATGGGATGATTGTATACACATATTTAACACGTTTATAAGAAATGTGGTTCTTAATATTTAGTTTGATTAAGCCACCCTAAAGAAGCGATCTTCAATAGGAGGCATCACCCGATGGTAATTTATATCTCAAGTTAAGCTATTAATATGCCCAACTCACAACCACACTTAGTGTCCTAAATAAGGTGACTTGAATTACTTAGTTTGTTTAAGCCACACCTATTGAAGCGATCTTCACTAGGAGGCATCACCCGATGATGATTTATATTTTCATCAAATTAAGGGATGAAGTCCCTATTTATAACACTCTTAGTCTTGGAAGATTTTACTCCAATGGGATTGTATTTGTCTAATCCCTCAGGATAGCACCTGATCATAAGTCCACATTGGAGTGAATCAACTAATCCTAAATACTACTGAAGTAATATAGTACTATGGGTACACTATACTACACCAACCAATAATCTAGGTTTAGACAATTCAAATTAATCAACAAGGATTTATCGAAACTATTAATCCTTACTCTACATGGGTGAGTCCTTACACAAGGCTCTGAGGGTATGATCAAAAGATCACTCGATGTAGGTTGCTACCATAATGAATAAGTCCCATTTTAAGTACTTTAGGTGATTCCTACGACAAGGTATCAAGTTCAACTTCTAAAGTTATGAAGGATCATCTAAGTTTCTACCTCAAGAAGTTACAAAAGCTCTTCCTACCTCAAGGTATCAATAACTAAGGTCATTAAACATTTCAATAACCATCCTATATCAAGACCCTTAAGATCTCATTTTTCTACTTCTTAAGCTAACATTCAAGTGGTTAGATCAGATAATTAAAATTCATCTTATCCTTTTCTATTCTATAATTATGGGATAAAATCAAAGATCTTATCAGAGTTAGATCATTTCATAAATCATTACAATCTTATTATTTATTTTATGCTAATGGTACTTATATAAGTGAAAATCAAAGATCTAAAATTTAGATTCAGATGGTTCAATCACACATATTCAATATTAACCTTAGCACTTCTTATTCAATAGGTTTAAGATCAATATCAAATCATATGCATTATTGGAACAATATCGATTAAATTATCTTGTAATCAAATTAATTGAGTAAGTGATTAAGGTTTAAATCTTAATCAAGATAAGCTAGGGTTTAACCCCTAATCTTTCTACCATTAAGACCAAAGGTTAATTTATAGGTCAATGACAAATCAATATGTTATTAGGATATTATTGATGTCAAATTTTGGGTTTAAATTAAGTATCATCTACTTAATCAAGTTAGCAAGATTCTTATGTTTAATTGTAGTTTAATGTCATTAACACATGATTGGGTGTGCAAATAGATATTTAGAGTTTTCTAATATACATCCTAATATCATGAAAGCATCTAAATATAAAGATGACAGAATAAAAAGGTAATTAAGGCTAACCAAATTCTAAATTAATGCAACGGGTTAGCACTTTATTACCATTCTAAGAGACTTAGGTTTCATGCCATTAAGTTGTTAAGATATACCTATTTGATTCAAGCACTTAAAATTGCAAAAACTGTGGCAGTTTTAGCGCTGCAGCGCGCTGTGGCCCTTTCAGCCCTGTGGCGCGCGGTAGCGCTCTCAGCGCTGTGGCCCACTTTGGCGCGCTAGGGCGCGTTGCAGCGGCCAACTTGCGAAATAACTATTTAATTAATTTATTTTTGACATTTCCTAAGGTTTTTCTGAAATTCCGCTACAACCCGCTACAGCGCGCTATGGCGCGCTGCAGTGGTTCAACTTGCGATTTGCTGTTTAATAGGTAATTTTATCTGGTTTTGCTGAAATACCGCTGCAGCGGCCCGTTTTGCAACTTTGGGCGCTGCGGCGTGCTGCAGTGCCAGACGGTGATTTCGCTTGGACCAAAACCTGTAAGGCCTACTTTCAAGCTCAAATACTCCCAATCCAGAGCATTCCATGAGCGATGCCATATATCAATGGAATGGTCTTTCTGATACCTTTCCATCAACACCAAAATCAACACAAACGAAGCATCTTAGCTACAAAAAATGTGGATAAAGGACAAGGTATACAAAATGGACGAAAATAGAGCATGCATTTTTCGAATAAATGAGCTACCTTAATGAGCCTTAATGGCTTCCATACATGTTTATAGACTTCTAGAGATACATTCAAGCATTGTAGTAACATCAAGGAGACAAGGAGATGAACAAATGTGTACCTTTTAGTCCTTGGAAGGAGTGGGGGAAGAAGACTTCTCTGTTTTCTTTAAGACTTTGGAGGAAGCTTCTTCAAGGTGCAGCAATGGAACACCAATGGGAGAAGGCAAGTTCTCAACTTTCAATAAAGGGAATAAGGGGGCTGAAGCTTCTCTTTAAGGAAGGAGGAGGAGATGTGAGGAGGGGGCTAGGCCATCATGAGCCTAGGGAGGGAGGTCATCATACCTCAACCCAAGGGCATGGGGGCGCCGGATGAGGTGATGGCCAGCTGAAAATGAGAATTAGAAAAATAGGGAAATTGCAATTTGTGGACTGTCTAATTACTTATTTATTTTCCCTAATTATTTAAATATTCAAAATTTTGAAACGCACTCCGAAAATTTCCAAAAATTCACCCTAGCTAATTTGGGGATAAGGAATTCAACGGTGAAGTTATATTTTGATTCCGATGACTATTTAATTATTCTATTTTTCGGCGCATTTAATTATATTAAAATATTCACGAAAATTCGACGAATTCCAAACATGTCCAAAACATCACCCCTAGCTAATTTGGGGGTGACAATCGCAACGGTGAAGTTAGATTTTTAATTCAAGGTCAAAAGAAATACCTTAATTTTCTAATTAATTAATTATTAAAATATTCTAAAATAATTGATTGAGCTCCAATTTGCTCCAAACCTTTGGGGTTTTGTTCTAATGACTAGATGAATTTAATTGAATGATAATTATGATACGATTAGGCTAAAATTAAGCTGGGTAATAATATTGGGTTGTTACACAAATACCATGACATGTTTCAGTTGCACCTCCTTTTTGCTCCAAGCTTTCATGGGAATCCCTTCATTCAAGGGTACAAAAGGTCCCTAAATTATCAGGTGTACAACTCTGTTAATAGATTTTGCTCATAACTGCTTTGGGAGACGTGTATGCAATCTCATGCTCCTAACTCTTTCAGTGATTTTTCTATTAATTCATTCTGCAACACCATTTTATTGTGGTGCTCTTAGGACTATGAACTCCCTCTTGATGCCTCTCAAGGCACAGAACACCCTAAACTCCTTATTACAATACTTGTTGTCATTATCATACCTCAAGCACTTAAATTTTAATCCTGTATCATTCTCCACCAAAGTTAACCTCTTTCCAAAGGCATCAAACACATCAAATTTATATTTTAGAAAGTAAACCTATCCCTTCACCGTATGGTCATCATTGAAGGTGACAAAATATGTGGCTCCACCTATAGAAGAAGTGGGAGATGACCCCCATATGTCTGTATACAGCAACTCAAGTTTCTTGCTTTTTATCTCTTTTCCAACTTTGGAGAACAAAACCTTCTTTTTTTTGCCCAGCACACAGTCTTTACAGAAATCCAAGCCTACTAACTTCAGTTCTTAGAGCTTCACCTTTGACTATAGGGATTTTAGTCCCCTCTCACTCATATGGCATAGCCTCTAGTGCTATAGATCTGCATCTATCTCTTTTGCAACTATAATAAAATCAAACACTTTACTGATAAGGTAAAGTGTACCTTCCATATTGCCCTGTGCAATAATGAATGCACCCTTGGTGACCTTCCATGAGTCTCTAGTGAATTAAGTGTTGTAGCCCTTACTGGCTAGCTGGCTTACAGAAATTAGATTTCTCCTTAAACAGGGCATATGACTAACATCTTTGACCTTCCAAACTGCGCCACTTAGTAGCTGATCATCCACATCACCTCTACCAATGATTTCGCTCGCCTTATCATCTCTAAGATATACTTTCCCCAAGTCACCCTTTGTGTAATTCTTTAAGTGATGTAGCATTTACTAATAATATTTTCAAAGGCCCAACAACAAGAGCCATGGCCAAAGTTCAAAAGAAGAATTTGAAGGTGGGCCCATTATTTATTAAGGCACATGTTTTGCCAGCCATATCATGAGAAAAAAATTTAATTTAAGTAGTTGCAATTATTCCCTCACTAATTACAAACTACCCATCTTTCCCTACAAAATTTCCCTCCATATTTTCCCTCTAAAGCTCATAAAGCAAGAGACTTGTAATGCCTATAAATATGAGCTGAAATGTAATGTAATGAAGTAACTTGAATAAAGAATTTTGTAGTAATTAGCTCTCAAATTGCTTAGTGCTTAGTGGTGTTAAGTTTATTTCCTATCTTTGGTGAGTCAGGCTATTATCTTATTTTTATTTTATTTTCTAACTATACTCTTATTCTCATAAACTCAAACAATCCACACAACTTATCCAGCATCTTAAGTATTCTTTAAAATTATTAAATCATTATCTTATTCTCAAACACTTTCCAAACTCCACCACAACCTTCACAGCCAAATTTGAAAATAGCCCAACCTAATCTTCTTTCCCTACCCCTCAGCTCCCATATAAACACCATCAAACCTAGCCATCTACTCCAGATATAAACTACACATCTTAGGCTACCTATATTAAATTATTTCCAGCCCTTTAATTAACTAATGCCCTACCTACAAAAGGGATACTTTGAATCAACCCAAACTAGGCTTGATCTGGACTAGTCTTGTCTTTCCTTTAGATAGACTATTATAAACCCATAACCAACCCACCACAAACTCTAAAAATCATCCATAAACATTATTCTACCAATTCATTCAATATTTAAATACCTAATTTACCAAAATAAAGCCGCTTACTAGCATCATATTTTGGTATTAGAGAGAGGTTGGGAAAGCTGAAAAAAAAAAGCATCTCGGCATGACGATTAAAATTTGGTGAAATTTTCTTCACAAGCTTTTGAGTCATGCCAACAAGTACAAGGTAAGTTAATCATTTTTTGACTTAATATTTTCATATTAATTGCTTGGAAATTTGTCATATTACTTGCATGTCTATAGTGTGTGCATGAACTCCAATTAGTGAGCACCATTATATAGCCTAGTCAATATTCTTGTGTGAATATACCTTACATATTTACTTGAGTGAAAATATGGAAAGTGAGTGTTCCACTTAATATTGAAGCCTTTACCTTGATGTGAATAAAAAAGTTATATGAACTTCATTACTTTATATGTTTAATATTTGTGGTAATATTAGTTGCTTATTAAATTAATTTGTAACTCTTAAGAAAATATGGCTTTTAAATCTAGAAATAAAAATATTTTAATTTGCATTAAACTTGTATGCATAAGAATATACTTGTATAAAACCTATTGTATTGAGAAGTTAAAAAGAACTTTGACAAAAGGGCGTAAACAGCCTAAGGAAAACTTGGGACATAAGTGGCCAAGTGCCCCCTTCCTCATGTGAAAGTTTTTTTAACTTATAATTCACATTATTCTTACATTTATATTTTCTTTTTCACCTTCTCAAATCTAGCATTTTTTTTCCTCATATTTCCTTATAAAAAAACATAAAAAAAACTGGCACCAAAGTCAATTTCCCAAGACCAAATCGGGAGCTTGACCAAGATAATAGATTCATTAGATCTTAGGATTTCATGAATATGAAACAAAGACTATGGAATTATTTTATGAAAATAAAACTCAAATGAAAGAAATTAAAAATCAAATACAAATTGTGGGGCCCCCATACTGACAACAAGGAAGTACGGTGCTCCAACTGTGGTAAATCTCTAACTTAAGTAAACTTAGGTAAAACCCAACCTGCCTTAAGCTAAGGACTTGTCACCAAGTACTATAGCATTCATCAATATATATATATACAGATATCAAAGTGGTGGAAGCAATGGGTGAGTGATAACATCCACAAGCACAACATAGTAGAAAAGAAAAGTAACAATATAGTAACTCATCACAATGCAGAAATGAAATACATCCTGAATTAATTATTACAAACTGAATTTAGAAGGAAAAGAAAATGTCTCTCAATCTCACTGAAATAAAATGCAAGTTCTATCTAAACAGCAGTAGCACGCTCCTCCTCCTGAACCTGCTCTGTGATGCTGCCCACGAACAAGTCTGAATCTGACATTTGTTGGTATCACAAATGCCAGGGCCCCAGCCAACAAAACAAAAAGATTACAGTTAGACAATTGTCTAAGTACATTTTAGGCTATTTTAAATGAACTAATTATTTTTTAAGATATCACATTTAAATTATCTACACATGCAAGCAATAATGGGTGCAACAAGCTATGAAAGAAATGGGTAACTATAAACTATCCATTTATAGCCAGCAACTAGTATGAAAAATAACATATAATGCAAAATATGCAAGATGAGGCTAAAACTAGAAGAAACAGCAACTATAATACAATTCTGAACCTAACATGCTTATGATCATATCAATATATGCTGGGCATATAAAGAACACAATACTGAATTAAACATAAAATTCTAGCATCCTAAATATGCCAATATATATAAGTAAACCATACAAGTATACATACAACATGCTAGTTAAGAAAAGGAAAAGAAAAGGCCACTAAGACATGAGGCAAAAGCAAAGCAATCTATATAAATCCACTGAGACATGTGGCAAAGTGAGCAAGTACTAAAAATAAGGTCACTGAAGCATGTGGCAAAGCAACACAAAAAATAATACTAAATAATCCAGCTAAAGTAGCAATAAGCCTAAGACATAGTACTGCCATACCAGCCAATAGGCCATCCAGGGCCCCTAATACTGAAATATCAATCAATACCCAGCCAAATAGGCCATCCCAATAGATGCAGGGCATCAACGAAATCATTATCGACATGCCAGATCATAAATTAGTTTAATGGTACTATATTTTATTTTTCTAATTTGAGTCCTATGGGCTTTTGTCCAATAAATGAGCCTTCATCCTAGCCCATATATTATCATGTGAGTTTTTGATGTAAAAGGACACTTTAGTCCTTCATGAGAGAGTTGGTTTATGGTTTATTTGGTCATTTATATGAAAGGACATTTTAGTCCTTCATGAGAGAGTAAGTATATGGTTTTTTTTGGTCTTTTAGACGAAAGGACACTTTAGTCCTTCATGAGAGGTTAGGTTAAAGGTTTTTATGGTCATTTGGTATGTATTTTATAGCTATAAATTGGCCACCCTCACATGTATTATGGTATTGCAAGTGATATAAAAAATACTCTATTCTTCTTTGTGTTATGTGAGCTTCATTCTTAAGAGAAGGACTTCTTGAGGTGTGGTTTGCAATTCTTAGGAGAAGGACTTCCAAGAAAAGAAGGTTCGATCTGCGGTGAAGGACTGCTCGTAGAAGTTAATCTTCTTTCTCGTAAGCGGCATATTTGGTAATAAGGCTCCCGTAAGATCTTCTTCATTTATTTTTATTTTCTTTCCTCCTACCTTACAAGTGTGCTCGTTTAATCCTAGCTCTCATTACTTGTGAACGCTTACAACACTTCTCTTTATTCTCAACAAGCGACTCGCATATCTTCTAGTAACTTAAATATGCAAGGTTAATTTCATTAATTAATTGGTGGATTTGATTATATTACATGTCATCACCCCCCATCCTACATCAGATTGATATCAGAGAATTTATCCTCATATATAGTCCTACATTTCTATATTAATTCATAATAATTTTTATTTTAATAAATATTAAAGGTTCATTAGTTTAATTAAAATTTAGTAGGATTATAATTTATATCATCCTTAGCCACCAAAAAAAAAAAAAAAAAAAAAAAGATAATAATAATAACAAAAAAAATAAATTTACTTTTAATTTATTCACATCCGCCTCATTAAAATTATTAAGAAAAAAAAAAAACTTTTTATATTTATCATTATAAATTTAGTTTTTTGGGTAATCAACAAGAGATTTACAATTTCATAGTTGGTTATTTCATCATCTACTCAGATAGCTATGACTACTCGCACTGGTCACCCATATCAAAATCAAGTGCTTCGGCCATAGATGTGAGAATGCTATTCTTAATCTGCAAGAGCAGCTCGATGATTTAACTTTTCTTTATCAACAATCTTGTAGAGTTCAGAGGAAGATTGGAGGCCCTAAAAAATAAAAATAATAACAACACAATTCAGGAACCTAACTCGACACCAGATGCCCCACCAGAGAATAGTTAAGCTGAAATACACCTTATGACCTACACACAAATTCTTCCCCACTTACGTTTAGAACACAAAGAAATAGGACGTTTCCACAGAATGATTTATTTGAATATCCTGAGGTAGAAGATGTTCCATTTCAAATTCTTCATAGAGCTAATGCACCTTTGGGTCGACTAGGAGGTTTTAAACAAAACCAAAATCATCTACGAATTGAAGAACCTTATCGAGGTTATGATCAACTTTACGCCATCCATAAGGCGCATTGAACATGACCAAGATATAGACATTACTAGAAAGGTTAGAGTAGACCCTCCGACCTTTGATGGGCGTCTTGATCCTAAATTTTTTTTGATTGGCTTCTAGAAATGGATCAGTATTTTTATTGGATGGCAATGTTTGGAAATCAGTCAGGTAAGATTTGCTAGTATGAAACTTGTTGGTCATGCTAAGACTTACTGGGTAAATCTAGAACTGACAACAACAACTGATCAGGCCAATTATTTGTAAGATCTTGGGAAGAAATGAAAGAGATGCTCAAGCAAAAATATCTTCCTTCAACATTTCAAGACCAGCTTTTAGATGAACTCATAACTCTTAGGCAAGGATCTATGAGTATTGCAAATTATATGACTCGCCTTGATGAGTTATTAATTCGCTGTGATATTATTGAAGATTCTAGAGCAACTATAGCTAGGTTTCGAGCTGGATTAAGACCTGACATTCAGTCGAGAGATGTTGACTCGAGAGGTGTATACACTTGAAGAAGCATTTCAAAGAGCCCTCCAAATAGAACAATACTTAAGGCCAATTTCTCAACTGCAAATTTAACAATGTGCAAGGTGCACCTCTTAAGCCAAATCAACCACCACCATCTGTTACTAAAGTACCAAATGATCAAAGAGTAAAACCCATATCTAGAAATTCAAATGCTAAATCAAACATCACATGCTTTACTTGTGGAAAGACTGGGACATTATGCAAATAATTGTCCACATAGGAATATTCATGTAGACTCCATCGATCCAGAATTACAAGATGATCAACAAGGTAATGATGTTGAGTGTGATCCATGTGAAGATGCTAGTGATGCTGATGAGGCTTTAATTAATCTACATTTAACAGTAGTTCGGTTATGTCTTAGCTACCCCCCAAACCAATACAGATTGGAAACTAACAAATATCTTTCACACTTACTTTAAAAGTGGAGATAAGTCTTGTAAACTTATAATTGATAGTGGTAGCTAGCATGAATGTTGTCTCAAGCTAGTGCATTAGTAAGAATGAAACTAAGCCCGGAGCCTCATTCACAACCATATAAGGTTGCATGGGTAGATAAGACTAGTATCTCTATTACCCAAAGATGTCTTGTTCCCCTCAACTTAGCAACCTATTCTGATCGTATTTGATGCTGAAGGAGCAAATGTTAAAGGAATTTGACAAGAAGGATCTGAGGCTGGCCAAGTAGATTCTCAGAATGAGAATCAACAGGGAGAAAAGTGAAAATATTCTAAAGTTGTTTGAGAAAGTCTATGTTGAGAAGTTATTAAACAAGTTCAACATGAGCGAGGTAAAACCAGTGTTCACTTCTCTAGCAAGCCACTTCAGCCTATCGAGAGATCAAATGTCAAATACTAAAGAGAAGAATGAACACAAGAAGAAGGTTCCTTTTGCTTCAATGATTGGGAGCTTGATGTAGATGTAGGTCTGCATGAGATTGACAATGCACAGGCAGTAGGAAGTACTTTTCTTTGGTAGATTCTAATATTACTCTATAAGCTGTGTAGATTCAGACCTTGAAGAAGATGTTAATAGCCGATAGAGAACTAACAAATATGTGTTCACATTAGGAAGTGAAGTGATGAAGCAAGATCTTCATACTACAGAACATTGTTACCTTATTGACCACGGAGGCTGAGTACATCACCATCACTGAGGTGGGCAAGGAGATGATTTAACTAAAGAACTCTGACAAATTAGGCAATAAACAAGAGGATGTGAAGCTCTATAGCATTAGAATGAGTGCAATTAACATTGCGAAGAATGTTGCATTTCATGCTAGGATGAAGCACATAAAAATTTGATACAATTTCATCAGGGCACTATTAGAAGAAGGCAGATGGCAAAAGAAAGTATTTATGCATCAAAGAATCTAGCTGATATACTTATAAAAACTATAATAATGGAGAGACTGATGCTAATGTGTACTCCAGTTAGCCTCAGTACATGATAAGAGGCCTGTGGTGAGCCACTACACGTCCTGTCGCAAGGATGGAAGTAAATTAAAGAAGATTCAAGTTTGAACGTGGAATGATCCCAATAGGTCTCCATGTGGGGAGATTGTTAGGTTGTGGATACCATTTTGATCATCCATGGAGGTACCAATGAAGTTGTCATGGGATTTTGAGAGGTCTCATAGTGTTCCAAAATAGTTCAGGGGCAATTATAACGCTTTGTACACCGACACGCCCTGCAGTCTCTTAACTTGAGGTCCAGGTGCCACGATGCATCATTGCACCTGAGATTTAAGATCCATCAGCACCTGCATTATGGCTCATGTTTAAGGCTCCCAAACATACTCTAGTGTCCGTGGTTTAAACTTGGGGCACTCGCAGAAACTCAATAATGGGTTTTGGTTGTGCCCTAAATTTTTTTAGTGGTATTTTGGGTCATTTAGCATCTTTGTAGGTAGTTAAAGTAACATGTGAGGGAAACCAAGTGTGTTCAACCTTAATCCGTTGGAGTGTGGAGGCTAATCTCTTCTTCCTAAGCCTTAGAGTGAGAGTTGAAGCAAATCGGAGAGGAATTGCTCTGGAAGCGTGGAAGCTATAGATACTTCTTTCTCTTGAGATAAAAAAACTCTTTGTAACTCTATGATCTCATGGTTTAATAGTGAAAATTCTTAAATGGTGTGGCTCCGTGATTTTCTTATTCTTGGGTTTCCACGTAAATTTTTGTCTATGGATGTTCTTGTGGTTTGTACTATATTGTAATTGCCTTATGTTGTGGTTTTATTTTTTGCTTGTATTTTTTTTCTTGGAAGTATTATGCTGACAACACCAATGAAGACCCACTGTATATCATAACACTATCTAACTGGCCAATGACGCAAAACTGAGATGTAGTTGTTATTGAAAATATATAGCTACTCAAAGCTAGAACAAAATTGTACTAAATTGAACTGAACTGAATAGGTAGGAATACGTATGCAATGTATTATTTAATCTTATTTTACTTTGCAACTACAGGCACATACATTGTGGCTGAGGAGTCAAGAATATATGGAAGATTAGATGTGGGTTCCTATAACAACCCAAGATTGTTACCCAGTCAATTTGACCTAAATTGATCAAATTAAGTCAAAAATCAAGATCCTAATTTTAAGTCAAATAAAAATTAAATAAAAATATCCTCAAATAAAGTGTATTAAGGGGATCCTCCTGAGAAAATTTGCGGGTAATTAAGATCTCGTATTATCCTAAATAAATTTGTAAGGTTTAAGCTTTTAGAGTTGATAACAGATAAAATATAAGTCAAAATTTAGAAATTTTTATATATTTAAGTTATGCAACATATGAGGATGCTATTTTTTAAGTTTTGGAAATTTTTGAGCTTTGGATTAATCTAGCAAATTTTTAAAGTTTTTCACTTAAAAATTAATATAAATTAAAAACTCTTCCAAATTCAATTATTTTTAGATGTGCGCGTTCGTCTCATCGAGATGCTCGTTTTGATTCCAAATTTGTAATTTTTTGAGTTTGTATGGCTATAAATCATGGCTCACAAAATTTTAGCCATCTAATTTAATCTAATGGCTGTCTTGATTTAGGTGATGGCTTTAAATATACTGTTAAATAGTTTTTAAACCTAATAAGCTGCTAAAACATAACTATTTATTTTCCTCTTAGCCAAAATTCCCTTCCCCTTCCTCTTCTCTATTGCACATAATTAAAAAATAAAGAAAAGACCCATGACTTTCCCTCTTCTCTCCCATAATTGATGGGAGATTTCAAGGGAGAGCCATGCTCTCTTTCTCCTTTAAATGGAGGCTCAGCCCTTTAAATGAAGGCTCCCCTTCTTCTCTTGCTGTGCTATTATTGAAGGATCCTTCAAGCCCTCAAGCTCTCAAAGAACTAGCGAGACTTCTTCTTCCATTCCTAAGGTCAAGGTACCCTTTTGCCAAGCTCTTCATTATGTTATTCTCTTCATATATAGCAAAGTGTTGTCAGTGATATTTCCATTAAGTTATTGTATGGATTCTATGCACGATCATCGTGCCTTAATCGGACTCGAACGAGTCTGATCGAAGCCCATTCCTCCTTTTAAAATTTCAGTAAAAAACTGCATGATTTCTATATACCCATAAATAGAGCTTTAGTTTTTGTTTATTAGAATAATCCATTTGTGCCAAATTTTAATATTAATGGAAAGATCTTTGAAAGAAATTTCGATCGGTATATGGCACCGGATGTGAAGTGCTCTAGATTGAGAGTATTTTAGTGTGAAAGATGGCCCATTACGGTTTTTGCACAGGAGAAATCACCATCGGGCGCTACCGTGTGCCGTAGCGCCTGAAGTTTCGAAAATGCATCTGCCATAGTTTGCTGTAGCATGCTACAACACATCGTAGTGACATATAAATATTAATAAAATTAAATTAAATGCGTCGTAGAGTCCAGAATCATCAGAATAGTCAAAACTTTATATTTTTGTATTCTAATGGTCCTAGAACCCTAATGGGGTCAAATTATACTAAAATTAAAACCAAATTAATAAAAATAAGCATTGTATAAATGTGTAGGTGAATTTCAATGTGAAATCCACTATTTAAGCATGTATAGTATGTTCTAGACCTCATAAATAAATTGCTTAAATACTTTATGCTGAATAGAAACATTAGAATCTTTAATTACTTATAGGTCAATATAGAGCTTAATAATCAAATTGTATGAAATTTAATTGTTTTATAATTGTAATCAAGTGCTAATCCATTTTGTATTTAATTTAAAATTTGATTAGCCTTAATTACTCATTATTTTAATTAATATGATGTTTATGTATGTTAGAGAACTTTAACTTTAAATTGGATACCTTAATTACTTAATTTGATATTAATCTATATTTGAACATAAGAATCTTAAGAACTTGATTAAGTAATTAATACTTAATTTAAATCTAAAATTTCTCATTAGTAATTTACTAATAATACATTGATTTGTCATTGATCTATAAATCAACTATTGATCTTAAGTTGGAAAGGCTAGGAGTTAAACCATATCCTATCTGATTAAGATCTAAACTCTAATCCCTAAATCAGTCAACTTGATTGAAAGACAATTCAACTAACATGATTCCAATAATGCATCTGATTTGACATTGATCATAAATTATTGAATTAGAAGTTCTAAGACTATTAAAGGAAATTATGAGATTAAATATCTGGAATTGAGCTTAAGATCTTTGATTTTCTCTTATATAAGACTCTTAGCATGAAGATAATTATAAAATTATGTTGATTTACTACAAGATCAAATCCCAATAATATTCCTGATTTCACCCCATAATTGTAGTATAGGATGTGATCAGATGGGTCTAACCATCTAATCTGATATGATCAATTCAAGTATAAAAAATGAAATTTATAAATTTAGGGTAAATGTTAGATGTGTAAGATCTTAATGATCTTACAATAGAATTTAAAATGTAATTGAAAAGTCTTATTAATTAATAACACATTGAGGTAGGAAGATCTTTTGCTGAACCTTGAGGTAGGAACTTAGATGTTTTCTCCTTAACCTTAAAAGTTGATCTTCAACGCTTGTGGTAGAATTTAGCATGAGATTCCTCTCATGTTGTAGTAGCCTATATTTGGTGATCTTTTGGTCACATCGCTGGAACCTTGTATAGGATTCATCCCAATAAAGTTTAAATTTATAGCTTTGGTGATTCTTATTGATTAAATATCATTCACTAAACCCAAATTATTAGTTGAGTATAGTAGTGTATACCCATAGTGCTTGATCAATTCAGCAATATTCAGGATTAGTTAAGTTTCCCAAAGTAAGACTTATCTTTGTACTATCCTGTGACCTTAGGTGGATATAGTTCACTTAGAGTAAATCCCCTATCCTAAGAGTATTATAATTAGGGACTTAATTATTTAGTTCAAGTGAAATAAAAATTGCTAATCAGTGATGCCTTCTATCAAAGATTGCTTTGATAATGGTGGCCTCAAACAAACTAAGTATTTCAAGTTACTCTCTTTAGGACACTAAGTATGCTTGTAGTTAAGGTATTTAATAGCTTAGTTTGAGTGAAATAAATATTGCCAACAGGTGATACCTCCTATCGAAGAATGCATTGATATATGTGGCTTCAAACAAACTAAGTGTTAAATCCACATTTATTGGAAACAAACTAAATATGTGTATACAGCTTTTCCAACTAATGATTTTAAGTAAAATCTCAAGTAAAACAAATTTATCAGAATTAGAACTAGGAGTCAAAATTTATTTAGATGGATTCTACACAATGGAGACATTTGATTCATCTGATTTTACATTATTTTCTTGATTTATGGATTATAAGCTTGTAGTGCAAAGACATGAGCATGAACATAAGCAAAATGAATAAGTATCAGTGATGATTTGTGAATTACAGAATATTGTATATATCAATCAGGGAATTTACATGATGGCTAGTACTTGATTCATAACTAGATATATATAGACATTGGACCGTATGACTCATACCCATTCAGTGATATTTTGGTTGCATATCAGTTGCATTTTGTATCGTGGCATATACAGATGCATAACTTCAGTGATATACCACATAGTCTTACATGTTATTTTTCATTCATTTGTAGTATTCAGTATATAATCAGCTTTACTTAACTTCAATTTTATACAGTTTTAAATTTTCAGTTACTTGTATAGTTTTCATGCAGCTTATTTTACATTATTTAAATATTAGGTAAACAATTAGAACTATTAGATTAGTTTTAATGTGTTAAACTTATTGTCTAATATGTGGTACTTTTGGGATCTGGTAATTTGCTAGTTTCTAAGCAATTTGCTGAGATAGATTAGGAGGATGTGCAGGAGGTTCAGTAGGAGTTTGTAGGGCCTTAGCAAATATCTCCTCCAACTTTACTGCTTTTGATTAGTTATTTCAGTTCAGTGCTTAGACTTTATTTCAGTATCATTTCAGTAAACTGTTTATATTAATTCAGGACGTATTTACTTTTCGATTCATAGATGAATATTTTAATTCTATTTTTGTGATGAACGTTTCTGGATGTATGCTTAGCTTTCACTCTTTTTATATATTATACATACTTAGTATTGTGATGTGATTAGAATACTTGAAATGTTGATATCTTATACATATGTTGGATTATTCATTTCATGTGTAAATCCAATGTATGTATTTGTCTAATACTTGGGATAAGGATACTACTCTTATCTTAAATATTAGTTCTCAACCTTTCTCTTTGGGATATGAGTCTGCAATCCTTTGTATCGATTTATTTTTAGCCTATTCGGGGAGATGGGTAATGCCTTCCCGAGTGGTGCGCCGCTCCGCCACAGACTATTTTGTTATTATATACTTCAGCTGTGCACGACGATGGGGTGGGGCGCTACAGTTCCTAAACTTAGCACAATTCTCCCTAATGAGTATGTGTAAGTATATTTATTACTCCTTATAACCTACCCATAGTCTATAATGTTCACGCGTAGTCACTCGTTCTAAACTGAACCCAATGCTAAATCTTCTCTTAAATTACTAAATTTTAATATATGCACAAAAAACTCATATAACATGTTACAAGGAAGCGGCCCAAATGAAAATAGCAATCAAGGTTATTTCAAAGCAATTCAAATAAAAATTATGTGATATCTAAAATTGTTTAACTATTCATTCTAATTATTCTGGGGAAGTACAAGTTTGGGATCTCTAATATCCTACTATCCAGTATATTCTCAGATTTACACCCTAAGAAAAAAAATTAAAACTAAACATAGTTTTAACTTTAAGTAAATAAATCTGCTTACTTAACTTAGCTTATTGAACCAAAATCATATGTCCTAGTATTTGATTTAACAAAACAAACAAAACTTGATTATAATCTACAACACTAAGTGGCTAAGAACTTAAGCAGTGGCTATAGGGTTTAGATTCCTTAACTTAGGTTTATACTCCTTAGGTTTCATAGATCTAGCAACTTAAACTTAGACTTTAAATGAGGTTTAAACTTAAAGAGTTCCTTTGAATTAAATTAGACACTATAAGTAATCCAATTCCCAAAGACATTGATTTTGAGGTTATTAAGGTGATTATAAAGTTTAAATTCAAATTTTGGTTATTTCTCAATATTGAAAATCAAGAAATTATTATTTTAGAATAAAAAATTTGACTTAACTAAACCTAATTAAGGTTAATTAAAATTAATGGGTAATTAGTAACATTTATCAATGTCACCTATTGGCATCCATTTAACAATATTTCAATTTCCAAGGGATGCTTACAGGTTAAGGAGTCAAATGACACCTTAATCTTCAAACTTATGTTACTAGGTGTCTTAACATACCTTAATTAAGGTTAATTAAAATTAGAGGGTGATTAGTAACATGACTCATGAAACCCTAGATTTTATTTTATATTTAGGCTCCTCTCATTTTTCTTATCAAATAAGTGCATAAATATATATCATTTGGGATGATATTTATTAATTTTATAAAGTTATAGTTCAATTTAATTTACTGATACTATTATTTAAATTTTAATATTTAGGGAATATTCGAATTTCGTCATGTGTTACTGCTCGGGTTTACAAAAAATCCTACGTTAGGCAATATCCGATAGATATTCCTTTTAGTCGAATGGTATGGTTCATGGGCTGACCAACAAGTTAGGGAATGTCACTGAATTAGGGTAGACTTACGCCACTAATATCAGGAAATTTCAATCATCTCAAGGGATGAGTCAAATACCAAAACGATCAGCATGACTATAACACTGAGTGGTACTGTAATACTTAATACTAGATTAGTAAGCCTTAACCTACTATTAAGTACTATGAGAAGCCAAAAATCTCTAAGATTGAAAAATAGATGCATACAACATTATATGTATATATATATGTATATATATATATTATATATCATTCTAGCCTAGCCATTCAGATCAAAAAGAAAAATACATCACATAAAAGAGGAGTAATACATCCAGAGATTAATTAAAATTATATAACTTTTTTAAGAAATAATGACACTCATCCTCACGGGAAAGATAAAGTAAAAAGAAAATGACTGAACAAAAGATAAAATAAGGATATCTCCAAGGCTGCTCCTTAGGTCTAAATCCAAGCATACAAATTTGATCACCAACAAGCTAATGATTCTACCATATTTGATTTTTAATAAAGTTTAAATATATTTTATGGTATATAAGTTATTTTAATTAGAAGATATCACATTTATCATTTACAATTTAAAAGCTGTGCGCAATTCACTAAAAGTGGAAAGTATGGAAATAACTGGAAAGTAATAAACAAAAGAAGTAAGAATAGGTACTAATATAGCTGCTCAAATCCTGCATCAAATATGTTAAGTAAAAAGGAGTAGGCTCTAAGTTATATACAAGTATGCATAAGCAAGTAAATACAAGCAGAAATATGCCCAATAAGAATGTAATAATAAAAGTAAAGCAGTGTAAGGAAAATATAAGTGAAAGGTAAGTAAATGTACACTGCAAGGAAACTGATAGTATGATAATAAAGTGCAATAATGAACTAAGAAAATAAGAAAAGTAAGATTAGTCTCGAGAACTAAATAACTTTAAGGCACAATCAGAAGACTGAAAATAAATACACAATTATCAAGATTGTGTTAGATGAATTATTAATTAATTTATCTTATGTAAATGTTTTCTATAAGAAAATTTATAGAACAACAGAGGAGTAGGCACGCCTGCATCACAATTTGTAATCAGGCTTTCCCAAAAATACTCACACTCACCATCTAGGATATGTTTGGTCTCCTGATCTCTTCATAACCTGCCCTGACTCAATATCTTAGCACTAATTTCTAGAGATCACTCTCTACCCACTAGAATTTCAATTGATGATGACAAGCACCACAATATAAGCTTAGCTATAATGAGTTTCCAACCATCTCCTCTTAATTGGACTGGAATATCTTCAAATTCAACTCTAAAATAAGCCTACAGAGGTTGAACACTAACTACCTTAAGCAAAACCAATGGGGTATTATACTTTTACTATAAAAATCATTATAAGGAATCACACCTAATGCTAGTCGAGTAGCTAATGCTGCAGAAACTAGTAAGGATAGGTGCTCTTCCTATTTATCTATAAGGTCTAACACAAATATAGCAAAACTTTTAGGTTATGATTTCCTCTTTCAGTCTTATCACAGTCCAAATTCTTAAGCATCATGGTACTTGCCCGCCTTGGCCTAAGTGGCTCAAAATTTTAATCTCTGAAAGATAACTTCCAGTAGGTCACCCATCATAGGAGTGCTCCCACCCAAGCACGCTTAATTTTAAAGTTCTTATGAGGTACTCCATCAATATCTGAAAAGGCACATGGATGTTTCAGAGATTCTCTTAATATTACTTCAGTGGATCATTAAAGTCTATCCATTCACATGGAAATGGAAGGTTGAACTCATGGGTGAAATATATCCCCATTATTGTTAATAAACTTGTCAAAAGTGAGAAATGAATTTACTAACTCGATCTAAGATTTTTGAACTCTAGGTGTGGCAAACAAGTGGATAACTTATAGACCTGCCAAATTATCAAATGAGTTAGTTTATCAAATGGGATTGTTTCATTAGCCTAATGACTTCAATTTACAATACATTAAAACTTGGTCTGCCTAGAAGAAATCTAGTTATAAGTTCTAAATTAATTATAAACCTACTTCTATTTAGGTGTTTCTATAGATTTCAAAGATTTAATGAGTTCCTGATACTCTACTCTTACTAACCAACAAGGCTAACATCTTTAATTCTTAGTGCAGCTTGCTGCTTTATCAGGTACTACCTATAGGTGATATAAATTTTAACTCACATAACTCTAAGTCTTACCCTGAACTTAATGTCCTATTATAACTACACAATTTCTAAAACACTAAGCAAAAATTATGGAAAGAATACTAGTTCAATCACATCATTATCAAACCTACTTGAGATTTAATTATTATATAGATTCAATTATTACACATATTCTAAAACACTAAGCAATTATTGTAAGTTCAACTAAAGTTACTATAATAACCCTAGGTTGTTATCCTAGTTATTATAAACCATTAGCTTCAACTAGTCATTGAAACCTAACCTTGAAAATTTGGAGTCAATCAGAGCTCAATTGGGTTAATTTGCAATTTTGTTTATTTTAGGACACAAAAAATTTGCTAAATTAAATTGATCTCTAAATTGAAATCAAATTGATTTTTTTGAATTCATCACCCCCAAATTAGCTAAGAATAAATTTTTAGAAATTTTTGGAGATAATTTGATATTAAATTAGACTTAATCTTAATTAGATTAATTAATTAGTTAATTAATTATTAAATTAATTTATTTAAATTATTTAATCTAATGGTCGGCTCCTTCCAAAAAGCAGAGCGCATCATGGCGATTGGCGCCTTCCTTAACCCTTGATCCGTTGGATCTTATTATCCCACGCTCCGCTTCTTTTGCAGTCGTTAGATCGCAAGCACGATCCAACGACTGTGATTCAGCCCACGGTTGGTCGTTACGATGCACTTCATTCAAGTTGTCGTGCCTTTTAGTTCGATCGATCGGACGACAAGCCTCGCTCCCAATTTTGGAGACCTTCATTCACAGTCAGTTTGTCCCGACAAATAAAAATCACCCCATACAGATTTATTAGACGCTGTTCCCCACTCCTTCCAATGGTCTCCAACATAATTATATCCGTAGCCTTGACCTCCATGAAAGTCGGCCGTAGCCCATGCATATATATATATATATATATATATATATATATATATATATGTATGTATAACTATAATCAATCAAACTACAGCAGCTCAACCAGGATCAAACTCCACGATATCCTCAGTCAAGAGGTTCAAAAGCCTCCTAGGAAGCACAGGGCCCCTATCAAAAGAAAAGACACCCTGACTGGTCAAAAAAGCACAAAAGTCTGCTACACGATTCGCACCACGTGATTAGTAAGCAAATATAACATTGGGGATATCAAGCAGAAAGGAAAGGGGGTCCGCGTGTCTGCCAGCGCCCCGTGATCAAAGGGTCCTCTCCCAGAGACGATGGAGTCTCCGTACATCTCTTAAGAAATCTCCCTCAATAATGAGCCCCTCCAAGTCAGCCTCTGTAACTGAGAGTGCATGCCTCAGAGTAGTCACTGCTTGAATCTCAGCCTGAAGCAAGGATCTGGCCTAGACAACGTCTCCTGCTGTAGCCAAGAACCGACCCTCGACATCCCGCACAACTGCAACTCCAAAAGATGTGGGCTCTCAGAAGAAGTACGAAGCGTCAATGTTGGCCTTCATCCAACGGGGCGGGGGGGGGCACCATCTCGAGGAGGTGGAAGGGCCCTAGTGGGCCATGGAACCCCAGAAATAGCTCCCATCATGCAGACCAGCACTGACCAAGGTAGATAGAATCAAGGCAGCCCTGACCTCCCATTAGGCTACATTGGTCTGATTGCACCAATTATGGTAGTAAAGGCTGACTTTTATAGAGTTTGAACCCAATACTTTGACCCATACCCCATCTTTGTCCCAAAGTTATAAATAGCCTCGAGAAGACTCAATGAGCCCCTTTGCCCACAGAGAGATTCCCTTGAATCCCTTGGGCCTCCCAATTGCTATTATTTCCAATTGGCAACCTGCTGAACACCATTATCTCATGCATTAGTACCTAGCAGTTTGTGGGTGTCGTCTATTGTTCAGACCCCCAGCTTGTGTAAATGATCTTTGGCAATTTTTGGAACCATCCTCAATACCCAACCAGCTAGCTCCATCCATCCAGGTAATGTCCCTCTTCCCCATTGGGTTTGCTGAACTCAATGTTACCATATTCAAGCTCTAAGATTAGCTCTATAATGTTGTGATCCTTCCCCTATGATAGGTTATCCATGTGGATTGAATCAAGTGGGTGAGCTCAGTCGAGATAGCAAAGACTCGCTTTCCAGATGGTGCCAGTTTCTAGTGCAGGTGAGGTCTATTATTGCAAGGACTAAAATCTCCAAGTACAAAAAAATTCTTCTAGCAGCGGAAGCAATTTACCAAAGTGCGCTTAGAATATTCAAGGACCGGGGTTGCATTGATGGTTACCAAGCAAACTCAAAAATCACAAGCACACAAGAGAGAAAAACACACAACATACACAAATTATCCAAACACCAAGATATATGTGGAAAACTTATTAATGGGAAAAACTGTGGAGCCACACAACAAGAATCCACTATAATATGACTTGAAGATTATAGATTTACAAGAGCTATTCACCTCAGCACATACGCTTCAGCTCTTACTCTTGAATAAAGAGAGAAAGAAGCAGCTACCTCCTGGAGTTACTCCTCCAACTTGCAAGCCCTTGCTTGCACTACAGTTCCCTAGGGTTTAGCATAGGGTTCTTCTCCTCACAATAGTTTTTTCCTTCAAACTAAGAAAGCCAACACTTAGTTTCTCCTTCAAACTTTAGGCTTAAGTAGTCAACTGAATTTCAAACCCTAAAACGTTCAAAATTCCCCAGATAATCTTAGGGCAAAACCTGGACGAAAGCAGATTTCTGCCAGGCGTTGCGGCATGCTGCAGTGCCCAGCTCTTAGGTTGAGACCCACTATGGTGTGCCATAGCACAGAGCTCCCAGTTTGAGACCCGCTGCTGTGCACGGTAGTCCCGATCTCTCTGTTTGAAACCCGTTGCGGCACGCGGTAGCGCCCATATTTGATTTCGCTGTGGCAAGCTATAGCGGTAAGTTACACTGAGGTGTGCTGCAGCCTCACTTTCTAGGTTTCTGACCGATGTGGCGCACGATAGTGCCTCGCCTCAGGTTGGGATTGCTTGGATGCACTGGAGTGCACCATGGCGCGCTGCAGCATTTGTGCTGTTTCTGGGCACTAATGAATCCATATATTATATCTCAAAATAAGGAAAAATTTCATTCATTTATGATCTTAAAAATGCTTCCTTAATCAAATTCTGTTTATCTTTTTAGGAAAAAGGCCTATCTAAGGAATTCTGAGTAATTTGTGAATTTTTCCAAAAAATTTCAAAGGAAACCGCTGCCGCGCACTGTAGCGAGTCATTTTGCAAAAACGGTCGCACGCTGCATTGGTTCAGTTTGCAAATTCGGGCAGCGATTGCACATTGCAGCGGTTCATTTTAAGAAATGCTGGCGCTACAGCGCACTGCAGCGGAGCGCCTTGCGAAAAGTGGGGGAGATCGCGCGCTGCAGTGAGTCATTTTGCATACCGCGAGCACGGTCGCGCGCTGCAGCGGGGCATTTTGCAAAATGCTAGTGCTATAGCATGCTGCAGCTGAGCGCTTTGCAAAACACTAGTGCCACAGAGCACTGCAGCGAGTAACTATGCGAAAAATGGATGCGATCGCATGCTGCAGCAGTCCTCTTTGCAAAATTGTTTCCACCATAGCGTGCTGCAGCGTGCCACAGCTGCGTTGTAGCAGTTCATCAAAATTTTGTTTAGCAGAAGCATTAATTATGGCTGGGAAAAGACCCCTAACCAACCTCTTGTCTCTAGCCATCATTCCTCCTGCTGCAGCTCCATTTTTAATTGAGAAAATGATCTTTTGAGGGATGTAATGGCTAAAACAATGGAAAGAATATGTCACCTCATCCATCAAGTGGATTTTTCCATCATTGCTCAGATTTTTAAGAGGCATTTGCTAGATTTTGAAATGAAGAAGGAAGAAGCAGCCCCTCATCTATAAATATCACTCCTCTTGACTAGAGGAGGGTTCCCAAATTTGCTTACTTCACTAAGTAAGGAAAGAGGCTGCATTGAAGAGAAGAAAAACTCTCCATGGGTGGAGAAGCTCAACTTGCTAAGGAGAAAGAGGAGAAAGGCAACACTAGTGACCTAAGAAAGGCACTTCAAGTAAGGAGAAGAAGAGTCCGGAGAACTTTCAAGGAACGTTCCTAGTATTTTCTAAGCTCTTGTTTTGAATTTTCCTTCTTAGTTGATCATGAAAGGGTCTTTATCTATGTATGTGTTCTTTTTCATCTCTTTTTTAATGGAGAGATAAACCTCCCTTGGGGAGGGTTGGGGTAATCCCACATGTTTTCATAGTTACTATAAATATATGAGTATTCCTCAAGTATTAGTAAAGATTGTGATATTAATGCCTTGCTAAAGAGACGTAATTTTATTATTGGACTTAATGTGAATTAAAAGACTAATGTGTCTTGTGCTCCATAACTTACCTTGGTTTAGATGCTAGATTTATGAGTGCATGAGAGCTTGGAATTATGTAACAAAGTTCTTGAGCTTAGTGCACCTTAATATAAGCTCAACTAATGGGATGATCTGCGTGATCCTAAGACCCACTAATGGAGCCCCATTGCTCAACATACTTGAGAGAGGGAATGGAATAATTGTGTGCTCATGAACGAGGTGATATAGTCATTGAGCCCAATGAATCCAACCCCTCATCTCAGCTATGTGTGATGCGTGAGGCACTCTTAGTGGAATCACTGCTTGTAAGATCTTAAAAAATTAATAACCCTCATCTCCATGATCAGGAGATGAGATAAAAACTACAAACTTAAAATCTTATAAGGATCTTTGTGCTAAAATAGAACCGACTGTGTGTTCATTTCAAGCACAAGATTTGAACTTGTAAATCTTTGAGATAAACCTCAAGGAAAAACAATGTGCACTTGATTAAAACAAAGCGAATGAAAGATGAATGCTTGAGGAGACATCATATTTTAGTAATCTATAATGTTATGTGGAAGAGACCCAACTCTCCTCTTCCTTCTATTTGACTATTTTCTACTAAGTGATTATTTTGCTTGTTCTGGAACCAAATTAAATAAGTTATTGATAGCTTAAACATTAGTAATAATAGTTATACCTTAGTAACAAAACATCTAATTCTCTGTGGTTTGATAAATCCTGGAAACTCAAACTTTCCACTTATTATTTCAGACCATGTACACTTGCGTGCTAGCACGGACATGTATTTATAGTCTGTCAAGTTTTTGGCATCGTTGTTGGGGAATTGGAATTTGTTTTTTATTAAGGATAATTTATAAGTAATTAGTGATTTAAGTATTTTCTTGCATATGCTTTTAATTTTTGACTTTTATAATTATAGGTACTAACCACTTACTATTCTATTTCTTAAATTATTGCTGAATTTTTGAGCATTATTACTGTATTTGTTCTTGATAGCCTAATTATTGTAGTGTATGAGTAGAACAATTTGCACGAATTATCTGTTTGACCCTAAAATTGAGAGAACTTACTTGCAGGCTAGGAGAGAACACCTTCAGATTTAACGGTGTCTCTGAAGATGCAGTTAAATTATGGATTTTCTCATTTTCTTTATGAGTTAAAGCCAAGAGTTGGCTCAGCTCTCTTCCAAGTGATTCAATCCGGACATGGGATGATTTGGCTAAGAAATTCTAAGCCAAGTATTTCCCTCCGGCAAAAACTGCTCAGTTGAGAATTGAGATAACCAACTTTACTCAATTGAAAGGCGAGACATTCTATAATAGATAGAACCAATTTAAGAAATGCCTAAGGTGTTGCCAACATCATGGGTTTCCCTTGTGGATGCAAGTGCAAACTTTTTACAATGGTTTGAACACTCCTACAAGGATACTCATCGATACAGCAGTCAACAGCTCTATTAGTGCTAAAATCCAAGAGGAGGCTGACAACCTCTTGGAAGAAATGGCTAACAATGCATACCAATGGCCTTTTGAAGTGCTTAAAAAAGAATCTATGAAGGTGAACGAATCTAATCAAATCACGACATTACAACAAGAAATCCATGCCCTAAATGAGAAAATTCATAGGATGAATGTTAACGTTGTCCTGGAAATACAATGTGAGTTGTGCGGAGGGAAACACAATAGTGAGAACTACAATTTGAACAACCCCTTCATACAAACTAATACCGAACAAGTGAATTAGTTAAGAAACAATAACACAATGAACAACCCTTACTCCAATACCTACAATCAAGGGTGGAAAAACCACCCTAATTTTTCATGGAGTAATAATAATAATAATGGAAATCAATTTGGGGGGAGTTCATCAAACCAGCAGGGAGTAACTAATGGAATTAATTATAACAATCACCACCCGAATTTAGAAGGAGCTTTCAACTCCTTCAAGGCTGAAACGATCCAATTATGTGCCGCAGCGAAGCCACTATTACTCACCACGATGCCTTTATCCAAGGGATAGAAGCATCCCTTAGGAACATAGAAACCCAACTGGGGCTAGTCACCAAGCAGCTAACCATTCGGCAGCAAGGGGCACTACCCAGTTCCACCGAAGTAAACCCAAGAGAGCTGGTTAGTGTAATTCATTTGGAAGAGGTGTATGAGGGAATTAATACTGATAAAATGAGTACTATTAAAGAAGTGCTAGAGGCTCGGGAAGGAGAAAGGGGCACAGAATATGAGAAGCTCATAGCTCCGAAATGTGAAGACCCTAGGAGGTTGAGCATTCCATGCATAATTAGAAACAAAGTATTTTTAGATCCCTTGTGTGATCTTGATGCTTCAGTCAACGTTATGCCCTACCACATTTACGAACACCTGAAGGTAGGAGGAATGGAGTGCACCTCCATGATTCTAGAATTTGCAAATCTAAAATCCCTTACCACTCTAGGCATCATTAAGAAAGTTGCTATTGTAATGGAAAGTCTTATCATTCCTATTGATTTTGTGGTGTGTGAGTGGGATAGATGGTATAAGAATTCCACAATCATTTTTGGGTGACCTTTTCTGATGAGTATAAAAGCTAATCTTGACATAGGCCGCAGGGTAATGAGTATAAACATCAAGGGGAAATCTAAATTAATCAACCTTAAACCTACCATCTTTAGACAAAGAGAGATGGAAGAAGAGGTGAGGAAGAAAATGAGAGAAGAAAGATTATGGGTAGATGATGTTATTGGAGATCTAATGTTAGAAGAAAAAAATTCTGATAAAAGCTCAACTCCTTCCTCGGAGAGGGGGAGCAAGGAAGGAGTAAGAAAAAGAAAAATAAGAAGGGGAAAAACAAAGAAAAAGACTCCCCGTAAAGTTGAACTCGAAAGAGTGGATCCGATGAGGGAAGGAAGAGAGGGTGAGGGTTCGAGCCACCTTGAGGGTTGTGCTCACCCTAGCACCATTAGTATATGGAAGAAGAAACTTCAGGATCCAATTATTTGATCATTAGCGTGCCTAGCTAGAGACGTTAAATTAAGCGCTTCTTGGGAGGCAACCCACGAACAATAATAAAAAAATGTGTATGTATATATATATATATATATATATATATATATATATTGAAGCAGAGCTACAGCGCGCTGCAGCGGAAACTCTGTGATAGCGTGCTGTAGCGGAAATTCCGCAATAGCGCGCTGTAGCAAAAATTCTGCTACAGCGCGCTGCAGCGGAAACTCTGCGATAGCGTGCTGCAGCGGAAATTCCGCAATAGCGTGCTGTAGCGAAAATTCCGCTATAGCGCGCTGCAGCGGTTTGCTCCAGCTGCAAAAAAACTTGACTGCCTTGGAATCCATGCAGTCAAAAAGTGATGAAAATTGGGTTCCCCATGTAATAAAAAGATGGGCTGAAAAAGCTGCCCCCCCCCCCTCACATGGATCCACATTTATGGCATGGGGAAGACCCATTAACCATGCTCTCTCTTTCCTTTCCTTGGCTATATAAGGGAGGCAAAAGGGGGGGGGGTTATCCTTGCACCTTCTAAGTTTTCTCACTTTATCACAAGCTCTTGCTCCCCTCCAATTCCTTCATCATGTCTTCTGGCAAGAAGGCGATTCCAGGAAAGGAGGCCAAAGCTTCTTCTTCCGGGGGAATCGTTAACAAAAAATGGTTCTCTTTTGCTGAAGCTTAACACTAATTCTACTCCATAACTTCTCAATGGAAGTTAATTCCAGAGAAGAGCTTTAGCGGCTACTTGCCCGTTCCGGTGGAGCAAGTTGACCCTCGGGGGTGGAGGGAGATGGTGACCAAGAGATCTCCAACATACCCATCTATGGTCTAGGAGATTTATGCTAATGCTATTGATGCGGCCAGACAGAGGATCTTTTGTAGAGGTAAGGGTGTCACCCTTGGGATTTCTCAAATCGAGCAATTCTATGGACTTGAGGAGGTAAGTTCTTGCTCTTACCTTGAACTCTTGGAGTCTCGCCAAGACCCCCTTGACCTCGTTATGGAACTTGTCCATGAAAACACCAACTGGGAGAGTGGACTAGCCAACATTCCTCATTCTGAATTAACAGATATGAGTAGTGCATGACTGGTTTTCATTTCCAGCTATGTCATGCCTACAAGGCACTTAACTGAAGTGACCCATGCCAGAGCACTCCTCATATGCTCAATGGTTAAGCTAGGCAAGATTCGCATCTTGAGTATTATTTTTAAGCAGCTCTGGAAGGCTCTCAAGGGACCCAGCACTGCATTGGCCTTCGGGTCTTTGATATCAGGGATTTGCGAGGCCCAAGGGGTCAAAATCCTCTCCTCCGACACCGTCTTTTCCCCTGGCTCTGCCCTTAACCCTTTAAATCTGAACGCCAGGGCTAGTGAACGGAAGCTGCCCAAGAAAAGGAGGGCAAGCAATTGGAAACATCCACTCCGTCCGACCAAACTCTCACCAACAAGCTAGTGCTACATCTCCATAATCAGCAGGCTGATCTTAGCAAGGCCTTGGCCACCGATATGCGGTTCTTTAAACAAGAACTCATTCAGTAGCGCCAGTTTCAGTCTGAATTTCATGAAGCCCTTGGGCTGATGTTCGAGGACTGGAGCTTGCAAGGTGGACTGGACCCTTTCGTGTTGCCAAGACCATCGTGTTTCCAAAAATTTAAATCAATGCTATGAACTAAGTGTGGGGGAAAGCATTGGACTTAGACTATAGATTATGATGAGTACTCTAAAAGAGTGTGCTAGGCTCCCATAGGACTTCATGATCACAAAGATGTGAATTGGGGATGAAGAAAAGTATCTCTCCCTAAGAATGAAAAGAGAAAAACATAAAAAAGGGATGATGAAAAATATCTCTCCCAAATGAAAGAAATGAAAAAGGATGATGAAAAATATCTCTCCTTTAATCTATTCATCTTTGTGATTCATAAGAAGTGGTATATATGGCACAAAACTCTTGAGTATCTCACTACCTCTCTAGTCTAGGTTTTCCATGGAACCTTCCTCATTACCTAGTAACAAGCATAAAAATTAAATAATTGGAGATTAACTGATTAACCTTGCTTCATATCTAAGGTTAGAATATCTAAATACCAAATGACTTGGATCATTTCAATTAAGCACAAGCCTTGACTTACAAATCAAAATCTAAACTGATACCTTTTGTTGACTATTATACCTAAAAAAAAAATGAAAAAAAAAATATTTTAAGCATACTCAAGGACGAGCAAGAATTTAAGTGTGGGGGTGTGATGAATTCATAAATTATATCACAAAATAAAGGAAAATTACATTCATTTCTAATCTTAAAACTGCTTCCTTAATTAAATTCTATTTATTTTTTTAGGAAAATGGCCTATCCAAGGAATTCTGAGTCATTTGTGCAATTTTCCAAATTTTTCAAAGAAACTGCTGCCGCGCGCTGTAGTGAGTCATTATGCAAAAACGAGCGTTGTCGCATGTTGCTGGGGTTCAGTTTGCGAACCGCGGGCACGATCGCGCACTGCAGCGGTTCATTTTGTGAAATGCTGGCACTACAGCACGCTGCAGCGGAGCGCCTTACGAAAAGCGGGTGTGATCGCGCACTGCAGCAAGTCATTTTGCAAACTGAGGGTGCGGTCGCACACTACAGCGGGGTATTTTGCGAAATGCTGGCGCTACAGTGCACTGTAGCAGAGTGCTTTGCAAAATACTAGTGCCACATCGCATTGCAGCGGGTCACCTTTTGAAAAACAGATGTGAGCGCGCACTTCTGCGAGCCTCTTTGCAAAATTGTTTCCACTATAGCGCACTGCAGCGGCGCGCCGCAATTTTATCTGGCAAAAGTATTAATTATGGCTGGGACAAGACACCTAACTAGCCTCTTGTCTCTAGCCATCATTCCTCCTACTGCAGCTCTGTTTTTAATTGAGAAAATGATCTTTTGAGGTGATATAATGGCTAAACAATGGAAAGAATATGTCACCTCATCCATCAAGTGAATTTTGCCATTATTGCTCAGATTTTTAAGAGGCATTCGCTGGATTTTGAAATGAAGAAGGAAGAAGCAGCCCCTCATCTATAAATATAACTCCTCTTAACTAGAGGAGGGTTCCCAAATTTGCTTACTTCACTAAGGAAAGGGGCTACATAGAAGAGAAAAAAAATTCTCCAAGGGTGGAGAAGCTCAACTTGCTAAGGAGAAGGAGTAGAAAGGCAGCATTAACGACATAAGAAAGGCACTTCAAGCAAGGAGAAGAAGAGTCCGGAGAACTTCCAAGGAACATTCCTAATATTTTCTAAACTCTTGTTTTGAATTTCCCTTCTTAGTTGATCATTCTAGAGTCTTTATCCATGTATATGTTCTTTTTCATCTCTTTTTAAATGGAGAGCTAAACCTCTCTTAGGGATGGTTGGGGTAATCCCACATATTTTTGATAGTTACTATAACTGTATGAGTTTTCCTCAAGTGTTAGTAAGGATTGTGAGCTTAATGCCTTGCTAAAGAGATTTATAATTTTATTATTGGACTTAATGTGAATCAAAAGACTAATGTGTCTTGTGCTCCATAGCTCACCTTAGTTTAGATGCTAGATTTATTCATGCACGAGAGCTTGGAACTATGTGAGAAAGATCTTCAGCTTAGTGCACCTTAATCTAAACTCAGCTAATGGGATGACGTGTGTGATGCTAAGACCCATTAATGGAGCCCCGTTGCTCAACATACTTGAGAGAGGGAATGGAATAATTGTGTGCTCAAGAATGAGGTGACATAGTCAATAAGCCCAATGAAACCAACCCATCATCTCAGCTATGTGTGATGCACGTGGCACTCTTAGTGGAATCAATGCTTATAAGATCTTAAAAAATTAACAACCCTCATCTCCATGATCAAGAGATGAGATAAAAACTACAAATCTAAAATCTTATAAGGATCTTTATGCTGAAATAGAACCGAATGTGTGTTCATTTCAAGCATAAAATTTGAACTTATAAATCTTTGAGATAAACCTCAATGAAAAATAATGTGCACTTGATTAAAATCAAAGCGAATGAAAGATAAATGCTTGAGGAGACTTCATATTTAAGTAATCTACCATGTCATGTGGGAGACACCCAACTCTCGTCTTCCTTCTATTTGACTAATTTCTACTAAGTGATTGTTTTGCTCATTTTAGAACCAAATTAAACAAGTTATCGATAGCTTAAATATTAGTGATAATAGATATACCTTAGTAACAAAACATCCAATTCTCTGTGGTTCGATAAATCCCAGAAACTCAAACTTTCCACTTATTACTTCAGACCATGTACACTTGTGTGCAAGCGCAGACGTGTATTTACAGTCTGTCAGGCACTAAAGGTCTCCATACATAATACGGTCATTCCATTGGAAACTTGAGCTCACTTCCAGCACAAATGAATTTATAATTTCTTGTCATGCATCATCATTATGATTGCTGGTCTCCTTAAGCTCGAGTTGGGTCCAAACAGATCATGTTGATCAATTGGGTTACATCACTAAATAGTTCTAGAGCCCGAGTAAGGACCAAAGTATTGTTCAAGCCGCTTTCATGCCAAGACTGTAACAACCCAAACTCTTAAGCACCAAGGTATTGTCCACTTTAGCATGAAAGACCTCACTATTTTGCCTTAAGAATATAACTTCCCAGTAGGTAATCTATCCTATGTGTGCTCCCACAAGAGCACCCATAACTTTGGAGTTTTTATCAAGAACTCCACCATTATCTAAAAAGGCACCTCATCTTTAAGAGTTTTACTTATTACTACTTAATTGTGTCTTTACAATCTCCCCAACATGTAACTAATGTCCTCATTAGTATCCATACATAGATCTAAGAACTTTCCATTGAGTAGATAGGACTGGAGGTGACCCCTACATGCTCAAGAGGTACCCATAACCATGTAGGACCTTAACCATCATAGGTTCAAGAGGTTGCTGACACAAAGTATTACTTTGCCCTATATGGCCCTTAACTTCTATGTAACTTACTATGGCTTGCTCTGGTACTATTTGTAATAGCCCAAACTCTTAAGCACCAAGGTATTTTTTGCTTTGGCCTAAAAGGTCTCACAAATTTTCTCTTAGAAGATAACTTTCTAGCAAGTCACCCATCCTAGGAGTGCTCCCACTTGAGCACACTTAATTTTGGAGTTCTTATTAGGAACTCCACCATTATTTGAAAAGGAATCTTGATGTTTAAGTGTTTCACTTATCACTACTTAAGTGGGTATTTACAAAAATACCTTAGGGTTGTGATCTGCCTTGTGCCCTAATGATGTAGGGATCGAGCTCCAGCAGTTTAATGGTATTTTGGAGAGAATTACCTCTCAAAGAAGTAAACCATATCTTTCAGTAGGGCCGATGTTAGGGTAGACCTATCCCCATCTAATTTGGAATCCCAAATTAAGGATTCTTAAGGCATTGGATGCATCTCAATTGCAGAAAGGTGTGGCAATTTACTGGAGGTGGTGGCATCGCCTGGTGGCAGAGAATATGAGGGTTTGAGCCTAACACTATGCTTTATATCTGGAATAAGTCAAAGAAGAAGGCGCACAATGTGGGTTGAATCAACCCCGACCAGCATGGTTTGAATATGGGTTACTTTAATAACTAAAATACTATATTTAGAATTCTTAAGGAAATTAATCTGGAAAATAAAAAACTTATGATTCAGTTAATCAAATTATTCCATTTAAATAAATGGAATAAAATGCTCATTTTAAATCCAAATGGTATGATTGTTGTATTATGGAGACTATTTAGTACATCTTGGAGATGATAATGGTGCTCCGATGAGCATCGAGAAGGTTTCGAGGCAATTCAGAACAAGGTGTGAAGTCCAGGAACAACAAATATGCTGCAGCAGACCTTGGCACATCAAACTATGCCCTGGCGATATCTCACCTAAGATGGAGGCACTATCACGCGTCTCAGTAGTCAGCAAATGGAGGACTAGGTGGTTCAACGCACTGCAGTGGAAATTTGCATTTTAGTGCACTGCAGCGGAAACCAATGCTGCATCGCACCTCAACGGATCCATCCTAAGACGCAGGCTATTCAAATGGCAGGTGCTACCACACACTGTAGCAGGTTTAACCTTGAAAGGTAGGTGCTACCGCATGCTGCAGTGGATTTCATCTTGAGACACGAGCGCTACCACGTACTGCATCGACAGACAATTTGAAACACAGGTGCTACGGTGCTGTAGCGCCTAGAGGAGTTATGCTCCAGTTCAGGTTACACCCTAAGTAAATTGGATGGTATTTTGAACTTCTTAGGGTCCAAAATTAAGCTGGGTACTTAAGCAATCAAGTTGAGAGGAGTTTATAAGGTTAATATTTCAGAATGGAGGCTGATTGTTGTTGTGAGAAGGAGATCCCAAGGTGAAGCTCTAAGGAAGTAACAGTGCAAGAAACTTCTTGTATAGATTAATTATGTTAATCACTTCTTAATTACCATAAATCTTGATTAGTGTTCATTAGACTTATCTTAAATTTAAATACAATGATTATGATATCAATTTTCTCATTAAACATTAAGGAACATAATAGAATTAAGTAGATTCAATTTGGAACCATAGAACTCCAAATCTCATTTTTAGCCCCTGAGGTGGGCATTTTGGTCATTTTGACCAACTATTGGTTTAAGTGCTCTTAAGCCTAGAAATCTATTAAAATCCTTAATATCAGTAAATTGAATGTTTAAAACTAAGTTAAGGTCTTTCAGATTTGAGAAATTAGGTTTAAAGGTGAAACCCTAGTTTTCCTTAACTTTATTAAGTAAATTGTTAAGATTCCAAATGTGGGTTTAGGATCCACATTATTATCTCCTTATAAACTTATAAGACTATTCTTGTATTCTATCCTAAGTAATTCTCTTAAGCAAATCCATAAGAAAATCTTAGTAAATTTCCCAAGTTCTTAGTCTTGGCCTTTTAGTTCTAGATTTTAGTAATTCAATTCTATTGAGTAACGAAATTACTCAATAAATTGAATCATATTTAAGATTTCTAAGTTTTAAGTCTAATAATTTAATCTTCTGACTTTAGTTTTGTAGTGTTTTAAGATTAGCAATTAATCTGAATAAATCTTCAGTTCTTATAATTCTAAGCCTTTAGAATGAGAATTATGAGAAACCCTAGATTCTTAGAAGTTAACACCTTGGGATTAGAGCTTAAACCCCAATTTTGGAGTTTTACTCTCAATCTTGATTGTTTTGACCAACATGGTTTATGGGTTAATGAAATATATCATATTAAAATAATTGATTATTTATTTAACCATGGTAGATGACATTTTTTATTGTGAATTATAACTTGTTAATTTCTAATGGTCAACCTTTAAGGCTGTGTATCTGAGATTTTACTCGATAGTAGGATATTAGAGATCCAAAACTTGTATTATTGTACAATAAATAAAATAGACAAATTACATTTATTGTTAATAGAGTCTAGCTTACTTTGAATTTGTTACTCTGCATTTCTTGTTACTTGAGCCTTATATTAATAGCATGTTAGATGAATATGGAATATTTGATGAGTATTATATATTAGTTTTGAACTGTATAAGACATTTTCATTAATAATCAATGAATTGAGTAACTTAGACAAACTATTTGGTGGAGTGTGTCCTAGTTAGTCTGCCTCAGTAGTTATGTTTGTTTAAATAGAATGAACTCGGATCCTACCACAAGAGGGTCTGGATGATACATGTCTGATTCTATTTTCCAGCTCGCATCTAACCATTAGTGGTCTAGATGATACATGTGAAACTTCATGCTCAGTGGCTATATTTAGACCATTTTTGTTATGGCAGGACTAATCAATGCACAGGTCTAATTACAATGAAATTCAGTTCAATTACATTTTCAGTACAGTTTCAATGGCTTTATTTTCCAATCTTTTGTTGACGCATAATACATTTTTTTTTGCGCGATTTTACTTTTATTTCAAGTTCTTGCACATCCTTTTATTGTTGCTTATATATATATATATATATGATGCTAGACTTGAACGAATATTTGAACTTGGTTTACTATTATGTATAAGCTCAGATTTACTTTCTAATTAAATAGCATACTTTCAAATGATTATATACATGTTAGAATTTTGTTTCAATAGTTTCATTTATATTACAGTCATATTTACATATATTGCCTAACCATGTTGCATCTTATGGTCTGAAGTATGTTTTCTTGCATACTTCCATTGTTAAGTTATAAATATATTTGTTATAACTATCCATTTCCTTTATGGCTTGTTGCTCCCTTAGTAGTTGTTATTGTTCAGTTTAATTGTGATATCTTAAAATGTAGATTTCAATAAATTAGCCTAAAATGTACTTTAATATTTTTCTTTTCTTAGTTGAGGCCCTGGCATGTATAAACCAACATGTCAGATTCAGAGATAATTTAATGTGAGGAGCTTAGCCAATAGGAGAACCTTCCTACTACTATTGAGGCTTAGATGATCTTTATTTTTTGCTTGTGAGGGCGAGTGTTCCTTTGAGTTAAACTTTTTTTAAGTATTATAATAATTCAAGATATGGATGTATGTGCTTTTCTGTACTTTTACACTAAGTTGAGCTATGTTCTATTACTTATATGGATGTTATATACTTTGCTTCCATGCTCTATTATTTAAGTACCCATCTTGACAAATGAATTACAGATACATGTGGCAATTTCTGCTGTTATCAGTGGATTTAAGAGAAAACCTAATATGACTATAATTGGAGATCTATCACACGGTGACCACTCTATTATAATCCTATTAATATTAGTGTTAACATGACCACAGAAGGGTTGTGACTCTACAATTGGTATCAAAGAACACCATAAAGGTGTCATATTAGAATTTGCATTCCTATCTACCTAATGAGTTGCTCTTCTATAATACACTCACTAAATATAACATCCAAAGTTTTCATATTCTCAATAACTCACAATAAGAGTATGAATTAGAAATAATTACATAAATACTAAGGATACTATAGTATGAAGCAAAAATAACTTAAGAATTCTTATAATCATTAATAGGACAATGGAATTCAAAATGTCAAAACTTGATTACTACACTACAAGATTTGAAAGCCATTTGGGAACTAGACTTCCAACTTGGTCAAAGTGGTGGTTGGATCATGGAAGAAGTATCATCCAACTTATGTGATTGTTCTTGAATATTAAACTATATCATGCTTCTCTTCTCAATATAAGATAATGGTTTGTCCTTTAAGATAACTAATGACCACCCATTAAGATAACTATTGCTTCTAGCAGTACCTCAAATGAGGTTAACTCTTTGAGGAGCATAGCAACCGTTATGCTAGAAAACTAAACTCAGCAAGCATTAGCAATTCAAAAGTTGATTGTAATTCACCATTCTACAACTTGCAATACTGCACCAACAATTCGTACTTTCTAAACTCCTCATCTGTACGATGACGGATTGCTGCATAATTTTCTAAGGTTGAGACCTTCGGCCTTCAGTGGGAATATGTTTCCCATGGATACAACTAGTTGGATCAAAATGGTGGAAAAGAATCTCACAAGTATCAAATGTTTAAACTCTGAGGTGATTCATCTCACGATGCACCTATTTTAAGTGCAAGCTTAGTATTGGTGGGACAACATCAAGAAATCTTGCTTCACCGACTAGGACATCAAAAATATTTCATGGGAAACATTTGTGGAAGCATTTATAGTAGAGTTTATCCCTCTATCAGCTCAAAACATTATTGAAGATGCATTTTTAAGAATGAAACAATGAGGTCACCCTGTATTAAAATATGAAATGTAATTCAAGAGATTAACTTGCTTTCCTCCCGACTTAATTAGATCTAAAGCTGCAAGATGCCATCTATTTCAGAGTGGTCTATAGGACTCCATCAAGGACCACATAGTCCCTTTGCATATTAGACTTTCCCCAGATGGTAGACATAGTAAGAACGGTGGAGCACCACCAATCAGAGAATGATCAAAACCAAAAGACACATGCAGTGCCTAATCGTCATGATGCATTTAAGAAGCATAGGCCGTATCATACAAAATTTTACCAAATTGAAACTACCTTTCATTTGAATTAATTAAGGGTTGCATTAGACCCCATCCTTATAGAAAGTACAATCACTTTGTCCATTGTTGTTTCACTTGTATTCATTAGGGTTATCTGTTCTATCATTGCACTCTACTTGAAATAGTGGATGGTGTTCACATTAATCATTCTTATTAGAACCAACTTTTTCGTGTTCTACCTCTAAGTAAGAGAAATTCAAGGATGGCAATAATGCCACCTCATCCCGCAGAAGTCTCTGAATCAATAAAGGATCAAGCTACTACTCCCAGAATGCAAAATCAGAATAACTTCTGGAAGCAGGTCAACAACCATTTTGCTGGTCCTGCTCGTGTGTACTCCTTAACTCCTCTCGAAGCTATGAAAGATAATAACGTGGTTTCAAGATCATTGTGCTTAATTGATAAACCCTATAATGTGTTATTCAACACCGAGGCTAGACATTCTTTTATTTATGAATGTGTTGCTAAAACCCTTTATTTGCCTTCATATAAGTTGACAAAATCTTTGAATGTTGGGCTTCCTTTCAGAACCCAACTCAGTGCTAACAAATTATGTGATACCAAAACTCTATTAAATGATCAAGTGTTTAAATCCAAGATGGTTTTCCTATATTTAATCAACTTTGATATTATACTCGTTATGAATTGGCTTTGTAAGCATAATGCAATTATTAATTGCCGAAAGAAGGAATTTACGCTTCATTCCCTTAGCAAGCTAGAAACCTTTGTAGGGAAGATTAGTGCACAAGCATCTTTAATCAATGCCATTAAAGGTGAGAAATTGATCAATAATGGATGATATGCCTTTCTCATTACAACAATGATTGAAACAAAAAAGCATCCCATTTGCTGAAAGAAAAGTAATGAACGAATTTCTCGGTGTGTTCCCTAAAGACATGCATGGTTAACATCCTATGAGAAAAGTAGAATTCTCTATTAAGTTAATTCTTGGAACATAACAGATATCTAAAGCTCTGTTCAGAATGGCACCTACAAAACTCTAAGAACAAATTGAGAAATTGCAAGAGCTCCTAAGGATTTATTAGACCTAGCATGTCTCCTTGGGGAGTCCCCATTCTATTTTTCAAGAAAAAGGATGGATCTATGCAAATTTGCATATATTATTATAAGTTAAATAAAGTCACCATTAGGAAAAATATCCACTACCTAGAATCGATGACTTATTCAATCAATTATCTGGTCCTATTATATTTTCCAAGATCAATTTAAGATCAGGATATTGCGAGTGAAGGATTCTGATGTTGAGAAGAGAGCCTTTCGCACTCATTATGGTCACTATGAATTCTTTGTGATATATTTCAAACTCAACAATGCATCATCAATTTTCATGAACTTGATGCAATGAGTCCTTAAGCCTTTTCTGGACAAATTCATTATAATTTTTATCGATGATATTTTTATTTATTACAAAACTCTTAAAGAGCACCAAGACCATCTGAGAGTAGTGTTGGAATGGAAAGTTTTTTAGGTGTGAATTTTGGTTATATTCTGTAGCATTCTTGGGTCATGTAGTTGATGCCCAAATATTTCATGTAGATTAGAAGAAAGTTAGTGCTAGTTATGATTGGGTGCAGCATAAGTCAGTAACTGATATTCAAAGCTTTTTGGGATCAGTCAGTTATTATAAGAAATTTGTTAAGGGCTTCTCTTAGATCGCATCTCCATTAGCTAGACTAACTCAAGAAGTCGTACCTTCTTTATAGAACTCTGACTTTGAAGAAGTATTTTAAAAGTTGAAGGACGCACTCTCAAGTGCTCCATTACTAGTTCTGCCAAAGGAAGGTTTAGACTATAAAGTCTATACTAATGCATCTTGAATTGGTTTAGGATGCATGTTAATGCAAGAAGGAAGAATCGTCACATATGCTTCTTATCAGTTAAAGCCTCATGAGAGGAATTACCAAGTGCTTGATCTTGAACTTGCTACCATTATGTTTGCAATTAAAATTTAGCATCACTATCTATATGGCACTTAGTGTGCCATTTTCATTTATCATCAAATCCTAAAATATAAATTTACTTATTGTGAACTGAACTGCATCAGAGAAGGTGGTTAGAATTAATTTGCGATTATGATCTGAGTTTTCAGTATCATCCTATGAAAGCAAACATTGTAGCTGATACCCTTAGCTGTCATGCTACTCTTTTTTTGATGATCACTTAATGTATTGTCTTTGAAAAGTTTTGTAAGTTTTACATTGAACCTGTCAGAGGTGACATGCTAAATGAGCTATTAAAGCAAAGTTTAGTAGAACCAACCTTTCATAGAGATGTTTCCATCTCTTATACTAAGGATGACTACTATCTTATGTTTAGGGCCAAAACTAAAAATGATCATCACCATGACCTGCAATTGTGAGGAGATGTGATTTATTAGGGAAACAACTTTAAATTCTCAAATCCATGTGCCATGAAATTTTTATCGGAGGCCACAATTCTGGATATAGAATCTACCCTAGTAGTACAAAGATGTATCAAGATTTAAAATAGTCTATTTAGTGGTCTAGTATAAAGAAGAGTATGATATAATTCATTGCAAAGTGTCATGAATGTATTCTGGTTAAGGCCAAACAACAAAGGCTTGGAGGATTACTGCATCTGCTGGAGATCCCATAGCGAAAATGTTTTGACATCTCGATAGACTTTGTAATGGTATTGCCTCTCACAAGAGCTGGTGCCGATGCAATATGTGTCATTGTTGATCGTCTGACTAAATTTACACACTTCATTCCTATTCATTAGAGACTCTATGAAAAAACTTGCAAAGCTTTATATTAAGAAAGTTGTAAAGGTACACGGTATTCCTAAATCAATTATATCATATAGAGATAGCAAATTTGCTTCCAAGTTTTGGTAGGCAGTACATCAGAATCTGGGAACCACCCTAGCTATGAGCATTGCCTTTCATCCTCAAACTGATGGTCAAACTAAACATGTAAATCAAGTTCTTGAAGATCTACTCAAACTCTGTATTTATGATTTTGCTCATTTCTAGAAAGATTAGATCATGCTTATGGAGTTTGCATATAATAGCAACTTTCAAGTCAGTATAAGAACACCTCCATATAAAGTCATGTATGGTAGAAAGTGTAGTACTCCTCTTTCTTTGTCAAAAACAAGAAGCGTTCAACTCTTTAGATATGGATTAGTTGGTAAAACCAACCAGAATGTTCAACTTTGAAAGGTGTTTTCATATTTGGCATAGTGGGGAAACTCAGTCTCTATCATTTTGAACTTTTTGAAGTGTTAGCAAAAGTAGGATCTACAGCCTACAGGCTCAATCTCATGGATGATTCTCTACAATCCATAATGTATTCCATGTTTCATCACTGAGAAAATGTCTCAAGAATCACTCACTTAATCCAACTTCCAACAATAGCTATTCAACTTGATCTTTCCTATGCAGAAGAGCCAATTAAAATCTTAGCTCATGATCAAAAGCAACTAAGAAATTGTTATATCCTCATGGTGAAAGTTAATAGAAGAAATGTTCTCTTGAAGAATCTACTTGGAAAATAGAGGCGAATATGTGTTGCAAATATCCAAAGCTCTTTGAGAATCATGGTACTTTCCTAATCACTTTTGAAATTCTTTGCCAATATTCTTTATTTCTTTATTTCATTTTCTTATTTCCTGCTTAAGGGATATCGATGATGATATCGTTCTTAAGTGGGAGAGTCTGTGACAACCCAAGGTTGTTACCCTAGTTAATCTAAGCCAAACCAAGCTTTAATTCGCATAGCTTCACCAAGTCCTTAGAACCTAACCATAAAAATTTTGGGTCAATCAGAGCTCAATTAGGTTAATTGAATATTTTCTCAGTTTTAAGACCTAAAGAATTAGCTGAATTAAATTAGTCACTAAATTAAAATCTAATTGAAGTTTTAAATCCATCACCCCAAATTAGCTAAGGGTGAATTTTCAAAAGAAATTGGAGATCATTTGGTCCTAAATTAGACTTAATCCTAATTAGATCAATTACTTAATTAATTAATTAAATAAAATCCTTTAATCCAACGATTGACTCTTTTCAAAAGGCGGAGTGCATCCTGGCCGTTGGTGCCTTCCCTAATCCTAAATTCGATGGATCCCATTCTCCCATACATGGCTTCTTTTGCAGCTGTTAGATCGCAAGTGTGATCCAATGGCTATGATTTAGCCTACGGTTAGCGATTATGATCTGCTTCATCTAAGTCATCGTGCCTTCTGGTTTGATAGAATTGATAACAGGCCTTGCTCCCAATCTAGTAGAACTTCATTCACAGCCTTTTTGTCCTGACAAAAGGAAATTGCACCATGCAGATTCATCTGATGCTCTTCCCAATTCCTCCTAACGGACTCTTATGGATTTCAATTCATAGCCCCAACCTCCCATATGGCCACGTTGACCCGATTGCACCTATTGAGGCAGTGAGTGCCTACAGTTATAGAGTTTGACCTCGATAATTCAACCCAAACTCCATCTTCATCCTGAGGCTACAAATAGCCTCAAGCATTCTCAATGAGCCCCTTTGCCGACTGAGAGCTTCCTCTGAATCTCGCGAGCCTTCCAATTACTAATGTTTCCAATTCATGGCCTACTGAACACTGGCATCTCTTGTGTTAGTCAGTATAATTATGTCAGTGTGGTATGGATTTCAAACCCCCAGCTTGTGCAGGCGATCTTTAGTTGCTCCTGGAACTATCCCCAGGTCCCAACCAGCCAGGTGTATCCATCCATGTATTATCCCTCTTCCTCATTAACTCAGATGAACTCAATGTTATTGAATGTATGCTCTATGATTGGATTGAGTCAAATGGGTGAGCTTAGTCTAGATAGCAAGTAATCATTGCCTGTACGGAGCTAGCTTCCAGTAGAGGTGAGGTCACACCACAGGAAACCTAATCACACTCTTAGCTCAATTGAATTTGTAATTGCATCTATTGCATCATCATTGTGATTGCTGGTCATCCTAAGATCAGGTTGGGTCCTGACCGATTGTATCAATTGATCAGGCTACATCATTGAACAGTTCTAGAGCCTGAGTAAGGACCCAGCATTCTACCCATTTTTTGATTAAGCCACCCTAGGGTTTTGAACTGCCTTGATGCCCTGATGGTGTAAGGAACTATTCTCAATGGTTTCGTAGTCTCTGTGGTGAGTATTTTCTCCCCATAATAAACCCTAGGTTTCAATAGGGCCAATGTTAGGGTGGACTTGTCCCCATCAAATTTAGTCTCCCCAATTATGTCTTTTTTGGGCATTATATGCGTCTTGATCATGGGAAAGTGTGGCTATCAACTGAATGGGGCAGCGTCATCTAATGGCAAAGCATTTGAAGATTCGAGCATAATCCTGGGTGGTATATCAGGAAGAAGTTAAAGGAGAAGCGCACATTGATTGGCCAGGTCAACCTCAACCCGTATGGTTTGAATATGGTATATTTAAATAATATATATTTTGTATTTAAAATCATTATGGAAATTCATCTGGAAAATAAGAAACATATGATTCACTTAATCCAATTATTCCATTTAAATTAATGGAATAAAATGTTCATTTGAAATCCAAATGGTATGACACAATATACCATTTTAATAAGAAAAATGCTAGGAATAATAAACTGTAAGATTATTTTAGTTTTGTAACTAGATTATCTAATTGAGCCATACTTACCTCTAAAATTGATTATTTTTAATTAATCTCATTTATTAGCCAAATTGCATGATTAAGGCCTCTAAATCTTTCTTAAATAAAGGAGAACTTAATTATATAGTTGGAAATATTTTAAGAGGGTTAATTTTAATAAGTACTTCTTAATTACCCTAAGCTTAGATTAGTGAATAATTAGCTTAATTTAGCTCTGATTTCAATAAACTTAATATCCATGAACTTCTTAAGTAATATAGAACTCGTTGTTAAGCTTAGAAATCATTTTCATATATCAATTTGTTTAATCACTTCTTAAGTATCCTAAAGCTTGAATAGTATTCACTAGACTTATATTTAGTCCAAAATAAACATTTAAGGTGTTTATCTTCTCATTAGATGGTAAGGAACCTAATAGAATTAAGTAGATTCAATTTGGAACCCTTGAACTCCAAATCCCATTTTTGACCCTTGATGAGAGGCATTTTGGTCATTTTGACATAGTATTAGTTTAAGTGTTCATAAGCTTTAGGAATCTATCCAAATCCTTAATATCAATAAATTAATATTTAAAATCAAATTAAGGTTTTTTAGACTTGAGAAATTATGTTTAAAGGCTAAACCCTAGTTGTCCCTAAATCTTATTAAGTAAATTATTAAGATTCCAATGTGGGTTTGGAATCAATATTGTTAACTCCTTAAAAGGAAAATCAATGATTATAAAATTAGTAATAATCAATTTAGAAAGTTATTAGATTGTTCTTGTATTTTCTCCTAAGTAAATCTCTCATGCAAATTCTAATGCAAATCTTAGTAAATTTCTTATGTTCTTAGTCTTGGACTTTCAGTTCTAGATTTTAGTAATTTAGTTCTATTGAGTAATGAAATAACTCAATAGATTGAATCATATTTAAGATTTAAAAGTTTTAAGTCTGATGATTATATCTTTTGACTTTAGTTATGCAATGTTTTAAGATTAGTTATTTAATCTTAATGAATCTTGAGTCATTATAATTCTAAGCCTTTAGAGTCAGAATTGTGAGAAGCCCTTGATCTTTAGATGTTAGCACCTTGGGTTTAGTGCTTAGACCCCAATTTAGGAGTTTAACTCTAAATCTTGATTATTTTGACAAAGCTAGGTTATGGGTTAATTAAATATAACAAATTAGGATGATTGATTATGTATTCATCCTTTGTAGAAGAAATTTTTGATTTTGAGGAACTTCTTAAGTTCTAAATATTAACCATTAAGGCCATATATCTGAAATTTTACTCAAAAGTAGGATTTTGGAGATCCTAAACTTGTATTCTTGCAGAATAGATAGCACAGATAAATTAGATAACTACATATATCGCATGTGTTCTTAGTAAATTCTTGCTTACTTTAATTGGCATATTTAGTTGAACATGGAAAATTTGATGAGTATTCTATGTTAGTTTTGAACTGTATAATTCAATATCATTTGTAATCAATGAATTCAGTAACTTAGATATATTATTAAGTAGAGTATGTCCTTGTTAGTTTTCCTCTGAAGTTCCGTTTGTTGAAACAGAATCGACTCGAATCCAACCACAAGAGGGTTTGGATGAAATATGTCTAATTCTATATTTTGGCTCGAATCTAGCCATTAGTAGTTCTTATGATACATGTGGGAGTTCCTGTTCAATGCCTATGTAATGTATCAGCTCAAATCTACTTTCAAGTTAGTTAACATCCTCTTAAATGATCATAGGAATGTTAGATTTTTCTTACCATAGTTTCAGTTGCATTACATTTATATTTACAAAAATGGCCTAACCTTGTTATAACTTCTGGTTTGAGATATGCTTTCTATCATACTTCCTTTATTAAGTTATAAATGTATTATTTATAGCTTTCAATTTCCTTTTTGGCTTGTTTCTCCTTTAACAGTTGCTTATTGTTCAATTTAATTGTGATATCTTAAATTGTTGATTTCATTAAATCAGCCTAAAATGTACTTAGACAATTGTCTAACGTGAGTTTTTTCTTTTCATGTTTGGGCCCTGGCATATAAAAACTAACATGTTAGATTCAGAGTTGTTCCTGGAGATAGCTTCAAGTAAGGAGCTTAGTGAGGAGGAGGACCCTTCTACAGCTACTAAGGCTAAGGCTTAGATAGTCTTTATTTTTTTCTTGAGAGGATGGTGTTCTTTTATTTTAAAATTTATTCAAGTATTGTAATAATTCAAGATCTAGATATATTTACTTTTTTGCACTTTAACTCTAAGTTGAGCTATATTTTCTTACTTATATGGATGTTGCATACTTTTCTTCCACACTCTCTTATTTGAGTATGCATGTTGATGAATGAATTACAGATAAATGTGGCAAATTCTACCATTATCAACAGATTGGGGATCTATCACATGGTAACCACTCTATCATAATCATGTTAGTATTAATGTTAACTTGACTAGATAAGGGTTGAGGCTCCACAGTTACATATGTTATATTCACCATTTTCTTTTCTATTATTACTAATAAAATTGCTCTAGTTTAATCATTCTAACTACTCTAAGAATATACAAGCTCAGAATTTTCAATACTTTACTATCTAGTATAATCTCAAATCCACAGTCCTATAAAAATCAAAGTGTTATAACTCAACAAGTTCTAACTTAAATTAAGCAGTATCATCTACTGAAGTTCATTGAATGAATCAATTATCCTAATACACATTTTCATACTACCATCCAATCGTGATATAATCTATAAAGATTAGGAGTTATGAGGTTAAACTCCAAATATGGGGTTTAAGTCCCTTGTCTTAGGATGTTTAACATCTAAAATTTAAGATTTCTCTATATTAATCTAATCTGAAGATTAACAAGATAATTACCTAACTCCTAAAAGCCATCCAACTTTGTTTGGCATCTTCCTCATACTCCTCATAAGTTGAAGTCATTATGGATCTAGAACTTAATCTCGGCAATTAAATTGCTGCTCTAAATAATGCAATAGATCCATTGAGAGTAGGAAGGTTCAAATTTTAAAAGGCATAAATAAAATAATCTTTAGGCGCACTAAACATCGCTTAAGAAATTACTTGAATAACTTTTTGAATAGAAGAAACCGAGAAAACTTTGAACTACTGAAGTTAAGTCTCAACTATGATCTCTATTAATCCTACTGAGATGCAGATCTCATTAGAAGTGATAGATAAACTTGAAATTATTGATTATTTGGTATATATAAAAAAAATTATAAAGTTAGGATTGAAATTGAGTTTTAATTAAAGTAAAACAAAAAAAGAAAAACAATGATTAAAAAAAAATATGAAGGAAATTTTCATAGCACAGCCCAGGAAAGAAATATAATTCAGGTACGCTGTCATTGATGATTAAAGCTTCATTCTATCTCTAGAGCATGTTAACTATCTTAGGTTATTCTTTTCAAGCACTTACTTTATTTTTCTATGTTTGCACTCTCAAAGAGCTCTTAACCATCCTAATCCACAAGTTATACAAGTGAACTCTAAAGTAGAATCTAGCTTTCTCGTACATGAATTCCTTCATGCCTTTCTCTATCTAAATTCTCTTATTTTAACGGATCTGCTTCACCCATCAAAGCAGCTAATTGGTTAAAGATTATTGAGAAGGATTTATTGAGAATCAAGTGTCATGTCAATGAAATAATTCATTTGACCACTCATATATTCATCAAGGAAGCCAAATATTGGTGGGACAATGAAATTAATTTTTGTTTCACTAGAAGGGATGTAGAAAGGATCTCATGGGAAGAGTTTGAAAATGTATTTAGAGAGGAGTTTATTCCACTTTCTGCTCAGACTATAATAAAAAATGAGTTAATCCAAATAAGTCAAGGAAATAAGACCGTCTTAGCTTAGGAAATGGAGTTTCGAATGCTATCAAGATTTGCTCCTGCTAAGGGTGACCTAAGGCAGCACAGTGCAGTCGATTTCTAAAAAGATTAAAATAGTCTATCAAGAATCATCTTGCATCTTGATAGTCCATAATAATATATATATCAAGTATAATTAACCATTTTTATTAAAATTATTTTCTATTTTAGCATGTTGTGGTTTGTTTTATGATTTTTTAGCTCAAAAAGAACAATTTAGGAAAACTCAAATGCCACAGCGCGTTGTAGTGCCTGACCCTCGAGAACGCAACACTATAGCTTGCCACAGTGCTAATTAAGGAATGGCTTGCCACAACAAACTATAGTGCCTGAGACATGAGATTGTGGTGCTATATCACGCTGCAACATGGATCAAAGAAAGAATGTGGTGCCCCACCCCGCCAGTTGTGCAAACAAATTATAAATTAGCGACGGAACTGGATCATCACTCACATGATAACCCCTATATTAGTTTCGATAAGGTAAATACTTGTTGTGAGTCACTTACTTTACCCACACTAGTTCTACTAGAATGTCATAGTAATTAACTACTTAGACATATATTTGTGCCCCAAATTATCATATAAATATAATAGTAATTCAAAGTACAAATTAAAATGTACAATATTTAATACAGAGTGTGGAAGCTATATATATAAAAAGTATACATCCATCTATCACATTCAAGAAATATAAACATGGAATAGTATAAAACATTCATCTCAGATAGTATCGCACTGAAATAAGAAATATAAAATGTAGAATTTAATTACTATATACCAAAGTTTAATGAAATTAATGAGAATGAAAAGCTGAAATTCACTCTCTTCCAAATAAAATGAATACTAAAAACTAACCAATCTCAATAAGATCATGCTCCCACTCCTCACCTAGCGCTAGATTTGCAAACAACTCTATATCTAACATATTGTTTTTAACATGACAGGGCTCCAGCCAAGAAAAGAAAATTATGTTAGACAGAATAATCTTAGTACATTTTAGGCTGATAAATTATTACAAAATTTTAGATACACAACTCATCCTAAGCAATAAAGGAGCAACAAAGTGAAATGACTAATAAGAATCTATAATTAATATATTTATAACTTAAACAAAATGTGAAGTAAGTAAACATACCTTAAATTTTAATAACTACTGAAGGCTTAAGAATTTTTATATGTATAAAACTAATACCATACAAAAGAAATTCTTAACAAATATGATCAACTATATATGATAATTTTAATAATAAAAGCACATAATATGTAAGATGGAAATAAAACTAGCATCCTAACATGTATATATCCAAAACAAAAAAATCTTCTAAAAAATGTATAAATATAAAAAATACTAAATAATAACTGTAAACTAAGGTGTTGAACTGTAAAGAAATTGTACTGAAAATCGTCATATTTTAATTAGAAGTGTACCTATACTAGATTGCCATAACAGTAACTGGCTAAACATAGCCACTGAAAAGAAAGTACAACATGCTCATCTAGATTACTCATGGCTAGATCTGAGCTGGACTATAGAATCATACATATATCATCCAAACCCCTCATGGTTGTATCTGAGTAAATTTTATCAAAATAATAAGAACTAATGAGGCAAACTAACTAGGACACACTCCACTGAAGTGTTATTTAATTTACTAAATTTACTATTACTTAATGAAAATGTATTATGATCTTCAAAACTAATATAGAATATTCATCAAATATTTCTTATCTCAGCTAAGTAAGACAAGGTAATAAGGCTCAATTAGTAAAGAAAGCAGAGCATACAAATCAAGGATAATAGGTAATAACTAATCAAATATTTGTGATATCTTTTGTTTTATAGTTTGTCCATTCTAACTATTCTTGGATTATATAAGCTCAGGATCACTAATATCTTACTATCCAATATAAACTCAGAGTCACAGTCCTATAAAGTCAAACCTTAGAACTAATCGATTTATAATTCCAAATCAAACATTATCGCCTACAAAAGTTAAGTAAATAAATAAGTCATCCTAATTAATGTATTTATTATCCCAAAACCAATCTTGATTAAATAAATTAAGATTTGAAGGTTAAGAGCTAAAACTCCAAAATATGGGGTTTTGATGTGACTGCCCAACATTGAGTTCCACTACAGTACTTAATATAGAATCAGTATTCGATAATCCATTATTAATCACTACAAAGGCAATGGATCTATAAGATAGAGAAAATATATACATTTATAAGAGAACTAAACATACATTACATTCATCCTAAAAATTAAATAAAAAAACATTTGTTCCAGATTTACTTAAATACTGTAGTTAAATTACTTTAAGCTTACAACATTTAATAATAATGAAAAGTAAACTCTATCTTCCTCACTAAGAGAAAACTAAAGTAAGTAGACTCCAAGGATTCAAATCTACTCCAAGATCTCCAGCTCCTCTCCTAGCTCACTAGCTAACTATACTCCAGGCTCCTGATCTACTGTATTTGGCTTATAATGCAATAGGGCACGTCTAATAAAGAAAAAAGAAGTGGTTATACTTATAAAATCTAAGCACATTTTAAGGTTTCTAATAATTTTAGTTTAAGGATATCATATTAGGTCAAGCAATAAAGGTGTCGAATACAATAAAGGAAAAGTAAAGCTAGAATTATAAACATGCAATTAAAGAGTATTAAACTAAAGAAGGTATTTGTACCAGGGCACACTATGCAATGCGTACAAAAGAAAGGTTAAGCATATGATGAATCCATAATTTATAGTAAAATAAAGGAAGACGTCATACACGTCTCTATTGGAAACAGCCTACTTTGATCAAATTTTGGTTATTTTTAGGAAAAATAAAAGCTAAGAAAATTTTTTAGATATTTTGCAAATTCTATTAGCAAACCGCTGTAGCGCGCTGCAGCTACTACCAAGTAGACAACACAAACAAAGGCCTGTGGAGTGAACTGCTTGTCAGGATAGCATCACTACAAAGTCTCCATAAGAAATAAGCCTCTCATGGTCCTAAGGACAACTCCTATAGAGCTGCAAACTGCCAAGGCTATACCTTTCGCTCAAGATGGTACAACTGGCTGGTGCAACACTTAGAGAAGTCTGCAATCTTTCACTACCAGACTTCCTCCTCAAAATGCATATGGTGCTGAACAACAGCCCAACCATAGCCCAGGATTCTCTAAACAGCTTAGCCTACACGTTGAACTGTGAAATCCTCCCCGCGACGATGGTAGCGGGCCTCCATGGTCCTCACCCAAAGAAGGTACTCTCCACTTAGAAAGCTGAAGGTGCGGTGGGCCACTATAACAGTCCTTCAATCTTCAAGTCTTTGATCCAAAGGCCGCCAGACTCGAGCAGGTGGCAGACCTTTTGCTAATACATAGTGAAGACTGCTACCCTCCGCTCCTTGTCAAAGAAACTTATGAAGGATAGCCTTATAATCCATAAGATAGGAGTCTGGAATAGGTGCCAATGACATCTGATAGCAGGATATCAAGGTTAATACAGACCTGGTCAGACACAATCAGCCTGCAAGGGAAAGGTGTCCAGTGTTTCATGAGCATATTCTGCCTCAAACCTGTGTAGTGACTACTGTGAAATTACCCTCCTCGAAGGTCTGCTCAGGATTGTAATACCAAGGTAGTGCAGGGAGTCCCCTCTCATTAATACAAGTTGGGATGCCAGTTTACGCTGCCTATAAGTTGGATTATGTTGACTAAACATAATCTATGACTTCCATGCAATCACAAATTGTCCCATATTGCTGCCCTACGCACCAAGGATCCGCTGAACCTCTCTGCCAGCCACCTTTGAAGCTGGTGCAAATAGAATCAAATCATCAACGTACATGAGATGCGAAAAGGTGGGCCCACCTCGATCAAGCATGATGCTGATCGGGCAACCAACTTACTGCTACCATCGGACTAAAAGAGAGAAGAGTTTAGAGCACAGGATGAATAGATAAGGAGAGATGGGGAATCCCAACCTAAAGCCTCTCCTCCCTACTATCCATGGGAGTCAGTGCTCACCAACTATGATAGAGAATCTAGGAGACTCCATGCACTGCATGGCCTAGTCTGTCCGTCACTGAGGAAAGCCAAAACACTACATGACTAACTAAAGACTCCCCCATTCCATATGATTATAAACCTGCTCCATATCAACTTTGATGGCCATATGACCTACCGTCAAAGTGGAATATGAGAGCTACGTAAGAATTTCCTGAACCATGAAGCAGTTCTCGCTGATATCTCTCATAGAAATAAAGGCACCCTATTTCCGGGAGATCAAAAAAGGCAACACTACTTTAAGATGTATGACCAGGATCTTAGCCACCACCTTCTAGACACTATTACCAAGACTAATTGGGCAAAACTGTTGTGGAGTGGCGGCCCCTTCCTCCTTCGGCAAGAGGACAACCAGAGTATCGTGCCAGCATTGTGGCATCCGCCCACCATCAAAAAAATGGTGGTGGCGGCCAATGTGTCAACTTGGGTGATCCTCCAGTAGACGGTGAAGAAGGAAGGGGTAATGCTATCAATCCCAGAAGAACGGTTGGGGCTAAGGTACCCCAATGTTACTCAAATTTCTGAGTCTGTGGTTGCAACTTGGAGAGAGGCAGAATCTGTGTAACTGAGCATGCGATACTGAATCAGATCATTCAGGTACTTCTATACAAAACTAGAGGTGCCCTACTTCTCCTAAAAAAAATATAAAATACCTAGAAAATCCTCAGTGGGTCAGGAGAGAAGTCCTCGGACTCATCCTAAAGTACAAGGATGGTGTTTGACTTGCGACACTGTGTCATAAGCCGCTGAAACATAGTAGTGCAACAATCACCCTAAGAGAGCCATAGTGCCTTGGCTCACTGTTGCCACTAGCATGCCAACCTAGACTCCACATGAGAGATCTCCAGAGCAACATCCTGTATTTTCTATACAAGCTTAAGGTCACTGCCCCTATCCATCTCCATGTTTGTGGCCTGAAGCTGTGTGAGGGTTGATATGAGCTCTGCCTCCCTCCTCCGCAAGTCCTGGTGCGTGTCCTATCCCCATCATAATAGTGCCCTAAGAGTGTGAGCCAACTTGTGGTTGAGGACCAAGGAAGGTGAACCACGAGACAACCTTCCCCAAGTCCTCTTGACCATTAAGGAGGCCTCCAGGCACTGCAACCAGGTATCCTTGAACTTGTACTTGACACAAGTATGCTAGAATCTAAGACAGGCATGAGTTAGATAGATTGGGCAGTGATCGGAAGCTACTCAAGGAAGGTGGTGCCCAACTTCACATTGTAGGATGTCCAATGCCTCTGTATTGAGCAAGAACCGGTCCAAGCGCTCCCAAATATGGTGACCTCTAGATGTATTATAGTTTTACGTGTAAGGTGGACCAATGAATCCTGGGTTGTGGAGGCGACGTGCATCAAGTACCTCCTAGAAGTTTAGCTGTGCAATAATAACCATAAACAACTTCCCACCATATTTCTCTACCTGAAAGAGAATGCAGTTGACATCCCTTCCAAGAACAAGCGGTCAACCCTCCACCCAGGTAGTTAAAATTGTTTACAACAAATCATGTCTTGTGCAAGTCTGCAGATGCATAGACTACACCGAACTAGAAGCAGATCCCGAAGCACAAAGTGACTATGGTTAGGATAACCTAGCTATAAGAGTAGTGGACCTCACAATGCAAAAAATCCTTCGGCCAAGCAATAATCATACCTCTCAATCTACCTAATGAAGGCTGAGTAACAAAGATCCAGTGACACCCAACAAGGCGATTCACATCGCGATGAGTAAACTCCCCCACCCATGTCTCAAGCAAAGTAATAAGTCCCGGTCGGCGCTCCGAGATGAGCGGCGAAAGGTGGTGGCATGTCGATGGCTTTCTCACATCGCGACAGTTCCATTTAAGGATGTCGTTCATCGGGATGTTGGAGGAAGCTCTCTACTCCTAGAGTGGAGGTTTTGAGATGAGGGGAGATTGGAGGATGCTCATGGGCCTTGGGGAGGTGGGCTAGATGCATGGATAATAGACTAGGCCACAGATGGCTCAATGGTAAGGGTGGGCTGTCCCATAATATGGGCTGCATGGTAGTGTAGGCTGTGCTGCAAAGGTTGAATGAATTGTTAGGTTAGCTGGGCTATGTGTAGGGCTGCTAGGGCTTTGGCTGCGGGCTGGGCACGAGCTGGGTCGGACATCAAGCGGGCTACTAAACTAGGTTGGGAACATAAAAGGGCCAAATTCATCCCATGTGAGGAACCTGCCTCATCAAAGTGTGGACCCACCACAATGCCAGGTGGGCAAACCATGGCTAGACAATTGGGTCCAAGCAAAGCTGGTGTATTGGGGATGCATGTAGCAGGTGTGGGGACATCCGCTAGAGAGAAATGATAGTAGAAAATGATAGGAATGTGTTGTTCTCTCCTAGTTCATTCATGCGGGTGCTTTTGATGCTGTCAGAATGATTGATAGGTCCGATCTGTGTGCTGTCCACATGTGGTGAGGGCACGCTAGATAATAGGCGGGAATTGGCATCCCGAAGTGGGTGCTCTCCTAATGTGTATAGACAGTTGGCTGGTTGAAATGACTATATATAACAACCTAGGTTGTTACTTAGGTCAATTAGGACTAATCAAAGTCCTAATTATGGTTTTGGTGCCTTAATTATGTCATTAGAAGCTCACCTCTAAGATCTAGTCCAAATTAGAGATCAAATGAATCAAATCTTGACTTTAGGAATTTTTAGAAGCCCTAGAAATTTACCTATTTAATTTGACCTCAAATCTAAAATCTGACTTCGCCATTGCGTTCACCACCCCCAAATTAAATAGGGGTGACATTTTGAAGGCATTTGGAAGTCATTGGATTTTCGTCGAATATTTTTTATATTATTTAAATACCCCCAAAAATAAAATAATTAAATACTCGTCAAATCAAAAATTTGATCGCGCCGTTGTATTCATCACCTCTCAATTAGTTAGTGGTAATTTATTAGAAATTTTGAAATGCGTTTAGTTATTTAATTTTTAATTAATAAAATTGATATAAAATAATTTAATACTAATATTAAATTATTAAGCGAAACGGTTTCCGTCCTTTTACTTATCGCGCCGTCAGCATTATCGACCCGCCATCTCCCTCCTCCGTCAATCCATGCGATGGATCGCGATCATCTGATTGAATGATCAGACGGTAGACGGATCATCTTCTCCGCTCGACTCCGTGTGTCTCGAGCAAAGATGCCCGTCCCTCTACCTCTCTGTCATCCATTGATCACCGCTTAGGAACCCTTTTTGAAGTCATCTAAGTCTGTCATTCACCCAATTTTCTCATCAGCAACCATTTGAGCTTGTCCGCAAGAATTGAAGTGAAGAAACAAACCTTAATAGCTCTCGGTCATCCAATTTAGGTACTCATCATTCTACCTAATTCATCAATGCTTTACATTCGAATTAATTCCAGTAGTTATTTCATGTTATGGATTATTAATCATGCAATATCAATTGAACTTTAATGAGATTAATCGATTCAATTTAACAAATTATCTAATGTTTTTACCATTAGAGTCACCTCGTCCCAAACCCTAGTTGCCAGGGCTAACAATTGTCGCTAGCTCCGACCACCTTAGGTTCTGTTCTAGTTACCGGTGGCTAGTCATCAACGTGGTCGATCCAATGGTATGCGGGTCGACGTCTGACACTGCCGGGATGCCACCAAAAAATCAAGCCATAGCTATTCGCCTCGGGACCTCGTGCGAAAGAGAAGGGACTCAGGGTCGGGCCGGGTTGACCCAGACCCAACCTGCAAATAGTGGGTCGCGTTAGATTCCGCTGATGCTACTGCTGGGGTATCGCCTCAGTGAAGCAGGCGTATAGGCATGCAACGCTTGTTTCTGTGGGGTCCACTCCGCGCTGACACTCGTCTCATCTCGAGGTCTGCTGCGGGTCCCACCTTCGAATCCTTGTCGAACGGATGATTGACACCTGCATCGCGGGGCTCGCTGTTTCTGCTGAAATGATTAAATTGAAAAAAAATGTTAAATTAAAAATTAAATGATTAGTATTAATTTAAATGAAATTAAGAGATTATTTGCATAACTTAATATCCTCATAATTTCTAAATTACAACTCCAAATTTAGCATATTTAGATACCATTGTTATCAGTAAAAATAGTGGATTAATATGGCATTATCCAATTTTTAGTAGGATCATTATTTAACATAGTGATATTTAGGATCCCCAAATTAGACCCTAAATATCCCAAAACTTTAACTAGTCATAACCTTGCACACACTTACCCAAACATATCCAATACGGGTCTCAAAATAATCAGCAAACCATCAGGATTATTCTAGTAGTGTTAGATTTGTTGTTTGAATAATATTTTGACTAATCACTTTTTGCCCCAAACCCTAATCTTCCAAGGCTAATAACTTTTTAGCCACAAGTTCAAACATAGGTAATATGGGTCTTAAAGTGATTAGGAAAACCTCTAGAACAACCTAGTAGTATTCAATTCTCTGTTTGGATTAGTATTTGCTTAATCACTTTTAGGACCAAACCCTAACTACCTTAATTAACCCTAGAACTTCAATTGATCATAACTTTGTCAATTAAGCTCCAAATTAAGCTTTATAATATACCATTTTGATCAGGAAGACCTAATTAACAATAAACTAAAAATATTTTAGATCCAATTGTTAGATCTCTTAATCAACCAATCAACTTGAAACTACATTAGTGATTATTAATATAATTAATAATCCAAATTGAGTAATTTTAGTTTCCAAATACTTATAGAGTAGAGTAAAACATAGTGTTGTGATTAGTTTAGTGATTCTGTGATAAATTTTACTAAGCACTCAATAATTACCCTAAACCCAAGTTAAGCCATAATTTAACTAAATGAGGTCCAATTTGGGTCTACTCCCACTTAAAGTATTCAATGGGTTATAAGGAAGCTATAGACATTAAATTTACTAAATTTGAACTTAATTTGGAAAAGTTGGTTTTTGACCCCATTTTAGGAAACCCTAATTTCCATATTTAGCCCTAATCTGGTTTTGGCCATAACTTGGCCATCTCTTATCAGAATTTAGTAATTTTAAGTTCTATGGAAACTTTAGATAGTAAGCTATAATAAGATAAATAAATTAGAGTCCATTAAGTAAAATTACCAAGTTTCCCATATGTGTCAAAATCCTTAATTTGACTCATATTGCTTAATAATTAGCCAAAATTGATGTACTTACTGTCTAACTTTATATTAGACAGTAAGTAATCATTAGCCACTGAAAATTTCTAATTTAGAGCTTTAAATCAAAAAGTAGATCCTGAAGTAAGGGCAAAATGATCATTTTGCCCAAATTTAGGGTTAAGTGTTTTTAAGCCTTAGTTTCATGTTCTAATCACTAAAATCAGTGATTGGAATGGTTCCAAATTTAATTCAATTGTTTTAAGCCATAAACTAAATATCTAAATAAAAACCCTAATTTCTCCCTTAGAAAAATTTCATGTAATTTATTAGCTGTATGATGTGAGATTCATCTCACATCATACCTCTTTTATGAACTTCCTTAGTCTATCCTTAATCTTGCTTATAATATTAGTTAGGATTGAAATTTGAGTGTTCATCTTTGTCCCTTAAGATTTTCCTTATGAGTTAGGATTAGTCTTTAGGTTAGAATTCATCTAAGTAAAATGGGTTACTCAATAGGTGAAGCCTTGACTTTAATAGTTTATAGATTTTCATACTTTATTTTTTATTATTCAATCTTTTAACTTTAGATTTAAGAATAGAGATCCATCCTATTAAGTATGTGTGGCGCCCCGCTCCCTAAGCCAACAATCATTAAGCTAAGGAGTAGAGGGCCACTTCTGCAAATCCATCTCTTATTATTGGATTTGGTAAGATCCACAATCCACTAATAAGGGGAGGACGTGCACAAAACATCTGACGGGATCAGTCACTAAATCTGACATACATACAGAGTGCGGAAGCTAAATGAAGTAAATAGTACATCCATTCACCATGCATCATATAAGAAATAGCAACAAGATAGCTCAAAAAATAATAAAGTGCATAAAATAAATTACAGTCATAATACCTGTATTATTACAATATTTAAATAGTTTAAAAGACTGAAAGATAAATCACTCATCCTCACAAGCGGCTAAAAGTAACTAAGCAATATCCATCTCTCCTAGTTGAAGCTCCTCCTCTAAGTAAGGCACTTCTGCTTCAACACCTAGCTCCTCAAACCTATCTAAATCTGACAATATCTGTTTCATAATGCCAGGGCCCCAGCCATTAAAAGAAAATATTATTAGACAATTATCTAAGTATATTTTAGGCTAAATATTTTACATGAGTTATTAATGTCACCATTTTTTTATACTTAAGCACAACAAAAGTACTAAGCAGTAGGAGCAGTAAGCGTACACAGGGCAGTATAAGTTATAAATATAGTATTTATAACTAAACAAAAAATGAGACAAAAGCACACCTCAACAACTAAGCAAGAAATGGGCATATACATATATAATACAGTAAGTAAAAGTACTGAAAGTAAAGTCTAATCCTAAACATACTGATAATCGTATGACATATGCCAATTAAATGAAAAAAATTTAAACATGGTACATATAGTAAGAAATAAAGTCTAGCATCCTATAAATATGTATAAGTAAGCAGGTAAGTAAAGAAAAAACAACTGACTGAAATATACATCAGAACACAGTACAGAGTAAGCTGAAAATTGAAACAGATATGTGAAGATTACCATATCAGAAAGATGGCCATCAGGCCGGTAAAATCCCCAAAGCCTTTCTGGGCTTGGGCAGACAGAAATTCCCATAGCCTTTCTAGTCTAGGGAAGACAGAATCTAGCAACAAAACTGAGGAGGCAATAAATATAAATGCAGAATCTTTTAATTATTTTACTTTTGTTTCTATGGACACGTCCAAAAATAGCTGAGGAGTCAAGCACGTCTGCAAGACTATATGGGTTCCAAGCTTAACACACATTCCTCAATGAGTAATGTTAAGCATCCTTATTACTCCTTACCCTTGTTTATTAGGGTAAATGTGAACCCAAATCTACTAAATATACTGAACCCAAAGGCAACTGTTACCTAATTATTCTAAATGTTTATTTCATGCACAAAGTTTTCTTATATGATATGAACAAGAAATCAAGCACAAAAACACGGAATGCGTAGCAACAAAAATTAATCAAGTAAGCAAGAGACTCTTCTATACATGGTGACACCATTGTTATCTAATTTAACCATTCTAATTATTCTAAGTTACACAAGTTCAGGATCTCCAATTCCTGCTATCGAGTGTAACTTAGAAGTATGGCCTTATTAGTTAAAAGGATTAGATCTAGTCAGGTTCTAATCTAATTCAATCAAACACAACTACAAGTTCAATCAATAAATCATACGTCCTAGTTTTATGAATTTAGACGTCCTATCTAAGATCTGATTAAAATCTACTAGAGTATAGACTATAAATACCATGAGATTGGGCTTAATCACATAATCCAAAAAGGTTATGACATAAGATCAAGGTTTTAGTCTAAAAGTGATCTATTGATTAAGGTAGATGCTATTTAGCAAATCAAACTTAATAGGATGAATCTCCATATCCTAGATCTATGGTTAAAAGACAGAATAATCAAAATAAGTTATAAAGTTTCTAGAAACTAATAAAACCAAGGATTCATTCATTGAATAACCCACTTATCTAATGAATGAAATCTAACATATGAGATAGTCATAGTCTTAGGAGTAGTCCTAATGTGAGGTGAAAGATCCTAAGGAAAAGACTTAGAGAATTTTGGGGAATTTTACTAAGTTGACTTAATGGCTGATTTTTCTCACTTAAATAATTCTAATATAGTTTTAATACTAGTTTGAGTGTTTTAAAACACATATTAGAGGTTAAGGGCACTTAACATAAATTTTGGGCAAAATGATTATTTTGCCCCTACTCATGAGTCCAAAAAGTCAACTTTTGATTTAGGGCTACAAATTAGGATTTCTTATTATCAAATGATTCCTTACTGCCTAACATAAAGATAGACAGTAGATACACCAAATTTGCATGAGAAATGGGTCATGTAGGTCCAAATTAAGGTTTTTGACCTACGGAGTATTTTGGTAAGTTGCACTTAATGAAATCTAAATTTTTTTATAGTTTCCTATTGGTTTATGTTCAAGGACTCCATAGAGTCTAAGAATACTAAATTCTGAGATCTAATGAATTATTTATAACCATTTGAATTCCTAAGGGTAGATTTGGTAATTTTTCTAAGTTAAGAGGGGTCAAAAAGGCATAACTCTTTCTTTTGGTGTCCAAATTTAGCAAACTTAAGGGCTGTAGCTTTCCTACATCACACAAATTATTTTGACTAGTGGTAGGCCCAAATTGAACTTAAATTGACCAAGTTATGACCTAATTATGATTAGGGGTATTTTGGTCATTTTTTGCATTTTTAGGGCTCAAAACCAAAATTTATTACTTTATTATTGTAGGCACTAAAATTCGAAGCTATCTGGTACTTTAAATTTTTGAATTTGGAGTCCGGATGACCAATATATGGTCAAATCACTTTTCTAGCCGCTGTGGAGCACTATAGCGCGTTGTAGCGCGCTGTAGCGGCCAAAAACTGCATTTTTAAGCCCTAGGGTGCGATATAGCGGTCTATATATGATATGGAGGCATTGGAATGTGATGCAGTGTGCTGGAGCACGTTGTAGCGGGCAAAAATGCAGATTTCAGCGCTATGGCGCTCCCTAGCGGACCCGGATTCGAAACTTGAGGCGCTGCAGCGCGCTGTAGTGGATTTTTGTGCTGCAACGCACTGTAGCGGATGCAAAATTCACAACTTTGGGTGCTACAGTGCGCTGTAGCGTCAAACGATGGTTTGCTTGAACGTAAACAGCGATGAGTCAACTTTCGGGCTCAATTACTCTCAACCTAGAGCACTTCACGTGCGGTGCCATATACCGTTGGAAAGCTCTTTCCAAGACCTTTTCATTGGTAGGAAAAACAGCCACAAAAGAATAAGTTAATAATACAAACAGTGGGGTTAAACGACTAGGTATGCAAAATGGAGGAGAAATAGGTTTGCTTTATCTTCCTAAAATTGCAACCTTAATAAGTTCTAATGAACTCCATACCCTAAATACAGATTTCTAAGGATGCAAACTAAGCATAAGAGTAAAATGGATAAATATATTCAATGGAGAAAAGGAAGTACCTAAGTGTTGACAATGGCAGATTTCCTAGGAGAGGCTTGAGAGCTTGAGAGGTCCTCTCTTCTTCTCCTTCAGCTACTAGGAAGAAGAGAAATGGGCTAAGGCTTTCTCCAACAGCAGGTACAGTGAGAACGTGAAGTAGAGGGAGAGCTTCAGCTGGGCAAAGGAGGAAGAAGAGAGCTATAGTTGTGTTTTAAGGGGGGATGAGGAGAAAAGGCTCCATTAAGAGCCCTCCCATCAACTTAGGTCGGAAGTAATGGCAGCCAACTTTCACTCAAGTGTTGGGATGGGGAGGAAGCTACTAGGAAAGGAGGGGAAGATAGCATAGGGATCAGATTTTGAAGAAAAGAAGAGGGAAAAATAAAATATTTTGATTAAATTAAGTAATTTAATTTAAAAAATAATGAAAAATTCAGATTTTAAAAATATGCTCCGAAAAATCCTAAAATTTCACCCTTAGTTAATTCAAGAGTGAGGAACGCAACGATGAAGTCAGATTTTAATTCTGACAAGTATTTAGTTATGCTAATATTCGGGGTATTTAATTATATTAAAATATTCGCGAAAATTCGACGACTTTCAAACGCGTCCAAAATGTCACCCATAGCTAATTTGAGGGTAACGATCGCAATGACGAAGTCGGATTTCAATTTCGAGGTCAAAATAAATAGCTCAATTTTTTAATTAATTAAATATTAAAATATTCCAAAATATTGGATTTAACTCTTAATCGCACCAAATCTTTAGGGATTGATTCAAATAACTAGATGAATTTAATGGAATGGTAATTAAGACATGATTAGGCTTAAATTAAGCTGGGTAACAACTTTGGGTTGTTACAGACTCCCCCACTTAAAAATAATGTCATCCTCGATATTATTACTAAGAAGGGAAGAAGAACGCAAATGATTAAGAATTGAATTTTGAAATTTTAAAAGGTACCTGGATTATCAAAGAGACTTGGATATTTTAGTTGCATATCGGCCTCTTTTTCCCAAGTAAATTCTTCAATAGAGCGATTATTCCACTGAACCTTTACCAAAAGAATAGAATGATTTCTTAGCTGCCTTTGATCATGGTCTAAGATTCTGATAGGCTCTTTCATATAAGAAAGATCCGGCTGAAGGGATACTGCTCGAAGTTGGATTAGATGAGAAGGATTACGAAGACACCTCCGCAACGAGGAGATATGGAACACATTATGAACTGCAAAAAAATTTTCAGGAAGTTTTAATCTATACGCTGCAGAACCAATTTTCTCTATTACTTTGAATGGTCCGACGTAGCGAGGACTAAGCTTCCTGGCTACACCGAAATGAAATATGCCTTTCATTGGGCTAACTTTGAGATATGCAAAATTTCCAACATTGAACTACAGAGAATGATGATGGGCATCGTGATATTACTCTGACGATCTTGAGCTGCTTTAATTCTTTGCTGGATCATTTGCACTTTCTTATTAGTTTCTTCAATTAAATCTGAACCATACAGCTGAGCACTGCCTATTTCAGACCATGCTAAGGGCGTACTGCATTTTCTGCCGTACAAGGCTTCATACGGAGCCATGCCAATACTAGATTGGAAACTGTTATTATACGCAAATTCAACTAAGGAAATATGATCTTCCCAAAAACCTTCGAAATCCAAAATACATAGGCGAAGAAGGTCTTCAAGAATTTGATTAACTTGTTCAGTTTGACCATCTGTTTGAGGATGAAAAGCGGTGCTCATGGCTAGGGTAATTCCCAAGTCTTGATGCACAGCTTGCCAGAAATTAGAAGTGAATCGACTATCACGATCAGATACAATAGACCTCAGAATCCCATGAAGTCTGATGATCTCCTTGATATACAGCCTTGCCAATTTCTCTACTGAATCGGTTTGACGCATTGGTATGAAATGTGCCGATTTGGTCAGTCGATCGACAATGACCCAAATTGAATCAGCACCAGATCTTGATTTGGGTAAACCCATCATGAAGTTCATAGAAATATCAAACCACTTCCATTCAAGAATTGCTAGAGGATGGAGGAGTCCTTGAGGCCTCTGATGTTCACCCTTGACTAAATTACAAGCATGACACTTCGATACAAACTCAGCCACACTCTTCTTCATCCCAGGCCACTAGAATGATTTCCTCAGATCTTGATACATCTTAGTACTACCAGGGTGTACTTGGTAACCAGAATTGTGGCCTTCCACTAGAATCTCTTGTTGCATGGATTTGGGAATCCATAGGCAATCTTCTTAATAGATGGCACCTTTATGGAATCAAATGTCAGTACGATGGCCACTCTCGATGGCTTGCTTAAAAGTTAGGTACTCATCATCTTTTGTTTGAGTAATAGATACAACTCTGTAGAATATGGGCTCCACATTAATCATTGAGAGCATTGTACTCACCTGGTCACTATGCACTGATCGGATATCCAACTTACAAAATTCTTCCTCCAGAGAACTCTTAGAGATAAGAGCATTAAGAGTAGCATGATGACTTAGAGCATCAGCTACCACATTTTCTTTTCTAGGGTGGTATTAGATATCAAGGTCATAGTCACTAATTAATTCTAACCACCTTCTCTGCCAACAGTTCAACTCCCTTTGAGTGAATATGTACTTCAGACTCTGATGATCTGTGAAAATCGAGCACTGGATCCCATATTGATAGTAATGCCAAATCTTTAAGGCGAACACTACAGCAACTAATTCGAGGTCATGAACGACATAATTTCTCTCGTGGGTCTTCAGTTGGCGGGAAGCATATGCTATGATTTTTCCTTCTTGCATTAGTACAGCACCTAAGCCTATGAGGCATCAGTATAAACTTGATATTTCACTCCTTCCTTAGGAAGAACTAGAACGGGGGCAGAGGTAAGTGCATCTTTCAGTGCCTGGAACGCTGCTTCATAAGCTGGTGACCATTCAAAGGGTACAGCCTTATGGCTGAGCTTGGTGAGTGGAGAGGCTATCTGAGAAAAGCCTTTCACAAACCTTATGTAATATCTGGCCAAACCTAAGAAGCTTCTAATTTCTGTCACTGACTTGGGTTGTACCCATTCTTGGATTGCACTGACCTTTATTTGATCTACTTTGATCCCTTGAGCATCTATCACGTGGCCTAAGAAGGTAACATAATCAAGCCAAAATTTGTATTTTGAATATTTGGCATATAGCTCGTGACTTCTTAGTTCTTCTAACACAGTCCTGAGGTGACTCTCATGTTCCTTCTTCATCTTGGAGTATATTAAAATATCATCTATGAACATGATGACAAATTTATCAAGGTATGGCTTCAAGACACACTGCATTAAGTCCATAAAGATGGAAGGCACATTTGTTAATCCAAATGACATCACTAGGAATTCATAGTGGCTATATCTAGTTCTAAAAGCAGTCTTTGCTATATCAGAATCTTTCACTTGCAGTTGGTGGTATCCTGATTGTAGGTCGATCTTTGAAAACACTTTTGCTCTTGCCAACTGATCAAATAGGTCATCGATGCGAGACAAAGGGTACCTGTTCTTTATGGTTACCTTATTCAGCTCTATGTAATCGATACACATCCGCATTGACCCATCCTTCTTCTTAACGAATAAAACTGGCGCTCCCCATGGGGAAGAACTAGGCCTGATAAGACCTTTCTCCAATAATTCCTGCAGTTGCTTGTTCAGCTCTTGCAACTCTTTGGGTGCCATTCTATAGGGTGCCTTCGAGATTGATTAGGTTTCTGGGATAACATCGATTGCGAATTCTACTTCTCGTATAAGTGGAAGACTGGGTAGGTCTTCGGGGAAAACATTGGTGAATTCACAAACGACAGGGTTCTTGGATAGGGGTATGTCTTCCTTCTTCTCTCCTAGTATTGTCACTAGGAAGGCGCTGCAACCTTTACTTATTAACTTCTTGGCTTTGACAACATTGACTAAGGAAGATCTTGTACTAAAGTTCCAAACAAATGACTTAGCTCGTTTACCATTTCCCAGGGTTATCTTCTTCTTTTGGCAGTTGATGGTGGTGTCATGCTAACTTAGCCAGTTCAGGCCCAAAATAACATCGAAGTTGGCTATTGGCAAGACTATAAGCTTGGCTTTGAATTTTGTTTCTCCAATGGGGACTTGTGTCTTGCAGAATTGACTAGCTTGTAGTTGAGCTCCAGATGGTAGTCCTACGATTAAGGGTTTTGCTAAACGGTATAATGACAAATTGAGAGACCTTGTCCATCTTTCAGAAACAAAGGAGTGACTCGCTCCAGTGTCGAATAAGATATTGCAGGGCTTATCATTTATATAGATTGTACCTACTTGTGGATGCAGTAATCGATAAGTTACTTTTAAGCAAGCAATAATAAAATGGTAAATTGGTTCAAAAGTGTGTACCTGATACGGCGTTATTATCTTCTGCGGCTTCGGTAAGAGTGAGAGCATAGACTCGTGCCGGACCAGCTTGCTGCTTATTGTAAGGCTGTTGGGTAGGCGGCCTTGGAGCATTTGGGTGGGGGACAATAGTTGTCTCATGCTATTGAGTAGAGGGAGGAGGTGGTAGTGCTGGACGGGTTGCCAGGCTTCTGGAACAAATCAAAAGTTCACTGGCATTTAGAGCGATTGATGTGGTCACCATCAATAGTGTCAGCGTAGTTATACCGATAGTAGGACTGGATTGGCCTCCTGCAGTTGAAGCAGTTCCCAGTCTTATGGTAACACCACCCATAAGGATGGGGGTGAGTGTAGCCATCGAAAAGATCTGTTGGCAAAGTTCCTGCCTCAAGTTGATATACCCTAGCTCTTCTAGGGTTCTCGTGCTGAATAGTTGTCGTGCCATAATTGCGCTTGGGCTTCGATTCCTCATCCAGTTCAATCATTTTGGCAGATTCTAGTTGTTCTGCGAAGTTGGTTGAGTAATGAGATACAACTAACCTCCGGATGGAAGGCCAGAGTCTGCTCCGAAAGTGATGGCATCTGTCGGATTCTGTGGGAACGAGGTTGGAGGCGAATATTGCCAGCTACCAAAATTCAGATTCATAAGCTGTAACAGATCGGCTTCCTTGCTGCAGTTTAAGGAAATGATCTGCCATGGGGTGCCTGGCAGAGGTAGGGATGTATCAAGCTTGAAATGCTGCTATGAACTTGTCCCATGATATTTCTTCAAGTTTCCAATCTACGAATAACGTATGGTGGATATTGTCCCTCCAGTATTCCGCCTCACCTTGGAGTAGATGAGTTGTTAGACGGACCTCAGCATCCAGGAACTTGATGCTGGTTAGGTTCTTCTTCACCACCTTTATCCAGTTTGTTGTATCGATGGCAGAGAGACTCCCATCAAATGTTAGGGGTCTGAGGTGTAGAAAACTGTGGAGCAGTCCATTAGCAGACTGGGTGTGGTGCTGACACAAGTGGTGGGGTGCTATGACAGTCTCAGGAATTGTGCGATTCTGGCTCATTTGTGCCATAAGCAGTCGCTCCATGCATTCTGCCTAGTGGGCTTGTACTCTGGCCGCTCTCCTGGCCTGCTTGGCTTGAGCCTCTGCAGCTTGCTTTGCTTATTCTTGGTGGAACACTGCCTTCTTTTGGTGAGATTCCACCATCATCTTTACTGCTTCCAGCAAGGCGCTCACCTCACTGGATGAGGTGCTGGAGGGAGCAGGAGATGGGCTCTGTTCAAGGTTCATGATTTTGATTGCTAGAATCTGAATTAAGAGAAATACACTTTCATAATATCAGGAAGCGAAAGGTCATAACATTCCATCCCCTTCAAAAGTAGAAATGAAAGTATAAAAATGGGGATTCATATGTCTTAGTACGAAAGTTGAGTGCTAATATCTTATGTTTTTGATCTTGCAGATCTTATGAAGGTTTAATTTAGATTAGTTAGCTACGTACTCAAGTTTGATTCTACAAGTTCTACAAATGTTTAATTCAGAGTAATTAATCACTCATTCGTCCTGAGTTCCTTCTTACTTATGTTCTATCACTGTGACAATGTTTTCTAATTCTATACTCATATTACCCTGTGCTCATGATCATGGTGCTTGGATGTAACTCTGGTATTTAGTTAGTGACTGATTGGCAGAATAATCATCCATTAGGTAGAGTGGAATACAATTTCCAATCTGACACCTTATGGAATTCTTTGATACCAACTGTGGCGCCCCGCTCCCTAAGCCCACAATCATTAAGCTAAGGAGCAGAGGGTCACTTGTGCAAATCCTTCTCTTTTATTGGATTTGTTAAGATCCACAATCCACTAATAAGGGGAGGACATGCACAGAATATCTGAGGGGATCAGTCACTAAATCTGACATACATACAAAGTGCGGAAGCTAAATGAAGTAAATAGTACATCCATTCATCATGCATCATATAAGAAATAGCAATAAGGTAGCTCAAAAATTAATAAAGTGCACAAAGTAAATCACAGTCACAGTACATGTATTATTACAACATTTAAATAGTTTAAAAGACTGAAAGATAATTCACTCATCCTCACAAGCGGCTAAAATAAACTAAGCAATATCCAGCTCTCCTGGTTGAAGCTCCTCCTCTAAGTAAGGCACCTCTGCTTCAACACCTAGCTCCTCAAACCTATCTGAATCTGACATTATCGATTTCATAATGCCAGGGCCCCAGCCAATAAAAGAAAATCTTGTTAGGCAATTGTCTAAGTACATTTTAGGCTAAATATTTTACATGAGCTATTAATGTCACCATTTTTTTATACTTAAGCACAACAAAAGTACTAAGCAGTAGGATTAATAAGCGTACAAAGAATAGGATAAGTTATAAATATAGTTTTTATAACTAAACAACAAATGAGGCAAAAGCACACCTCAACAACTAAGCAAGAAATGGGCATATACATGTATAATACGGTAAGTAAAAGTACTGAAAGTAAAGTTGAATCCTAAACATGCTGATGATTGTATGACATATGCTAATTAAATGACATAAATCAGAACATGGTACTTATAGTAAGCAGTAAAGTCTAGCATCCTATAAATACGTACAAGTAAGCAGGTAAGTAAAGGAAAAGCAACTAACTGAAATATACATTAGAACACAGTACACAGTAAGCTGAAAAATGAAACAGACTCCCATATCAAAAAGATGGCCATCGAGACTGTGAAATCTCCAAAGCCTTTCTGGGCTTGGGTAGACAGAAATTCCCATAGCCTTTCTGGGCTAGAGCAGACAAAATCCAGCAGCAAAACTGAGGTGGCAGTAAATATAAATGTAGAATCTTTTAATTATTTTACTTTATTTATGTGGACACGTCCAGAAATAGCTGAGGAGTCAAGCATGTCTACAAGACTATATAGGTTCCAAGCTTAACACATACTCCTCAATGAGTAATGTTAAGCATCCTTATTATTCCTTACCCCTGTCCATTAGGGTAAATGTGCACCCGAATCTACTAAATATACCAAACCCAAAGGCAACTATTATCCTAATTATTCTAAATGTTCATTTCATGCACAAAATTTTCTTATATGATATGAATAAGAAATCAAGCACAAAAACATGGAATACGTAGCATCAAAAATAATCAAGTAAGCAAGGGACTCTTCTATACATGGTGACACTATTGTTATCTAATTTAACCATTCTAATTATTCTAAGTTACACAAATTTAGGATCTCCAATTCCTACTATCGAGTGTAACTTAGAAGTACGGCCTTATAAGTTAAAAGGATTAGAACTTATCAGGTTCTAATCTAATTCAATCAAACACAACTACAAGTTCAATCAATAAATCATACGTCCTAGTTTTATGAATTTAGACGTTCTATCTAAGATCTAATCAAAATCTACTATACTATAGATTATAGATTAAACACCACGAGATTGGGCTTAATCACATAATCCAAGAAGGTTAAGACATAAGATCTAGGTTTTAGTCTAAAAGTGATCTATTGGTTAAGGTAGATCCTATTAAGTAAATCAAACTTAATAGGATGAATCTCCTTATCCTGAATCTAGGGTTAAAAGACAGAATAATCAAAATAAGTTATAAAATTTCTAAAAACTAATAAAACCAAGGATTCATTCATTAAATAACCCACTTATCTAATGAACGAAATCTAACATATGAGATAGTCATAGTCTTAGGAGTAGTCCTAATTTGAGGTGAAAGATCTTAAGGAAAAGACTTTGAGAATTTTGGGGAATTTTACTAAGTTGACTTAATGGCTGATTTTTCTCACTTAAATAATTCTAATATAGTTTTAATACTAATTTGAGTGATTTAAAACACATATTAGAGGTTAAGGGCACTTAACATAAATTTTGGGCAAAATGACTATTTTGCCCCTACTCATGAGTCCAAAAAGTCAACTTTTGATTTAGGGCTCCAAATTAGGATTTCTTATTATCAAATGATTCCTTACTGCCTAACATAAAGATAGACAGTAGATACACCAAATTTGCATGAGAAATGGGTCATGTAGGTCCAAATTAAAGTTTTTGACGTAAGGAGTATTTTGGTAAGTTGCACTTAATGAAATATAAATTTTTATATATTTTATTGTTGGTTGATGTTCAAGGACTCCATAGAGTCTAAGAATATTAAATTCTAAGATCTAATGAATTATTTATAGCCATTTGAATTCCTAAGAGTCTATTTGGTAAATTTTCTAAGTTAAGAGGGGTCAAAAAGGCATAACTCTTTCATTTGGCATTTAAATTCAGTAAACTCAAGGGATATAGCTTCCCTACATTACACTAAATATTTTGACTGGTGGTAGGCCCAAATTGGACTTAAATTGACCAAGTTATGACCTAATTATGATTAGGGGTATTTTGGTCTTTCTGAATTTTTAGGGCTCAAAACTAAAATATTTTTTTATATTATTATAGGCACTGAAATTCTAATCTATCTAGCATTTTACGATTTTGAATTTGGAGTCCGGATGACTAAGATGTGGTCAAATAAAGTTTTTGGCTGCTGTGGAGTGCTAGAGCGCGCTGTAGCGTGCCGTAGCGGCCAAAAACTGCATTTTTAAGCACTATGGTGCGCTATAGCGGTCCCTATATGATATGGAAGCACTGGAGCATGCTGTAGCGAGCAAAAATGTAGATTTTGGCGCTATGGCGCGCCCTAGCGAACCCGGATCTGAGACTTGAGGTGTTGTAGTGCGCTGTAGCAGGTTTTTGTGCTGCAGCGCACTATAGCGGACCCAAATTTGCAACTCTGGGCACTGCAGCGTGCTGGAGCATTAGACGGTGATTTTGCCAAACGTAAATAGTGATCGGTCAAATTTTGGGCTCAATTACTCTCAACTTAGAGCACTTCACTTGCGGTGCCATATACCGTTGGAAAGCTCTTTTCGAGACCTTTCCATTGGTACCCAAAACAGCCCCAAAAGATTAAATTAACAATATAAACAGTGGGGTTAAATGACTGGGTATGCAGAATGGAGGAGAAACAGATTTGCTTTATCTTCCTAAAATTGTAACCTTTTTAAGTTCTAAAGAACTCCATACATAAATACAGATTTTCTAAGGATGCAAACAAGCATAAAAGTGAAATGGAGTAGCCATTGAATACAATCAATGGGGGAAAGAAGGTACCTTAGTGTTGGCAATGACAGATTTCTTAGGAGAGGCTTGAGAGCTTGAGAGGTCCTTTTTTCTTCTCCTTCAGCTACTAGCAGGAAGAGGAATGGGATAAGGCTTTCTCAAACATCAGGTATAGCGAGAATGTTAAGTAGAGGGAGAGCTTTAGCTGGGCTTAGGAGGAAGAAGAGAGCTAGAGTTGTGTTTAAGGGGGGATGAGGAGACAAGACCATTAAGAGCCCTCCCATCAACTTAGGTGGGAAGTAATGGCAGCCAACTTTCACTCAAGTGCTGGGATGGGGAGGAAGCTGCTAGTAAGGGAGAGGAAGACAGCATAGGGATCAGATTTTGAAGAAAAGAAGAGGGAAAAATGAAATATTTTGATTAACTTAAGTAATTTAATTTTTAAAATAATGAAAAATTCGGATTTTATAAATGTGCTCTAAAAATCCTAAAATTTCACCCTTAGCTAATTCGAGGGTGAGGAACGCAACGGCGAAGTCAGATTTTAATTCTAACGGGTATTTAATTATGCTAATTTTCAGGGTATTTAATTATATTAAAATATTCGTGAAAATTTGACGACTTCCAAACGCGTCCAAAACATCGCCCTAGCTAATTTGAGGGTAACGATCGCAACGGCTAAGTCGGATTTCGATTTTGAGGTCAAAATAAATAGCTTAATTTTCTAATTAATTAAATATTAAAATATTCCAAAATGTTGGATTTAACACTGAATCACACCAAATCTTTAAAGATTGATTCAAATGACTAGATAAATTTAATAGAATGGTAATTAAGACATGATTAGGCTTAAATTAAGTTGGGTAACAACCTTGGGTTGTTACAGTATGACTTCACTTAATAGAATTTGCCTTAAATCTTAGTCTGTGAGATTGGGTGGTAAAATTATAGTCCTATAGATTCACCAATTGGATTAAGTAATTAAACCCCAAACTTTTGGAGTTTAATTCTTAATCCTTACATCTTAATTTGGCTTAATTAAGATGGGCGTGGGATTCTTAAATTATCAAAATAAGTCGATGGATTATTATTTAACTCATACTGGATAATGATTAATCAAAATATGACTTGGCCAGTTCTAATTATTTTCAACTTGGTCTTGAATTTGAATTACACTTAATAGTAAAAATTAGAGATCTTGAACTTGTGTAACTAGATAGAACAAATAAATTAGACAATAATGGATATCACCTGTGTCCTAGTAAAGTCTCTTGCTCATTTTGAAAATTGATGCTTTGCTTACCATGGTTTGAGCCTTATACCTTGTTCACATATATTAGACATAGGATATTTGATAAGTATCTCATGTCATCTTTGAATTTGCATAAGTAACATTTGCATTTTATCGGTGCTTTTGGTTTTACTGAATCCAGTTAAGTAGAATTGATATAATTAGTCTGCCTTTCTGTTCCTCTTATCTGATCTTAGACTTCTTATTTGGCTGTTGGCCTGGTTTCGACTGGTAGTACTAGTTTTAGGTGCACTTATACTCAGTTTTTCTGCCTCTTGGTTCCTCTGATCTGATCTTAGACTTCTTTTGTGGCTATTGGCTCGGTTTTGATATGGCAGTAAGTGAGTTCTTATATTTTCCATTCAGATGGCAAGTTTGGCCAGTTCAATTTTTCAGCTTTTACTTTCTATTTTCACTTTACTTTTTTGCATTTCAGCACGTTTTAGTTACTCTCTTACGGCATTTACTAGCTTTACTCCTACTTATAGGATGTTTGTCTTACTTGTTATTTTCATGTATAGGATGTTAGTTTCACTTTTAATTGTTTAATTGATTCACATGTGCTTTTACTTTAAATTAATCAGCATGAGTGTATATTGATCATCAGCATGTCTAGATTGAGTTTTCTTTTAGTTATATTAGTACTTAGTCTTTATTTTATAACTAACCTTATTGCAGCTAGTTTTGGAAATATGTGCTTACTTCCTCTCTTATTTATATTATAAACTTATTGTTTATAACTAGCTTTCTCTTTCAGATGCATTCTACTCCTTTTACGCTTGTTTTTAAATTTAAAGTGTATGGTGATATCTAAAATAACATAATAAAATTTGCAGCCTAAAATGTACTAATTGATTCACATTTTGTCTATTTAGATTTTTCTTTTGTTGGTTGGGGCCCTATCATTGTGAAACTGACAATGGTAGACTCTGAACTATTTGAGGTTATGGAGCCTTCTGAAGACCACGTTCAGGAGGAGGTTCGAGCTGTTGAAGACCTTTAGCTTTTCTTTCTGCATAAGTGAGGATGAGTGGCTTATTATATTTAATTTCCGCTTAATCTATTAAGTCATGTTGTAATAATACAGGGTTAACTTTATTTGTTTCAGCTACTTTACTTAATTTGAGTTGGATGCTTAGTTCCATTTGTAGCAATGAATGGATGCTTACTATTTTTGCTTCCACACCCTGCTTTCTTGTATATATATCCTTTAATGAAAATTTATGGTAAATGGCAATTTCCTTAATTATAATGGATTAGGATATGTGCCTAATCAATTCATAAGTGAACTTGTCATTTAGGTGACCCCTCCACAGTAATCATGTTAACTTAAGAGTTAACAGGACCAAGGCGGGGACGGACCACCACACAGCATGTGGTTAGGATGGGTGAGAGGGGGCCCATGTCATTAATGGTTGAGCAGGAATTCGCGTCAGGACAGTTGACAACACTCAATGTGTTATCGGTCTGAGGCAGAACCACATGTTCATTTATTCGGTCTACTACTGGCTCAATTGCATGCGGACAATTGTCCAGTTGGTGGACGCGTGAACAATTCGAAGGAGGAGATTCCATCTATCGGGGAAAAACCTACACTGGGTGGTTGCCTTCCATGCATGTGGGGTCCACGTGCTCATGAGTTTGTGTTCCTTGCCACAAACTTGGGTGCACCGCACCGGACCCTGATGTTTGGCCAATTATGTTGTTTTGTCTAGGTCTAGTTTCTCGTGACCTAGTGCGAACCATTTGACATTGCAAGACTGTTGACAATCACACTGTGGACACTGATTTTGTTGTACCAAAATCCAACCTGTGTTTTTTGGCTCATTGCTGACCTTTTCCTGAGTAGGATAATTGTTCTTGGCAACTATAGCGAGATTCATTTTGGCCTGGGATTATGTTGAACAATCTTTATGACCAATTCTTTCGCAGTAATTACAGAAGAGCGAGAAGCCTTCATACATGACTTGCTGGTTTATCAAAACATCAATACTTTATATTTGGACAGTTGAAACAAGCAATTTGCGTAGATTGACTTTGACATAGATGTGAGTAAATGAGCACCTTTTTCTGCTCGCAGTGAGGGTGTCGATAAAATTGTTCTTCCAATTTTCATAGCAATCCATGATAAGTTTTTATTGCTCCAAATATCCAATGGGAGGCCTGGGAGACGAATCCATACCGGCGTCGATCATCTTACCACAATATTGGGGGAGAAGTTTGACACCCAATGTGCCAAGCCTAGGACCTGACCACCAATATACCAAGGTCTTCTTGTAAGGACCTGATCACATGTTGTTTCATTTTTGAATCTCATAAGAAGGCAGTCAGCTTCAATTGCTTGGACGAAGAAGTTGCCAAATTTTGCCTACCATAATGTGAGTTCATCTACGACAACAGTGTATGGAATCCTGTGCCCAAAGAGCCAGATGATGAGGGATCCTTCAAGTTTGTTGCGAAGTAGGCTCACATCTTCCTCATCCATGATGACTTCATCGTTCGTTCCAAAACATAGATTATCCTTGTCCACCAAATTGTAAGGGACATTTTTTGGCTTTCCCCAAGCCGTTTACTTTCCTTTGGGATTTGCATTTCGATGAGCTAATGGCTAGCTTCTATCCATAGCATTTTGCAAGTTGTTCTCTCGATTTGTGAGACTATCTAGCCTTTCTCTTTGGTCATCTAATTGCTCCACCTGTGTAAAATTCATTAGCTTAGGATCAATTGAGTCATTCTTACCTTCATAGGCAGTGTTAGTCATTTTTTTTAGGTAGTTTCTACATCAATTCTTAATGCTGGTGCTCTTGCTGCCAAACAATTCAACAATCCTTCTTCTACTAGAGGGATGTAAAAATGGGGGAGAGATGATCGAGGGGCTGGCAGCCCAATCACCATGTCTTCATATGGAGCATCGTCTTCTCCCAAAGTTGCCAAAGAAGATGAGCAAGATGATGCGGCGCTCAAAGGAGATACCTTGCCAGCCTCCATGCCCGCCGAAGAGGGGGTCTTGACGAAGCACCTGTGCTGGTCATGCCGAGCACCCACCACTGATGTGGCCTGTTGATTGGCCATGGAAGGGTTGCCACCCCTTCCTCCTTAATATCCAATGACCCCTACTTAAGAGAAGGAGGGTCCTCATCCTCTTGGGTTTCCTTAGCTCCTCCTCCTTTAACTCTTTTCTGCATTGGCAAAGTCTTTGGGTTATATGAAAGGATGGTCGTAGCCTATGCATATATATATATATATATATATATATATATATATATATATTAATTATCAATCAAAAGTACAATACTCAATCGGGATCAAACTCCACAGTATCATTAGCCAGTATGTCTAAGAGCCTTCAGGGGATCACATCACTCCTAACAAAAACAAAAGCCCTAATGGGCCTAAAAAGAGAAAAAACTATGCTATTGGATTCGCACAACGTGATCGGTATGCAAAGATAACACAAGGTACATCTAGTAGAAAATCAAGGGGATCAGCATGTCTCTCTCTACCTTGTGAATGGAGGGTCCTCTCCCAGAGGCAGTGAAGCCTCCGGATCGCTCCCAGGCAGTTTCCCTCAATAATGACTCCATCAGCCTTTTAACTAAGTAGCCAGGAGTGCTTGCAGTAAAGTAGTCACTGTCCGAATCTCTGCCTGGTGAGGAGATCGTGGCTACACAGTATTGCCTACCACTGCCAGAAACTGTCCGTCAGAGTCACAGATAATAGCGGCATAATAGCCCAAACTCTTAAGCACCAAGGTATTGTCCACTTTGGCCTTGAAGCCTCACGGTTTAGCCCTTAGAAGATAACTTCTCAATAGGTCACCCATCTTGGAGTGCTCCCACATGAGCACTCTTAACTTTGGAGTTCTTATCAAAAACTCCACCGTTATCTGAAAAGGTGCCTCGATGTTTAAGAGTTTCACTTTTACTACTTAGGTGGGTTTTTATAATCTTCCCAACTTATGTAACTAAAGTCCTTGTCAGTATCCACACACAGATCTAAGAACCATCTATCGGATCGATAGGACTAAACATGACCCCTATAGGCTCAAGAGGTACCCATAACCATGTAGCACCTTAACCACCATGGGTTTAAAAGGCTGCTCACATGAAGTGGTACTTTACCCTGTATGGCACTTAGCTCCTATCTAACACCATACGGTTTACTCTGATGCCATTTGTAATAGCCCAAACTCTTAAGCACCAAGGTATTGTCCACTTTGGCCTGAAAGCCTCATGATTTTACCCTTAGAAGATAACTTTCCAGTAGGTCACCCATCCTGGAGTACTCCCACATAAGCAAGCTTAACTTTGGAGTTATTATCTAGAACTCCACCATTATCTAAAAAGGCACTTGGCCAGGATCTTGGCCACCACCTTAGAGACAGTGTTACAAAGGATAATCAAGTGGAACTGCCTCAGAGTGGAGGTCCCTTCCTTCTTCAGCAAAGGACAACTAGAGTATCACGCCAGTGCTGTGGCATCCGCCCACCATTAAAGAAACCATGGATGAATGCTAGGGTATCAGCCTGGGTGATTATCTAGTAAATGGTGAAGAAGGAAAGGGTGATTCCATCACTACCAAAAGAACAGTTGGGGCTGAGGTCCCTCAAGCTTGCCCAAATTTTTACATCCATGACCGCAACTTGGAGAGAGGAAAAATCTACGTCACCAAGCATGTGATCTGGAATCAGATCATTTGGGCAGTCCTCTAAGGGAGAAGAGGTGCCCTACTTCTCCTGGAAGAAATCAAAAAATACCTGGTGAATCTATATAGGGGCTGACAAGAAGTCCCCGGACTCTTTCTAGAGCGCGAGTACAGTGTTCAACTTGCGATGATGAGTTGCAAGCCGCTGAAACACCGCGGTACACCAGTCACCCTGAGAGAGCCATCGTGCCTTGGTGCGTTGCTGCCACCAGCACGCCAACCTCACCTCCACTTGTGAAAGTTACTGCATAGTGTCCTAAATCTGTAGAATGAGCTGTGGGTCTCTGCCTCTATCTGTCTTCGTATCCATAGCCAAAAGCTACATGAGGGTCACTGTGAGCTCCGCCTCCCTCCTCCTCAAATTTTGGTGCATGTTCCGTCCCCATCATGACAGTGCCTTAAGAGTGCAAGCCAACTTGTGGTTGAGGATCGAGGAAGGTGAGCTGTGAGATTGTCGTTCCCATGTCCTCTCAACAAAAGAGTAGGCCTCTGGGTAATAATGCCATGTTTCCTCAAACTTTTACAGGGCACCAGTATGCTAAAACCTGAGACATGTATTTGACAGAAAGATGGGGAAGTGATCAGAAGCTACCCGGGGAAGGTGGTGTATGACTACACCCACTAGGAAGTCCAGTGCCTTCATGCTAAGCAAGAATCGGTCCAAGCGCTCGCAAATGCGGCAGCCTCCCATCCTATTGTTGTTCCACATGTAAGGTGGTCCAACAAATCCTAGGTCATGCAGGTGGCCCGCATCAAATACCTTCTAGAAGTCAGTTTATGCAGTAGTGACTCTGAATGACTTCCCACCATGTTTCTCTGACTGAGAGAGAATGTAGTTGAAGTCCCCGCCAAGAACCAGAGGGCAACCCTCTACCCAAACTGCTAGTATCGTCTATCATAATCTCATTTCGTACGCAAGTCTGTGGATGGGTAGATAGCTTCGTACTAGAAATAGATCCTGGAACGCAAGGTGATGGTGGCCAGAATCACCTAACTGCAAGCGTAGGTGCTGGTGCTGGCACGCCTAAGACCTGGGCTGGAGTGGATGAGTACTTGAAGCATTGCGTGGGCTGAAAAGGCTGCGTAGTAGTAGGTATGGGCTAGTTAATAAGCTAGGACTGGGTTTGGTGTGCCTCAGGCCATAGCTGCAAACTGGGTTGAGTGTTTTGTGGAGGCACATCTGAGCATAATGCATTGGAAAGGCCGAGGGACCCACAGCCAAGTGTCAAGAGTTTACGGGAGCCAGCTGTAGATAACTGCTTGGGTATGGGGCTAGAAGGATGAAAGGGTGGTGGACTCTACAACGAGATGGTAGGAGTGGATCCCTCAGCATTAAAATTAGTTGAGATGAGCGGCAGGATTAAAGAGGTGGGCCCTCCTGGAGAGACTGCAAATGAGAACTTTTGGTAGCACCATGGTTCGAGGTGCCAAGTGTCACATAGTAAATGGATTGCCTAGGGTGGGTGGGTCTGTAACACTATGGAGATTTGTTGTCTTTGTAGAAGGATGAGACATGGGATTAGCGGCATTCAATGCAGATAGGTGGGAAGATGTGTTGAATTCATGGGAGGGAGTTAGAGCATGTGTGCTATCAACACACGAGGCACCCTGGGTCTGTGCATTATTGATGATCAGAGGTGTAGGCCCTACCCAGATAGCAACAAGCTTCTATCATGTAGTGGCTGCATGGCATGCCTGGTCAGCCAGCCTGGGGTCCACGCATGCACTATTAAGCATGTGAATCAGACAGCTATCAGGTACCTAGATGTGGGCTAAGCTATCTTTGTTGGATTGGTGACATCAGGTGGGGGATAAAGTAGTGGGGCTAGCCATTGCATTCCAAGGCCTAGGTCCCACTGTAGCATTAAATTGTGTGCTCGATTTAGGAATTTGACTTGGGTGCACTTGACAAGATCGGTCCAATCGAGCCTCTCTGAGTCTAGCAATTTTTGAGCAAGAATGCCTTGTGTTACCAGATTGATTTTTTGGACTTCTATTGCACTGAACTAAGATCCAGTTCAAATTGACTGGTCTTAGTGTGGTTGTCGTAGGAGGTAATGGTGTAACCTTAACACTCCTATTTCTTTGAGAGCAATATTATGGCCCATCCTTCCACAATAATTGCAGAAGAGGGTGAATCCCTCATACTTAACAGTTTGAGTCACCGTTGTCTCAATCATTTGGATATGAATAGAGAAGACAAGAGGATTTCTGTGATTGACTTCCAGAAAAATACGAGCATATGCGTACCTTTCTCGATTTGCTGTGTATGTGTCGATACATATCGACTTTCCATTTGTGAAGCAATTTTAGTGAGATTTGTTTTCCCCATATGTCCGAGGGGAGGTTTGGAAGATGTATCCATACTGGAGTTGACCAACCAACATTTATGTTAGGTGATAAATTTGGCATCCACCTAGAGATCCCCAGTACTTATCCCCCAACAAACCATGGGCCACCTGAGAGCACATAGTCCACTGATTCAGAATCAACAAACTTAATGATCAAGCAATCACTTTTAATGGCATGGATAGAAAAATTACTGAACTTTCCCCATCTTAAATTTAGCTTAGTAACTACAATAAAATATGGAGCCAAAACTTGACAGATTGTAAATACACGTCCCACCTAAGTGTACGTGGTCTGAAGTAATAAGTGGAAAGTGTGACTTTATGGGAATTTATCTAACCACAGAGAATTGGTTGATTTGGCACTAAAGTATATCTATTCTCACTAATATTTAAGCTATAATATGTATTGGTTGGTTGGTCTAAAATTATCACAAGTATTCACTAAGTAAAATAGTAAGATTAAAGAAAGAGGAGAGTTGGGACCATCCCACATGCAATGATAAAATACTCATGTAGATTTGTTTCTCAAGCTTTATCATTTAATTTAATTGAAATCAAGTGCGCATTGTTGTCCTTTAGTCTAGCTCAAAGGCTTACAAGTTCAAATCTCGTACACAAAATAAACTCACATTCGGTTCTACTTTAGCATAAAGATTCTTGTAAGATTATTGAGATTTAAAGTTAATTCATTCTCTTTATTCAAGGAGAGTTTAAATTTTCTTAAATCTTAGGATCTCACAAGCATTGATTTCCACTACAAGCATCACTCGCATCTCACAAAGTTGAGATGAGGGAATCATATGTTGGGCTCAATGACTATGCCACTTAGTTCATGAACACTCAACACTTCATTACTCAATCTCAATTATGTTGAGCTAAGGAGCTCATTTAGTGGTCTTAGCATCACTTGCATCAATCTCTTTGGTTGAGCTTAGATTGAAGTGCATGGAGCTCAAGAACGTTCTCACATGGTTCTAAGCTTTCATGCACTCAATATCTAGCATCCAACCTAAGGTGAGCTAAGGAGCACAAGATAATTAGATCTTGGATTTTTTTAGTTCTTTTCTTATAAACATATCAAGACTAATTAGATGAAAATTTTTTAGTAAGGTATTAAAATCACAAATACATTATGCTTGAGGGAAAATATTCATACATCAATATTACATCATGCAAAATGGGACTTCATCCCAACCCTCCCCAAGGAGAGTTTAGCTACTCATTACACAAGAAAATAAGGAAGACACATACATGGATAAAGACCCTTTCATGGTGAACTAAAGAGAAAATACAAGATTAAGTTTAGAAGATACTAGGAACGCTCCGTAAAAATTCTCCAGAATTCTTCTTCTCCTTCTAATTATCCTCTCCTTAGGTCGCTAGTGTTGCCTTCTTCCTGTTCTCCCTTTGCAAAAGCTTGCCTTGCCACCCTTGGGGAGTTCTCTCTTCCTTTGGCTCTCCTCCTTACTTAGTGGATTTTTGCTAAAATTGTGAACCCTCCTCTACTCAAGAGGAGGGGTATTTATAAGAGGGGGGAGGCTGAATTCTCCTCTTTATTTGCAACCAGCTTTTCCATATAAAAATTTGAATTCATCATGACAATAACCTCCATTTATGGTGAGGTGACAATAATCGTCAATTTTTTACCCAAAACATCACCTCAAAGCTTCCCTTTTTAACAAAAAAAAATGGCTGCTGCAGGAAAAGGTGGCTGGAGAAAAAATTCAGGATAAAGGTCATGTCTCCAGCTACATTAAATGCAGTGTATGGGCAAAAATTCGGCGGGCCACTGCAGCGTGCTCTGCAGCACGCTGCGGTGTTCTTTAGCTACCCTGGTCCCTAGCATATTAGCTAAGTCCCCTGCAGTAGACCGCTGCAAGCGCGCGATCGCGCGCTGTAGTGGTGAATTCCGTGAAAACATTGTTCAATTAGTTTTTTTCCTGATTTTATAGAGAGAAATATTTCCGCGGCAGACCGCTGCAGCGCGTGACAGCGCGCTGTAGCGGTGAATTCTGCGAAAAATACTGTTTAATTAGTTGGGCGGCCCGATTTATATAGTCAAGTATTTCTGCGATAAACCGCTGCAGCAGCGCAACCGCGCAATGTAGCGGTGAATTCCACGAAAAGCACTGTTCAATTAGTTGAGCCCCTATTTAATAAAGTCATAAATATTTCTGCAGTAGATCACTGCAGCGCGCGATCGCGCGCTGTAGCGGGTCATTTTGCGAAAAATACTGTTCAATTAATTTGGCTGCCCAATTTATAAAGTCAAGCATTTCCGCTATAAACCGCTGCAGCGGGCGACCGCGCGCTGTAGTGGTGTATTCCGCGAAAGACATTGTTCAATTAATTTTCATAAAGTTTAGATATTTCCGCTGCAACCCGCTGCAGCGCGCGACCGCGCACTGCAGTGGTTTTCCTTTAGTAAATTTTAAAAAACTTGTAGAAATGCCTTAGAATTTATTTGAATTCCATTTCCCTGAAAAAGATAAAAAAAAATTAATTTTAGGAGCAGCATAGAGATCTTAAATAGATGAATTCTCCCCTTTATTTAGATATAATTTATGGATTCATCAATGGCCAAAGAAATGAACGATCATAGAGCCCTCAAGTTTAGCATGATTCAGTTGTACATCGTCCTCTTCCAATAGAACTTCACCATGGTCTCCCAAAAAGTGTTGCTCTCCAAGAGTGTTACATGGGACTATTTTTTGCTTTACCCAAGCTAGAGCTCTCTTAGCTATAACAGGAGGACAAGCTTCTTGCTCATGCTCCTCAAAGACTTTGATCTCATTGTCAAAAGCAGACAGAAAAACACATAATTGAAATGTTAGCATTTGAACCTGAGTATGGCAAGGCAGATTTTCTTTCATTGTCAGCACTTTTCTGAGCTGCCGTCTTCTCCAAAAAATTCAACCCACCAGCGATGTGTTCCAACTTCATGATAGGAGAAGGCATGGTAACCACTGAGAGCACAAGCACCGCATGATCTTTTAAAACTGAACTCACGCCATGAGGAGAAAAATCTTTCTGACTCTCCATCTTGCTATTAGACATGGATTCCTTGGGATCAGCAAGGATGAGCAGAGCTCCATTCTTGCCATGCAAGCAACCAATGAACCTATCCCGTTGGTCCCTTGTTGGATCAGTCAAAATTGAACAACCATACGCAATGGCCGCCACATCACACGCCATGGGGCTTGGACCAACACCGGCCATATATCCCAAGTGGGTGAGTCAAGGCCCCTTGAGCTTCCATCTGAGCCTCCTCCATAATCCGGAGGGTCATCAGTCACCACCTTCTTTGGGGAAGGGAGAGGCTCCCCCATTCCCTCCTTTTACTTTCCTTTCCTTCTCATCCTAAAGTGATTGGATTCCATGGAAAGATGGTCGTAGCCTATGCACATATATAAGAAATATTAAGTACAAATTCAGCTGGGATCAAACTCCACAGTCTCCTGAGATAGGAGATCAAGTAAACTCCAGGGGAGCACATCTCCCCTAACAAAAAAAAATCACTATGATAAGCATACATAGCACAAAAATTAGCCACTCGGTTCGTGCTGCGCAATCGGTGGCCAAAGATAATATGAGGTACATCAAGAAAAAAGGCTAGGTGATTAGTATGCCTCCCTCTGCCTCACCTTGAAACACGAACCAAGGATCCTGACATGCTTACGAGCCGACGGGTGTCGAAGCCCGGTGGGCCCGAGGATGGTGATGCGCGGGATCCTTTAGGCAAGTGCACCGTCGATCGACCTTGAACTTTGTATGATGGGTTCCAGTGAGAGCATGTGTGTTGGGACCAGAAAGATAGTGAATTATGCCTGAGCAGGTCAAAGCCAGAGGAAACTCTAGTGGAGGCTTGCAGCGATACTGGCATGAAAATTGTTCATCTGACCCCTAGGCGGAGTTTGATTGGGTAAAGCCAATGATTAGAAGCATCGAGGGCACAACACGCTGACCTATTCTCAGATATTAAATAGGTAGGATGGCCTGACTACTTCATTGAGTCGGGCCACTCAATCAAGGGATCCAAGTGGGTCATTTTTGGTAGGCAGAACTAACGATGCGGGATGAACCAGAAGTTGGTTTATGGTGCCGGACTGTGCGCTAACCTAGAACCCACAATAGGTGTTGGTTGATTAAGATAGAAGGAGGGTGGTCATGGAAGTTGAAATCTTCTAAGGAGTATGTAACAACTCACCTGCCGAATCAACTAGCCCCAAAAATGGATGGCGCTAAAGCGTGCGACCCACACCCAACCATCGGGGCAATTGCCAAGCCCGAATGAGTAGGAGGGCGCAGTGGCCGCCGCAAAACTTGGGGAGCGAGCCTGTGCGAAGCGGCCACCGGTGCTGATCTTGGTGGTAGTAGCAAATATTCAAATGAGAGTTTTGAAGGCCAAAGGGGGAAAGGTTCCATGTAAACAGTGCTTGCACATGAGTTAGTCGATCCTAAGAGACGGGGGAGGCCCATAAAATAGTGCCGCTTTGCACAAGCTTCGTAAGGGAGTTTGGTTAAGAATCCCAAGCTGGATGTGTTGGCAGATGGCAATATTAGGTAGTCCGGAGACACCGGCGAGGGCCTCAGAAAGAGTAATCTTTTTTGCTTAACAGTCTGCCTGTCCTAGGAAGCGGCTCAGCTAGAGGTAGGGCCCAGCGGCTGGAAGAGCGCTACACATTGAATGGCATACAGTGCGCCCCCGGTGGCCATTGAAAATTCGGAGGGCTGAGTGTTATCCATGCCCAGTCGTACTCATAACCGCATCAGGTCTCCAAAGTGAACAACCTCTTGTCGCTGGAGCAACGTAGGCAAGGGAAGTTGGAAAAATGGATCTGTAACTTCGAGAAATGGATTAGCTTTGAGGGTTGGGCTCGGGGTCCTAGTCTTGAATCCATCGGCTATCTGCGGATAGCTTGAGGTGTGTTCGTGATGAGAGCGGGTTGTTGCGTGCTAGCTAGGGGATGGATTTGGAATGGCCCCACATGGCCTTCCACGGGCATGAAACAGCCGACTTAAAATTGGTACAGTCACAGTAAATCCGACTGTTTAATTAAAATAAAATATCGCAATGGTCCTAGTAGATGCTCATGCAATATGATTTGTGCCTAGTGCTTTGAATGTCAAAGTGAAGAAGTTCAACCAAGCGTGGGTAAATGGCAAGAGTAAATATGACTCTCTTAAGCTATCCAAATGCCTCATCATCTAATTAAATATGTGCAGGAATGGATTAATGAGATTCCCACTGTCCCTGTCTACTATCCAGTGAAACCACAACTAAGGGAATAGGCTTGGCAGAATCAATACAGTAAAAAGACCCTGTTGAGCTTGATTCTAGTCCGATTTTGTGAAATGACTTGAGAGGTGTAGGATAAGTGGGAGTCGGCTCGCCAGCCAAAATGAATTACCACTACTTTTAACATTATTTTACTTATTTCGTGAGACGGGCGGGGTGTGGCCCCTCTATTTGGCCTTAAAGTCCCACTCCGGTGGGTCGATCTGGGTGGAAGACATTGTCAGGTGGGGAGTCTGGCTTTGGCAGAACATCTGTTAAAAGATAACGCAGGTGTCCTATGATGAGCTCAATGAGAATAGAAATCTCATGCGGAACAAAAGGGTAAAAGCTTGTTTGATTCTAATTTCTAGTGGGATTACAAATTGTGAAAGCGTGGCCTATCGATCCCTTAGTTATTCGGAGTTTGAAGCTAAAGGTGTCAGAAAAGTTACCACATGGATAACTGGCTTGTGGCAGCCAAGCGTTCATAGCGACGTTGCTTTTTGATCCTTCAATGTCAGCTCTTCCTATCATTGTAAAGCTGAATTCACCTGGTGTTGGATTGTTCACCAACCAATAGGGAATGTGAGCTGGGCTTAGACCATTGTGAGATAGGTTAGTTTTATCCTACTGATGAACGTACTGTGATAGTAATTCAACCCAGTACGAGAGGAACCATTGATTCACACAATTGGTCATCATGCTTTGTTGAAAAGCTAATGGCGCAAAGCTACCATGTGCGGGATTATGACTGAACACCTCTAAGTCAGAATTTATGCTAATGTTGTAGCGCCTAAGCTCATTGATCACCCTCCAACTGGTAGTAGTGGCATCGTCCCCAATGGCACGTGAGCTGGGCTACACCTGCACCGCTCTCCTCATAAGGATCGGTGTGGCAGCCTTGAATTTCAATTCTGAATGATGGACTAGCAGAATCCTTTGCAGAAGACTTAAATTTGCGATGGGGCATTGTACATGGCAGAGTGGTCTTTGCTATCACAATCCACTGAGATCCAGCCCCGTGTCACAGCATATTCGTCCCTCAGCAGTGCCGCGCAGCGGAGCCCAAAGGGGCTCGCGACGGCCATGCCAGCTCGGGGGCGTGGACGCAGCGCCCATGCTGCGCAGGCTGGACCTGACCTCCCTGCGGCAGACCTGGGATCCCCCCCGGGGCGCGGCGATGGCAGGCTGGCCATCGTCAGGCCCCTGACATTGACACCTCGGTTCGACGAAAGGCTGATCAGGGACAGGTCTGGCCTGCACAGTTTAACTAAGGCAAGGCAGGGCGATGGTCCCGAAGGATATCTAGTCATGCAATGTGATTTCTGGCCAATGCTCTGATCGTCAAAGAGAACTGGATTGGAAGGATCGGCGAGGAAAGAGGGCCCTGTTGGGGGCGACTCTGGTCAGACTATGTGAAATGACATGAGATGTCGATGATGGGCGGGGAAGCCGCCATGCCGGCGGAATTAAAATACCACTAGTACTAACATTATCATGCTTGTTCCGAGAGACGGAGGCGGCATGTTGCCCGCATTTTGGCTTTCAAGGGCCGCTACGGCGGGGGGGCCGATTTGGGCGGAAGGCTTTGCCTGATGAGGAGTTTGTCTGGGACAGCACAGCTACAAAATGGATGACGCAAGTGCCTGGAGATGAGCCCAATGAGTACAAAAACCTCATGCTAGAAAAAGGGGCGAAAGCTTGCTTATTTTTAAAGTGCGAATGCGAAACCCTCGGCAATGGCACCCGACGGACGGCGGCGGGTGGGGGCGACGACCAGCGGGGGCATGGAGACGGCACGCGGGGCATCGAGGGAGAGACCGAGGGTTTTCTAGAAGTGAACGTGGCTCTAGGGTAATAAAGAAGTGGTCCTCTATTAATTAGAGTGTTATATATAATAAACCCCAATAAGATCATTGGGGTCAAATTGACAACGAGAAAAATGGAGAGAGCATAATGGTGGGGATGATTATCGTGATGTTGATGATGATGCTGTTGGTATAGGGAAGGATGATGATATAAGTATGACGTTGTTGATGTTTATGATTGTAATGATGGTGGTGAGTACAACAATTAAGGTGGTGGTACTGATTAAAATGGTAGTGATGGTGGTGAGTACAATAATTAAAGGGCTGATGGTATTTAAGATGGTAGTGATGGTGGTGTGGTTAGTTGATGGGGGTGATGGATTGCCGATATGATGATGGGCACAAGCTTCTCCTGGCTCGGAGCCCTGACCGAACAGAGCTGCTTGCCCCTTTACGAGGATGAGTGAAATTTTGCAGGCGAGTCCGCGCGCGGCCGGGTTTCGACGCAAGCGGGCCACGGTGGAACGGCGAGCCTCCAGAATTGCACCCTCTGGCCCCTTTTCCGGTGGCCTGTGGATCTTTCTCCGTCAGCCTGCCTGGGTTCATGGCACTGAAAAATTTGGTTCCGAGTTTGCGGTGTCCTCGTCGATCCCTGAAATTTGCTCTGCTGCATGGCGATCCCTAGGACAGCATCCATGCGAAGTCGCATTCGGATCCCATGCCGGAGTGGTCTCGGGATCCATTGATGACACGACGCTCAGCGAGAAGCTGCATTGCTGGCCCCATGCAGGGCTACGGCGGTGGACTTGTGTCATGGTAGGTTGCCCCATAGACAAGCTGGGGCATGCTCTTTGTTGGCTTGTGTCGTGCCCCAGGGTGATTATTCTATTTTGATCTTGAAGGATGTGACCGGGTTGCTCATCTTTCTCTGCGCGTGTGTCCGCTTATGCCCCGTGCGCACGTCATGGGCACGTGGGCACTTGTGGCACTTGGGGAAACTTGGGGCAATTTTGGGGTGGGCGATCCGTGACCACGATGGCGCATGGCCCTCGATACGTGGTGGCTTACCGTGAACTACCCCAATTTTTCCTTCTCCGGCCGCCCATTTACTATGATCGTGGCGGCCGCCATTGTGCCCTGTCCCATTTCTAGTGCCCCTGGCCATCCAGTTTCTTTGCTCGCAGTCAGCGTCATTGTGCCTCCCGCCCGCTCATGTTCTGGCACTCCACTCTGTGCCTCGCAGGAGCTCATTGCACATCATCAATTCTTGACCCATCTAATCTCAGTTGTGGGGAATCTTCTGGGTGGGCTGATGCCCCGCGGCGGCAGACCCTCGGTGGCGCATAAGATCCTAAAGGTTCAAACTGTCAGACTGTCGGACTGCCCTACAATGAGGGGCCTACTTGCCTTGCGACCACTCCAATAGCAGACCCCCCAAAAATTGCGGGGATCGGCGTGCATGCTCTCTTAAGCGATGTTGAAAGCGTAAGAGTCTGTTTCTTGGCATTGTGCTGCATGCATATGATGAAACTATAACATCATCCTAGGCCCAGCGACGGGAATGTCATCGTGCTGCATTATTTAACGAGATCCTTGGATTGTTGCATGCCACGGGCTCTGCCCAAAGCTGATCCCGTCTGCTCAGCGATTGCATGCGATCTATTTTTCTTTACGGTGAAGCGGCTCAAGATTCTTCACTCTCCTCGGGGTGATTATCCACCCCTTCATATTGTGAAACTGTGAATGACCCATTAAATTAGTTATAATTTGTTTGATGGTATGTGCTACTCAGATAATCATAGAAATTCTAGAGCTAATACGTGCACCAAATCCTAACTTCTGAAAGGGATGAATTTATTTATTAAAAGGTTGTTGCTAGCTCATACCAGCTGCCCTAATGACTCTTGATAACTTGTTGGATTGCACGGCCTTTGTGCCAGTAATGCATCATTCAAATATCTGCCCTATCAACTTTCGATGGTAGGATAGGGGCCTATCGTGGTGATGACGGGTGACAAAGAATTAGGGTTCGATTCTAGAGGTGGAGCCTGAGAGATGGCTACCACATCCAAGGAAGGCAGTAGGTGTGCAAATTACCCAATCATGGCATAAGAGGTAGTGATAATAAATAATAATATCGGGCTCTTCGAGTGTAGTAATTGTAATGAGTACAATCTAAACCCCTTAACAAGGATCCATTGGAGGGCAAGTTTAGTGCCAGCAGCCATGGTAATTTTAGCTCTTATATTTAAGTTGTTGTAGTTAAAAAGCTCGTAGTTGGACCATGGGATGGGATGGTCAGTCAACCTCACGGTGTGCACCGCCCACTGCATTCCTCATGTCGGCAATGCGTTCCTGGACTGAATTGGCCGGATCGTGCCTCCAACATTATTACTTTGAAGAAATTAAAGTGCTCAAAGCAAGCCCACACTCTAGATACATTAGCATAGGATAACACCACTGGATTTTGCTCCTATTGTGTTGGCCTTCGGGATTAGTTGAAGGCATTGTATTTCATAGTCAGAGGTAAAATTCTTAAATTTATGAAAGATGGACCACTGCGAAAGCATTTGCCAATGATGTTTTTATTAATCAAGAACAAAAGTTGGGGGCTCAAAGACAATCAGATACTATCCTAGTCTCAACCATAAATGATGCCGGCTAGGGATCAGTGGATGTTGCTTTTAAGACCCAGCTGGCACCTTGTGAGAAATCAAAGTCTTTGGGTTCCATGAAGGGATGGTCATAGCCTATGCATATATATATATATGTATAATTAAAAGTACAAACTTAATCAGGATCAAATTCCACAATGTCCTAAGCTTGGAGGTCAAGTAACCTCCCGGGGAACACATCTCCCATAACAAAAGAAAAATTGCCATGACGAGCATAAATAGCACAAACATAAGCCACTCAGTTTGTGCCGCACAATCGGTGGCCAGAGATAATATGAGGTAGCAGCAAGCAAAAAGGCTAGGTGATCAATATGTCTCTCTCTGTCTCGTGAACGGAGGGTCCTTTTCAAAATCCCCTAAGTTACTAAATATCTCCCAGATAGTCACTCTCAATGATGACACCATCCTTATCAAGCTCCATGGCTGAGAGGGCCTGATGCAATAGAGTGATTGTTTGTATCTCATCCAGTAGCGGTGACCTTACCTGCAAGCTCACACCAACAGTAGTAAGAAACTCTCTTATCATTCTAGGACTACTGTAGCTCCAAAAGTAGTCGATTCTCCATAGCTGTACACTGTGTCAGTGTTGGATTTCAGCCAACAGGGTGGGGGGGCACCATCTGAAGGAGGAGGAGGGGCTCAAATGGGCTGTTGAACCCAGTAGTCACACCTATTATGCAAAATAGCACTAACCAAGGTGGAAAGAATCGAGCATGCGGAAAGTAGCTGCATATGATGGACCTACCCGTGCATGAACTCTATCCTGCTCCACCATGCCTGATACAAGGTGTAACAACCTAGATGTTGTTACACATCAATTAGTGACCTAATTGACTTCAAACCTCTTTTATTACTCATACAATAGAGTTAAGAGTCACCACCTCAAATTTCATGTGATTTGGAGACCGTTGGGCAATTTCCAACATTTCTTGGTTTCGGATAATTCTAAAAATACCTAATTTATTTAGACTTCAGAATCGAAAACGAAGTGCTCCATTGGACTCACTACACCCAAATTAGCTAGGGGTGGTATTTTGGGACCGTTTAGAAGTCGTCAAATTTTTTGCGAATATTTTAATAATATTATGATACAAAAAAAAAGAAATTAACAATGAAATAAGGAAATATTAATAAGTAGATAAGCAATTAACTTAGTGTATAACTATATTAAGTTAATATATCCACTATTCGATGGACATAAATGCCAATAAACTTATCCATCAGTCCAAAACAAGCTACCTTACGCTTCCTTCTAATATGGGCAATCGAGACCTATCTTTACCCGATCGCAGAAGGGGGTGGAGTACGGCGCCTCGATCTCCTCGCCAGCTACCTTCTTGCAATGGCCGTGATGGATCCATAATAAGCCTTCTTTGTCTTATCCTCATGATCGCACGACGAGCAGGGAAGGGTACTCATGTCCTTCATCTCCAACCTTCTTTGCCGAACTGCCCTCCTCTATGACTCATTTTTTTTCTCGCTCGGTATTTTTGCTACTCTTGCGAAAGCGTCAATCTGGTGGTGCTGCGTTAAGCTTTGGAAGAAAAATCTGCTACCAATTGAAGCGAACAGGCAAATGCCCTAACCCTAAATCAGCAAATCAAGAAGCAAGGTACCTCCTCCATTTACCTATCTATTAAACTCCTTATAAATTTTTGTTGTTGTTCTCCAATATAAATTTAGGAGTAATGACTATTCTGTTAGAGATCAACCTAGATTTAGATGGATTTCTATTGATAAAATGGGTGTATGAATTCTCGATTTCCCCTATCTTTTTTTTTTACTATATAATGGATGTATCTAGATACTTATGGAAGATGATTAAATTTAATTGAATGAATTAAACTCTCAAGAGCTCTTTAGAGTTTATCAAATGAGTAAACAGATTCTTGAGGCGTCAAAGCATCAAATGCCACAGTAAAACCTGTCTTCGGGCAAAGGAGACTATTTGTATATTTAAAAGGATACTATTTGTGTATTTTGATCCTCTCTAGCACTGCAAGTTGGTACATGGATAACACTTTTATATTAAATTTTTGTTCTCGCTAGCCTTGCATACTCTTGCAAATCTGTAAAAGAATATAATTTTATAATGAATTTTAATCCCAACTAGCACTGCTTTGAGCCTTGTTGTTTTATCACTAGCATATTGGTTGCAAGTTTTGATATATATATATATATATAATGTCTCATTTTTGTTCACACCTTTAGATATTGAAACTATATTTTGTATGAAACTGTATAGGGGAATATTTGTTCATGAATATATGAAGACCTTGTCGTACCTCGAAGTTAGGATGGTAGTGATAAATATAATATGATTGGAACTTGTTCTGTGCGCAGAAAAAGTGCAGCTATATACAAAAAAAATGCATTTTTTTACTTGTGACACATGATGCTTTGTGACGGGGATATATGTATATAAAAATGTGTTGTGACAAGTATGAGGATATGATTCTATATTTAATTTTGATCCTCACTAGCACTGCAAACTTGTATGATAATATAGTCATTAAGTTTAATTTTAATCCCTGCTTAGCACTACCTTTGAACCTTGTTGTTTTATTGCTTGGCATGTTGGTTGCTGGTTTTGAGTTATTGCTTAGCTTGATAAAAGTTATTATGAAATTTCAAAACCTTTTTGTGCTTTAAATTATCATAATGAGCATTAAGCAATTTTATTGTGGTTATGTTGGGTGTATGGACTTCTTGTTTTAAGAGGAACAATGTTGATCTTAAAGGGACCTTAATTTTTGCAGATCGATGTTATGCTACCATATTAAACATTTAAGGCATTAGAATGATAGTAATGGCTACATACAACTAAGGGATTGCACATTGAATCTCTTTTGTTCCATTCGTTCCAAGCAAAGGATTGATAATGAACTTAATTAAAATGAAACATGTTCTATCCGATTTAGCTGAAAATATTTCAATTCCAATAGCTACTTCAAGCAGGTCTAATAATCTATAAGTTTCTTCCTCCCTCCTATCAACTTCTCACTTGCGTATGAAAGGAGAGGAAAGCGATTCAATGGACACTACGCTGCAGCCCATTGAATTGCTTGATGAACTTTATTCAAATAGATTTCAAATTGGATCGGTGGTGGCCCGTTAAATTATGAGTAAATATGATAAGAAGCTAACTTTAACTAAATTTATACTCATGGGTTTTCTCTCGTACTAATTAAAATTATTATCCTCTAATCGAGTTGAAGTTTTGATGATAGTATTAGCTCTTCAAGTATTTTACTTCATTATGTAAATATAATTATCGTTCCATTCATTTAATGCGGAGAAAAGATTATCATTGTTTCATGAGACTATCAAACATGGCCCATTTGTAACTTTAATACCATTTTTATAAAGGAACTACACTTTCAATAAATGGGCTGCAAAGAGATAAATATAAATATGTTTTCTTGATTTACATACTAATAAGAATCCAAATGATCAATTGATAAAGAGAAAGATCAAATAACCACTCCTTAATAGATTTAATGATCTTCAAATTATAGAAATTTAATCTTATAATGGTTAAGAACTATTTGATTATCAAATATTGAAGATCAATAAAATGATAGAAGAATAATATTTTGAGGATTTAAACTACTTGTTCTTATTACAAATAAAAACTAAATAATTTGTTTGAATAAACTCGTCCGATTTTCTAAACGATGATACGGTTCACCGTTTAAAAATTGTGGACGATTTAATTTATTAGTTGAACCTTATTTCTAATGAATTGATGCGATTTTCTTTTCTTAAAATGCTGAAAGTTCCTATTGTATTTAATGCTGGATAATGATACTCATGCTGCAGTTGTATGTGAAATGTTGGATTGTATTTTTAATACATGTTGCAATTCCTTATTTCCATCAATGAATAATACAGCATCAAACTAAGTACTTGTTATTTGCAGGTTATTATAAAATATCATTACTTGATAGGTAGTGGATAGTATGGAACCAAACAGCATTATAAAGCTATTTAAATTTCAGCTATCCCTTACAAATACAAAATCAAATGCCATTACGCCTTCCATGTTAAGTCATATATTGATATCCTTACAATATTGAACAATATTGTAATATTTGAGATGCTGTATTAATATTGTTGTATTCTATATTTGATGAGTTAAATACTGATTGATATCCACAAATTGCTGAATCCATATTGTAATATTTAGAGTTGCTGAATCATTAAGGTAGTAATTTGTGAGTGCAGAACTTATATCGGTATCCTTATAAAAATTGTAATATTTATAAATGCTAAATTATTAAGGCTGTATGTTGTGATGATAGAATTTAAATTGTATCCTTCAAAGGCTTGGTACAAATGCTATACCTCAGTCTTCGATATTAATGTCGAAAGCTAAAAATGAATAATGTTATACCTTATGAGTATAGTAGAATACTGCTGCCTTTCTTTTACAACTACTGCCATTTATCATTTAAGACTAAATGCTGTTAAATTTTGTAAAAGAAATCATATGTTGTTAGTTGAATTTAAGTGATCAACGCTGCCTTTCAGTTAAGGTTAATCAAATGCTGTTATTCATTTAAGATAGATCAAATACTGCCATTTATTTTTAAGGGAATGAATGCTATCATTTCTGTCATTTGAATTACATGTTGCCATTATATTCGTCAGATCTAAATGCTGCTATGTATCATATAAGATTCATTGATGTCATTTAGTTTATGAGATCTACATGCTATCATGTATCAAATAGGATTCAATGCTGCTGTAAATGGTAAGTAAGAACTTAAGTGGTCATCAATTGTATAAAAGGATGAATTGCCATCAATTATGTATAAAGTCAATTGCTGCCATCAATTATATAAGATAATCAATTCCTGCCATCTATTTGTGAGATACAAAAGCTGCCAATAGACTATATGAGCTTCACAGTTGTTGTTCTTTTATAGAATCATTTGTTGCCATCAATTAAGTATAAGATCAAATATTGTCATCTATCATATGTAAGATCATATGCTGCCATTTATCTCAATTAATTTAATGCTGCCATGTATATCCAAAAAGGGGATCAATGAGATCTTAAGTGATTCAATGTTGCTATTAATTGTAATAAGAGAATGAATGTTGCCTTTTATTCCAAGATGAATCAAATGCTATCATGGATCAAATGCTGCCTTTTATTTTAAAGTGAAATCAAATTGATCAAATGTTGCTTTTAATTCCCAAGTGAAAGCAAATGATCAAATGCTGTCACTTCTCTTATTGAAACCATATGTGACTATTTATATAAATGAAAGAATCTTTGGATCATGTGGGATCCAGTACTATCTTTTATATTAATTGTATTAACTTAACTGCTATGATTAAATGCATTAAAAGAACTAGATGTTGTGTTAGAATTCATTTTAAATGATTCTTATTTCTCTTATAATTAAATGCTAACTTTAATATTGTTGTTCCTTGCAGGTTAAGTTGTAAATTAATATCAAATGAAATGTTGAACTAAATGCTATTGCCTTATGCACACTAAATCAAATGATGTTGCCCCTTAGAATGCTAACTTAATTACAACACCTTTTATTATTTTTCATCAATGAATGAATTACAATGTGCGAACCATAGGTTAGTAAATTTCTTTAGTAAATTTTCTCACTTAAAATTAGTAGAACTGGAAATAGTCAATGGATTGACTTATAAATTGATGTTCTTTACAATTGTCAAAACTATTAGAATTGGAAATGAGCAATCCTATGTAATGGATTGAACTCTATTTTAGAATTGGAAATGAACAATCCTATGTAATGGATTGAACTCTATTTTAGAATTGGAAATGAGCAATCCCATGTTATGGATTAAACTCTATACTAGAATTGGAGCAAAAATGGATTGATTTCAAGATAGTATGGTTGTTTACCTTTCAAATTATAACTTCTATTGGAATGGAAGTCTTGCATGTCTACATTGCAGGTGTTTCCTTAGCCACTTAAAAGGATACACTATCAAAATTTTAAAAATTAAGGACTTAGAAATTTTATGAAAAAAATTATGGATTTATGTTTCATATCTTAAATACTTATTAAATATCTAGAATTTCATATCTAGGACTGTAAGTATTCACTTCAATTGTAAGTATTCACTTCAATTATAAGTATTCACTTCAATTATTTATTTTAGAACATTAGTTCTCAATTAATTAACTTGTGAGTAAAATCTTCCTTTCAAGCTTTAAAAAAGTTGTTAGATTTCTAATTCTCTAAAATCATAAAATGAATTATTTCAAATAGGGTATAATCTATCTCTTTTCTTAACTTCAAATATTCAATATCAATTAATCTTAGATAACTTTATGATTAAATTGAGTTGATACTTTTTGTTTATAAGTTAAATAAGTAAATCTACTAGAATATCCTTTAGCTTATACTTTCATTAACTTAGAAATCTATAAATATTATTCTTTCTTACTTGTTTCCTTAAACTTTAATCATAAATCTACTTGATTTGATTTGTTTAGGACTAGTATAAGATGAACTTCAATTATATGAAAATACTAATTTGCAAACTTATCTTCCTTCTACTTTTATCAAAATTCACTTAAAGATCAATTAGCTTATTTCATATTGTCTCCTTTAGCTTATTTCACTGTCTCCTTTATAGTTATGCTTAGTTTCTAAATGCTAGAAATACTATGTATAGAAATTACTTAAAGTCAAATTTAGAGCTCAATTAGCTCTATTCATTAAGTAGATTATTAAAGTTTAGATAACAAAAGGATATCACATAGTTTACAATTTTTGAAATTTATTGAATGCTTGCTTAGCTTTGAGCCTTTTTCCTTGAACATTCATTTAAAATCATTGTGCATAAATAAAAATTTTCATAAAAACTTTAAAGGGGAAAGCCTTATGGCAAATTTGAATAAGAAAGATAGCACTTTTAATAGGATTTCACATTTTAGAGGGGGTAAATGTGAATGTTCAACCTCCCCACTGCATTTAATTAGGTAGACATGCTTAACTCCTCGCCCCATTTGTTGAGTACTCCTGTAGAATGAGGTAGCTTCTAAATATAACCTCAACTAAAGATATAAGAGTTTTTTTATAATCTTATTGATTGTAAGATCTCTTCTTAACTATTTAGTTAAGCTTACATTTCATAATCCTAGGCTATGCTTGTCTTAAATCGAAAGTCTAAGATACTTCTTTATTTCCTATGCTTTACACTCTCTATTTCTAATATTATGTATTACTTACTTTAGTTCAATTTAAATATAGTGTATATTGCTTAATTTCATTTAATGCTTCACTGTATTTCATTTACTTAGCATAAATTTCATTGAACATGTTTTACTTTCATTTTATTTACATAAATGCACATAGTAATTTCTAACATTTAGGATGCTTTTTCTTACTAATTTTAGATATAGGCTAGGACTTATATAAATATGAGTATTTTTACTCAGCTTATTTTATACTGTTTCCTTTATAGTTATGCCCTTTTTTCCATACTTTATAGCTTTTATAGCTCTACTGCTTACTTTAAATTGTAAATTATATTTATGATATCTTATTAATATAAAAATATAGCCAATCTTAAAACGTGCTTAGACTGTTTAGTCTAACTACACATTTTCTTTTCTTTGCTTTGCCCTATCATATTTAAATACTAAAATATGATAGATCAAGAGCCCTTTGATTCTGGTAATGTAGGTCCAAGTGTTTGAAGGGCTTATAAGGAATTTTGCTTCTGCTTAATTTTAAACTGATTAGTTGTATTTTTGTTATAAGTAAGAGAGTAATCTAATTACTTTCTTTTACTCTTACTTTTAAAAGGTTTATAATAATTAAATTATAAACTGCTTGAGTTTGCTTAAGTTACTTTTACCTATTCTTAAATGTCTGTGTTGTATATACTATTTTTTTAACTACTTGGGATGAATGAGTCGATTAATCTAATTGCTTGTATTAAAAATACTTGCAATGTGGTATTTACATGTTTCTCCTTATCATGTATCTTTGATTTCACTCAAATTGTATAACTTTATTTTAACTTAACAACTACTCATAAAGTGACTTGGCCACTTAACATCTATACTTGAAATGTTTTCTTCAAATTATGCATTGGGTGCAAAGGTAACATCCTAATGTTTGGATTAATCTTCTATCCAATTATTGGGGTTGTTACACAAGGAGTAGGCAACAATCTGGCAAGTGAAGTAATGGGGGTGAGACGTTGTAGTGGTCAAGAATACTACAGTAATTTGGTCCCAAGAAGTCAACGTGGTCAGAAGCAAGTTCCAACTCACATAGATCTCCAGAATGGCCCTTGTATAACTGTAGTGCACAACAAAATGCTCTCTGTCCTCCTCTACATAGCAGCCCCAGACATAAGCTATCGACTGTGCAAGACCTCTGCTAAGAAGCTAGCTAGTAATCTGTATGGCATCGTTGAATAGTCTCCATAAGGAGCAAGCCTCCTTGGGGCCCAAGGTCATCTCCCACATAGCTGAAAATTTCTAGGGCTGACCCCCTTACTCTAGTTAGTATATCTAGCTAACCCAACTTTCAGAATATTCATCAACCTGCCACTGCAAGGTCCCATCCTCCATCTGTATGGCATTGAACCATAGGCAGCCATATCCAAAACTCTATAAATAGCTGAATATGCACACTGGACTATAAGGTCCTCACCATGGCTGTGGTAGCGGAACTCCATGGCTCTCACCCAGAGGAGATCCTCTCTGCTGACAAAGCTGAAAGTGTGGTGGGAAGCTAATACCATCCTCCAAAGTCACAAATCTCGTATCCCAAAGCTGCCAAACTCAAGCGAACGACAAACCTCCTGCCATTGTACATAGTGTAGACTACTACCCCGTACTCATTACCAAAGGAATTTACGAAGAATAGCCGCAATGCCCACGAGGCAGGAGTCCAAAATCGGAGCCACTAACATCTGGTAACTGGGAATCATGGCTAGAACTAACCTGATCAGACGTAGCCTATCAGCAAAAGAGAGGTGATGAGTGCTCCATGAGCTCAAATTTCCTCTGACCTGCTCCATGATAGCTACAAAATCTGCCTTCCTGGAGGCCTACAAAGTCTTTGGGTTCCATAAAAGATGGTCGTAGCCCGTGCATATATATATATATATATATATATATATATATATCATAGTACAACAGCTCAACCAGGATCAAACACCATGGTATCCTCAGCCAGGAGGTTCAAAATCTTCCTGGGGAGCACATCGCCCATGACAAAAGAAAAAGCACTTTGATGGGTGAAAAAAGCACAAACATTGGCAACACTTTTCGCACAACACGATCGATAATCAAAAATGACTAGGGGTACATCTAGCAGAAAAGCAAGGAAATCTGCATGCCGCTCCTCACCATGAGATTGGAGGGTCCGCTCCTATAGGCACTGAAGCCTCTGAATCACTCTTAGGCAGTCTCCCTCAATAATGATACCGTCAGCATCAACATCAGTAGCCATAAGTTCTTATTGAAGAATCTTTATGGCTTGAATCTCCGCCTAAAGAGGGGACCGTGCTAGAACACTATCTCCCACAGCGGCCAGAAATTGTCTGTCAGGGTCACATAGAACTGCAGCTCCAAAGGCTATAGACTCACCATATCTGTATGAGGTGTCAATATTGGCCTTCAACCTATGGATCGGGGGGGGGGGGCACCATCTGTAGCAGGTGGTGAAGCCCTGATGGATCATGGAACACCAAGAGTCAGACCTGTCATGCAGTCCAACACTAACCAAAGCTGACAAGATTGAACCAGCACAAACCAACAGGGTAGGGAAACTATGATAGTGGGAATGCTCCATCCTGGTCCTCCAGGACTAATGAATGGTATAAGCCTTGACCTAACCACCGAAATGGCTGAATCTGGATGTATTTGGGTCAAGAACAGCAGAGAAACCTGATCCTAGGAGATGAGTGTGGCCGGGAGCAAGCCCCAATGCACAAAAACCTCCATAATGGCTAAAGTGTAGTAGCAATGCATAACAAAGTGCTCTCTGTCCTCATATAACTCACAGCCCTAGACACAGGCTATAGTCTAAGTGAGACCCTATCAAAATAACCAGCATCCATTTAGGATAGTGCCATTGAGCAGGCGCTAAATAAAACAAGCCACCCTAGGGCCCAGTGTAACAATCCTAATTGTTACCCTAGCTAAATTCAGATTATTTAAGCTAAACTAAGTTCTAATTTTTATTCCATTAGACTCAATGGGTCATTTGAACCTAACCCTAGAAGTTGAAAATCAATCAGAGTTAAATTGAGAATTGTGATATTCTTAGCTATTTTTGGATCACGAAAAATACCAAAATTAATTTGATTTCCAAGTTAAAATTTGATTTTATTTTTAAATTCCCCACCCCCCAATTAGCTAAGGGTAAAATTTTGGGAATTTTTGGAAGTCATTTAGGCCTATTTTCAATTTAATTTAAATTGGTTCAATTATAAATTAAGGTTCTAAACAATTCCTAATTGCATTTATACCCTCCCTCCAATGGTCGGCTGACCCAAACCGCAGGTGCCATCCAGGCCGTCCATTCCATGGATCTGATCTAATGGCCCGCGCCTTCAATCGGATCCATCTTATCTCGATCGTTCTGCGGTTCTGAGATTCCAGTCCAAAGGCACCAAGCTATCCACAGTAGTATCCTAGATCAACCGTAGGATCTCCCGATCTGATCCAATGGCTGATCTCTTATCCGCATTTGTTCGTTAAGTGTCGGGAGATCAGAGTTGTTCCGCGTCGATTGATGATCAATTAGACAGCCCAGAGCACCTCGAACACTGTGGATCTTCCCCCTCCTCTCGCCCGTCTGCGTCTGGTCCCCCCGATAACCAAATCTCCTTCCAACCCCCGTGGCAGTACCGGAAGATGCTGAAATTACTCTCCTACCCTCAGCATGACCTCCTACCAGTAGTAGCCTCCCTGAATTGCCCCTAACCATTGAACTGAGCCATACCTTCGGTCTGAGCAAACGCCATGGAGCCGAAGCTCTGGAAGCCACCCCTAGTGATCCTAGTTCCTATAAATACCCCCAGGACCTCACAGTGAGTCCCTTTGCTCACTGTGAATCCTCAATTGCCCAGTTGAAGTCCTCTGGAGCTCCCATCATCTCGGTAATTTGCTGGCATTCTCGAAGCTTAGAACTGATGATAGAGGGTCCGTCTGGTGTTCAGACTCCCTGCGATCGTGCATCTGTTGCTTGGGAAACTCCAGCCCACCTCAATTCCTCTCGACCGAGCCTGCAACCTCGTCTCTAATTACAACCTTCTCCAACTGAATTTTTTAAGTTTAGTTCTTGTTTCTGCCTTTGGATGTAGCCTCTGGATGTCGTCTAACTAGCCTTAGCCACTTAAGAAACTAGTTGTGATTATTGCTAGGGTTTGAGCTAACTCTAATCCAACGTATCAATCGATCGAGCTAGTGGCTGAGCCATGGCTGAGTCCAAGTAAGGACCCAGCGATCGGTTGCACCCCAGGTTATGAAACCTTGGGGGTTCGACTCGCCTCACCTCACTGATGGTGTAGGGATTGAGCCCCGTCCATTTAGTGGCTTCCGTGAGGAGAATTATCCCCTCACAGGAGACCCAAATTGTTTGTAAAGGGACGCTTTGGTGGAGTAACCTTCCGGCATTCTTGCCCATCCCAATTAGGGCTTCTAGGTTTAATCAACGTGCCTTTACCTCTTGAAGGTGTGGCGATTAAATGCTAGTAGTGGCATGGCCTATCGACGGTGAATTGTGCGGTCCAAGGTGCCCTCCCCGCGACTGTTTGCATAAGAGGGGTATCGGGGACAAACCACTGGCACTTCGGGCCTGGTCAGACCCCGACCCGCGTAGTTTGATTTCAGGCCGCAGTTAAATAATAGAATTATGGAATTATATTTCATAGGAGAAATAATTGATAAATAGATATCCTATGATTCCAATTTAAATAAAAATAAAGATTAAATCAATTAAAAAACTTTAGTTATACTTAACCAAATGGTATGATCCAATATACCATTTTAATCAGAAAAATGCAAGGAACAATAACATAAAATAAAATGAAGGATCCAATGGTTATATTTTAAATAATACTTATGAGTTCATATAGAACCTGTATAGACCTTTAACAGTAATTTAAGAATCTTAATTTTATTAATCACTCCTTAATTACCTTAATTTAGGATTAGTGAATTAAGCCTTTGATTAACCTCTGATTTTGATAAACCTAGTTCCTAATGCTTCACTTAGTACAGTAGAGCCTTTAGATATGCTGGGATTATTCTTGTAACAACCCTAGTTGTTATCTTAGCTAAACTAAGATTAATTAAGCTAAATAAAGCTTTGATTTTGAATTCATTAGACTCAATGGGTCATTTAAACTTAACCCTAGAAGTTTGGAATCAATCAGAGCTAAAATGAGAAATTTGGTATTATTGGCTATTTTTAAGCCCTAGAAAATACCTAAATTAATTTGATCTCCAAATCAAAATCTAATTTTATTTTTGAATTCCTCATACCCTAATTAGCTAAGGGTGAAATTTTGGGAATTTTTGGAGCTTATTTGGTCATAAATTGGATTTAGAATATTTAAGAATAATTATATATTATTTAATTGTTTTTTTTTTATTTTTTTTATATTAAATTTTAAGTAATTTTTAAACGGCGAGATTTGCTGTCGGGATCGCGGCAGATCCGCTGTGGGGTCCCGACAGCGGCGCATAGACTTAAGCCATCCGATGTTCGAGCGCGCATCTCAGTGCATTTATTCCAACGCTTGTGCTACCGCGCACCAGGATTAGATCCCTACCGCTTGGTCGGCATCTTATATCCGACGCTCGGGATTTAATCCACGATTCGGTTAAGTAGAAGCCACATCAGGCTGTCTATCCTCAATGGTCTCGTGATCAGACGGCGGAGATGAATCCCACCACTGTGGATCTTCGTTCTCACGACAATTCTGCCCGACAGAGGAATTTCGCCGTACCCAGCCACGTCGACCCTGTCTGCCACTCCCGTGCCACATCAGGAAGACCGTTGCAAATCATGCCTTCGTCTTCCTATGTAACAACCCTAGTTGTTATCTCAGCTAAACTTAGATAGATTATTGAAACTAAACCAAGCCTTAATTTTGATTCAATTGGACTCAATGGGTCATTTAGACCTGACCCTAGAAGTTTGGAGTCATTTGGAGCTAAAATGGAAAATATGATATTTTTGGCTATTTTTAAGTCCTGAAAAATACCTAAATTAATTTGATTTCCAAATCAAAATCTGATTTCATTTTTTGAATTCCTCATACCCTAAATAGCTAAGGGTAAATTTTTGGGAATTTTTGGAGCTCATTTGGTCCTAAATTTGGATTTAGAATATTTAAGAATAATTATATATTTTTTAATTGGATTTATTTAATTTAAATTAATTGAATTAATTATTTTAATTAAACGGGATTTGTTGTCGGGACCGCGGCAGATCCGCGGCGGGGTCCCGACAGCGGGGCACCATAACTGCCGAATGGATGATCGAGCATGCATATTAGCGCCCTTAATCCAACAGCTCACGACACCCTGCACCGTGATCTAATCCCATCTACCCGATCGACATCTGACATCGGACATGGGATTTCATCCGCATTTCGGTTAACTATGGACTACATCAGTCCATCTACCTGCAACGGTCTCGTGATTAGACGGCGAGAAGAACCCTACCACTGTGGACCTTCGTCCCCGAGAGATCCCGCCCCGACAAGGAATTTTCGCTCAACCGTGCCACGCCAGCATTGTCCCCCACTACCTCCTGCCTTGTCCACTAGGCCGTTAGGGTCCTTTCGAGAGTGGCCGAACCCAGTAGGATGGCCCGGGAGGTCTGGACCCTTCCAATTACAGAAATTGGGAGAAGCCTTGGGCCGAGCTGATTCCCAAGCTCGAGCTTTGGCCTCCATACCTAAGACTTGCTGGAGCTTATAAATGCCTCTAGGATTTCACAGTGAGTCCCTTTGCTCACTGTGAAATCCCCAATTGCCTGGCTGAAGCTCTGCTAGAGTCTCGTCTTCCCCGACGAATCCTGGAAATTTCAAAAGCTTGAACCGCTGATAGAGGGCCTGTCTGGTGTTCAGACCCCCTGTGCACCTTCGTCCATCCTCCAGGAAGCTCAGGAGCACCTCAATTCCCTTCGGCTAACCCTGCAACCTGACTTGAGGTACAACCTTCCTCCATTGAAATTTCTTCAGCTCATTTCCATTCTGTCTTCTGGATTGAGCTCTGGATGTCATCTAGAGCACCTTAGACAACTAGGAAACCCATGATGATTGTCTCTTGGGGCTAAGCTAGCTCAAGTCGATCGTATCGATCGACTGAGCTAGCAGCCAAGCCAATAGCAGAGTCCGAGTAAGGACCCAGCGATTGGCTGCGCCTCAGGTTAAGATAGGTTGGGAGTTTGATGCGTCTCGACTCCCTGAATGTGTAAGGATCGAACCCCGATCGAATCAAGGCCTCTGTGAGGAGAATTGTCCCCTCACAGTCAGCCTGAGATGCCCGTATCGAAGGCGTCTCGGTCGAGTAGCACCCCGTCGATCCAGAGGGATCCAAATGGGGGTTCTTGGTTCAATCGACGTGTCTCGATTCCCTGAACGTGTAGGGATCGAGTTGAGCCTCTGTCATCGCCGAAGCGTCGAGAATTTTGGCACTGAAGCTCGGCTGACTCGGGACCCGTCGAGAGGAAGGAGACGAAGTCGTGGGTCCTAGGTCGGGCCGACTCGTGACCTTCGCAGTTCTAATTTTGAGCTGCGCCTAATTAATATTTATTGAATGACATTTTTAATGGTTATGCATTTAAATAATTAAACCCTATAGTTCCAATTTAAATAAACATTTAGATTAAATTAATTGAATAACTTTGGCTATACAAATCCAAATGGTATGATCCAATATACCATTTGAATCAGAAAAATACAAAGAACCTAAATATAAAATAAAAGTTCAGATCCAATGGCTGGATTTAACAATAATTGCCCAACCCTTTGCTGACCTTATTTAAATTATATAAATTAGTTATATACCCAAATATGAAGATTAAGGGCTCTGATTGCTCCTTGGACCCTAGAGAACAATATCAGACCCTTAAAATCTATATTAATTTCTCTTAATCACTCATTAATCACCCTAAGTAGGGATTAGCAAAAATTAACCCTAATTAAGCCTTTGATTTTAATAAACATTGTTCCTAATGCTATCCTAAGCAACCTAGAGCCTTTGGGTAAGGTTGGATTGCCCTAAGATGCCCTAAATTTACTAATCCTCAAAATAGACTTAAATAAGTGATTAGTGCTAATTAGTTTAATTAAGTGGCCAAAATCCATGATAACTGCATTTCCTACCTTAATCAATATGAAACATATTAAAATAGATTTGGAATAATTTGGATAAGTAAACCCTAAGATCCCAATTTTTGGCTTAAGTGGGGGCATTTTGGTCATTTTGACCAAATATGCTTAATTGCCCTTAAAACTTTAGAAAATTCAGTAAATTTCCCTTAAGCAGCTTATTAAAATTCTACTGAATCCTTAGACTAATGATAGTAATAATATTCATATTAAAATTTTGAAATCTTCAATTAAGCCTTAATTAAGACCCTTATATCTTAAGTAGCCTTAAAAAGGCCAAAATGTGTAAATGCTTAATCCAATACCTAAAATTGTCAATTACAACCTTAATAGGTTCAATATTGTGAAATTATAAACTTAAATCCTAAAAGAAACACAATTGGAAACTCATAAGTTAAAAATCTAGTTTAAAGTCTAAAGTGATCGAACTTCAGATCTTTAGATCTTAGATCTTAGACTTCGATCTTCAATTTGGAATTAAACCAACTCCAATTGAAATTATTTAAATGATTGATTGTTTAATCATTTGAAACCTTCCATGTGAGTATAGGATGATTCAATTTATATGATAATGAAATTATCTTAAAGGTTGAATATAGATCTTAGATTCTCAAGTTCTTAATTCATTATTTTATCTTATAATCAGTAGAATAGCCTTTCACTAAGTTCTTAGTTCCCGGATCTTTCAGCTTATAGGATCCTTTACCTTTAATTTGGGTAATAAGTGTGAACCCAGATCCTAGTTAGGATATTACCTTAGATTTAGGATTTGAACTCAACATAGGGTTTGAGTTCTAAATCCTTAAATCTTGATTTACTTCTTGATTTACTTAATCAAGATTTGGGTCTGAGAGTAAAATATTAATAAATTAGGTCATTGATTTCTTTACTTAAACCATATAATCGTCACATGATTTTGGATTAGAACTTGTTAAGTTCTAATATCAACTTTAAGGACGTAAATCTGAGATTCTACCCGATAGCTGGATATTGGAGATCTTAAACTTGTACCTTCTTAGAGTAGTTAGATTTGGCAATTAGATAACATCAGATATCACGTAAGTCTAGATTGAGTCTCTTGCTTACTTTGACTAGATTGCTTTGCATACATTGGATATTGAGCCTTATTCCTTGAGCATAATAGGAGAACTTAGGATATGGATGATACATCCTAAGTTAGTATTTGAATTGCATAATATTCAGTTATGACAGTGTTTGTAGTTGGTAGAATATGTCTTAGCGTAGTCTGCCTCTTCAGTAATAGTATTGTGTAGGATTGACCTAGGCCTAGAGGATTGGGATGGCCTATTGGCTGGGTGTTGATTGATATTTTAGTATTTGAGGCCCTGTATGGCCTATTGGCTGGTATGGCAGTACTATGTCTTAGGCTTATTACTACTATACCTGGAATGTTCAGTATTGTTTTCTATTTTGCTTTGCCACATGCTTCAGTGGCCTTATTTTTAGTACTCGCTCGCTTCGCCACATGTCTCAGTGGTTTTATATTTCATAGATTGCTTTGCTTTTGTCACATGTCTCAGTGGCTTTTCTTTTCTTTTTCTGTTCTTAACTAGCATGTTGTATGTATACTCATATGGCTTACTTATATATATTTTGGCATGTTTAGGATGTTAGAATTGCACATTTTCAGTACTTGTGTTTTTTGTATATATTCAGCATGTGTTAACATGATCATAAAGCATGTTAGGTTTAGAATTGTATTATAGTTGTTGATTCTTTTAGCTTTTAGCCTCACCTTGTTTATTTTGCATTGTATGTTCTCCATACTAGTTGCTGGCTATAAATGGATAGTTTATAGTTACCCATTTCTTTCATAGCTTGTTGCACCCTTTATTGCTTGCATGTTTAGTTAAATTAAAATGTGATATCTTTAAAATGTTCAGTTCATCAAAATAGCCTAAAATGTACTTAGATAATTGTCTAAGTGTAACCTTTTTATTTTGTTGGTTGGGGCCCTGACATTTGTGATACCGATAAATGTCAGATTCAGACGTATTCATGGGCAGTGTTGCAGAGGATGAGCAGGTTCAGGAGGAGGATCGTGCTGCTGCTGTTTAGATAGATATTGTATTTTTATTTTAGTGAGATTGAGAGACATTTTTCATTCTCTTTAAACTTTAGTTTGTAATAATTAATTCTGGATGTATTTCATTTCTGCATGGTGATGAGTTGCTATATTGCATTCTCTTTTCCTACTATGTATGCTTGTGGACGTTACTCTATTATTCATTGCTTCTGCCACTTTGATAGTTGTATATTGATGATGTTATAGTACTTGGTGACAAGTCCTTAACTTAAGTCAGGTTGGGTTTACCTAACTTTACTTAAATTGGGAATTTGCCACAGTTGGAGCACCGTACTTCCTTATTGTCAGTACGTGGGCCCCACACCCTAACACTCCCAGCCAAGGTCAAGGCCCGGTCCACCTCAGTTTGGCAAATTGAGGGAACCCCTCGGGCTGAGCCAGTTCTCAAACCTGAGCTCTGGCATCCATTCCGAAGACCTCCTAGAGCCTATAAATACCATCAGGACTTCACAGTGAGCCCCTTTGCTCATTGTGAATCCATAATTCCCTACTTGAAGGTTTGTTGGAGTCCCCATTTTCTCGAGGAGTTCCGGAACTCTCGGAGCTGCGAACCGCTGATAGAAGGTGCGTGTCTAGTGTTCAGACCCCCTGCAAGCTCGAGACGATCCTTTGGAAGCTCCAGCTGCTCACATTTCCCTCTCGGCCGAGCCTGCAATCAACTTCAGGTATAGCCTTCCGCCATTGAATTCCATTGATTCAATTCTCCATTCTGTCGCTGAATGAGCCTCTGGATGCCGTCTAGAGTACCTTAGCCACTTAGGAAACCCATAGTAATTGTCTCATGGGGCTAAGCTAGCTCGAACCAATCGTATCGATCGATGGAGCTAGCGGCCGAGCCATGGCTGAGTCTGAGTAAGGACCCAGCGATCGGCTGCACCCAAGGTTATGAAACCTTAGGGGTTCGACTCGCCTTCCTTCTCTAAAGGTGTAGGTATCGAACCCCGGCCTATTAACGGCCTCTATGAGGAGAATTATCTTCTCACAGTGAACCTTAAGCGCCCGTGAGGAAGGCGTCTCAGACGAGTAGCACCCCACTGATCTAGAAGGACCAAGATGGGGGTTCTTGCCTTGATCGATGTGTCTGAGTCTCCTGAAGGTGTTGCCATCGAGAACTAGGCTTGGCGAGGCCGGAGCACGGCGAATTTGGCGAAGGAAAGTCTTTTGATTTTGGGCCGTGGTTAATAAATGAATTATAGGATTAAATTTTCTATAGTTATTAATTAAATAAATCAAATACTATAGTTTCTATTTAAATAAAAATATAGAATAAATTAATAACTTTAGCTATATCGATCCAAATGGTATGATCCAATATATCATTTGAATCAGAAAAATATAATGAATCAAAATATAAAATAAAAACACAGATCTAATGGTTGGATTTAAAATAATTGATTAAACATTTTCTATTTTTAATTAAATCATAATAACCTCAATTAATAATCAAATTAATTGATTAAGGGCTTTGATTGCTCATTAAATTCTAGAGAACAATTGTAGACCCTTAAAACTAATTTTGGACATTTAATTTCCTTAATCACTCCTTAATCACCCTAAATAAGTATTAAGGAATTAAACCCTAAATTAGTCTCTAATTTTGGGTAGGTTAATTCCTAGTGCCATCTGAAGTCTATTATAAACCAAGTGTAAGGTTAGATTGCCCTAGAATGCCCTAAAATCTATAATCACTCTAATTGGCCTAAAAATGTGAATTGTGTTAATTAGCTTAATTAGGTTATCAAAACCTAAGATAAGGGTGTTTTCCACTTCATTAATTAATATGAAACACATTAAAATAGATTAGATCCAATTTAGATTACTAAACCATAAAATCCCAATTGTAGCCTTAAGAGGGGCATTTTGGTCACTTTGACCAAAATGTGCTTAAATGCTCCTTAAACCTAGGGAAATTCAGTAAATCAAACTCAGTTGAATTATTAATGTTCTGTGAACTTTTAGACTAATAACAATACTAATATGGTCATTAATCTAGGAAGTCTTCAATTAAGCCCTAATTAAGACACCTAGATCTTAAGTGAACCTAAGGAAGTCACTTAGCCCTAATATTTGAATCTAATAATTATAGATGTTAAATTTTAGTTTAATAAACTCAACTAAGTTAGTTATGAGCTTAAATTTTAAAGAGACACATTTAGGAAACCCTAACATAGAAAACCTAGCCTAAGTCTAAAGTGATCAAATAATCAAATCTTAGATCTTAGATCTCAGATTTTAGATCTTCTACTTGAATCAAACTATCTACAATTGAAATTCTTAAATGATTCATTGTTTAATCCTTTGAAACCTTCTATGTGAGTATAGGATGATTCAATCTATATGATAATGAAATTATCTTAAGGATTAAATATAGATCTTAGATTCTCAAGTTCTTGATTGATTATTTTATCTTATCATCAGTAGAATAACCCTTCACTAAGTTCTTAGTTCTTGGATCTTTCAGCTTATAAGACTCTTCACCTTCAAATGGGTATTCAGTGTGAACCCTAGATCCTAGTAGGACTTGACATTGGGTTTAGGATTTGAACACCAAAGTGGAGTTTAAATCCAAAACCCTTAAATCTTGATTTACTTAATCAAGATTTGGGTCAGAGAGTAAAATATTAATAAATTAGGTTGTTGATTTCTTTACTTAAACCATATAGTCGTCATATGATTTTGGATTAGAACTTGTTAAATTCTAATATCAACTTTAAGGAAATAAATCTGAGATTCTATTCGATGGCTGGATATTGGAGATCCTAAACGTGTACCTTCTCAGAGTAGTTAGATTTGGCAATTAGATAACATCAGATATCACATAAGTCTAGATTGAGTCTTTTGCTTACTTTGACTAGATTGCTTTGCATACCTTGGATATTGAGCCTTATTCCTTGAGCATAATTGGAGAACTTAGGATATGGATAATACATCCTAAGTTAGTATTTGAATTGCATATCATTCAGGTATTTCAGTGTTTGCAGTTGGTAGAATATGTCCTAGCTTAGTCTGCCTTTTCAATAGTAGTATTATATAGAATGGATTCAAACATAGCAGATTTGGATGGCTAAGCTGGGGATTCAATGATTGATCTCATATTATGGAGGCCCTGTATGGCCTATTGGCTGGTATGACAGTACTATGTCTTAGGCTTATTACTACTCTAGTTAGATTATTCAGTATCGTTTTCTTTTTGCTTTGCCACATGCTTCAATGGCCTTATTTTTAGTATTTGCTCACTTTTGCCACATGTCTCAGTGGTTTTACATAGATTGCTTTTCTTTTGCCACATGTCTCAGTGGCTTTCTTTACCTTTCTTTTCCTTTGTATTAATTAGCATGTTGTATGTATACTCTTATGGTTTGCTTATGTACATTTGCATGTTTAAGATGCTAGTATTGTATGTTTATTTCAGCATTGATGTTCTTTATATACTCAGCATATATTAATATGATCATAAGAATGTTAGGTTCCGAATTTGCATTATAGTTGCTATTTCTTTTAGCTTTAGCATCATCTTGTTTATTTGACATGGTATGTTACCTTTCATACTAGTTGTTCACTATAAATGGATAATTTATAGTTACCCATCTCTTCATAGGTTGTTGCATGCATTACTGCTTGCATGTTTAGTTAAATTAAAATGTGATATCTTAAAATATTGAGTTCATTAAAATAGCCTAAAATGTACTTAGATAATTGTCTAATTGTAACCTTTTTGTTCTGTTGGCTGGGGCCCTGGCATTTGTGATACCGACAAATGTCAGATTCAGACTTGTTCGTGGGTAGTGCTGCAGGAGAGGAGCTCGTTCAGGAGGAGGACCTTGCTGTTGCAGTTTAGATAGATTTTATATTTCTTTTCGGTGAGATTGAGAGACCCTTATATTTTCTTTTAAAAATTCAGTTTGTAATAATTAATTATGGATGTATTTCATTTCTGCATTGTGATGAGTTACTATATTATCTTCTTTTCTTTTCTACTATATTGTGCTTGTGGATGTTACTACTCGCCTATTACTTCTGCCACTTTGATATCTGTATATATATTGATGAATGCTATAGTACTTGGTGACAAGTCCTTGGCTTAAGGAAGGTTGGGTTTACCTAACTTTACTTAAGTTGAGGATTTGCCACCGTTGGAGCACCGTACTTCCTTGTTGATAGTACGGGGGCCCCACAGTTAGTATCAAAGAACACCATAAGGTGTCAGAATGGGATTTATGATTCCTTTTTACCTAATGGACCATTCTTCTGAAAACATTGATATAGATGTAACTTCCATAACATAGTAGTCTCAGTAACTCTATGCAAAAATGTAAAAGGAGAATACTCCCATCCTAATAATTTAGTCATCTTGAGTCTAACAAAAAATGTAATAAAATTATGTCCTCAGAGTCAAATAAAATCTAGAGAGTCTGATATAGACTATTATCTGCATGTTTTCAAGGCAGTTTGGAGCTTTAGCTTCAAGTGGAGGCAGGAAAGCAACTGGCAGATTTAAGGAGTTTCAGTGAAATGGACCTTAGTCCTGGAGAAGCTTCTACAGCAGGCCGTATATCGAGGGCTCAACTTTCCCATATACGCAAAGGAGAGGTTGAGCCAAGTGGAGTCCATTTTGATACATATAGAGTGTCCCGAGTCGCTTTATGTAGATATTGTGATGGACCTAATGTTGGACTACGTCGGAGTCTGGTGGTATGAAACCATTGCAAGGCTCGAGAAGAAGCGTAATAGGAAGCGTCGGGAAGTCACTTTTGAGGGCTTTTGTGTAGCATTTAGGGCAGAATATATTGATAATGTTTGAGTGTTAGTTAGGATAATTGTTATCTCATTTTCAAGCTACCCTAGTAAATTTACATTTTTGGCATTGTAATCCTTTATCTCTATAATTGATGAAAGATTTTGATTTCTCTTCCTTAGAGTAAATTCTGAGTTTGTCTTCTTTTCTTAATTAAACTAGAATGGATTCTGAATCACCACCTACCATTACTCTTGTCAAGAACACCGTCGCTTCTAGTAGTTCTAACGATGAGGTGGCTCATCTGTGAGCTATGGTAGCAACTCTATTAGAGAATCTAGCTCAATAGACGATCATCATACAGAAACTACTAAATGATCGTACAATTCCAGTTATTGTTGCTGCTCCAACAGTCCCTGCTCCACCAGCTGCTTCTTCTTCCCATCACTCGATGGATAACCTCCTTCGCAATTTCTTGAGGTTAAGACCTCCAACCTTTGGTGGGAATCTATCACCAATGGATACAGCCGATTAGCGAAAGGCTGTGGAAAGCGATCTCATTAGTCTGAAGGTCCCGAGCTCGGAAGCTGTCCATCTCGCCACCCGTTTATTTCATGTGGAAGCAGAATATTGGTGGGAAGAGATACGAAATACCAAGTTCGCTGACTACAAGTTAGAGGACATCCCCTGGGATGCGTTCATCGAGGCCTTCAAAACCGAATTCATTCCCCCATCCGCACAAAACATCATTGCAGACACAATCATGAGGTTGACTCAAGGGAGTCGTTCAGTAGCTAAATACAAAAGGGAATTTTGTAGATTGATTTGTTTCGCACCAAAAGTAACTCATTCTGAGTCAGCTAAATGCCACCGCTTTCTTTGTGGACTCCGAGGCTCACTAAAGAATCCAATCGTGTCACTTTGCCTGACTAGTTTCTTCAAACTAGTGGAAATGGCTAAGGTGATTGAGCATCACCAATCATAAGAGGATCTTAAGCGAAAAACGCAAACAACTCTAAACCCGCAGGGAAACTTCAAGAGACACGGATCTAACCCTACAAAAGTGTATCAGCTAGAAGCTGCACCTACTGCCGAACAAATTCAAAACAGTACTAAGCCCCATCCGTATGGCAAGTGTTACCACTTTGGCCAGAGGTGTTTCAATTGTGGGCGTACAGGCCACAGGTTCTATCAGTGCGACCACATGGAAATGGTAGACGGAGTTCCATTGAAACCCTACCAGAAGATGCAAGTCTTCAGAGCAACTCCGCTAAACCGGAGAGAACCAAATCTGGCTATAATGCCAGCACCTGCCTCTGAAGTTGCTCCCATGCAGTCACCAGTTTATAACCCTCAGAACTATTCCCGAAGGCAGACCAACAATCATCCTTCTAGTACTGCACGAGTATATTCCCTAACTCTTATTGAAGCTGCAGAAGATAACAATGTGGTTTTAGGTACACATCTCTGAATTTTTCCTTTGATAATTGCATTGCTATACTTTTTCTCCTTGCAAATCATTAATGTAATTCGTATGAAATAGGCACACTTTATTTCAACAACCAACCTTGTAATGTATTATTCGATACCGGTGCTAGTCACTCATTTATCTTTGAACAATTTGTCAATAACCTTAAACTTCATGCATGCAACTTAGCACAAACGTTGAGTGTTGGGCTTCCATCTGGAACCAAACTAAGTGCCCATAAATTTTGTAATATCAAAGTCCCAATAAATGACCAAGAATTTCAGGCCAAACTAATCATCCTGCCAATAGCAAACTTTGATATCATCCTTGGGATGAATTGGCTCAATGACAATAATGCTTTGATAAACTGCCATAAAAAGAAAGTCACTCTACATTCACAGGGCAAGCTTGAAACATTTGTAGGAAAAACCAGCGCACAGCTATCCTTAATAAATGCAATTAAAGCTGAACAGTTGATTATTAAGGGTTGTAATGCTTACCTAGTTACCATGATGGGCAAAATAAAAGAAAGTATCACTCTTTCTGATTGTAAGGTAGTCAAAAAATTTGCCGATGTGTTTCAACAAGATTTGCCTGGTGTACCTCCTTTCAGAGAAGTAGAATTCTCTATTGAATTGTTCCCTGGTACCCAACCGATATCCAAAGCACCTTATAGAATGGCACCTAAGGAGATTCAAGAGCTCAATGAGCAATTGCAAGAACTCTTGAACAAAGACTTCATCATGCCAAGTATGTCTCCTTGAGGAGCACCATTTTATTTGTGAAAAAGAAGGATGGATCTATGCGTATGTGTATATATTATCGTGAACTAAATAAAGTCACTGTAAAGAATAAAAACCCACTGCCTAGAATTGATGATTTGTTCGACCAGTTATCTGGAGCCATTATATTTTCCAAGATCGATTTAAAGTCTTGATACCATCAACTATGAGTAAAAGAAGACGATGTAGGGAAGACTGCTTTCCGTACCGTTATGGCCACTTTGAGTTTTTGGTGATGTCATTCGGACTCACCAATGCACAATCAATCTTTATGGATATGATGCAACGAGTGCTAAAACTGTATTTGGATAAGTTTGTGATTGTCTTCATTGATGATATCCTCATTTATTCGGAAACTCTGAGAGATCATGAGGAACATCTGAGGTTAGTATTAGAAACTTTGCATGAGCATCAACTGTATGCCAAGTTCTCCAAGTGTGAGTTCTGGCTCAATTCCATTGCATTCTTGGGGCTCGTAGTCGATGCTCAGGGTATTCGGGTAGATCAGAGTAAAGTAAGTGCTATTCAGGACTGGGCTCAACTTAAGTTTATCACCTACATTAGAAGTTTACTGGGATTAGCAGGATATTACAGGAAATTTGTTAAGGGCTTTTCCAAGATTGCTTCACTGTTGACTAAATTGACTCAAAAGGGCATTCCGTTCATTTAGAGTCCAGAATGCGAGGAAGCCTTTCAAACTCTAAAGGATGCACTTTCTACCGCTCCAGTTCTTGTTCTACCTACAGAAGGCTTGAATTATCAAGTATATATCGATGCCTCTGGAATCTGTCTAGGTTATGTGTTAATGCAAGAGTGTAAGGTAATTGCCTACGCCTCTCGTCAGTTAAAACCCCACTAAGTAAATTATTCAGTTCATGATCTTGAACTTGCAGTCGTGATATTTGCCTTGAAAATATGGTGTCAGTATCTATACAGAGTACAATGTTCAATTTTCACCGACCATCAAAGTTTAAAGTACATCTTCATTCAGAGAGAATTCAATTGCTGCCAGAGAAGATGGTTGGAGCTCATCAGCGATTATGATCTCAGTATCCAGTATCACCCCGAGAAAGTAAACATAGTGGCCGATGCTCTTAGCCATCGTGCTACTTTAACCTCTATGATCGTATCCAGTTCTTCGGAACCCGAATTTCGTAAGCTCAGAATTTCTCCGATTAATGGTGATATGCTGAGTTCGCTATTAGAAAATATTATTGTGGAACCCACTTTCCACCGTGGTGTCTCTATCTCGCAAACCAAAGATGATGAGTATCTAAAATTTAAAGCAGATATTGAAGATGGTCATCATCATGACTTGCAGTTGTAGTTGGGTGTGATTTATCAAGGAAATCGATTGTGGATTTCTAAGTCTATGCATCAATAAGTGTTAGTTGAAGGCCATAATTCTGGATATCATATTCACCCGGGCAGTACTAAGATGTACCAGGACCTACAATAATCATTTTGGTGGCCAAGAATGAAGAAAGATGTAGCTGACTTTGTAGCCAAACGTCATGCCTGTAATTTAGTGAAGGCTGAACACCAAAGACCTAGTGGTCTTCTGCATCCATTAGATATCCCTGAATGGAAATGGTTCGATATATATATGGATTTTGTCATGGGATTGCCTCGTGCAAAATCAGGTGCCGATGAGATTTGGGTGATAGTAGACTGCTTAACTAAATCAGCACATTTTCTTCCCATCTATCAAACTGACTCTATAGAGAAGTTAGCAAAATACTACATCAAGGAAGTTGTCAGGTTGCACGGGATTCCAAAATCAATCATATCAGATAGAGATAGCAGATTTGCTTCCAAGTTTTGGCAAGCTGTGCATCAAGATCTGGGTACGACTCTAGCCATGAGTACAACTTTTCATCCACAAATGGATGGTCAGACTGAAAGAGTAAACCAAGTTTTGGAATATTTGCTTAGACTCTGTATTCTGGATTTTGCTGATTCCTGGGAAGATCACATTATGTTAGTGGAGTTTGCTTACAATAACAGCTTTCAAGCCAGTATTAAGATGGCTCCTTATGAAGCGTTGTATGGTAGAAAATGCAGTACTCTGCTAGTTTGGTTAGAAACAGAAATCTTTCAGCTCTTTGGTTCTGAATTAGTTGAAGAAACTAGTAATAAGATCAAATTAATTCGATAGAGAATTTGTTCAGCTCAAGATCGTCAGAGTAAGTATCATGATTCTCAACACCGTCTCCTAGTATTCAATGAGGGAGATTCCGCTTATCAAAAGGTCAGTCCAATGAAAGGTGTCTTTAGATTTAGCGTAGCTAGGAAACGTAGTCCCCGCTATGTTGGACCCTTCAAAGTTTTGGCCAAAATAGGATCATCTGCATATCGGCTAAGTCTTCCTGATGGCTTTGCAGCTGTTCACAATGTATTTCACATATCGTCATTGAGAAGATGTCTCAAAGACCCTTCCCTTCTCGTTTAACTTCTGGCAGTAGAGATTCAACCTGATCTTTCGTATGCCGAAGAACCTATCAGAATATTAGCTCATGATCAGAAGCAGCTAAGAAATTGATCAATTCATATGGTCAAGATTCAGTGGAAGAATTAATCCTTGGAGGAATCTACCTAGGAGAAAGAGGCGGATATGCGTAATAAATATCCACATCTCTTTGCAAGGCCAGGTATTGTTCTTCTCTTTCTCATATATTCTACTTGGAACTTGTTCTGTCCTAGTAGTATTCTCTTCACTTGAGTGATGTTAGGGATGACATCGTTCTTAAGTGGGGGAGTCTATAATAACCATAGTTGTTATCTTAGTTTAACCTAGATTAATTAAGCTAAACCAAGCTTTGATTTCATTAGTCTCAATGGGTCATTTAAACTTAACCCTAGAAGTTTGAAATGAATCGGAGCTAAAATGAGAAATTTGGTAATTTTGGCTATTTTTAAGCCCTAGAAAATACCTAAATTAATTTGATCTCCAAATCAAAATTTGATCATTTTTGAATTCCACATACCCTAATTAGCTAAGGGTGAAATTTTGGGAATTTTTGGAGCTCATTTGGTCCTAAATTGGATTTAGAATATTTAAGAATACTTATATATTATTTAATTATTTTTTATATATTTTTATTTTATTTAAATTAAATTTAATTAATTTTTAAGCGGCGGAATTTGCTGTCGGGACCGCGGCAGATCCGATGCGGGGTCCCGACAGCGGCGCATAGACTTAACCCACCTGATGCTCGAGCGCGCATCTCAGCGCATTAAATCCAACGGCTTGGGCTACCGCGAACCAGGATAAGATCCCTGCTGCTCGATCGACATCTTATATCCGACACTCAGGATTTAATCCACGATTCGGTTAAGTAGAAGCCGCATCAGCCCGTCTATCCTAAACGGTCCCGTGATCAGACGGTGGAGATGAACCCCACCCCTGTGGATCTTCGTTCTCACAGCAATTCTGCCTGACAGAGAAATTTCGCCCGTACCCAGCCACGTCGAGCCTGTCTGTCGCTCCTGTGCCACGTCAAGAAGACCGTTGCGAATCATTACTTCACCTCCCTAGCACTCCCAGCCAAGGTCGAGGCCCGGTCCACGCTAGTTTGGAAAATTGAGGGAACCCCTCAGGCCGAGCCATTTCCAAAACCTGAGCTCTGGCATCCATTCCTAGGACATCCTAGAGCCTATAAATATCATCAGGACTTCACAATGAGCCCTTTTGCTTACTGTGAATCCCCTAATTCCCTACTTGAAGGTCTGTTGGAGCCCCATTTGCTCGGCAAGTTCCGGAACTCATGAACCTGCGAACCGCTGATAGAGGGTGCGTGTCTGGTGTTCAGACCCCCTGCAAGCTCAAGACAATCCTTTGGAAGCTCCAGCTGCTCACATTTCCCTCTCGTCCGAGCCTGCAATCGACTTCAGGTACAACCTTTCGCCATTGAATTCCATTGATTCAATTCTCCATTTTGTCGCTGAATGAGCCTCTAGATGCCGTCTAATGTACCTTAGCCACTTAAGAAACCCATAGTAACTATCGCCTAGGGTTAAGCTAGCTCGAATCGATCGTATCGATCGATTGAGCTAGCGGCCGAGCCATGGCTGAGTCTGAGTAAGGACCCAGCGATAGGCTGCACCCCAGGTTATGAAACCTTAGGAGTTCAACTCGCCTTCCCTCCCTGAAGGTGTAGGTATCAGACCCCGGCCGATTAACAGCCCCTGTGAGGAGAATTATCTCCTCACAATGAACCTTAAGCGCCCGTGAGGAAGGCATCTCGGTCGAGTAGCACCCCACTGATCCAAAAGGACCCAGATGCGGGTACTTGCCTTAATCAATGCGTTTGAGTCTCCTGAAGGTGTAGCCATTGAGAACTAGGCATGGCGTGGCCGGAGCACGACAAATTGGGCGAAGGAAAGTCGCCTAGCGTCGGACCCGTCGAGAGGAAGAAGACGACTGATCTTGGGCCAGGCTGACCCCGGCCCGCATCTTTTGATTTTGTGCCCCAGTTAATAAATGAATTATAGGATTAAATTTTCTATAGTTATTAATTAAATAAATCAAATCCTATAGTTTCTATTTAAATAAAAATACAGAATAAATTAACTTAATAACTTTAGCTAAACTGATCCAAATGGTATGATTCAATATACCATTTGAATTAGAAAAATACTAGGAATCTAAATATAAAATAAAATTAAAAATCTAATAGTTGGATTTAAAATAATTGATTAAACCTTTTCTATTTTTAATTAAATCATAATAAATTCAATTAATAACCAAATTAATTGATTAAGGGCTCTGATTGCTCATTAAATATTAGAGAACAATTGTAGACCCTTAAAACCAATTTTGAACATTTAATTTCCTTAATCACTCCTTAATCTCTCTAATTAAGGATTAGTGAATTAAACCCTAAATTAGTCTCTGATTTGGGTAGGTTAATTCATAGTGCCATCTTAAGTTTATTAGAACCCAAGTGTAAGGTTGGATTGCCCTAGAATGCCCTAAATTCTCTAATCACTCTAATTGGCCTAAAAATGTGAATTGTGTTGATTAGCTTAATTAGCCTATCAAAACCTTATATTTTGACCAAAATGTTCTTAAATGCTCATTAAACCTAGGGAAATTCAATAAATCTACCTCAATTGAATTATTAATGTTTTCTAAACTTTTAGACTAATAATAATACTAATATGGTTATTAATCTAGGAAGTCTTCAATTAAGCCCTAATTAAGACACCTAGATCTTAAGTGATCCTAAAGAAGTCACTTAGCCCTAATATTTGAATCTAATAATTATAGATGTTAAATTTTAGTTTAATAAACTCAACTAAGTAAGTTATGAGCTTAGATTCTAAAAGAGACACATTTAGGAAACCCTAACTTAGAAAACCTAGCCTAAATCTAAAGTGATCAAATAATCGGATCTTAGATCTTAGATCTCAGACTTTAAATCTTCTACTTGAATCAAACTATCTCCAATTGAAATTCTTAAATGATTCATTGTTTAATCCTTTGAAACCTTCAATGTGGGTATAGAATGATTCAATCTATATGATAATAAAATTATCTTAAGGATTGAATATAGATCTTAGATTCTCAAGTTCTTAATTGATTATTTTATCTTATCATCAGTCGAATAACCCTTCACTAAGTTCTTAGTTCTTAGATCTTTCAGCTTATAGGATTCTTCACCTTCAAATGGGTATTCAGTGTGAACCCTAGATCCTTAGTAGGACTTAACATTGGGTGTAAGATTTGAACTCCAAAGTGGAGTTTAAATCCAAAACCCTTAAATCTTGATTTACTTAATCAAGATTTGGGTAAGAAAGCAAAATATTAACAGAATAGGTTGTGGATTTATTTATTTAAACCTTGTGGTCATCATATGATTTTGAGTTAGAACTTGTTAAGTTCTAATATTAATCTTAAGGTCGTGAATTTGAGTTATACTCGATAGCTAGATATTGGAGATTCTAAACTTGTATATTCTCTAAATAGTTAGATTGGCTAATTAGACAACCATAGATTGAGTCTCTTGCTTAATTTGACTAGATTGCTTGGCATACCTAGATATTGAGCCTTGTTCCTTGAGCATAATAGGAGAACTTAAGATATGGATGATACATCCTAAGTTAGTATTTGAATTGCATATTATTCAGGAATTTCAGTGTTTACAGTTGGCAGAATATGTCTTAGCTTAGTCTACCTCTTCAATAGTAGTATTATATAGAATGGACTCAGACCTACCAGATTTGGATGGCTAGGCTGGGGATAGATTGATTGATCTCATATTATGGAGGCCTTGTATGGCCTAATGGCTGGTATGACAGTACTATATCTTAGGCTTATTGCTACTATAGCTGGATTATTTAGTATCATTTTCTTTTTGCATTGCCACATGCTTCAGTGGCCTTATTTTTAGTATTTGCTCACTTTTGCCACTTGTCTCAGTGGTTTTACATGGATTGCTTTGCTTTTGCCACAAGTCTCAGTGGCTTTCTTTACCTTTCTTTTACTTTGTATTAATTAGCATGTTGTATGTATACTTTTATGGTTTACTTATGTATATTTGCATGTTTAAGATGCTAGTATTGTACATTTATTTCAGCATTGATGTTCTTTATATACTCAACATGTGTTAATATGATCATAAGAATGTTAGGTTCCGCATTTGCATTATAGTTTCTATTTCTTTTGGCCTTAGCATCACGTTGTTTATTTGGCATGGTATGTTACCTTTCATACTAGTTGTTCGCTATAAATGGATAATTTATAGTTAGCCATCTCTTCATAGCTTGGTGCACCCATTACTGCTTGCATATTTCGTTAAATTAAAATGTGATATTTTAAAATATTTAGTTCATTAAAATAGCCTAAAATGTACTTAGACAATTGTCTAACTGTAACCTTTTTGTTTTTTTAGCTTGGGCCCTGGAATTTGTGATACCGGTAAATATCAGATTCAGACTTGTTCGTGGGCAGTGCTGCAGGAGAGGAGCCCGTTCAGGAGGAGAACCTTGCTGTTGCAGTTTAGATAGATTCTGTATTTATTTTTAGTGAGATTGAGAGACCTTTGATTTTCTTTTAAAAATTCAGTTTGTAATAATTAATTTTGGATTTATTTCATTTCTGCATTGTGATGAGTTACTATATTATCTTCTTTTCTTTTCTACTATGTTGTGCTTGTGGATGTTACTACTCGCATATTGCTTCCACCACTTTGATATCTATATATATATTGATGAATGCTATAGTACTTGGTGACAAGTCCTTGGCTTAAGGCAGGTTGGGTTTATCTACTTTTACCTAAGTTGGGGATTTGCCACAGTTGGAGCACCGTACTTCCTTGTTGATAGTACGCAAGCCACACAATTCTAGTATGCCCAAATTTCCTTAATCACCTCAAGTGGTTTGAAAATGTGATTAGTGCTATTTAGGCTAATTAGGTTACCAAAACCTAAGATAAGTGTATATCCTACTTCATTAACTAATATGGAAATCATTAAAGTAGACTTGGATCAATTTGGATAAGTAAATCTTAAAATCCTATTTTTTCCCTTAAGAGGGGTATTTTGGTTATTTTGACAAAAATGTGTTTAAGTACCCTTAAACCTTAGAATACTCTATTAAAAAAATAATAATCAGTCATGTAATGTATTAATATGAATTACTCAGTTGTATCATCTCAGGAATGAATCCTAGTGTTTAAATCCTAAAATCCCTAAATAAGCTCTTAAGATTTTAAGTGATCTTAAGACCGTTCATAAAAGCCTTAGCTTTATCAATGGTAAAGTTGAAGTTTCTAATCCTATTCATCAATCATAGTCATAAACAAATTAAAATCAAAAGCTCCAATAAAGCCCTAAATCTAAATCTTAGCTTAAGTCTAAAATGATTAAACACTAGATCTTAGATCTTAGATCTTAAACTTTAAATCTTCAAATTGAATTGAATTACCTTGTTTGGGATTCCTTAAGTGAATTATTGTTTAATCCTTTAGAAACCTCCAAGTGGTTGTAAGATTTATTGAATCTACAAGATAATATAATTATCCTAAGGATTGAATATAGATCTTAAATTCTTACTTCTTAATTGATTATTTTATCTTATAACCAGTAGAGTGACCTTTCAATTAAGATCTTAGATTCTGAATCCTTCAACTTTTAAGATTCCTTATCTTTAATTTGGGTTTTAAGTATGAACTCTAGATCCTTATTAGGATTTCCTCTTGGATTCAGGATCTGAACACCTGAGTGGAGTTTGGATCAGAATCCTTAATCTTGATTTACTTAATCAAGATTCAGGTTAAGAGAGGAAAATAAGAATAATTAAGTCTTTAATTCATTTACTTTAATCCTTATAGTCGTCATATGATTATGAATTAAAACTTGTTAAGTTCTAATGTTAAGATTAAGGTCGTGAATCTGGGACTATACTCAATAGCTGGATATTGGAGATCCTAAGCTTGTATCTTCTCAGAATAGTTAGTTGGAAAGATTAGATAATAACAAATATCACATAAGTCTAGATTGAGTATCTTGCTTACTTGACTTGATTGCTTTGCACACCTAGAATATCGAGCCTTGTTCTTTGAGCATAATAGGTAAACTTAGGATATGGATGATAAATCCTAAGTTAGTATTTGAAATGCATATCATTCATTTAGTTCTTTTAGTGCTTTTAGTTAGAAGAGTATGTCCTAGCTTAGTCTTCCTCTTCAATTCTAGTTTTGTTATTGAATATACTCGGACCTAGCTCTATGGATGCCTAGCATAGATACATGTTGAACTTTCAGTTCAGATGTCCTGTATGGCCTATTTCTGTTATGCAGTACTATGTCTTAGGCTTATTTCTACTTTAGTTAAGTTTTTAGTATTTGTTTTGCTTTGCCACATGCTTCAGTGGCTTTTTTTTTAGTGCTTTACTTACTTTGCCGCATGTCTCAATAGCCTTACTTTTGCTCATTCATATACTTAGTTTACTTTTGTCATATGTCTCAGTGGCCTTTTTCATATTAATCAACATGCTTGTATAAATACTCTTATGGTTTAGTATTAAATATTGGCATGTTTAGGATGCTAGAATTGTATGTTTATTACAGCCCTTGTGTTCTTTATATACTCAGCATGTATCCATGTGATGATAAGCATGTTAGGAGCATATTTAATTCAGTAGTTGTAGTTATTTTTCTTTTAGCCTCAAGTTGTTTAATGGATACTTTATATATTATTTTTACATACTTGTTGATTAGCTATAAATGATTAGTTTATGGCTATCCCATTCTTTGTAGCTTGTAGCACCTTATAATGCTTGTATGTTTAAAACCTTTAAATATGATATCTTAAATATTCAGTTCACTTGAATAGCCTAAAATGTACTTAGACAATTGTCTAACTGTAATCTTTTTCTTTTGTTGGCTGGGGCCCTGGCATTTGTGATTCCAACAAATGTCAAATTTGGAGCTGTTCATTGGCAGTACTGTAGGAGAGGAGCTGGTGCAAGTGGAGGACCTTCATACTGCTATTTAGTTATATTTACTTTCTTGTAGTGAGATTTTGAGAGATCTTTACTTTAATTTAATTCAATTTATAATAATTAAACTTTGGATGTATTTACTTTTCTACATTTAATCTGAGTTACTGATTCCTTTACTCTCTTATACTATATTATGATGTGGATGTTATATTATACTATTTTTTGTTTCCACCACTTTGATTTGTATTGATGTATGTTCACAGTTCCAGGTGATAAGTCACAACTGGAGCACTGTACTCCACGCAATTTTGCTAATATTAGTATTAGCATCACCGCGGGAAAGTATGGGGCCCCACAATTGGTATCAGAGAACACCATAAGGTGTCAGAATGGAATCTGTGATTCCTTTATACCTAATGGACCATTCTTCTAAAGTGCAAACATCAATATATAACATCTATAACATAGTACTATCAGTAACTCTCTGAAAAATGTAGAATGAAAATACTCATATCCTAAATATCTAGTCATCTATAGCTAACAAAAATTAATACATTCTACTATTAGGATCAAATGGATCGTGAAGAGTCTGCCTTGGATTATTATCTGCATACCTTCGAGTTGGCTTGAAGTTATAGTTTCAAATGGAGATAAGAAAGCAAATGGCAAATCAAAGGAGTTTCAGCAAAAGGAACCCTCGTCTTGGACAAACATCTACATCAAATAGCGTACCAAGGGCATGGCTTTCCTATCTATGCACAAGAGTGGTTGAACCGAGTAGAGTCAGTCCTGAGGCACATAGATTGTCCAGAGTCCCTCTGGGTTGATATAGTGATAGATATGATGCTAGACTATGCGGGAGTTTGGTGGTACGATACTATCAAGAAGCTCGAACAAAAATGTAAGAGAAAGGGTTAGAGAGTGACCTTTGAAGATTTTTGTGTTGCATTTAGGACTGATTACATTAAGTAAATCTGAGAACTAGCTAGATTAATTGTCATTTCTTGATTTTAGTAGTGTTGTCATTTTTGGCATTTTCTAAATCTTATGTAATTCCTCATTTCAAAAGTAATGAGAATTTTTGGGCATTTATTAAAATTTAAATTTCTGTCTTCCATAGAATAATTCTGAAATATAGATTTGTACAGCTTACTTGGAATAAATTATGGATCACCTCGTGCTGCTACTCTAATCAAGAATGCTGTTGCTTCGAGCAATTCTTCTGATGAAATAGCTCATCTATGAGCAATGGTGGCAACCTTGTTGGAGAATCATGCTCAACAAGCACTGGTAATGCAAAAGATGATGTCCGATCGACCAGTACTAGGTGTTGCTACTGCTCCTGCTATCCCATTTCTGCAATATACTTTTCCTTCCCATCACTCTATGGATAGTCTTCTCCATAACTTCTTAAGACTAAGGCCTTCCACCTTCGGTGGAAACTTATCACCAATGGATACAGCTGATTGGCTGAAAGCAATAGAGAGGGATCTTATTAGTCTAAAGATTCCAAACTCTGAAGCCATCCATCTCACTACACACATGTTTCATGCTGAAGCAGAATACTAGTGGATGGAGGCTCAGAATACAAATTTCGTTGACTATGAATTGGAAGACATCCCTAGGGATGAATTCGTTAAAGAATTCAAAGCTAAATTCATTCCCCCGTATGCACAGAATATCATTGCAGACACAATTCTAAGGTTGACTCAAGGAAGTCGCTCTGTCACTGACTATGAAAAGGAATTTTGTAGGTTGATTCGTTTTGCTCCAGAAATTACCCACTCCAAATCGGACAAGTGCCATCGCTTTCTCAGTGGACTTCGAGATTCACTGAAAGATCAGATTGTTCTTCTTCGCCTGAATAACTTCTTTGAACTAGTAGAGACAGCTAAGGTGATTGAACATCACCACTCATAAAAAAATCCCAAGCAAAAGGTGCAATCAACTCCTAACTAGTATGAAGCCTTCAAGAGGTATAGACCTAACTCTGCAAAGGTCTATCAACTCGAAGCTGCACCCACTGCTGAACCAATTGAGGGCTATAATAGGCCTCACCCATATGGCAAGTGTTACCACTTCAGCCATAAGTGCTACAATCGTGGGCAACCAGGCCACAAGTTCTATCACTGTACACATATGGAAACAGTGGATGGAGTTCTGATGAAGCCATCTCAAATGAACCAAGTATTTAGAGCAACTCTGCTGAATATAAGAGAACCAAATTTGGCAATAATTCCAACACCTACACCTGAAGTTACTCCAGAATAGCCCTCAGCTCCCAAATCCCAGAATAATCCCTAGAGGCTGGTAAACAGCCATCCTGCCGGTCATGCACAAGTCTATGCTTTAACGCCTCTAGAAGCCGCAAAAGACAATAATGTGGTTTCAGGTACATATTTCTGAACTTCTCCTTTGTTACTTGTATTCCTGCACCTTAATTATTGTAATTGGTTAATGCGATTCATATGAATAAATTAGGCACACTTTATTTTAATGATCAGTCCTGCAATATGTTATTTGAGACTAGTGCTAGTCATTCATTTATTTCTGAATGTTTTGCCAACATCCTTAAACCATACTCGTACAACTTAGCAAAACCATTGAATATTGGACTTCCATTTGGAGCCCAACTAAGTGCCCATAAGTTTTATGATGTCAAAATTCCATTAAATGGGCAAAAGCTTAATTCTGAATTAATCATCCTGCCATTAGCAAATTTTGATATTATCATTGGGATGAACTTGCTCAATGACAATAATGCCGTAATAAACTGCCTGAAAAAGAAGGTCACTCTCCATTCCCAAGGCAAGTCTGAAACCTTTATAAGAAAAACCACTACACAATTATCATTGATCAATGCTATTAAAGCTGAAAAATTGATCAGTAAGGGTTGTGATGCTTTCCTGGACACTATGATGGGTGAAGAAAAAGAAAGTATCCCTCTCTCTGATTGTAAGGTAGTTAAGGAATTCGTCGACGTATTCCTAGAAAATTTGCCTTGTGTACCTCCTTCCAGATAAGTCAAGTTCTCTATTGAATTAACTCTAGGTACCAAGCCTATATCTGAAGCACCATATAGAATGGTGCCTAAGGAACTTTAAGAACTCAATGAATAGTTACAAGAGCTCTTGAATAAAGGTTTTATTAGACCAAATATGTCTCCTTGGGGAGCGTCTGTTCTATTTGTAAGGAAGAAGGTTGAATCTATGCAAATGTGCATAGATTACCGTGAGCTAAATAAAGTCACCATAAAGAATAAATACCCATTTCCTAAAATTGATAATTTATTCGACCAATTGTCTGGAGCTATCATATTCTCTAAGATTGACTTAAGGTCTGGATATCATCAATTACGAGTAAAAGAAGATGACGTAAAATAGCCTACTTTCCGTACTCGCTATGGTCATTTTGAATTCTTAGTGATGTCTTTCAGACACACCAATGCACCATCAATCTTCATGGATTTGATGCAGCGAGTTCTAAATCCATATTTAAACAAATTTGTAATCGTCTTTATCGATGACATCCTCATTTATTCTCAAACCTTAAAGGATCATAAAGAACATCTGAGGTTAGTATTAGAAGCTCTTCGTGAACATTAGTTGTATGACAAGTTCTCCAAGTGTGAGTTTTGACTTAAGTCCATTGCATTCTTGGGACATGTAGTCGATGCCCAGGGTATTCCTGTGAATTAAAATAAAGTAAGCACTATTCAAGACTGGGTTCAACCTAAGATTGTCGCAGATATTAAAAGTTTGTTGGGATTAGCTGGATATTACAGGAAGTTTGTTAAGGGCTTTTCCTAGATTGCTTCTCCTTTGACTAAGTTAACTCAGAAAGTTGTTCCATTTATTTGGAGCTCAAAATGCGAGAAAGCATTTCAAACCTTGAAGAACGCACTCTCTATCGCTCTAGTACTTGTTATGCCTAATGAAGGTTTGAACTACCAGGAATACATCGATGCCTCTGGAATTGGACTAGGTCTGTGTTAATGCAAGAGGGTAAGGTAATTGCTTACGCCTCTCGCCAGTTAAAACCCCACGAGAAAAATTATTTAGTTCATGATCTTGAACTTGCAGCGTTATCTTTGCTCTAAGAATTTGGCAACACTCTTTTTATGGAGTTCAATGTTCTATCTTCACTGATCATCAAATCTTGATATATATCTTCACCCAAAGAGAACTAAATTACTGTTAAAAGAGATGGTTAGAACTCATCAGTGATTATGATCTTAGTATCCAGTATCATCCAGGAAAAGCAAATGTAGTGGCCGATACTCTTAGCAGTCGTGCTACTTTATCTTCCATGATCGCCTCCAGTTTGTTAGAACAAGAATTTTGTAAGCTAGAGATTTCTTCAGTCAGTGGAAATATGCTAAGTTCTGTTCTAGCAAATAACAATGTGGATTCAACATTCTACAGAGATGTCTCTATCTCACAAACTAAAGATGATGATTATCTGAAATTCAAAGCAGATATTGAAAATGGTCATCGTCATGAATTGCAAATGCACAACGATGTATTTTATCAAAGTATTCGGTTGTGGATTCCTAGTTCCATGCACCGAGAAGTGTTGATTGAAGGTCATAATTTTGGGTATCACATTCACCTAGGCCTATTTTGGATTTAATTTAAATTGTTTCAATTGCAAATTAGGGTTCTAAGCAATTCTTAATTACATTTATACCCTCCCTCCAATGGTCGGCTAACCCCAAACTGCGAGCGCCATCCGAGCCGACCATTCCGTAGATCTGATCCAAAGGCCCGCGCCTTCAATCGGATCCGTCTTATCTCGACCGTTCCACGGTTCCGAGATTCCAATCCAACGGCATTTAGCTATCTACTGTAAGTATCCTTGTTCAACCGTAGGATCTCCCAATCTGATCTAATGGCTGATCAGTTATCCGCATTCATTCGTTAACTATCAAGAGATCAGAGCTGTTCTGCGTCAATTGATGATTAATCAAATGACCCGGAGCACTCCGAGTATTGTGGATCATCCTTTTCCTCTTGCCTGTCCACGTCTGGTCCCCCCAGTAGCCAGATTTCCTTCCAGCCCCCGTAACAGTAGTAGCTTCCTTGAATTGCCCCTAACCGTTTAACCGAGCCATATCTTTGGTCTGAGCCAACGCCATGGAGCTCAAGCCCTAGAAGCCACCCCTAGTGATCCTAGTGCCTATAAATACCCCTAGGACCTCATAGCGAGTCCCTTTGCTCACTAGGAATCCTCAATTGCCCAGCCGAAGTCCTCTAGAGCTCCCATCGTCTCGGTAATTTCCCAGCTTTCCCGAAGCTTATAACCGCTGATAGAGGGTCCGTGCAATTTTATTTCTGGCCGCAGTTAAATAATAGAATTATGGAATTATATTTCATAGGATAAATAATTGATAAATTGATATCTTATGATTCCAATTTAAATAAAAATACAGATTAAATTATTTAAATAACTTTTGTTATACTTAACAAAATGGCATGATCCAATATACCATTTAATCAAAAAAATGCAAGGAATAATAAAATAAAATAAAATCAAGGATCCAATAGTTAGATTTTAGATAATTGCTTAATCATTCTCTATTTATATTTAAACCATAATAAATTCAATTAATTTCTAAGAATATTAATTAAGGTCTTTGATTGCTCATGAGACCATAGAGAACCTATATAGACCATTAAAAGTAATTTAAGAATCTTAATTTTATTAATCACTCTTTAGTTACCCTAATTTGGCATTAGTGAATTAAGCCTTCGATTTACCTCTAATTTTAGTAAACCTAGTTCCTAATGCTTCACTTAGTATAGTAGAGCCTTTATATATGTTTAGATTATTCTAGTATGCCCAAATTTTCTTAATCACCTTAATTGGCTTAAAAATGTGATTAGTGCTAATTAGGCTAATTAGGTTACCTATGTAACGGCCGCCCCTTGACCATCGTCGAGTAACACTAACTCAGCTACAATCAAGTGGTCGTTGTCACTAATACCACAGATAATAGACAACTTATCTATGGTATTAATCTGAAGGTGAGCACAGTTTTAGGCAGAAACACAAGTAAAGCAGTGCAGAAACTAAGGAAAAAGGCATTCAACAGTATCCACATCCATTCATTCATATATAATATAGAAAATGCAGAATAATAAGAAATAAACTTCTTTATTATATTTAATTAAATAAGAACAACATGAATTTTTACTAACTGAGAAAGGTCTCCTTCCTTGCAGAGTATCAACCTCACCTGACCTTCTATCACCAGCACACCCCAAGTACAAGGTCTGAGCTAACACCTGATGCTGCCATATGAACACATATGACAGGGCCAAGCCAACAAAGGAAAAATAATATTAGACTTATAAAATCTAAGCACAATAAAACTGTAAAATAGCTTATGCTTGCATTTTAGAATATGTTATTCAACATAAGAGTAACACAAAAATGAAACTACAGAAATACTGTAAATAGCTGAAAGTATAAGGCTGTACAAAATGGAAGCAAAGTAAAATAAAAGTGCAGAAAAACTATAAATACACTAAATAACTGAAACTGTAAAGACTAAGCAAGGTAAAACTGCATTAAAACTAAATACTTAAAGTAAATAAAAATACCAGATGCTCATACATTAATGTGAAAGGAATGTCAAATGCAGAGAAGGATGTTATAAACTCCAATATATGCCACTGAAACAATGCTCACATATATGCTATACTACAGTATATCACAGAACTATCACTGAAGGTTTATGAGTAGTACGGTCCAATGTAAGCACAACAGTTAGGAAGTCAGTATGGTGACGCTAGATGCACCATGAAATTCCCTAGTCTGTGTATATAACATTCTGTATCTCATACTATATCACTGATAATCATGTGTCACAACAGAAGGAATGGTTCAACTTTTATGTTTATGCTTATGCTATGCCACTATGTTAAATGAATGAAAAATCCCAAAATCCATGAATAATATAGTAAGAAACAGTAATGAATCCTAAGTCTCCACTGTGCAGAATCCTGCTAAAAGGATTCTGATTCCAAATTTCTAGATCGATATTTAGTTAAAGTTGCTTATTACTTAAAGATCACTAGGTTGGGTGATTGTATACACATATTAAATATGCTGCAAAGATAGGACACATAATATTTAGTTTGATTACGCCACCCTAACAAAGCGATCTTCATTAGGAGGCACCATCCGATGATGATTTTGTATCTCAAACTAAGCATTTAGTCACTAAACTCACAATCATACATAGCATCTTAAGGAAGGTGAATCCCGTTACTTAGTTTATTTGAGCCAAACCTATTGAAGAGATCTTCGCTAGGAGTCATTGCCCGATGGCAACTTGTCTTTCAATTAAACTAAGGAATGGGCACCCGTTTAATACACTCTTAGGGTCGATTGATTTACTCTAAGCGAGGTTATATCCGCCTAAGCCCGCAGGATAGCAACAAAGATAAATATCACTTAGAGTGACTCAACTAATCCCGAATATTAATGGGGACCAGTAATATGGGTATACTATCTGCACTACCCAATAATCATGGTTCATGGTTCAATCAAGTTTATTTAATAGAACAAGGATTTATCAAGACTACAAGTCTTAAACTAATAGGTAAATCCTATACAAGGTTTCACCAATCAAGTGTGATCAAGGATCACTTAATATGGATTCTACCACAAGGAGAAGTATCGTTTCTAGTACCTCAATGGATTACTACCACAAGGAGAGTAGATCAATTTCTAAGGTGATGGGATCTTCTATACTTCTACCTCAAGGAGTTATACAAGGCTTCCTACCTCAAAATATATGGATTTATGTCATTTAAATAATTCAAGACAATCTTATGAAGAGATACTTAAGGTTCTCTCTTCTAAATTTTGATATTAATCTCTTAGGTTCTATTTCATTTTTAGGTTTAGGATGATTAGATCAGATGATTAAGTCATCTGATCACACTCAATCTAAGATTATGGGATCTAAATCAGGAATATTTTTAAGACTTAGATCACTTGACTAATCAATATTATTTATTAATCTTCTTATGCTAGTCCTCTTACTTAAGAGAAAATTAGGGATCTAAAGATTTGATTCAGATAGTGAAATCACCAAAGATTGTTATTAACCTTAATTTGTCTAATTCAAATGCTTAAAATCAATAATAAATCGAATGCGTTATTGGAGAATGTCAAGTTCCTTATCTTATAATCAAGTAAATTGTTTAGGTGGTTAAGAGTTTGGGTCTAAATCTGACAGATTAGGTGTTAACCCCTAATCTCATCAGTTTAAGTCCAATAGTTGCATTACAAATCAATGACAAATCACATGAATTATTGATGACTTATTGATGGTGATCTAAGATTCATATTAAGTGTAAATCACTTAATCAATCCCTTAAGATCTCTTAAGTTAAATTAAGGATACATGAGAGTTTATTGAAATTTAGCATTCAAGATATAATCAAGATATCCAAATCCTTAAACATAGCTTATAAGATAATTGAAAGTTAACATAAACTTAAGAAAAGTAAAAGCACAAAAACAGTAATAAGAACTATGCAAGTGATGTACGCACTTAGCATAGAACTAAATAAGAAATTTAATATATCTAACACACTACAAGTTCTAAGTACGAAATGTACCTGAGACGGCACCAAGACTTCTGTAGCCAGCAATTTAACAACAACAAACATAGAAACCTATTCATAATGCCAAGGAAAAATAAGGTTTTGCTTAAATACAAGTAAGCTTAATAGTATTAGATTTGCAGTATTTGAGCATGATACAACTAAATGATAATTTTCTTGGACAAGAGATGCTTAGCTTAGACTAGCATGAATTCTATCTAATTCATTCTCCCTAACTTAAAATAGAAGATTGATTATAAGATTGAATACAATAGCTTGATAATATTTAATTCATTATGGATGGATGGAAACATAACAACATGATTCCTTAGGACGAACTCAAGAATATCAATAAGTCAATATAAAAGATTAATGAATATTAGATCATTTTATTTGAGATAACCAATATTAGATCTCACACAAAATAGAAGAAGGATTTGCATCATGACAAAAGAATAGCCTGAATGTCTCCATTTCAATATGACTCATGCAAAATTTTTAAAGATAACAACTAGCCTAAGTTATGGACTAATTATTCTAGTAGACATGCTAATAAATCAATTTATAAAATTGATTAATTCCTTAAACATAGGTTGGATGCATATGAATCTACAATTACAATAGTTAGCAAGCCAATAGAAGATAAAAGAAACATTATAGTGAGCAACCATTAGACATATAACTTAACACAATAAACCATCCAAGTTAGTAACAATTAATTCCATTGGATTAATAAAGTAAATCTCAAGATTTTCTTGGGTAAGATTGAAGTACATCAAATCAATAGAATCTTGCAAATAACAATCAACATATGTATATCAATTTTAAGTCTAGCCAATGCAAGAGAAGGCTTAAATCATGCACATACATAGAGCTAATGAACCACTAATTGAACAAGTAATAAATTGATAAATTACCAACAATGGTTAGATCCATAAAATTCATATTTATAGGGTTTTAATACCTTGCCAACAACCGAGAGGGTTGCTATTTTTGGCCATGGAAGAGGAGGAAGGGCTGCTGCCAATTTCAGCCAAGATGAGGAGGAGAGCTGCTCGGCCTTGGGCGGAGGAAGGAGGAGAGGCTTGCCTTGATCGAGAGAAGGAGGGGCTGCTCGAGCTATGCCGGGGAGAAGAAGAGTTGCCGCTCGGTCATGAGGAGGGCTGCAACTTGGTCGAGAGGAGGAGGAGTAAGAGAGTTGCTGCTCGGCCGGCCAAGAGGAAGAAGGAGGAGGAGAGGCGAGTGGAGGCTCTCAGCTTGGAGGAAGGAAGAGGAGAGGAGGTGAAGAGGGTTTTGTTTTTTCCTAAGGGAGGTAGTAGTCAGATAAAACAATGCTGAATTTTTTAGGTGGCTACTTTAGGGTATGGTTCCATATACTTAAGAGGCAAAAAGTTAAATTCAATCGCAGCCGTTGAGTCAAAATCCAATGGCTGAAATTTCACAAGCCTTGATCTAAGTCAATTGAACTTCAAAAATTACAAACATGGTACTGAAACGACCGTCTCGATGAGACAAACGCAAGCGTCTAAAAATTATTGAATTTGAATGAGTATTTTATTTTATATTAATTTTTAAGTGAAAAACTTTAACAATTCACTACGATTAATCCGGAGCCCGAAAAATCACGAAACTTAAAACATAAATTCCTCTTATAATTCTTAATTCAAATATACAAAAATTTCCAAAATCCAACTTTTATTTTATTTTTTCTCAACTCTAGAAGTTTAAACTTTCTGATTTTATTTAGGATGATCCAGAACTCAGATTGCGCTCAAATTTTGGTGGATGGATCACCTTAATATGCTTCATTTGAGGACATTTGTATTTGATTTTTATTTGGCTAAAATTGAAAATTCTAATTTCAACTTCATCCTCCTAAATTTAGAGTTAATCACGAATGTAACAACACCGGATTGTTAAAACCTAAACCTAAGATAAGTGTACATCCTACTTCATTAACTAATATGGAACTCATTAAAATAGACTTGGATCAATTTGGATGAGTAAATCTTAAAATCCTATTTTTACCCTTAAGAGGGGTATTTTAGTCATTTTGACCAAAATATGTTTAAGTACCCTTAAACCTTAGATGTCTCAACTAAATTACTAATAATCAATAATGTAATGTATTAATATCAATTGCTCAACTGTATCATCTCAGGAATGAATCTTAGTGTTTAAATCCTAAAATCCCTAAATAAGCTCTTAAGATCTTAAGTGATCTTAAGACCCTTCATAAAAGCCTTAGCTTAATCAATAGTAAAGTTTAAGTTTCTAATCCTAGTTATCTTACTAAAGTTTATTCATGAATCAGAGTCTTAAAGAAAGTAAAAGCAAAAGCTCCTGTAAAACCCTAAATCTAAATCTTAACTTAAATCTAAAGTGATAAAATATTAGATCTTAGATCTAAGATCTTAAACTTTTGATCTTCAAATTGAATTGAATTACCTTATTTGTGATTCCTTAAGTGAATTATTATTTAATCCTTTTGAAACCTCCATGTGAGTTGAGGAATAATTCAATCTACAGGATAATATAATTATTCTAAGGATTGAATATAGATCTTAAATTCTTACTTCTTAATTAATTATTTTATCTTATAACTAGTAGAGTGACCTTTCAATTAAGATCTTAGTTTTTGAATCCTTTAGCTTATAAAATTTATTATCTTTAATTTAGGTCTTAAGTGTGAACCTTAGATCCTTATTAGTATATCCCCTTAGATTTAGGATCTGAACACCAAAGTAGAGTTTGGATCCAGAATCCTTAATCTTGATTTACTTAATCAAGATTTGGGTTAAGAGAGGAAAATAATAATAGTTAAGTCATTGATTCATTTACTTTAATCTTTATAGTCATTAAATGATTATAAATTAGAACTCGTTAAGTTTTAATGTTAACATTAAGCTCGTGAATCTGGGATTATACTCGATAGCTGGATATTGGAGATACTAAGCTTGTATCTTCTCAGAATAGTTAGTGGGACAGATTAGACAATAACAGATATCACACAAGTCTAGATTGAGTCTATTTCTTACTTGAATTGATTGGTTTGCAAACCTTGAATATCGAGCCTCATATTTTGAACATAATAGATAAACTTAGGATATAAAAGATACATCTTAAGTTAGTATTTGAAAAGCATAGCATCCATTCAGTTCTTTCAGTGCTTTTAATTAGTAAAGTATGTCCTAGCTTAGTCTGCCTCTTCAGTTCTAGTTTTATTATAGAATAGACTTGGACCTAGATCTGTGGATGTCTAGGATGGATACATGACTTATTCTATAAGTTAACTCGGACCTAGCTCTACGGATGCCTAGGATGGATACATGTTGAACTTTCAGTTCAGAGGTACTGTATGGCCTGTTTCTATTATGGCAGTAATATGTCTTAGGCTTATTTCTACTTCATTTTAGTTGTTAATATTTGTTTTGCTTTGCCACATGCTTTAGTGGCCTTTCTTTTAGTGCATGACTTGCTTTGCCACATGTCTCAATGGCATTACTTTTGCTCATTCATGTACATAATTTACTTTTCCCACATGCCTTAGTGGCCTTTTTCATATTAATCTGCATGCTTGTTTAAATACTCTTATTGTTTAGTATTAAATATTGGCATATTTTGGATGCTAGAATTGTATGTTTATTTCAGTACTTGTGTTCTTTATATACTCAGCATGTATCCATGTGATCATAAGCATGCTAGGAGCAATTTTATTTTAGTAGTTGCAGTTATTTTGCTTTTAGCCTCACCTTGTTTAAATGCTACTTTGTATGTTATTTTTACATTTCTTTGTTGATTAGCTATAAATGATTAGCTTATGGCTATCCCATTCTTTGTAGCTTGTAGCACCTTATAATGCTTGCACGTTTAAAACTATTAAATGTGATATCTTAAATATTCAGTTCACTTAAATAGCAAAAAATGTACTTAGAAAATATCTAACTATAACATTTTCTTTTGTTGGCTGGGGCCCTGGCATTTGTGATACTGACAAATGTCAAATTTGGAGCTGTTTATAGGTAGTACTGCAGGAGAGGAGCTAGTGTAGGAGGAGGACCTTCCTACTGCTATTTAGTTAGATTTACATTCTTATAGTGAGGTTTTGAGAGATCTTTACTTTCATCTAATTTAGTTTGTAAAAATTAAATTCTAGATCTATTTACTTTTCTGCATTTAATCTGAGTTACTAATTCCTTTACTCTCTTATACTGCATTGTGATGTGGATGTTATATTATATTATTTCTTGCTTCTGCCACTTTGATTTGTATTGATGCATGTTCACAGTTCTAGGTGATAAGTCCTTGGCTTAAGGCAGGTTAGGTCCCACCTGAATTTACTTAAGTTGGGGATTTGCCAAAGTTGGAGCATCGTACTCCCTGCGATTTTGATAATATTAGTATTAGCGTCACCACAGGAAAGTACAGGGCCCCACTCCCAGGGCTATCTCCAACATGGCCACAAACTGTTATGAATGTGAACCCCTCTCTATCCTATAAAGTTGATTAGATCAATTACAGAAAAGTCATCCACTAGCCACAAAAGAGTCCCATCGTCAAGCTGTGGATGTCTCTATACCACATGCAAACCATAGCCTAGCAACCTCCAGACCATTGAGTTTTCCCTCTGCACTGTAATGTCCTCCCCTCTGTTGTGGTAGCAAGACTCCATGGCTCTCACCCAAAGAAGATCCTCTCTGCTTACAAAGCTGAGCGTGTGCCGAGTTGCCAGGACTATCCTCCATAGTCGAAGATCTTGGATCCCCAGTCTTCCATCCTCAATAGGATGACAGACTTTCTGCCATCTCACATAATACAGACTGTCACCCCCGCTCCTTCCCAAACAAGCTTACGGAGGATAGTCTCAATGTCCAAAAGGCATGAGTCACTCTAGGGATGAATTCGTTAAAGAATTCAAAGCTAAATTCATTCCCCCGTATGCACAGAATATCATTGCAGACACAATTCTAAGGTTGACTCAAGGAAGTCGCTCTGTCACTGACTATGAAAAGGAATTTTGTAGGTTGATTCATTTTGCTCTAGAAATTACCCACTCCAAATCGGACAAGTGCCATCGCTTTCTCAGTGGACTTCGAGATTCACTGAAAGATCAGATTGTTCTTCTTCGCCTGAATAACTTCTTTGAACTAGTAGAGACAGCTAAGGTGATTGAACATCACCACTCATAAAAAAATCCCAAGCAAAAGGTGCAATCAACTCCTAACTAGTATGAAGCCTTCAAGAGGTATAGACCTAACTCTGCAAAGGTCTATCAACTCGAAGCTGCACCCACTGCTGAACCAATTGAGGGCTACAATAGGCCTCACCCATATGGCAAGTGTTACCACTTCAGCCATAAGTGCTACAATTGTGGGCAACCAGGCCACAAGTTCTATCACTGTACACATATGGAAATAGTGGAAGGAGTTCTGATGAAGCCATCTCAAATGAACCAAGTATTTAGAGCAACTCTGCTGAATATAAGAGAACCAAATTTGGCAATAATTCCAACACCTACACCTGAAGTTACTCCAGAATAGCCCTCAGCTCCCAAATCCCAGAATAATCCATAGAGGCTGGTAAACAGCCATCCTGCCGGTCATGCACAAGTCTATGCTTTAACGCCTCTAGAAGCCGCAAAAGACAATAATGTGGTTTTAGGTACATATTTCTGAACCTCTCCTTTGTTACTTGTATTTCTGCACCTTAATTATTGTGATTGGTTAATGCGATTCATATGAATAAATTAGGCACACTTTATTTTAATGATCAGCCCTGTAATATGTTATTTGAGACTAGTGCTAGTCATTCATTTATTTCTGAATGTTTTGCCAACATCCTTAAACCATACTCGTATAACTTAGCAAAACCTTTGAATGTTGGACTTCCATCTGGAGCCCAACTAAGTGCCCATAAGTTTTGTGATGTCAAAATTCCATTAAATGGGCAAAAGCTTAATTCTGAATTAATCATACTGCCATTAGCAAATTTTGATATTATCATTGGGATGAACTTGCTCAGTGACAATAATGCCGTAATAAACTGCCTGAAAAAGAAGGTCACTTTCCATTCCCAAGGCAAGTCTGAAACCTTTATAAGAAAAACCAGTACACAATTATCATTGATCAATGCTATTAAAGCTGAAAAATTGATCAGTAAGGGTTGCAATGCTTTCCTGGTCACTATGATGGGTGAAGCAAAAGAAAGTATCCCTCTATCTGATTGTAAGGTAATTAAGGAATTTGCCGATGTATTCCCAAAAAACCTGCCTTGTGTACCTCCTTCCAGAGAAGTCAAGTTCTCTATTAAATTAACTCTGGGTACCAAGCCTATATCTGAAGCACCATACATAATGGTGCCTAAGGAACTTCAAGAACTGAATGAATAGTTACAAGAGCTCTTGAATAAAGGTTTTATTAGACCAAATATGTCTCCTTGGGGAGCGCCTGTTCTATTTGTAAGGAAGAAGGTTGAATCTATGCAAATGTGCATAGATTACCGTGAATTAAATAAAGTCACCATAAAGAATAAATATCCATTGCCTAAAATTGATGATTTTTTCGACCAATTATCAGGAGCTATCATATTCTCTAAGATTGACTTAAGGTCTTAATATCATCAATTACGAGTAAAAGAAGATGACGTAAAAAAGCCTACTTTCTATACTCGCTATGGTCATTTTGAATTCTTAGTGATGTCTTTCGGACACACCAATGCACCATCAATCTTCATGAATTTGATGCAGCGAGTTCTAAATCCATATTTAAACAAATTTGTAATCATCTTTATCGATTATATCCTCATTTATTCTCAAACCTTAAAAGATCATAAAGAACATCTGAGGTTAGTATTAGAAGCTCTTCGTGAACATTAGTTGTATGACAAGTTCTCCAAGTGTGAGTTTTGACTTAAGTCCATTGCATTCTTGGGACATGTAGTCAATGCCCAGGGTATTCCTGTAAATTAAAATAAATAAGCACTATTCAAGACTGGGTTCAACCTAACACTATCGCAGATATTAGAAGTTTCTTAGGATTAGCCAGATATTACAGGAAGTTTGGTAAGGGCTTTTCCTAGATTGCTTCTCCTTTGACTAAGTTAACTCAGAAAGTTGTTCCATTTATTTGAAGCTCAGAATACGAGAAAGCATTTCAAATCTTGAAGAACGCATTCTCTATCGCTCTAGTACTTGTTCTGCCCAATGAAGGTTTGAACTACCAGGAATACACCGATGCCTCTGAATTGGACTAGGTTTTGTGTTAATGTAAGAGGGTAAGGTAATTGCTTACGCCTCTTGTCAATTAAAACCCCACGAGAAAAATTATCTAGTTCATGATCTTGAACTTGCAGCTATTATCTTTGCTCTAAGAATTTGGCAACACTATTTTTATGGAGTTCAATGTTCAATCTTCACTGATCATCAAATTCTAAAATATATCTTCACCCAAAGAGAACTAAATTATTGTCAAAGGAGATGGTTAGAACTCATCAGTGATTATGATTTTAGTATCCAGTATCATCCAGGAAAGGCAAATGTAGTGGGTGATACTCTTAGCAGTCGTGCTACTTTATCTTCCATGATCGCCTCCAATTTGTTAGAACAAGAATTTCATAAGCTAGAGATTTCTTCAGTCAGTGGCAATATGCTAAGTTCTGTTCTAGCAAATAACAATGTGGATCCAACATTCTACAGAGATGTCTCTATCTCGCAAACTAAAGATGATGATTATCTGAAATTCAAAGCAGATATTGAAAGTGGTCATCGTCATGAATTGCAAATGCGTAACGATGTATTTTATCAAAGTATTTGGTCGTGGATTCCTAGTTTCATGCACTGAGAAGTGTTGATTGAAGGTCATAGTTTTGAGTATCACATTCACCCACGCCTCTTTTAGATTTAATTTAAATTGGTTCAATTGTAAATTAGGGCTCTAAACAATTCCTAATTGCATTTATACCCTCCCTCCAATGGTCGGCTAACACCAAACTGCGGGCGCAATCCGGGCCGACCATTCCGTAGATTTGATCCAATGGCCCACGCCTTCGATCGGATCCATCTTATCTCGACCGTTATGCGGTTCCGAGATTCCAATCCAACGACATTTAGCTATCTGTCGTAAGTATCCTCATTCAATCGTAGGATCTCCCAATCTGATCCAATGGCTGAACACTTATCCGCATTCATTCGTTAACTATCGAGAGATCAGAGCTATTTTGCATCAATTGAGGATCAATCAAATGGCCCGGAGCACTCCGAGTACTGTGGATCATTTTTTTCCTCTTATTAAATTATTTAAATAACTTTTGTTATACTTAACAAAATGGTATGATCCAATATACCATTTTAATCAGAAAAATGCAAGGAACAATAATATAATATAAAATCAAGGATCCAACAGTTAGATTTTAGATAATTTCTTAATCATTCTCTATCTATATTTAAATCATAATAAATTCAATTAATGTCTAAGAATATTAATTAAGGTCTCTGATTGCTCATGAGACCATAGAGAACCTATATAAACCATAAAAAAGTAAATTAAGAACCTTAATTTTATTAATCACTCTTTAATTACCCTAATTTGGCATTAGTGAATTAAGCCTTCGATTTACCTCTGATTTTAGTAAACCTAGTTCCTAAAGCTTCACTTAGTATAGTAGAGCCTTTATATATGTTTAGACTATTCTAGTATGCCCAAATTTCCTTAATCACCTTAATTGGCTTGAAAATGTGATTAGGGCAAATTAGGCTAATTAGGTTACCTAAACCTAAGATAAGTGTATATCCTACTTCAATAACCAATATGCAACTCATTAAAATAGACTTGGATCAATTTGGATGAGTAAATCTTAAAATCCTATTTTTACCCTTAAGAGGGGTATTTTAGTCATTTTGACCAAAATATGTCTAAGTACCCTTAAACCTTAGATGTCTCAATTAAATTAATAATAATCAGTAATGTAATGTATTAATATCAATTGCTCAATTGTATCATCTCAGGAATGAATCTTAGTGTTTAAATCCTAAAATCCTTAAATAAGCTCTTAAGATCTTAAGTGATCTTAAGACCCTTCATAAAAGCCTTAGCTTAATCAATAGTAAAGTTAAAGTTTCTAATCCTAGTTATCTTATTAAAGTTTATTCATGAATCAGAGTCTTAAAGAAAGTAAAAGAAAAAGCTCCTGTAAAACCCTAAATCTAAATCTTAACTTAAATCTAAAGTGATAAAATATTAGATCTTAGATCTTAGATCTTAAACTTTTGATCTTCAAATTGAATTGAATTACCTTGTTTGGGATTCCTTAAGTGAATTATTGTTTAATCCTTTTGAAACCTCCATGTGGGTGTAGGAATAATTCAATCTACAGGATGATATAATTATTCTAAGGATTGAATATAGATCTTAAATTCTTACCTCTTAATTAATTATTTTATCTTATAACCTGTAGATTGACCTTTCAATTAAGATCTTAGTTTCTGAATCCTTTAGCTTATAAAATTCATTATCTTTAATTTGGGTCTTAAGTGTGAACCCTAGATCCTTATTAGGATATCCCCTTAGATTTAGGATCTGAACACCAAAGTAGAGTTTGGATCCAGAATCCTTAATCTTGATTTACTTAATCAAGATTTGGGTTAAGAGAGGAAAATAATAATAGTTAAGTCATTGATTCATTTACATTAATCTTTATAGTCATTAAATGATTATAAATTAGAACTTGTTAAGTTTTAATTTTAACATTAAGGTCGTGAATCTGGGATTATACTCGATAGCTGGATATTGGAGATCCTAAGCTTGTATCTTCTCAGAATAGCTAGTTGGACAGATTAGACAACAACAGATATCACATAAGTCTAGATTGAGTCTATTTCTTACTTGAATTGATTGCTTTGCACAACTTGAATATTGAGCCTCATTTTTTGAACATAATAGATAAACTTATGATATAAAAGATACATCCAAAGTTAGTATTTAAAAAACATAGCATTCATTCAGTTCTTTCAGTGCTTTTAATTAGTAAAGTATGTCCTAGCTTAGTCTGCCTCTTTAGTTCTAGTTTTATTATAGAATAGACTTGGACCTAGATTTGTGGATGTCTAGGATGGATACATGACTTATTCTATAAGTTAACTCGAACTTAGCTCTACGGATGCCTAGGATGGATACATGTTAAACTTTCAGTTCAGAGGTCTTGTATGACCTGTTTCTGTTATGGCAGTACTACGTCTTAGGCTTATTTCTAGTTTATTTTAGTTGTTAGTATTTGTTTTTCTTTGCCACATGCTTTAGTGGCCTTTCTTTTAGTGCATGACTTGCTTTGCCACATGTCTCGATGGCATTACTTTTGCTCATTCATGTACATAGTTTACTTTTGCCACATGCCTTAGTGGCCTTTTTCATATTAATCTACATGCTTGTATAAATACTCTTATTATTTAGTATTAAATATTAGCATATTTTGGATGCTAGAATTGTATGTTTATTTCAACACTTGTATTCTTTATATACTCAGCATGTATCCATGTGATCATAAGCATGTTAGGAGCAATTTTATTCTAGTAGTTGCAGTTATTTTGCTTTTAGCCTCACCTTGTTTAAATGCTGCTTTGTATGTTATTTTTACATTTCTTTGTTGATTAGCTATAAATGATTAGCTTATCCCTATCCCATTCTTTGTAGCTTTTAGCACCTTATAATGCTTGCATGTTTAAAATTATTAAATGTGATATCTTAAATATTCAGTTCACTTAAATAGCAAAAAATGTACTTAGAAAATATCTAACTATAACATTTTCTTTTGTTGGCTGGGGCCCTGGCATTTGTGATACTGACAAATGTCAAATTTGGAGCTGTTCGTAGGTAGTACTGCAGGAGAGGAGCTAGTGTAGGAGGAGGACCTTCCTACTGCTATTTAGTTAGATTTACTTTCTTATAGTGAGGTTTTGAGAGATCTTTACTTTCATCTAATTTAGTTTGTAAAAATTAAACTCTAGATCTATTTACTTTTCTGTATTTAATCTGAGTTACTAATTCCTTTACTCTCTTATACTGCATTGTGATGTGGATGTTATATTATATTATTTCTTGCTTCTGCCACTTTGATTTGTATTGATGCATGTTCACAGTTCTAGGTGATAAGTCCTTGGCTTAAGGCAGGTTAGGTCCCACCTGAATTTACTTAAGTTGGGGATTTGCCAAAGTTGGAGCATCGTACTCCCTGCGATTTTGATAATATTAGTATTAGCGTCACCACAGGAAAGTACGGGGCCCCACTCCCAGGGTTATATCCCACATGGCCACAAACTGTTATGAATGTGAACCCCTCTCTATCCTATAAAGTTGACTAGATCAATTACAGAAAAGTCATCCACTAGCCACAAAAGAGTCCCATCGTCAAGCTGTGGATGTCTCTATACCACATGCAAACCATAGCCTAGCAACCTCCAGACCATTGAGTTTTCCCTCTGCACTGTAATGTCCTCCCCTCTGCTGTGGTAGCAAGACTCCATGGCTCTCACCCAAAGAAGATCCTCTCTGCTTACAAAGCTGAGCGTGTGCCGAGTTGCCAGGACTATCCTCCATAGTCGAAGATCTTGGATCCCCAGTCTTCCATCCTCAATAGGATGACAGACTTTCTGCCATCTCACATAATACAGACTGTCACCCCCGCTCCTTCCCAAACAAGCTTACGGAGGATAGTCTCAATGTCCAAAAGGCATGAGTCTGGAATTGGCGTAACCAGCATCTAGTAACTCAGGATTGTCACCAAAACTGACCTGATCAGACAAAGTCTACCTGCAAGGAAGAGGTGATGGCTACTCCAGGAACACAACCTGCTGTGGACCTACTCAGTGATTACAGCAAAGTCAGCCTGTCTCAGGGGTCGCCCGATGATAGTGACTCTAAGGAATCTAATGGCGTCATTCCTCCTGTACCCCAGTTGCTTATCAATCATGCGCTTCTGGTACCCCAGTGTCTGATGGCTAAAGGAAATCTGTGACCTATATGAGTTCATAGACTACCCTATCTAGCTCCCATACTGAACTAAAATTTGATATACCTCTCAACCTGCTGCTATACTAGCTGGTGCGAACAAAACCAGATCATCTGCATTCACTAAGTGAGAGAACACAGGCTCGCCACGATCCAACCAGATGCCACTCGGGCACCAAATATGCTGCTCATGTTTGAGTAACATGGAAAAAAGCTCAGAGCACAAAATGAATAAGGGGAGAGGGGGCAACGCTACCTGAAGCCTCTCTGCCCCACTATCCACAGAAGACGGTGCTCGCCAACCAAAACTACAAATCTCAGGGACTCAACGCACTGCATCACCTAGTCTGTCCACCTTTGATTAAAGCTAAACCACTGTTGGACCATACGTAAGCACCCCCACTCCATCTGGTCATAGGCCTGCTCTATATTCACCTTGATGGCTATGTGCTTCATATCCACCTTGATGGGCATGTGCACCGTGAGGAAGTTCTCACTGATGCCTCTCCCGAAAACAAAGGCACCCTGTTCCTGGGTGATCAGAGAGGGCAACACTATGATAATGTGCATGACTAACATCTTCGCCACCACCTTATAGATAGTATTGCAAAGGCTAATAAGGCGAAACTACCTCAGAGTGGAGGCCCCCTCTTCCTTGGGAAGGAGGACTACTAGAGTATCATGCCATCACCGCGGCATCCGCCCACCATCAAATAAATGGTGAATGGCTACCAGAGTATCAGTATGGGCAATCTTCTAGTAACCCATAAAGAAAGTGGGGGTAATCCCATCTATCCCAGGGCAGTGGTTGGAGCCAAGGTCCCTCATGGCTGCCCAGATTTTTGTGTCCGTGATTACACATTGGAGAGAGACAGAATCTGCATCACCAATAGTTCGATTTGGAATCAGAAAATTGAGGCCATCCCCTATGGGGCAAGAGGTGCCCCACTTCCCCTGGTAAAACCCAAAAAATACATGGTGGATCCATAGCAGGTAAAAAGTGAACTCATCGTACTCCTCCTAAAGTGTAAGGATGGTGTTTAACTTACAATACTATCTCACAAATCGCTGAAACACCGAAGTACATCAACTACTCCGGGAGAGCCACCGTGCTTTGGCGCGCTGTTGCCACCAGCTCGTCAACCTTGTCTCTACTTGAGGGAGCTCCTGGATGGTGGCTCAGAGTAGCGAGCTATCTTGTGATTGAGGACTGATGACGGTGAGATGCTAGACGACCGTCCACAGTGCCCGGAATAATCGCACAATTATAGAACCTTTAAACTTTGAATGATGTAGACACACATCATATAACAAGCCAAGTTATTATCTTAGTTAATTAGGACTAATCTCAGTCTTACTTTTGATCCTAAGTATTAATCAAGTTATTAGGAGCCATCGCCTAAATCATAGTCCAAATTAGGAGTCAAATGGATCAAAACATGATTCTTTTAGGAAATTTAGAAATACTAAAATTTGACCTATCTAAATTGACCTCAGATAAAAAATGGACTTCGTCATTGCACTCATTGCCCCCAAATTAGTTAGGGGTGATGTTTTCATGTCAATTGGAAGTCGTCAAAATTTTGATGAATATTTTAATAATATTTATATACCCTGAAAATTGGGAAATTAAAATACTCGTCGAATCGAAATTCTGATCTCGCTGTTTCATTCAGCTAGGTGTGAACAATTGGAATTTTCTTAAATATAATTTAGATATTTTATTTAAATAGGAAATTAATTAAATTAAAATTAATAAATAATATTTAATTTACTAACGACGCCATCCAACGTCGTTCTCCCCGCTGCGCTTCTCCATCAAGTAGCCCATCTGATCTGACGGGAGACGTGAACCGTTCAATCAATCGATCCAACAGCTCAGTGTCATCGTTCCGTCGCCCCGTCGACTCGCATCCTTGCGTCGCCTCGCCGCGAGCAGCAACCAACTGCTGCGTGCGGCAGCTTTACAGGCTCCCCCCCAGCCCCCATAAGCCTCAAGGCTCCTACTCAGCGCGAGCGAAGAACCCCAAGGTGACCCGGAGCTATCGACACAATCACGACCAAAACCCTAATCCTCTCAACCATTCATAAAGGTACGCATTGATCCCTCATCTCAGCCAATGTAATTGCTATATATCAATTTGTATGCCTATTCCGTGATTGAGATCAAGAGATGATTGAATTTGAGCGACGAAATACTAGTCCGATCATTTGAATTTTGCAAACCATACATAGTGAAAACTTTTATCTCCCTCGCATTCGAGCCTATCTCCCCAAGGTTCGCCTTAATCGACGACTCGGTCACCTCTAGTGTCGACCCTTAGGGCAATCGGAAGGTGTTGTTGAGACCTTCCCGATGGTAGGCGGGACGAGCCCCGGCAACGGCAGGAAGGCCACCGATTTTGGCTCCCTAGGTCCTGCCGTGCTGGGTGAGGTGGTCAAGCCGGGGCGGGTCCGGTCAACCCGAGGCCCGATCCGCGTTTGCTTGGTCTACGCGGTGATCAATAGGGCCCGCGGCTTGCACTGGCCATATCAGCGCGCGGCACGTGGCGGCCTCTGCCACAGCCGCAAAGGTGGGGCCCACTCGTCTCGTCTCTCAGGAGTGTGGGGCTCGAGGCTCTGCCCTGCCCTCTCGCAAGTCGCCCCGCGTCCCGTCTGGGACCCGCCCCATGGTCCGTGGCCTATCCCGGCCTGTCACGTGGCAAGGTGGGCCCGCATGGGTCAATCTTGCAGAATAATATATATATATATATATATATATATATATATATATTATACAAAAACTTTAGTAGAGACTTTAGGATGCGGCTATAGATTTATGCATGATATTAAGTTAGCAATTACTTAATTAGTGATTAGTTAATATTAGTAGTAAGGATTAAAATAAAAATAATATATATAGCTATATAATACAATGTATATATATATATATATATATATATATATATATATATATATATATATATATGTATATATATATATGTATATATATACATATATATATATATATATGTATATATATATGCACATATATTATTATTAAAACGGTTGTATAATTACTTATAACCGAAAAGTATAGATAATTATTTAGCATAAAGTTATTAATTACTAATAATGATAATTAATTAAATAATTAGTTAATATTATACACTAGTTAATTATATTATACATTAGTTAATTATATTAATTAAAATCTATAGTTAACTTAAATTCAAACAGTAAAAGAATAATAATTATAAAATTAATTTAAATTAGCAAAAATAATAATTAGTATTTTTCTTAATTATTAAAAAAACTGAATAATTAGGAATAATTAGTATTAATTGATTAACATAATTAATCTTAAAAGCCTCATAATTAAAAAAAAAATTAGTCAAACATATTTAATATATATCTTATTTTACTCAGAAAAATAAAAGGGATCAATTGGCGCTAATCAAAAAATTCGATCGGGGGTATATTTAACTTAGTGATATTTTATGTTCTAATCAAACCCTCACAACTTGTAATTTAGTTATCCAAATATAGGCAATATGGGTCTTACAATACTCAAGAGAATAGCCTCATCATTATAGAAGTATTAGTTTCCCTAATTGGAGCTTAGTTTGAAAAGTGATATTTAAGACCCTCACCTAAAAATGACCAAAATACCCCTAGTCTTCAATTGAACATAACTTAGTCAATTGAACTCCAAATTCAAAAATTCAAAGTACTATCTAGCCTAGGATTTTAGTTTTATCAATAAACAGAAATAATATTTAGGATCTGAGCCGTAAAAAATAAAAAATAGCCAAATTACCCATAACCCGAGATAGGCCATAACTTGACCATTTGACGTCCAAATTGGGTTTATTCCTTGTTAAACCACTCAGTATACTATAAGGAAGCTATAGAAATTAAGTTTGCTAAATTTAGACCTCAAACAAAAAAGTTCAGTTTTGTCCCATTTAACCCTTAAAAATTATTGAATTGCTCTGGAAATTTAGAACATCCATAACTTAGTCATTTGACCTAAGAATTTTGTGTTCTTATATTCTATGGAATTCTTGAGCAGCAACCTTGAGTAATCTGCGCAAAAATTTAGAATCCAATAAGTGTAAAATACTGAAATACCCATTAGGTCAAAAACTTTAGTTTGAATCTATAGGACCCGTTTCTTATCTAAATTGAGTGTAATTATTGTCTATATTCATATTTAACTGTAAGGAATTATTTGACAATAAGAAATTTAAGTTTAGAACCTTAATTCAAAAAGTAGCTTTTTGAACCTTTAAGTAGGGGCAAAATGATTATTTTGCCCAAAATATAAGATAAGCATCTTTAACTCCTAATTAATCTTTTTATCCCTAAAGTCAATATTTAAATGGAACTAGAACCTTCTAAGTAAATAAAATTAGCATTTAGGTCAAAATTATAAAATCTCTAAATCTCTCCAAGTCTTTTTCTCAAGACTTTACACCTCATAGTAGGATTATTGCTAAGATGAGGGCTTGATCATAGGATAGATTTCATACATTGAATAATGAGGTTATTCAATAAATGAATCCTTAGTTTTATTAGTTTCTAGAATTTTCAATTTAATTTTTATTATTTTATCTTTCATCCTTAGATTCAGAATAGGAGAATTATCCTATTAAGTTTGACTTTACTTAATAGGATTTACCTTAATTATTAGTTCATATTTAGATTGAAACTTAGATCTTAAGACATACCTTTGGGATTATATGGTCAAGCTCAATCTTGTAGTGTTTAATCCATAATCTCTAGCTTTATAGATTTTGGTCAGCCTATAGTTTAGAATGCTAAAAATCAATAATTAGGTCATTATAATTTCTTATTTAACTTACATAGTCGTCATTGACTAATCATATTTGGGCCTAACTAGTCCTAAGATTTTGTAACCTATAAGGAAGTACTTCTAAGTTACACTCGATAGTAGGAATTAGAGATCCTGAACTTGTGTAACTTAAAATAGCTATAATGGTTTAATTATACAACAATAGTGTCACCATGCTAGAGGAGTCCCTTGCTTACTAATTGATTTTGTGCTATGCATTATTTGTATTTCGTGCTTATTTCCTTGGATATGTCATATAAGAAAATATTATTGCATGAAAATGAAAACTTAGAATATTAGGAAAACATTTACATTTGAGTTTAGTTCATTGTAGATTATGGCACATTTACACTAATAAATAGGGGTAAGGAGAGATCAAGATGCTTAACATTACTTATTCAGGAATGTGTGTTAAGCTTGGAACTTGCTCAATCTTGTAGATGTGCTTGACTCCTTAGCCATTTTTGAAATTGTCCATAAAAACAAAAGTAAATAACTAAAAGATATTTGTATAGTATTATCTGCTTTTTCAGTTTAGCTTTACTATTTGCCCTAGCCCAGAAAGGCTATGGGAATTTCTGTCTGCCATAACTTAGAAAGGCTATGGGAATATATTGGGCCAGATTGGCCAATTCTTTCTAATATGGCAGTTATACATTCTTTTTAGTTTTCAGCTTACTGTTTATTATGTTGATGATGCATGTTAATTTAGTTAGCTATATTTTTCCTATCTTACTTGCTCACTTGTGTAGATACATGTATAGGATGCTATACTTTTCTGCTTACTATATGTACCACCTTCAAATTTCTATTTTAAATTAACATATGTCATATGATCATCAGCATATTTAGGTTTAGAATTTTCTTTTAGTACTTTTACTTACTGTATTATATGCATGCCCTACCTTATTTAGTTTACTTGAGGTGTGCTTTTGGATCAATTCTTACTCAATTATAAATAATACATTTATAACTTATCATGTATTCCTTTTATGCTTACATGCTCCCATGCTAGATAGATGTTTCATTTTGTTTAGAGTGAAATGGTGATATTAATAAATTCCTAATAAATTTTCTACTTAAAATATACTTAGATAATTTGTCTAATAAGATTTTCTCTTATTGGCTGGGGCCCTGGCATTGTGAAATCGACAATATCTGATTTTGATCAATTTGAGGATCCTGTGCCTGAGGAGGAGCCTTTCTTAGAGGAGGCACAGTAGCTTGGAGCATGGGATATTTAGATATCTTTTATTATATTATGAGGATGAGAGTCTTTTGATTCATTTTCAATCTCTTAAACTTTAATTAAAATATTGTAATAATATAGGTAATCGTGACTGTGTTTACTTACTGTACTTTATTATTTACTGAGCTATCTTTTGTTTCTTACTTGATGTATGGTGAATAGATGTAGTGTTTACTTCTTATTGCTTCCACACTCTGTAAGTATGATGGACTTAGTGACTAATTTCAAATTCATTATGTGCACATCCTTCCCTTATTAGTGGATTGTGGATCTTACCTAATCCAATGATAAGTGAGGGATTTGCCAGAGTGGCACACCACCCCTGGAGTCTAATCCTGCGGACCAGGGGGCGGGGCACCACAAATTATTTTCATCCAAAATAATCTCTCCATGAGCTCCACTGTAATCTTGCTGATCACTGGCATCGGCACAAGGTACAATTTTGGGTTTGACCCAAGCATTCACTCTTTGCTCTTGTGGTTGCGGTATAGTTTGTGGCTACGGTGTAGAAGTGGTGTTCTGTCGAATACCTTGAAGATTTTCTTCATGAAAAAATTGCAAGCTTTCTCTTGCAAGGGAATCTATTTCTTGTTGAAAATTAACGTTATAACCCTCAAAAAATACTACTGCACAACTTCCATGAATTTAGAAGAAAGAGAGTCCTGTAAACCTCTTGATGTAACGACACTTTATTTTCCTGAGATTCCTGCTGCAATTGCGGCAGCTGAAGCTCTTACTGCCATGAATTTGAGTAGCACACCTTCTTCATGAGGGATGTCGGAAAGGGGGAGAGATGATTTAGGGGTTAGGAGCCCTATCACCATGCCATCATGAGTTGCTTCTTCTACATAAGAGATCTCTTCTCCTCTCAGCCTAGCCACTATATGGTCGCAAGGCTAAAACATAAAGGAATTGATAGAAGGGCACCACCAGGAGTGGAGCCTGCGGCTTAATTAGACTCAACACGGGGAAACTTACCAGATCCAAATATAGTAAGGATTGACAGACTGAGGGCCCTTTCTTGATTCTATGGGTGGTGATGAATGGCCATTCTTAGTTGGTGGAGTGATTTGTCTGGTTAATTCTCTTAACGAATTAGACCTCAACCTACTAACTAGCTATGCGGAGTTCATTCTGCGCAGCCAGCTTTTTAGATGGATTATGGCTGTTTGGGACATCAAAGTTTGAAGCAAGAATAGGTCTGTGATACCCTTAGATGTTCTGGGCTGCATGCACGCTACACTAATGTGTTCAACGAGTATACAACCTTAGCCGTTAGGCCTGATTAATCTTTACAAAATTTTATCATGATGGGGATAGATCATTTCAACGAGTATACAGCCTTAGCCGTTAGACTCTGCATGAGGCTAAATGAACCTTAACATTTAGAGAAAGGAGAAGTTGTAACAAAGTTTCTGTAGGTGAAGATGCGGAAGGATCATTGTCGAGATCTAGAAAACATTTTGAGCAAATCGGATAACTCTTGAACCATGCGGCGGCCCCGTCTGGCACTAGCGAGCAGCAGCGGCCCGAGCCGGCGCCCCCTCCAGGGAGGAAGCGGCACGCGCCGACTGAACTTAAAGCGGTGCAGCGTCGCGCGAAAGGAATGTGTTTGTGCATGATTCTACGAGCGGGCTTCATGATGTGGGTGCCGCGGTGCTCCAAAAGGACTAGCATGACTCTCAGCATTGGATATCTTGGCTCCTGCATCTTTGAAGAGCACAGCAAAATGCAAAAGTGGCGTTCGAGACCAATCGACGAAGGGCACGCCCACCTGGGCGTCCAGCATTACGTTGCTCAGCGCCCGAGCGCACGTCGCCGGCACGGATGCGTAAACTGGGTCCTCGTGCTCGCTGGTGCGGCAAGCTGAAGTGTGAGTTGTGCCGCTCTTGCTATGTCCGCGTCTGACAAGAGTGGGAGGAAATGTTGCTTGCCTCTGATATTTGTCTTGGGCCGCGGCCCACTGGGGCAGCTTGCTCTCTTAAGATCCCGAATCCCTGCACCGGATGTCCGCGACGGCTAGAAATATGACCCCATGATGGGCGGGGCCACCCGTCAAGTTTTAGCATATCAATAAGTGGATGAGAAGAAACTTACAAGAATTCCCCTGGTAACATCAAGCAAACTAGGAGTGGCCCAGCGTGGGAACCGGGCTGCCGTGCTGCATTCCGAATTGAGTATGGAGAAGCATCCACAGTGATGGACCGAACCCAAGTCCTTTGGAAGGGGGCGTTGGGGAGATTGAGAGCCTCGTTCAGCCCGAACCCTGCCGCAACACGAGGCACTGTTGGTGAGTCATGTTGTTTGGGAATGCTGTCCTAATCGGGCGATAAATTCCATCCAAGGCTAAATATGGGTGTGAGTGTAATAACCATAATGTTGTTACCCGTTATTTAGTAACCTAATTGACTCCAAACCTCTTCTATTATTCTTATAATTATATTAAGAGTTTCCACCTCAAATTTCGTGCAATTTGTAGATCGTTCAACAATTTCCAATATTTCCTAATTTTCTGATAATTCTGAAATTACCTAAATTATTTAGACCTTAGAATAAAAAATGAAGTTCGCAATTAGACTCATCACACCCAAATTAATAATGATGATATTTTGGAAGTATTTGGGAGTCGTCAAATCTATTGCAAATATTTTAATACTCAATAAAATAAGTAAATTAAATAGATTTTCGATCAAAAATCCGATCACATTTTTGTATTTCTCACCCATCATATAGGTAAGGGTGAAAATTTAAGATTTTCGGAGTGCATTTGAGTACTTAAAAAAATGATTAAATAAATTGGTTTATTAGTTAATTAAACATTCATTTGATTAAATTAATATGTATATATATAATTATAATATATATATTATTTGAATAAATTCCAAAACAACTAAATTTTAAATGGCGGGGATCTGCCGTAATATGCGAAACACGGAACACCTGTGAATACCAGTAAGAATTTTCCGTCCATCCTCCTGATAATCGGATCGTTGGATTGAATCGAAAGCATCCATGACCTGATGATACTACTTTTACAACAGACACGAAGAGATATCCACCATGAGATGAAATTTAAGCTCGATCACACATATCGAACAGCCCTCATTTCCTTACTGTACGCCTTCTTCCCTCCATTGCTAGCGTACTCTGCCGAAGGGGGAGGAGTGGCATCTGATATGCAAAGAGCACAACTGGCTTTTCACATTTGGTGTTTAGTCCTCTTCCACCGATATGATTTTTGCATTTTTCTTATTTTATATGGAGACTTCAAAATCCTTTCGAAAGCTGTGCTGCCAAGCTGCTATTCAGTGATCCTTCCTTGTGAATCCTCCAAATCATCCAAACCCTAATAACACAACACGTCACAGACAGGTACCTCTACATTCTTCTTTCCTTTGATTGTGAGGCCGACACTTCAGAAAAAAAAAATTTCTTCGCTCATCTCTTCTCTTGCTAAAGAATTGTGATGCTAATTTTATTTAAGTTAACTAGGGGTCTTGAAATGTCTTCAAGTGTTCATTTCTTTTTATGCTTAATCATTCTATGAATGCTATGCAATCGTTAGGACAAGAATTTCATAAGTTAGAGATTTCTTCAGTCAGTGGCAATATGCTAAGTAATGTTTTAGCAAATAACAATGTGGAACCAACATTCTACAGAGATGTCCCTATCTCGCAAACTAAAGATGATGATTATCTGGAATTCAAAGCAGATATTGAAAGTGGTCATCATCATGAATTGCAAATGAGCAATGACGTATTTTATCAAGGTATTTGGTTATGGATTCCTAAATCCATGCACCGAGAAGTGTTGATTGAAGTTCATGATTTTGGGTATCACATTCACCCAGGCCTATTTTAGATTTTATTTAAATTGGTTCAATTGCAAATTAGGGTTCTAAACAATTCTTAGTTGCATTTATACCCTCCCACCAATGATCGGCTAACCCCAAACGCGGGCGCCATTCGGGTCGACCATTCCGCAGATCTGATCCAACAGCCCGCGCCTTCGATCGGATCCATCTTATCTCGATCGTTCCGCAGTTCCGAGATTCTAGTGCCTATAAATACCCCCAGGACCTCACAGTGAGTCCCTTTGCTCACTATGAATCCTTAATTGCCCAGCCGAAGTCCTTTGGAGCCCAAATCGTCACGGCAATTTCCCGAAATTCCGTAAGCTTAGAACCGCTGATAGAGGGTCCGTGCGATTTGATTTTGGGCCGCAGTTAAATAATAGAATTATGGAATTATATTTTATAGGATAAATAATTGATAAACAGATATCTTATGATTCCAATTTAAATAAAAATATAGATTAAATTATTTAACTAACTTTTGTTACACTTAACAAAATGGTATGATCCAATATACTATTTTAATTAGAAAATGCAAGGAATAATAATATAAAATAAAATCAAGGATCCAATGGTTAGATTTTAAATAATTGCTTAAATATTCTCTATCTATGTTTAAATCATAATAAATTCAATTAATGTCCAAAAATATTAATTAAGGTCTCTGATTGCTCATAAGACCATAGAGAACCTATCTAGACCATTAAAAGTAATTTAAGCACCTTAATTTTATTAATCACTCCTTAATTACCCTAATTTGGGATTAGTGAATTAAGCATTTGATTAATCTCTGGTTTCGGTAACCCTATTTCCTAATGCTTCACTTAGTACAGTCCTTTAGATATGTTTGATTATTCTAGTATGCCCATTTTTCCTTAATCACCTTAATTGGTTTGAAAATGTGATTAGTGCTAACTAGGCTAATTAGGTTACCAAAACTAAAGATAAGTGTATATCCTACTTTATTAACTAATGTGGAACTCAATAAAATAGACTTGGATCAATTTGGATGAGTAAATCTTAAAATCCCATTTTAACCCTTAAGAGGGGTATTTTAGTCATTTTAACCAAAATGTATTTAAGTACCCTTAAACCTTAGATGTCTCAATTAAAGTAATAATAATCACTCATGTAATGTATTAATATTAATTGCTCAGTTGTATCATCTCAAGAATGAATCTTAGTGTTTAAATCCTAAAATTCCTAAATAAGCTCTTAAGATCTTAAGTGACCTTAAGACCCTTCATAAAAGCCTTAGCTTAATCAATAATAAAGTTGAAGTTTCTAATCCTAGTTATCTTACTAAAGCTTATTCATGAATCATAGTCTTAAAGAAAGTAAAAGCAAAAGCTCCTGTAAAACCCTAAATTTAAATCTTTACTTAAATATAAAGTGATAAAACACTAGATCTTAGATCTTAGATCTTAAACTTTAGATCTTCAAATTGATTTGAATTACCTTGTTTGGGATTCCTTAAGTGAATTATTGTTTAATCCTTTTGAAACCTCCATGTGGGTGTAGGAATAATTCAATCTACAGGATAATATAATTATTCTAAGGATTGAATATAGATCTTAAATTCTTACTTCTTAATTAATTATTTTATCTTATAACTAGTAGAGTGACCTTTCAATTAAGATCTTAGTTTCTAAATCCTTTAGCTTGTAAAATTCCTTATCTTTAATTTGTGTTTTGAGTGTGAACCCTAGATCCTTATTAGGATATTTCCTTGGATTCAGGATCTGAACACCAAAGTAAAGTTTGGATCCAGAATCCTTAATCTTGGTTTACTTAATCAAGATTTGGATTAAGAGAGGAAAATAATAATAATTAAGTTATTGATTCATTTACTTTAATCTTTATAGTCATTAAATGGTTATAAATTAGAACTTGTTATGTTCTAATGTTAACATTAAGGTCCTGAATCTAGGATTATACTCAATAGCTAGATATTGGAGATCCTAAGCTTGTATCTTCTCAGAATAGTTAGTTGGATAGATTAGACAACAACATATATCACATAACTCTAGATTGAGTCTATTTCTTACTTGAATTGATTGCTTTGCACACCTTGAATATTGAGCCTCATTTTTTGAGCATAATAGATAAACTTAGGATATAAAAGATACATCCTAAGTTAGTATTTGAAAAGCATAACATTCATTCAGTACTTTTAGTGCTTTCAATTAGTAGAGTATGTCCTAGCTTAGTCTGCCTCTTCAGTTCTAGCTTTATTATAGAATAGACTTGGACCTAGCTCTGCGGATATTTAGGATGGATACATGTCTTATTCTATAAGTTCAACTCGGACCTAGCTCTGTGGATGCCTAGGATGGATACATGTTGAACTTTCAGTTCAGAGGTCCTGTATGGCCTGTTTATGTTATGGCAGTACTATGTCTTAGGCTTATTTCTACTTCGTTTTAGTTGTTAGTATTTGTTTTGCTTTGCCACATGCTTTAGTGGCCTTTCTTTTAGTGCATGACTTGCTTTGCCACATGTCTCAATGGACTTACTTTTGCTCATTCATGTACATAGTTTACTTTTTCCATATGCCTTAGTGGCCTTTTTCATATTAATCTGCAAGCTTGTATAAATACTCTTATTGCTTAGTATTAAATATTGGCATGTTTAGGATGTTAGAATTATATGTTTATTTTAGCACTTGTGTTCTTTATATACTCAGCATATATCCATGTGATCATAAGCATGTTAGGAGCAGATTTATTTCAGTAGTTATAGTTATTTTGCTTTTAGCCTCACCTTGTTTAAATGCTGCTTTGTATGTTATTTTAACATTTATTTGTTGATTAGCTATAAATAATTATCTTATGGCTATCCCATTCTTTGTAGCCTGTAGTACCTTATAATACTTGCATATTTAAAACCTTTAAATGTGATATCTTAAATATTCAGTTCACTTAAATAACCTAAAATTTACTTAGACATTTGTGATACCGAAAAATGTCAGATTTGGATTTGTTCGTAAGCAGTACTATAGGAGAGGAGCTAGTGCCGGAGGAGGACCTTCCTACTACTATTTAGTTAGATTTACTTTCTTACAGTGAGATTTTGAGAGATCTTTACTTTCATTTAATTCAATTTGTAATAATTAAACTCTGGATCCATTTACTTTTCTACATTTAATCTGAGTTAGTGATTCCTTTAGTCTCTTATACTATATGGTGATGTGGATGTTATATTATATTGTTTATTGCTTCTGCCACTTTGATTTGTATTGATGCATGTTCACATTTCTAGGTGACAAGTCCTTGGCTTAAGACAGGTTAGGTCCTACCTGAATTTACTAAAGTTGGGGATTTGCCACAGTTGGAGCATCGTACTCCTTGAGATTTTGATAATATCATTATTAGCATCACCGCAAGAAAGTACGAGGCCCCACACCCAGAGCCATCTCCCACATGGCTGCAAACTGCCAAGGATGTGAACCCCACTCCAGCCTGTAAAGATGACTAGATCACCTCCAGAAAAGTCATCCACCAGCCACTAAAGAGTCCCCTCATCAAGCTATGGATGTCTCTATACCACATGCCAACCATAGCCTAGCAACATCCAGAATATCGAGTTTGCCCTCTGCACTGTAAAGTCCTCCCCTCTACTGCGGTAGCAAAACTTTATGGCTCTCACCCAAAGAAGATCCTCTCTGCTTACAAAGCTGAGTGTGTCCCGAGTTGCCAGGACTATCCTCCATAGTCGAAGATCTCGGATCCCCAAACCTCCATCCTCAATAAGTCGATAGGCTTTCTGCCATCTCACATAATGCAGACTGCCACCCCCCGCTCCTTCCCAAAAAAGCTTATGAAGGATAGCCTCAATGTCCAACAGGCATGAGTCTGGAATTAGCATCACCAGCATCTAGTAACTCGGGATCATCGCCAAAACTGAACTGATCAAACAAAGTCTGCCTGCACGGGAGAGGTGATGGCTACTCCAGGAACACAGCCTGCAGTGGACCTGCTCAGTGACTGTAGCAAAGTCGGCCTGTCTCAGGGGTCGCCTGATAATAATGACTCCAAGGAATCTAATGTTGTCGTTCCTCCTGTAACTCGGTTGCTTATCAATCATGCGCTTTCGGTACCCCAGTGTCTGATGGCTGAAGACAATCTGTGACCTATGTAAGTTCTCAGACTACCCTATCCAGCTCCCATACTGAACCAAAATTTGCTATACGTCTCAACTTGCTGCTACAGTAGCTAGTGCGAAAAAAACCAGATCATCCGCATTCATCAAGTGAGAGAACACAGGCCCACCACGATCCAACTGGATGCCAATCGGGCACCAAATCTGCTGCTCATGTTTGACTAACATGGACAAAAGCTCAGAGCACAAAATGAATAAGTAAGGGGAGAGAGGGCAACCCTGCCTGAAGCCTCTCTACCCCACTATTCACGGAAGACGGTGCTCGCCAACCAAAACTACAAATCTCAGGGACTCAACGCACTGCTTCACTCAGTCCTTCCACCGTTGTAGAAAGCTGAACCGCTGTAGGACCATACGTAAGCACCCCCACTCTGCCTGGTCATAAGCCTGCTCCATATCCACCTTGATGGCTATGTGCTTCATATCCACCTTGATGGCCATGTGCACCGTGAGGCAGTTCTTGCTGATGCCTCTCCCGAAAACAAAGGCACCCTATTCCTGGGTGATCAGAGAGGGAAGCACCGTGATAAGGCACATGACCAAGATCTTCGCCACCATCTTATAGATAGTATTGTAAAGGCTAATAAGGTGAAACTACCTCAGAGTGGAGGCCCCCTCTTCCTTGGGAAGGAGGACTACTAGAGTATCATGCCATCGCTACGACATCCGCCGACCATCAAATAAATGGTGAACGACCGCCAGAGTATCAGCATGGGCAATCTTCTAGTAACCCATGAAGCAAGTGGGGGTAATCCCATCTATCCCAGGGCAGCGATTGGAGCCAAGGTCCCTCATAGCTGCCTAGATTTTTGTGTCCGTGATCACACATTGGAGTGAGACAGAATCTGCATCACCAATAGTGTGATCTGGAATCAATTGAGGCAATCTCCTATGGGGCAAGTGGTGCCCCACTTCCCCTGGCAGAACTCAAAGAATACATAGTGGATCCATAGCGGGTCAGAAGTTATCTCGCCGGACTCCTCCTATAGTGTAAGGATGGTGTTTGACTTACAATACTATCTCACAAATCGCTGAAACATTGAAGTACATCAACTGCTCCGGGAGAGAGACCATGCCTTGGCGCGCTGCTGCCACCAGCTCGTCAACCTTGTCTCTACCTGAGGGAGCTCCTGAACGGTGGCCCAGAGTAGCTGAACCAGCTTTGGGTCGCCTCCCCTCATAGTAGCCATGTCCTCCTCATGGAGCTACTTCAAGGTCATCGTGAACTCCATCTCTCTCTTCCTCAGGTTCGGGAGCGTGTCCCATCTGCATCTCCACAGTGCCTAGTGCATGTGAGTTATCTTGTGGTTGAGGACTGATGACGGTGAGATGCTAGACGACCGTCCACAGTGCCCGGAACAATCGCACAATTATAGAACCTTTAAACTTTGAACGATGTAGACACACATCATGTAATAACCCAAGTTATTATCTTTGTTAATTAGGACTAATTTCAGTCTTAATTTTGATCATAAGTGTTAATCAAATCATTAGGAGCCATCCCTTAAGTCATAGTCCAAATCAGGAGTTAAATGGATCAAAACCTAATTTTTTTAGAAAATCTAGAAATCTTAAAATTTGACCTATCTAAATTGACTTCAGATAAAAAAATGGACTTCGTCATTACGCTCATTGCTCCCAAATTAGCTAGTAGTGATGTTTTTGTGTCAATTGGAAGTCGTCAAAATTTCGATAAATATTTTAATAATATTTGTATACCCTGAAAATTGGGAAATTAAAATACACGTCGAATTAAAAATCTGATCTCGCTGTTGCGTTCAGCTAGGGGTGAACATTTGAAATTTTTTAAATAAAATTTAGATATTTTATTTGAATATGAAATTAATTAAATTAAATTTATTAAATAATTTTTAATTTACTAACGGCGCCATCCAACGTCGTTCTCCCCGCTGCGCTTCTCCGTCAAGTCGCTCGTCCAGTCTAACGGGAGACTTGAACCGTTCGATCAACCGATCCAACGGCTTAGCATCATCGTTCCATCTCCCCGTCGACTCGCAGCCTTGCGTCGTCTCACCGCGAGCAGCAGCCAACCGCTGCGTGCGGTGGCTTCACAGGCTCCGCCCCAGCCCCCATAAGCCTCAAGGCCCCGACTCAGTGCAAGTGAAGAACCCAAAGGCGACCCGGAGCTATCGGCACGATCACGACCTAAACCCTAATCCTCTCAACCATTCATAAAGGTACGCATCGATCCCTCATCTCAGTCAATGTAATTGCTATATATCAATTTGTATGCCTATTCTGTGATTGAGATGAAGAGATGATTGGATTTGAGAGACGAAATACTAGTCCAATCATTCGAATTTTGCAAGCCGTACATAGTTAAAACTGTTATCTCCCTCGCATTCGAGCCTAGCTCCCTAAGGTTCGCCTTAACCGGCGACTCGGTCACCCTTTGGTGTCTACCCTAAGGGCAATCGAAAGGTCTCGTTCAGACCTTCCCGACGGTAGGTGGGTCGAGCCCCGGCAAAGGCGGGAAGGCCATCGATTTTAGCGCCCTAGGTACTGCCGTGCGGGGTGAGGCGGTCAAGCCGGGGGCGGGTCGGGTGAACCCAAGGCCCGACCCGCGTTTGCTTGGTCCGCGTGGGGATTAATAGGGCCCGCGGCTTGCACTGGTCATATCAGCGTGCGGCACGTGGCGGCCTCTGCCACAGCCGCAGAGGCGAGGCCCACTCGTCCCGTCTCTCAGGCGTGTGGGGCCTGCGGCGCTGCCTCGCCCTCTCGCAAGTCACCCCGCGTCTCGTGTGGGACCCGCCCCGTGGTCCGCGGGCTATCCCTGCCTGCCACGTGGCACGGTGGGCCTGCATGGGTCAATTCTGCATAATAAAAAAAAAAAAAAAATATATATATATATATATATACATATATTATACAAAGACCTTATTAGAGACTTTAGGATGTGGCTATAGATTTATGCATGATATTAAGTTAGCAGTTACGTAATTAGTGATTAGTTAATATTAGTAGTTAGGATTAATAAAAAATATATATATAGCTATATTGTGTGTGTGTGTATATATATATATATATATATATATATATATATATGTATATATATTATTATTAATACACTTATATAATTACTTATAATAGAAAAATATAGATAATTAGTTTAATTAATTAATAATATTTAGCATAATGTTATTAATTACTAATAATGATAATTACTTAAATAATTAATTAATATTATACATTAGTTAATTATATTAATGAAAATCTATAGTTAACTTAAATTCAAACTGTAAGAGAATAATAATTATAAAATTAATTTAAATTAGCAAAAATAATAATTAGTATTTTTCTAATTATTAAAAACACAGAATAATTAGGAATAATTAATATTAATTGATTAATATAATTAATCTTAAAAAACCTCATAACTTTAAAAAAAAAATTAGTCTAAACATATTTAATATATATCTCATTTTACTCAGAAAAATAAAATGGATCAAATGACGCTAATCAAAAAATTCGATCAGGGGTATATTTAACTTAGTGACATTTTAGGTCCTAATCAAACCCTCACAACTTGTAACCTAGTTATCCAAACATATGTAATATAGGTCTTAAAATACTCAAGAGAATAGCCCCATCATTATAGAAGTATTAGTTTCCCTATTTGGAGCTTAGTTTGAAAAGTGACATTTAAGACCCTCACCTAAAAATGACTAAAATGCTCATAGTCTTCAATTGAACATAACTTAGTTAATTCAACTCCAAATTCAAAAATTCAAAGTACTATATAGCCTAGGATTTTAGTATTATCAATAAACTGAAATAATATTTAGGATCTGAACTCTACAAATTAAAAAATGACCAAATTACCCATAACCCGAGATAGGTCATAACTAGACCATTTGACATCCAAATTAGGTTTACTTCATGTTAAAGCACTCAGTATACTATAGGAAGCTATGAAAATTAAGTTTGCTAAATTTGAACCTCAAATGAAAAAGTATAGTTTTTGTCCCATTTAACTCTTAAAAATTATTGAATTGCCCTGAATATTTAAAACCTCCATAACTTAGTCATTTGACCTAAGAATTTAGTGTTCTTAGATTCTATGGAATCATTGAGCAGCAACCTTCAGTAAACTGCACAAAAATTTAGAATCCAAAAAGTGTAAATTACTAAAATACCCCTTAGGTCAAAAACTTTAGTTTTGATCTATAGGACCCGTTTCTTATCTAAATTGAGGTAATTATTGTCTATCTTCACATTTGACTGTAAGGAATCATTTGACAGTAACAAATTTTAGATTACAACCTTAATTCAAAAAGTAGCTTTTTGAACCTTTAACTAGGGGCAAAATGATCATTTTGCCCAAAATTAAAGATAAGCATCTTTAATTCCTAATTAATCTTTTTTATCCATAAAGTCAATATTTAAATGGTACAAGAACCTTCTAAGTAAATAAAATCAGTATTTAGGTCAAAATTGTAAAATCTCAAAATATCTTTAAGTCTTTTCCTAGGACTTTACACCTTATAGTAGGACTATTCCTAAGATGAGGGCTTGATCATAGGATGGATTTTATTCATTGAATAATGGGGTTATTCAATAAATGAATACTTGGTTTTATTAGTTTCTAGAATTTTTAATTTAATTTTTATTATTTTATCTTTCAACCTTAGATTTAGAATAGAAGAATCATCCTATTAAATTTAATTTTACTTAATAGGATTTACCTTAATTATTAGTTCATATTTAGATTGAAACTTAGATTTTAAGACTTACCTTTGGGATTATAGGATTAAGCTCAATCTTGTAGTGTTTAATCCATAATCTCTAGCTTTGTAGATTGTGGTCAGCCTATAGTTTAGAATGTCAAAAATCAATAATTAGGTCGTTATGATTTCTTATTTAACTTACATAGTCATCATTGACTAATCATATTAGGGCTTAGCTAGTCCTAATATTTTGTAACCTATAAGGATGTACTTCTAAGTTACACTCGATAGTAAGAATTAGAGATCTTGAACTTGTGTAACTTAAAATCGTTAGAATGGTTTAATTATACAACAATATTGTCACCATGCTAGAAGAGTCCCTTGCTTACTAATTGATTTTGTGCTACGCATTACTTATATTTTGTGCTTACTTTCTTGGATATGTTATATAAGAAAACATTATTGCATGAAAATAAAAACTTGGAATATTAGGAAAACATTTATATTTGGGTTTAGTTCATGGTAGATTATAGTGCACATTTACTCCAATGGATAGGGGTAAGGAGAGATCAAGATGCTTAACATTACTTATTGAGTAGTGCGTGTTAAGCTTGGAACCTGCTCAGTCTTTTAGATGTGCGTGACTCCTTAGCCATTTCTAAAATTGTCCATAAAAACAAAAGTAAATAACTAAGAGATATTCGCCTAGTATTATCTACTTCTTTAGTTTTGCTTTACTGTTTGCCCTATCCCAGAAAGGCCATGGGAATTTCTGTCTGCCATTACCCAGAAAGGCCATGGGAATATATTGAGCTAGATTGGCCAATTCTTATTGATATGGCAATTATACGTTCTTTTTATTTTTCAGCTTATTGTTTATTATGTTGATGATGCATGTTAATTTAGTTAGCTGTATTTTTCCTATCTTACTTGGTCACTTGTGTAGATATATATATATGATGCTAGACTTTTTTGCTTACTATATGTACCACCTTCAAATTTTTTGTTTTTAAATTAGCATATATCATATGATCATCAGCATATTTAGGTTTAAACTTTTCTTTTAGTACTTTTGCTTACTGTATTATATATGTGTGCCCTACCTTATTTACTTTACTTGAGGTGTGCTTTTGGCTCAATTCTTACTTAGTTATAAATAATACATTTATAACTTATCCTGTATTCCTTTTATACTTTTGCTCGTATACTAGATAGATATTTCATTTTGTTTAGAGTAAAATGATGATGTTAATAAATGCCTAATAAATTTCTTACTTAAAATATACTTAGATAATTTGTCTAATAATATTTTCTTTTATTGGCTAGGGCCCTGGCATTGTGAAACCGACAATGGCAGATCTTGATCAATTTGAGGATCCTGTGCTTGAGGAGGAAACTTTCTTAGAGGAGGCGCAACAGCTTGGAACAGGGGATATTCAGCTGCCTTTTCTTATATTGTGAGGATGAGAGTCTTTTGATTCATTTTTAGTCTTTTAAACTTTAATTAAAATGTTATAATAATATAGGTAATCGTGACTGTGTTTACTTTCTGCACTTTATTATTTACTGAGCTATCTTTTATTTCTTACTTGATGTATGGTGAATAGATATAATGTTTACTTCTTATTGCTTTCGCACTCTGTATGTATAATGGACTTAGTGACTGATCATCAAATTCATTCTGTGCACATCCTTCTCTTAATAGTGGATTGTGGATCTTACCTAATCCAATGATAAGTGAGGGATTTGCCAGAGTGGCACACCACCCCTGGAATCTAATCTTATGGACCCGGGGGCAGGGCACCACACATCATCTTCATCCAAAATAATCTCTCCATGAGCTCCAATGTAATCTTGCTGATCACCGGCATCGATACAAGGAACAATTTTGGGTTTGACCTGAGCATTCACTCTTTGCTCTTGTGGCTGCGGTATAGTTTGTGGCTACGGTGTAGAAGTGGTGTTCTATTGAATACCTTGAAGATTTTCTTCATGAAAAAACTACGAGCTTTCTCTTGAGAGGAAATCAATTTCTTGTTGAAAATTAACGTTATAGCCCTCAAAAAATACTACCTGCACAACTTCCATGAATTTAGAAGAAGAAGGAGAGTCCTGCAAACCTCTTGATGTATCGGCACTATATTTTCTTGAGATTCCTGCAGCAATTGTGGTGGCTGAAGCTTTTGCTACCATGAATTTGAGTAGCACACCTTCTTCATGAGGGATGTCGGTAAGGGGGAGAGAAGATTTAGGGGATGGGAGCCCTATCACCATGCCATCATGAGTTGCTTCTGCTATATAAGAGATCCCTTCTCCTCTCAGCCTAGCCACCGTATAGTCGCAAGGCTAAAACATAAATGAATTGACAGAAGGGAACCACCAGGAGTGGAGCTTGCGGCTTAATTTGACTCAACATGGGGAAACTTACCAGATCAAAACATAGTAAGGATTGATAGACTAAGAGCTCTTTATTGATTCTATGGGTGGTGGTGCAGGGCCATTCTTAGTTGGTGGAGTGATTTGCTTGGTTAATTCTCTTAACGAATGAGACCTCAGCCTACTAACTAGCTATGCAAAGTTCATTCTGTGCAGCCAGCTTTTTAGAGGGACTATAGCTGTTTGGGCCATCAAAGTTTGAAGCAAGAATAGGTCTGTGATACCCTTAGATGTTCTGGGCCACATGCACGCTACACTAATGTATTCAATGAGTACATATGCTTAGCCGTTAGGCCTGATTAATCCTTAGAAAATTTTATCATGATGGGGATAGATCATTGCAATTGTTGTCCTTCAACAAGGAATTCTTCGTAAGCGTGAGTCATCATCTCGCGTTGACTACATCCCTAGCCTTTGTACTCACCACCCCTCCCTCCTACCGATTGAATGGTCTGACGAAGTGTTCAGATCATAGGGATGATGGAGGTTCACTGCCCGCGACTCTGCGCGAGGCTAAATGAACCTTAACATTTAGAGAGAGGAGAAGTCGTAACAAAGTTTATGTAGGTGAACATGCTGAAGGATCATTGTCGAGATCGAGAAAGCATTTTGAGCAAATCGGATAACTCTTGAACCATGCGGCGGCCCGTCTGGCGCTAACGAGCAGCAGCGGCCCGAGCCGGCACCCCCTCCGAGGAGAAAGCGGCACGCACAGGCTGAACTTAAAGTGGTGCAGTGCCGCGCCAAGGGAATGTGTTTGTGCATGATTCTACGAACGGGCTTCATGATGTGGGTGCCGCTGCGCTCCAAAAGGACTAGCATGACTCTCGGCATTGGATATATCGGCTCTTGCATCTTTGAAGAGCACAGCAAAATGTAAAAGTTGCGTTTGAGTTCAATCGACCAAGGTCATGCCCACCTGGGCATCCAGCATTACGTTGCTCAGCGCCCGAGCGCACGTCACCGGCACGAATGCTCAGACTGGGTCCTGGCGCTCGCTGGCGTGGCAGGCTGAAGTGTGAGTTGTGCCGCCATTGCTATGGCTGCGTCTGACAAGGGTGGGAGGAAATGTTTCTTGCCTCGGATATTTGTCTTGTGCCACAGCCCACTGGGGCAGCTTGCTCTCTCAAGATCCCAAATCCCTGTGCTGAATGTCCGCGACGGCTAGAAATACGACCCCATGATGGGCGGGGCGACCCGCTGAGTCTTAGCATATCAATAAGTGGATGAGAAGAAACTTACCAGAATTCGCCTAGTAATAGCAAGCAAACTGGGAGTGGCCCAGCGTGGGAATCGGGCTGCCGTGCTGCATTCTGAATTGAGTATGGAGAAGCATCCATAGTGATGGACCGGGCCCATGTACTTTGGAAGGGGGTGTTGGGGAGATTGAGAGCCCCGTTTAGCCCGAACCCTGCCGCAACATGAGGCGATGTCAGCGAGTCATGTTGTTTGGGAATGCAGCCCTAATCAGGTGATAAATGCCATTCAAGGCTAAATATGAGTGTGAGTGTAACAACTATAATGTTGTTACCCATCATTTAGTAACCTAATTGTCTCCAAACCCCTTCTATTACGCTTATAATTATGTTAGGAGTTTCCACCTCAAATTTTGTGCGATTTGGAGACCGTTCAACAATTTCCAATATTTCCTAGTTTTCTGATAATTCTGAAATTACCTAAATTATTTAGAGCTCAGAATAAAAAATGGAGTTCACAATTGGACTTACCACACCCAAATTAGTAATGATGATATTTTGGAAGTATTTGGGAGTCATCAAATTTATTGCAAATATTTTAATACTCAGAAAAATAGGTTAATTAAATAGATATCTGATCAAAAATCAGATCGCATTTTTAAATTCCTCACCCATCATATAGGTAAGGGTGAAAATTTAGGATTTTCCGGAGTGCATTTGAGTTCTTAAGAAAAATGATTAAATAAATTGATTTATTAGCTAATTAAACATTCATTTGATTAAATTAATATGTGTATATATAATTATAATATACATGTTATTTGAATAAATTCCAAAACAACTAAATTTTAAATGGCGAGGGTTCGCCGTAATATGCGAAACACGGAACACCTGTGAAAAGCAGTAAGAATATTTCGTCCATCCTCCTGATAATCGGACCGTTGGATTTAATCAAAAGCATCCATGGCCTGATGATATTACTTACTTACAACAGACACGAAGAGAAATCCACCATGAGATTAAATTTAAGCTTGATCACACATATCAAACGGCCCTCATTTCCTTACTGTACGTCTTCTTCCCCCCGTTGCTAGAGTACTCTGCCGAAGGGAGAGGAGTGGCGTCCGATATGCAAAGAGCACAACTGGCTTTTCACATTTGGTGTTTAGTCCTCTTATATGATTTTTGCATTTTTCTTATTTTATTTGGAAACTTCAAAATCCTTTCGAAAGCTGTGCTGCCAAGCTGCTATTCAGTGATCCCTCCTTGTGAATCCTCCAAATCATCCAAACCCTAATAACACAACACGTCACAGACAGGTACCTATACATTCTTCTTTCCTTTGATTGTGAGGTCAACACTTCAGAAAAAAAAAATTCTTCATTCATCCATTCTCTTGCTAAAGAATTGTGCTGCTAATTTTACCTATGTTAATTAGGGGTCCTGAAATGTCTTCAAGTGTTCATTTCTATTTCTGCTTAATCATTCTATGAACGCTATGCAATGTGAGAGTATTTTATGAATTTCTTATACGAATCTTTTACTTGATTCTATGAATCCATTTTGAGCTCTGCTTGCTTGCCTTTTTTTTTTTTTTTTTTTTAGCAATTTTGAACCTTTCTAATCTTAAATCAAAGGGTTTTATCATGTACACTATCTTCGTATGCTACTCATAAAGAAATCATTCAGTTGTTATATGACAAATTCCATTTCCTATTGCTAGCTTAGCTAAGCTTGACTGATGTTTCAGTATGAATTTCTTTTTCTCAATTTAATTGAATCGTAGTAATTCATGTTTGGAACTTCTATTTTATGCTTCGTTTTACATCATTCTTACTTGTTCGAACATTACTTAGTATCTGAAAGGAAATAAGCAAATTAATTTTAAGGAAAAGATCAATAAATCTCAATCCTAAACTCATTTTGTAAATGCTATTTGTTCGAATTTAATTTATTTTCTTAGTCTTGCATCTTAAACATCAATTATTATAGAACAATTGATATATCACATATTATAAAAATTGATCATTAGGATAGATTTTGATTTATTACCTATTTGTGTTAGTTCAATGAAGGATCGTAGGATTTAGATTTAGGGCATCAATTTCATATGCCTAGAGGTTAACCATAAAGGAATAATTTGGCTTAAACGATAGGTCGTATACTATTGTTTCATTTAAAGTATAAACTGATGGATATCATGTCACATAGAGCCATTGAAGCGATGTCCTAACTTCTTAGAACACGGTATTTGTCAGTCAGGGAAGACAAAGGTCGAGCAACCGTTCATTTAATTGGCCGGTTTAATTTAATCTTACCGCGCCTTTTACTTGGCGTGATGTGGCATGTGAAGGAAGATGCGTCTCTACCAACAATGCCATTTTGAATAGTAACGGTTAACTAATTTTGTTAACGGAAAGAGAAAAAACTTATAATTATATAAGTAATATTAATTTATGTAAACTTAAATTAATTATAATTTATAAAATATTTATCCAATGCATGCAATATAATATATTATTTGATTGTAAAAATGTATAGAATAATAATACGATATTTAATTATAGTTTTAATGATTAATTTATTTAATCATTATTTTACGTTTAATTAAATCATTCTAATTTAAATTCCAATATTCTAAGTAGCATAATTTGATCATTTAATATCCAAATTAAAAGATCAAATAGTTCATTTCACTCACAAAATGTGAGGAACAATAATATGAGATCAAACATAGGTTTTGAATCGCAGATCTCCTAATGACATTTTAAGCCTAATTAAGACCCCTCCAAACACTAGAAAATTAAATGTTGTCCAATTTTAGCATAATTAGTGTCATTTTACTCCTTAGGATATAAGGATCACATTGACATGTATAACATATCATTTGGACATTTTAGGTATTTTGCTCTTAAATTTAAATTAAATAATTATTTCCTTATTTTCATAAATGCTTATTTTAGGATGTGTGAATCCTATGATAGCAAACTTGTTTCATTTATTATCTCCCATACAGTTTTAATTTTTATGTTTAAATCTTATTTTTTATAGAAGTGATGATTGGAATTATTTAATGCTTACTTAAGTTATTATCCTTCCATTGTAGAATTACTTAGGAATGATTTGAATTGAATAGAATGCATGTATCATCTCAAGTTGGATAACTCAAAATGTTATTAATAGTTCTTATATTAGTGCAAATTATAGATTGGAAATGCTTAGAACTTCTATAATTGATCATTTTCATATTTAGAATAAATTGTATAAGATTATTTAAGTTAGAATTATCTTTATCATTGTAGATAGTTCTCATTAGTTATGCACTGTGAATATTGTGAATTTAACTTGAATAATTGCATATTATATGTAGAGTTTAATTCATCCATATAAAATATACTTCATATGGAGTTTATATTAGTTTACTAGACTTGAATGTATTGTTACATTTCATGTAATGAGAATGTAAAGTTATATGTAAATTATTTATGTTGAAACTTGATTAGAATTAGTGTCATGTGCTAAAATTAAATTAATGATAGTTCTTTAATGAGTTATTCCTTCCTTTCATCTTATAGTAAATAGATGAACTATAAAATTGTCTTATGCCTTATGTCAATTGGTGAATGTTATATTCATATATTAGAATGTAGTTTCAATTACTTATCTCATGCTAGGATTAATTTGGAATAAGCTTCATATCAAATAGATTAATTTAATATTAGCTTTATATTATTGATCTTTCCAATTAATCTTCCAAATGAATGGAAGACTTGCATGTTAATGTTCTATGTGTTTCTTTTAGAGCAAATACAATAGATTTCATATCAAAAATATTAGAATTAGAATTACATTCTTATATCTCTACATGTTACTACTTCTCCTTTAGTTGTATGTTGATTAACTTGAGAATTCTTCAACTTCTTTATGTTATGATTAGCTTAACACTTTTAATTGCTAAGTTAAAGTTATTTAAAAGAATTCATGATTAGACTAGTGCTCAAATAATCACTTAGATGATTTGCACATATCTTCATAGTCTTTAACCTTATAATTTAGTTCTCAATTGATTTAAACTTGAGATCCATAGTTTCCTTTCATGATATGAACAAGTTAATAGATTTCCATTTCCCTGTAACCATAAATGAATTATTGCTTGTAGGATATAATATATTTCTTTCTTTATATTCAAATGCTCAACATCAATTAATCTTAAATAACTTCCTGATTGAAATGATTTGATACTTTCCAACTTGTAGGTAACTAGATGAAGCTAATAGAATTTCATTTAGCTTATACTTTCTTTAACTTAAAAAGCTATAAATATTACTCTTCCTTACTCATTTTTTTAATCTTTAATCATTAATCTATTTAATTTGATTAGTTTAGGACTAGTGTAGGATGAATCTCAATTACTTAAAAATACTATTTTCAAAACTTCTTTTTCTTCTACTATTACTTATAACTAACTTAAAAGATGAATATCTATAAGTCAATTAGGAGCTCAATTAATTCCAATTATTAAGTAAATCATTAAAATTTAGATAATAAAAGGATATCACATAGTTTACAATTATTGAAATTTTTTGAATGCTTGCTTAGCTTTGAGCTTTTTTTTTTTAACATTCATACAAGATCATTGTGCATAAATAAAACTTTCATAAAAATTGATGGGGAATGCATTATGGCAATTTGAACAAGAAAGATAGTGCTCATAATAGGACTTCACATTTTAGAGAGTGTAAATGTGAATATTCAACCCCCCCACTGTATATATAGTTGGGCAGACATGCTTAACTCCTCATCCCATTCTGTTGAACACTATGCAGAATGAGATAGCTTATAAATATGACATCAACTTATAATATAAGACTTCTTTTACAATCTTATTGATTGTAAGATATCTTCATAACAATTTAGTTATGCTTATTTTTCATGATCCTAGGCAATGTTTATCTTAGACCAAGAGTCTAAGATACTTCTTTACCTTCTATGCTTTACACTCTCTATTTTCAGTATTGTATTTTGCTTAGTTATAGTTCATTTAAATACAATGTATGCTGCTTAATTTTATTTAATGCTTCACTGTATTTCATTGATTATTTAGCATAAATTTTATTGAACATGTATTACTTTTATTTCATTTACTTTAAATGCACATAGTAATTTCTAACCTTTTAGGATGCTTTTCCATTATCATTTTAGGATGCAGGCTAGGACTTATATACAAGTGAGTATTCTTACTCAACTTATTTCATACTTCTTTACAATTATGTTTACTTCCTTTTTCCTTACTTGATAGCTTTTATAGCTATGTTGCTTAGTTTAAATATAAATTATGCTTAATGAGATTTATTAACTTATAACATAGCTAATCTTAAAATGTGCATAGATTGTTTTGTCTAACTATACTTTTCTTTTATTAGCTTGCCCTATCATATTTAAATACCAAAATATGATAGATCAAGAGCTCTTTGATACAGGTAATGCAGATCCTGGTGCTTGAAGAGCTTATAAAATGAATGGCTTCTGCTTATTATTTAAATTTTCTTGCACTTTTAGCTTAAGTAAGAGAATGATTGTATTCTCTCTTACTTTTTCTCTTAAATGGTTTTGTAATAATCAAACTATAAACTACTTGAGTTAATTCTTGTACCTATCCTTAACTATCTATATTATGATTACTTATTTTGTAATTGCTTGGGTTAAATGAGTGGACTATATTAATTACTTTTATTGTTTATACTTGCAATGTTTCTTGTACCTCCTATTGCTATTCTTTGCAAATTTACTTTAACTTAACATTTGCTCATAAAGAGACTTGGCCACTTAGCATCTATATTTAATTAGTTTTCTTCTAATTGAGTATTGGGTGCTAAGGTAACATCCCAATGTTGGACAAATCTTCTATCCAATATTGGGGTCGTGACAGTTGGTATTAGAGGCAAGGTTGAGAATGTTTTAAATGATATATCCACTCATCCAAGATAACAACACAAAAAGATAAAAATACTTAAAGAAAGTCACCTTAGGAAAGTGAATGAACTTCAAATTCAATAACTGATCTTATTATTATTTGAATTTAAGTAGCTGATTCTAATATAAAAAAAAATCTAGAGTCTGAACTAGAATACATTCTTAACTCCTTTAATATTCACTTATGATTTGTAGCTTCCATTTTATTACTAATTTTGTGTACTCTTTCTTAGTACTACAAATTTTTAAAGAGGGAGTTTTCCTTCTATTTGAATCTGAATCAACTGACTCTCAGATGAAGAATCCAGAGTCAGAGTTAAGACAGTACACAAGAGAGTTCTTTCTGTATAGGAAAGATGACCACAACTTTGGCTCGATGTATGGATGCCTCTACTTAGAAGTGTCTAATGCTGAAGGTGAAGTGCTTGTTAAAATATTAAAGTACTGGCATGTTCAGGGGAGACTGCATCCCTTAGTTAGCTAGGGAGTGGCTTTTAAGGGTCTCTGATATCTTTATTGCCATAAGGTGCCCTGATCACATATGACTTCAAATATTAGATTAGTTCTTCGACAACTATGCCCAAGATTGGTGGGTTCATGCCCACATCATCCTTATTCGAGTTAGAAGATGCCTTCATTATACCCCTATATATTGATTTTGAATTCATGTTTTATAATAAATTCTATAAATGAATAATTAGTTTATTTTCAAATGACTTTCATAGTAGTTTGTATATTGTAGTTGCTATTTCTTTTCTATTATAAGTACTTTTCTTAATGTATCTCGAATTTTGAATGTTAGTGATAAGTTTCCCTTTCTATTTATTTTGAATTCATATTCTTTTCATTATTTAATAGAATCAATCTAGATCAAGAAGATCTGTCTTTTTTATTGTAAAGGATGCTGAACCTAGTACCCCATGTCTACAAGAATAGATGAGGCAAATTATGGGTTTATTCAAGATAATGATTGAGGCCCAAACAAGGGCTGCTAAGAGAATATATTCCACAAGAAATCCTTCTCACCCATCCCCTGCTTCTCCTTTCTTCTCTCCCATCCTACCACAATCTTTACAAGTCCCACTTTGTAACAACCCTGGGTTGTTACTTAGCTTTATTTTAGCTTAATTCTATCCTAACTATTATTTCATTGACTTCATCTAGCCATTAGAACCAATTCTCGGAGATTTTGAGTGATTCAGAGCTCAATCAAATAATTGGAATATTTTAATAATTTTTAATTAAGGGAAAATTGAGATATTTAGTTTGACCTTGAAATCAAAGTCCAACATCGCCATTACGATCGTCACCCCCAAATTAGCTTGGGGTGATATTTTGGACGTATTTGGAAGTCGTCGAATTTTATCAAATATTTAATATATTTAATTAATTAGAAAATAAGAAAAATAAATTGTCATTGAAATCAAAATCCAATTTCGCCATTTCGTTCCTCACTCCCAGATTAACTTGGGGTGAATTTTTGAGATATTTCGGAGCACATTTATAAAACCCGATTTTTCTTTATGATTAAATTAATTAAATAAAGCAATTTTAAAAATTAGAATTTTTAGCTTTTTCCTCCTTCTTCCCTGGCTGGGACCCACAGCCATCCAATCCCTATTCCAATTCTGAGCCTCCTTTCCCCTCTACCCCCTGCTGTGCTCAGCTTAGCATGCCCCTTTATCTCCTACCAATCCCTCCCTATCTCACCAAGTGGGATGGGACAACTCAGGCCCATCCTATTCCATGGTAGGCAGTCCTCCATTAAAAGAGCATTTAGCTTCTCAGCTCCATTTCCCCTATCTTTTTTGCCCAACTGAATCCCCCATTGTGGTACTTGCTGAAAAAAGAATCTTTCAAGCTCTCAAGCCTCTCTTAGCAAATTTATCATTGTCAAAGCCTAAGGTACCCACTTTCCCTCTATTGGTTAATCCAATGGCTATTCTATTTTGTTCATATACTCATTTGTATATCTAAGAATCTGTGTTATCTTAGTTGTATATTTATGAATCTATATTTAAGATATAGAAGCTCATTAAGAATCTATAAATGATAGGGAAAGATTATAAATCTACAAATACTGAATTTCTGTACACCTAGTCTCTTAACTCCATTGTTCACATTGATAACATAATTTCTTAGTGCCGATTTGGGTACCATCGGTATATGGCACTACACGTGAAATGCTCTATGTTGAGAGTATTTGAGCTTGAAAGATGACTCATTGTGATTTTCGCATAGGCTAAATCACCGTCGGGCACTGCAGCGCACCGCAGCGCCCAAAATTCAAAATCGGGTCCGCCGAAGTGCGCCATGGCGTGCTACCACGTGCCACAAAGTTCCACAGGGTTCGGATTTGAGTTGAGTCTGCTATAATCCACCGCAGTGAGCCATCGCATCGTAAACAGCTGCAGCGCACTTTATAATGCCGGAGCGCCTGGCTTTCGACCAGAAAGTGCTACAACGGGCCGTATCGCCCATAACTGTCCGAATTATTCTAGAACCAGCTGAAATAGTCAAAACTTTACAATTTTTAAATTTTAAGGACCCTAAGACCTTAGTTTATGTAAAATTAAGCATTGTACATAATTGTATGTTAGTTTTAAATTGCGTTTTGACCCCCCCCTTCAAGAAAATAGACCCTAGTGTTGAAATGACTATAACTTGGTCATTTGGACTCCAAATTAAGAAATTCAAGATGCTAACTAGGTTAGAAATTCAATTCCAATAGTTGACTACTAGAAACTCTAGGTTGACAAAAATACCCCTAACCCTAATTTGGTCATAACTTGGCCAAATGAGGTTCAATTTGGGTCTACTCCCAATTAAAGTATTCAGTGTGACATAGGGAAGCTATTGCCACTTGAGTTTGCTGAATTTAGATCTCAAATGGGAAAATAAGCATTTTGATCCCTCTTAATGCTAAAAATGACATATTTACCCCTAAACTTAGAACACTCATAACTAATGCATTAGACATCAGAATTTAGTGTTCTTAGACTCTATAAAATCCTTGGACAATAGACAATAATAAACTAACTGTACTTTTAGACTTTGATAAGTGAAACTACTAAAATAGCCTTATAGGTTAGTATCCTTAAATTTGACCAGTATGACTTAATAATTGTCCAAATTTGGTATACTTATTATCAATATTCATGTTAGACAGTAAGGGATCATTTGTCAAAAAGAAAATTCAATTTAGAACCCTAAATCAAAATGTAGCTTTTTGGACCCTTAATTAGGGGAAAAATTGTCATTTTGCCTAAAATTTAGGTTATCTTGTTAACTCTTAAAATATCTCTTAAATCATAAAAAATAGTAATAAAATTGATTTAGAATCAATTTAAGTCTTAAATCCCATAATTTGGATAATTTGTCAAACATCCTAATTTAGGCTTGAAAGGCTCTAAGTAAAGATAATATGCCTTACTTAGCTAAAATTATTTCTTACCTTCCCTAATTAAATAAAAACAACAAATTAAGTTAAATTGAAATAAATTTCAATCAATTCTTAAAATCTCTCCAAGTCTTTTATTAGGAGCTTCGTAGGATCTACACTTCACCTTAGGACCTTTTCTTTAAGATTAGGAATATATGATAGGTTAGATTTCATTCATTGAGTAAGTGGGTTATTCAATGAATAGAACTTTGGTTTTATTAGTTTCCAGATTTTCATGCTTTAATTATGATTATTTTATCTTTTAATTTTATATTAAGACTAGGGGATTCATTCTATTAAGATTTGATTTTGCTTGATAGGATTTGCCTTAATCATTAGTTGACAAATTAGATTTAAACCATAGTCCTTAAGTATTACCTTGAGATTATGTGATTAACTCCAATTCATGGTGTTGAATGCATAATTCCTAATTTTAGTAGATCTTGATTAGATCTTAGTTTAGAACGTCTAAATTCATCAATTAGGACGTAATAATTTCATATTTAACTTACAGTCATTATTGATTGGAATTAAATTAGAACCTGACCAGTTATAATTACTTTTAACTTATAAAGCTGTGCTTCTAAGTTATGCTTGATAGTAGAAATTAGAGATCCTGAAGTTATGTAACTTAGAATAGTTAGAATGATTTAATAGATAACAACTGATGCCACCTTATGTAGTAGAGTCCCTTGCTCACTATTGTTCTACTTGTACTTTCGCATTCCTTGTATTTTGTACCTTATTCTTTGAACATATCATTCAAGATAATGTTGTTGCATGAAATGAAAATATAGAATATTAGAATAACATTTGCATTGAGTTCAATTACTTTTTGATCTGGTGCATTTTACCCTACTGGACATGGGTAAGGAGAAATAAGGAGTACTTGGCATTACTCATTGAGGAGTGTTGTGCTAAGTTTGGAACCCGTATAGTCTTGCAGACGTGCTTGAATCCTTAGCTTCTTTTGGACATGTACACATAAGTAAAAGTAAAACAACTAAAATATTTATGCATTTGTGAATACTGCCTATTCAGTTCAGTTTCAGTTATGTTATTTCTGGCCAAGCCTCAGATGACGCTAAGTATATTTTGTCGCCTTAGCCTCTACTTTGACGCTAAGAATCCTTTTGATATCAGTAAGCTAGATTAGCCCTCTTCTGATATGGTAGTACTTACATACCTATTTATTTTTTTCTATTTGTTATTTACTATTTATTGTTCGTTATTTCCTATTTACTATCGTACTTAACTTTAGTCCACCTTGCTTTACTTGTAAATTATAGGATGCTAGACCTTTGTTGCTTACTTATATGTACCATTGTTAGACTAATTTCTCTTAAATCAGCATATGTCATATGATCATCAGCATGTTTAGGACTAGATTTTTCTTTCAGTACTTTTTCTTACTGTATTATATATGTATGCCTATCCTTGCTTAGTTTACTTAAGGTGTGCATACATGTATTTTATAAATGATGTGTTTATAACTTATCCTTCTCCTTTGTATGCTTATTGCACCCTTACGCTTTACTTATTTTTATAGTCTAAGTAAAATAGTGATATCATAAAGCTCATGAATTATTAACAGCCTAGAATATACTTAGATAATATGTCTAATTAGATTTTCTTTTCTTTGGCTAGGGCCATATCATTCTGAAACCAATAATGGTAGATTCTGAGTTATTCGAGGTAGTCAAGCCTTATGAAGATCAGATTTAGGAGGAGGAGCGTATTGCCGCTGAAGATCCTTAGCTTAGCTCCCTTTTATTTTGTAAGGATGAGAGCTTTATCTTTTTCATTTAAACTTAATTAATTTTGTAATAATACTAGTACAATCTGACTATGTTTTCCTTACTATACTATTTATTCTGAGTTGTATGCTGCATTATTCTCTATTTATTATGGTAAAATGGATGAATGTTTACTTTACCTTGCTTTCGCACTCTGATTCAGTATTTGCTTAGTGACTGATTAACATAACATGTATGTATTCGCTTATCTCTCCCTTACTAGTGGAATAGAGTTTACACCTAATCCAATGTTAAGTGAGGAGTTTTCCAAAGTGACTCCCCACCCCTTAGCTTAATCTTATAAATTAAGGGATGGGGCACCACACACTTCCTTCTTATCTTTCCTTACCAGAAACTTCTGCTCCTACTTCAAAGGCAGTTCCTACTCCATTACCACCTACTTCAGGCCTGTTAGTTAATGCCTTTATCCTAGATTTTCTATGCTTAACCCCTCCTACTTTTAATGGCCAAGCCTTACCAACGGATGCAGCAAATTGGCTTAGTACAGTAGAGAAGCTCGTGAGAAGCATAAAGTGTCTAGAGAGTGAGAATATAAGATTAACCACTCACCTTTTTAAGGAAGAGGCAGAATTCTAGTAGGATAGTGAGTTGAAGACTCACTTTTCTGATTCATGTTTAGAAGATATTCCTTAGGAGGAATTTGAACAAGTGTTTAAGGATGAGTTCATTCCTCATTCTGCTCGTACATTAATAGAAGATGATTTCATGCAGTTGACACAAGGAAATCATACAGTTCATGAATATGAAGTAGAATTTATAAAATACTCTCATTTTGCACTAGAAATAGTATGCACTGAAGTGGCAAGGTGCAGTCATTTCTTGAAAGCCTTAAGGAACTCAATTAAGGGTCATCTAATGTCCTTACATCACGATAATTTCCCAAAGCTGTTAGAGGGTGTAAAAATGATCGAGCACCTCCAAGCTCAATTTGAGATACAAAAATGACCTCATCCTGCACCACAATGCCAAGATTCTTACAAAAGGAGTTGTGCTCAAGGTCCGAAAGCCTTCCAAATGTTAAAGGGTAATGAGCAGCAAGTATGGCAAGTGCTACCACACAGGGAATAGGTGTTATATATGTGATATAACTAATCATTATTATCAATATTACCATGCGGCTTAGACTATTGACTGAATGAAGATTAATCATCAATAGCAAGTGTAGAATCCCACTCCCTATAGCACTAAGGCCCTTCTCTCTGCTCTTATGCCCCATCTTACAGGCTAAAACTTCCATGGTAATAAGAAAGCCTCTACTCAAACCCAAAGGTATGAGCAGGGTAATTATACTAACAAGGGCAAGGCTGTTGTGCAATCCTCAACCATACCCAGAGTGTATGCTCTCTCAGCTTCCATTGCTAAGGATGGAAGGGATGTTGTAACTGACACATTTTACATTTAAGGATTTAATTTCATGAATATCATTTTCAGTATGATTATTTTCTTCTATTTCTTGCTTTTAATTCCAAATGTAGCTATTGAATTTTTCTTTTCCTTCCTATTATAGGAACACTATTAATTAAGAATCAGTTGTGTGAAACTCTTTTTGAGATAGGAGCTAGTCACTCCTTTATATCAGAGAGTTGTGCATTTTCCCTAAAGTTTCAAACTTTTAGCATGGGTAATGCATTAAAAGTGTAGATGCCATCAGGTGCTAAAATGATAGAAAAAAGATTTTGTTTGGTAGACATCCCAGTCAGCAATCAACTCTTTCTTTCCAAACTTATTATTATGCCGATTACCAATTTCAACATAATTTTAGGAATGGATTGGCTGAAGAAATTCAATGCTATAATAGATTGCTATAGAAAGAAAGTTTCCCATCAAGTAGGGAGAAAACCAAAAGTCTTTGTAGGCAAGCTTGGCCTAATGGCATCATTAATAAATGCACGTGAAGCCAAGTGCATAATTAGTAAAGGATGCTTTGCTGTGTTAGTAACTTTAATTAGTGAAGAGAAAGAAGAGAGTAATCCAATGAATACCCCTATTGTAAGAGAGTTCCTAGATGTATTTTAAGATAAATTACCTAGACTACCTCTAATGCAAGAGGTAGAGTTTCAATTGAACTAATTCTGGTAACTCAACCTAAATCCAAGGCTCTGTATATGATGGCACCAAAAGAACTTCAAGAACTTCAGGAGCAGTTAAAAGAATTATTAGAAAAAGGTTTTGTGCGCCCTAGCATGTCTCTTTGGGGAGTTCCTGTCCTTTTTATGAAGAAGAAAGATAGATCCATGTGAATGTGTATTGATTATAGAGAGCTCAATTAGGTGACAATGAAAAAAAAGTATCCTATTCCTAGAATTGATGACTTGTTCAACCAACTAGCTAGAGCAAAAGTCTTTTCTAAAATTGACTTTAGAATAGATATTATCATATACAAGTTGAGGATAAAGATATTCCTAAGATTGCATTTAGGACTCATTATGGGCACTATGAGTTTCTTGTCATGTCTTTTGGACTAACTAATAACCCTTCCATTTTCATGGACCTAATGCAGCGCATTCTGAAGCCTTACCTCGATCAATTTGTAATAGTCTTTATTGATGACATCCTAATTTATTCCAAGTCAGTTGCTGATCACAAGAATCACCTTTGTGCTATCCTATATCTTTAAAGAGAGTATAAACTATATGCTAAGTTTTTGAAGTGCAAATTCTGGCTCAACTCAGTGGCATTTTTTTGGTCATGTAATAGATGTTGAAGGCATAAAAGTTAACCAAAAGAAGATCCAAGCTGTATAAGAATGGGTACAACCTAAGTCTATAACTGAAATTTGCAGTTTTCTAGGACTTGCTGGATAGTATAGAAGATTCATTCCTAATTTCTCAAATAGCATATTCGTTAACTCAATTAACTTGTAAAGAAGTTCCCTTCATTTGGAACCCATCTTGTGAAGAAGAATTCTAGAAGTAAAAACAATTATTAACTTCTGCACTAGTCTTAGTGTTACTTCGAGAAGGCAAATATTTTCAGGTTTACACTTATGCCTCTAAGGTAGGACTAGGAAGTGTCCTAATGTAGAATTGACACATCATAGCATATGCTTCAAGGCAACTAAAGCCAAATGAGAGAAACTATCCTGTACATGATCTTAAACTTGTAGAAGTAGTTTTTACTCTTAAAATTTGAAGACACTTCCAGTATGGAGTTAAGTGGGAAATGTTCACTGATCATCAGAGTTTAAAGAACATCTTCACTCAAAAAGAGCTTAACTGCCGTCAACGTAGGTGGTTAGAACTAATTTGTGATTATGACTTAAGAAGTTATTTATCATCCGAGTAAAGCTAATTTAGTAGCTGATGCCCTAAGTCGTAAGGCAAATTTATCTTCATTCTGTTGTAACCATCCTTTGATCAAGGATTTTGAAAGACTGAATTTAGAGTTGATCAGATCTGCTGATTTGTGCAATTTGCTATGTACTATTCAGTCTGAATCATCTCTTAGGTTAAGAATAATTGAAGCTCAAAAAGAAGATCTTTCATATTCTCAATTAGTTTCTGATTTTAATAGTGGCAATAGATCTGAATTACAGCTTGATGCTGAAGGTGTGATATTACAGAAGTCTAGATTATGTATTCCTAAAAACTTACAGTTACAAGTATTGTCTGAAGCTCACAACTCTCGCTATATTGTACACATAAGTAGCTGCAAGATGTATCAGGATCTCAAACAATCATTTTGGTGGTCCGGAATAAAACGGGATATAGCCATTTTCATTTCCAAATGCCATCCTTATTCTTTAGTTAAGGTCGAGCACTAGAAGCCTAGAGGACTTCTTAAATGCTTAGACATTCCTGAATGGAAGTGGTCAGATATTTCCATGGACTTCATTGTAGGTTTGCCTAAGAGTAGATCTGGTTCTGATTCAATATGGGTGATTGTTGACAGACTCACAAAGTTAGCTCATTTCTTAGCTATTCATCTGATCGATCCTGTTGAGAAGTTAGCTAAGCTATATATAAAATCGATCATTATTTACATGATATGCCACACTAGATAGTTTCTGACAAAAGCAGTAGATTCACTTCCGTATTTTGGTCTGCTGTTCAATTAGAATTAGGGATGAATTTAGCATTGAGTACTGCTTTCCATCCCCAGACTGATGGTCAGGCTGAACGTGTTAAATCAAATTTTAGAAGACCTCTTGCATCTTTATGTAATTAATTTTTGTGGATCATGGGAAGATCACTCAGCATTAGTTAAGTTCACCTACAATAATAGCTACCAGTCCAGTATTGGTATGGCTCCTTATGAAGCTCTTTATGGAAGTAAATGTACAACTCTTATTGCTTAGGCTGAAGTAGGAGACTCTCAACTTTATGGTTCTGAATTAATTGAAGAAACCAATAAGAAAGCTTAGCTGATTAAACACAATATGATAGCTCAAGATAGGCAGAAGAAATATCATGATGCTCATCATCGTTAGTTAGAATTTCAAGTGGGTGATAGAGCTTATCTTAAAGTAAGTTTGATGAGAGATGTGCAGAGATTTAGTGTTTTTGGAAAGTTGAGTCCAAGGAACTTAAGACCCTTCAAAGTGATAGAAAGAATTGGAAGATCAGCATACAGATTAAAGTTGCCTGAAGACTTCTTAGCTGTGCACAATATGTTTCATGTATCATCACTAAGGAGGTGTTTGCTAGATTCTAATCAGCAAGTTCAGATACCAACAAAGGAATTGTGACCTAATCTAACATTTATTGTTAAGCCTATAACAATTTTGGGGAAAGATCTTAAGCAACTGCAAAATTGCAGTATTCCTATTATCAAGATCCTGTAGTAAAATCATTCTGATAAAGAAGCCACATGAGAAAAATAAAAGGATGTGCGAAAGAAATTCCCAGAGTTCTTTCAATATTCAAGTAATCATAATTTTTTCCAATTTCATTTCTATTTCAATTAGACTTCCTCCTAGTATTTACATTACTATGTTTTAATTATTGTGTGTCGAGCACGATACACTTTTTAAAGAGGGGAGTTTATAACAACCCTAATGTTGTTACCTATCAATTAATAACTTAATTAACTACAAACCTCTTTCATTACTCTTATAATAGTGTTAGAAGTCTCCATCTCAAATTTCGTGCGATTTGGAGACCGTTTGATAATTTCTAACATTTTTAGGTTTTCTGATAATTATTAAAATATCTAAATTATTTAGACCTCAGAATTAAAAATGGGGTTCGCCATTGGACTCACCACACCCAAATTAGCTAGGGGTTGGGTTTTGGAAGTATTTGGAAGTCATCAAATTTTTTGCGAATATTTTAATACTCAGAAAAATAGGTAAATTAAATATGCTAGCTAGATTTGGGACGCCAAGATTCTTAATCAGTGATGGGGGAAAACATTTTTGTAATAGGCAGTTGGAAAATGTCTTAAAAAGCTATGGGGTGAGGCATAAGGAGGGTACTCCCTACCACCCTCAAGCTAGCGAGCAGGTTGAAGTCTCCAACAGAGAGCTTAAGCAAATTTTAGAGAATACTGTGAGCCAAAATATAAAGGATTGGACTTCAAAACTTCAAGATGCCCTATGGGCTTATAGAACTGCCTTTAAGACCCCTTTAGAAATGTCTCCTTATAAGCTCATTTACAGAAAATCATGTCACCTTCCGATAGAATTGGAGCACCGAGCTTTTTGGGCAATAAAAAAATTAAACTTTGACTCCCAAAAAGCAGGTGCACAAAAAATGCTACAATTAAATGAATTTGATGAATTCAGGTTAAATGCTTATGAGAGTGCTGAATTGTATAAAGAAAAAACAAAAAAATGGCATGATAAGCTGATTAAGCCAAAACATATTGAACCTGGAATGAAAGTATTGCTTTTTAACTCAAGATTAAGACTATTTCTAGGGAAACTGAAGTCAAGATGGACAGGACCAGTTACTATCACGAAGGTTTTCCCTCATGGAGTAGTTGAAGTCACCTCCAAAGATGACACTTTTAAGATAAATGGAAATCATCTAATGTTATACTTGGAGGAAGGAATCTTTCAAGAAAAGGATGGATGGACCCTTCAATACGTCCCGGATGAGGGTATCACATAAAGGTCTTTCTCATATCGGACTGAGACATTAAAATAAGCGCTGATTGGGATACAACCGAAGAATAAATAGGTTGTACATTTTCTTTCTATTAATTATTTTTCTTTGTACTTTTTATTTTGTGAGTTTTATTTTGAGATCTTAATTTATGAATTCTCATATTCCCTAATTTTTCTAGTATTTAAAAAAAAAATGACAAATTTTTTTGAGTTTTTAGTGAAATGAATGTCACAAAATATGGATAAAAAAAATGATATGAAGTAAAAGGGTGCTTAACAAAAAATGATCAAATACATTGATAGCATTAAAACCTTTTAACTAAGGAATGAATTAAGGTTAATCTAATCTCCAAAAATTTAAATCATACTATGAACTAACTGTGGGGGAAAGCTTGGACTATGACTAGAGATTATGGTAAGTACTCTAAAAAAGTGTGCTAGGCTCTTGTAAAACTTCAAGATCACAAAGAGGTGAATTGGGGATGAAGAAAAGTATCTCTCCCTAAGAATGAAAAAAGAGAAAAAACAAAAAAAATAGATGATGAAAAATATCTCTCCCAATTGAATGAAATAAAAAAGATTGATGAAAAATTTCTCTCTGTTAATTTATGCATCTTTGTGATTCATAAGAAGGGGTATATGTCACAAAACTCTTGAGTATTTCACTACCTATCTAGTCTAGATTTTCCATGAAACCTTCCTCATTACCTAGTAACATACATAAAAATCAAATACTTTGAGATTAACTGATCAATGCCTTTCTTTATATTCAAGGTTCAAATATCTAATGCTAAATGACTTGGATCACTTCAGTTAAGCACAAGTCTTGACTTACATATAAAAATTTAAATTGATATCTTTTGATGATTATCATACCAAAAAAAAATAGAAAAATACTATTTTAAGCTTACTCGAGGACGAGCAAGAATCCAAGTGTGCGGGTGTGATGAATCCATAAATTATATCTAAAATAAAGGAAAATTTCATCCATTTCTGATATTAAGGCTACTTCCTTAATCAAATTCTGTGTATATTTTCTGGAAAAAGGCCTATCCAAGGAATTCTGAGCCATATGTTCAATTTTCAATTTTTTTCCAAAAGAAACCGCTGTCGCGTGCTGCAGCGTGCTATAGCGCGCTGCAGTGGGTCATTTTGCAAAAAAAGGGCGTTGACTATGAACGTGATCGCGCGATGTCGTGGTTTAACTTGCAAAATGAGGGCGCGGTCGCGCGCTGCAGCTGTTTAGTTTGAGAATCACGGGAGCGGTTGTGCACTGCAGCGGTTCAGCTTGCGATCCGCGGGCGCAATTGCGCGCTGCAGCAGTTTAATTCGCAAACTGCGGGTGCGGTCGCGCACTGCAGCAGTTCACTTTGCAAAACGCTGTCGCTATTGTGCGCTGCAGTGGGGCATTTTGCGAAATGCTGGCGCTCCAGCGCGCTGCAGCAGGGTACTTTGCGAAATGATAGCGCTACAGCGCACTGCAGCGGCCCACCATAATTTTCTCTGGCAGAAGCATTTAATGCAGCTGGGACAAGTCCCCCAACCAACATCTTGTCTCCAACCATCATTCCCTCTGTAGCTGCTACATTTTTTTTTAAAGGAATAGAGGAAACTGATGTGATGAGAAGGATAAAAGAATGGAAGATATTGGTCACCTCACCATCAATTGGAATTTGCCATCATTACTCAGATTTTTAATGGAATTGCTGGTTTGGATCTTAAGTGTGAAGAATGCAGCCCCTCATCTATAAATACCTCTTCTCTTGACTAAGGAAGGGTTCTAATTTTTGCTCAATTAAACTAAGTAAGGAACAGTGATGCATAGTGGAAGAGAGGAACTCCCCAAGGTGGAAGAGCTCATTTTGCCAAGTAGAAGGAGAAGAAAGGCAGCACTAGCTTCCTAAGAGAGGAACTTCAAGCAAGGAGAAGAAGAGTTCAGAGAACTTCCAAGGAACATTCCTAGTATCTTCTAGCCCCTTATTTTGTAATTTCTTTTCTTTATTGATCATGAAAGGGTCTTTATACATGTATGTGTTCTTTTTCATCTCTTTTGTAATTGAGAGCTAAATCTCCCTTGGGGAGGGTTAGGACAATCCCATATGTTTGATAGTTACTTTCATGTGTATGAAGTTTTTCTCAAGCATTAATAAAAGTTATGAACTCAATGCCTTGCTTAAGAATTGCTTAATATCATTTTAGTCATGATTGTGAATCAAAGGAAAATGGACTAATGAACTCAAGAACTATAGTGTCTTATGCTCCATAGCTCACCTTAGGTTAGATGCTAGATCTATGAGTGCATGAGAGCTTAGAATTATGTGAGAAAGTTCTTGAGCATAGTGCACCTTAATCTAAGCTCAACTAAAGTATTAATGCATGTGATGCTAAGACCCACTAATTGAGCCCCTTCTCTCAACATAATTGAGGGAGGGAAAGAAACAGTTGTGTGCTCATGAACGAAGTATCATAGTCATTGAGCACAATATATTAAATCCCTCATTTCAATTATGTGAGATGCGAGTGATGCTTTTAGTTGAATCAATGCTTATAAGATCTTAAAAATTAATTAATCCTCAGCTCCTTTATCAAGAGATAAGATGAAAACTACAAACCTAAAATCTTATAAGAATCTTTGTGCCGAAATAGAACTAACTGTGTGTTCATTTTGTGCACAAGATTTGAACTTGTGAATCCTTGAGATAAAACTCAAGGAAGAATAATGTGCACTTAATTTAAATTTGAGTAATTGAAAGATAAATGCTTGAGGAATCATCATGCATTAGTGACTTATCATAACATGTGGGATGAACCCAACTCTCCTCTTCCTTTTATCTGACTTATTTTCTACTTTGTCATTATTGTGCTTGATCTTGAACCAACTAAAACCAAATATTCATAGCTTAAGCATTAGTAAAATAGATACACCTTAGTATTAAAACATCCAATTCTCTGTGGTTCAATAAATCCCAGAAACTCACACTTTCCACTTATTACTTCAGACCATGTACAAGCTGCGTGCAAGCGCAGACAAGTATTTATAGTTTGTCAACACCTTGACATCTAATTCGTAAGATTTGACAAAGGATTGGAGTATCACTCTGGCAAATCCCTCACTTATCATTGGATTAGGTAAGATTCACAATCCACTAATAAGGGACAGAGGTGCACAGAATGAATATAAGAGATCAGTCACTAAATCAGCATAAATAAAGAGTGCTGAAGCATATGAAAATAAGTAGTACATCCATTTCACCATATATCATACATGAAATAATAATATAGAGTAGCTTAGAAAAAAATATAGTGCACAAAGTAGACATAGTCACAATACCTATATTATTACAACATTAAATGAATAGTTTTAAAAAGCTGAAGTAAAAGTCTCTTATCCTCACAATAAGCAGAAGAAAAACTAGGCAACTTCTGGATCTCTCGACTAATGCTCCTCTTCTATGAATGGCTCCTCCTCTTCAGCATCCAGCTCCTCAAACCTATCTGAATCTGACATTATCGATTTCATAATGCTAGGGTCTCAACCAATAAAAGAAAAATCTTATTATACAATTTTCTAAGTACATTTTAGGCTGAATATTTTACATGAGTAATTAATGTCACCATTTATACTTGAACACAACAAAAGTAGCTACAAAGTATAGGATCAGTAAGCATACAAGGAATATGATTAGTTATAAATACATCCTTTATAACTAAGCAGGAAATTAAGGCAAAAAACACACCTCAAGCAACTAATAAGGAATATGCATACAAATATATAGTATAGTAAGTAAAAGTACAGAAAGAAAAGTATAATTCTAAACCTATTGATGATCATATGACATATGTTGATAATAAAAAAAGTAAGTCTGAAAGTGGTACATATAGTAAGCAGTAAAGTCTAGCATTCTATAAATACGTATAAGTGAGCAGGTAAGTAAAGAAATACAGCTGACTAAAATAACATGCATCAATAATATAGTAAATAATAAATTGAAACTAAAACAGGTATGTATAACTTCCATATCAAAAAATTAGTCAATCGGGCCCAGAAAGAAATTCCCAAAGCCTTTCTGGGCTAGGGCAGACAGAAATTCTCATAGCCTTTTTGGGCTAGGGCAGCCAAAACATAACAACATAACTGAAGAGGCAGTAAATAAAAATGCAGGATCTCTTAGTTATTTTACTTTTATTTCTATGGACACATCCAGAAATAGTTGAAAATTCAAGCACATCTACAAGACTATACGGGTTCTCAGCTTAACACACACTCCTCAATTAGTATTGTTAAGCAACCTTATTACTCCTTACCCCTGTCTATTAGGGTAAATATGCACTATAACCTTCCAAAACATAATTGAACCCAAGGCAACTGTTATCTTAATTATTTTATGTTTTCATTTCATGCACAAAGCTCTCTTACATGACATGTTTAAGGAATTAAGCCCAAAATACAAGGAATGTGCAGCATAAATAAATCAACTAAGCAAGGGACTCTACTATACATGGTGACACTGTTGTTGTCTGTTTAAATCATTTTAACTATTCTAAGTTACACAAGTTCAGGATCTCTAATTCCTACTATCGAGTGTAATTTAGAAGTATGTCCATGTAGGTTAGAAACTATCAGTATTAGGACTAGCTAGGTCCTAATATGATTAAATAAATATTAATTATGTAAGTTAAATAATAAATTAGTATAACCTAATTAATGAATTTAGACATTCTAGACTAGAAGCTTGACCAAAATCTACTAAGCTAGAGATTATGAATTAAACACCATGAGCTTGGGCTTAATCACATGATCCTAAAGATAAAACTTAAGATCTATGTTTTAATCTAAATATTATTTATTGATTAAGGTAAATCCTAAAAAGCAAAGTCAAACTTAATAGGATGATTCTCCTATCCTAAATCTATGGTTGAAAGACAAAATAATCAAAATTAAGATGTAAAATTGAGAAATTAATAAAATTAAGGATTCATTTATTGAATAACCCATTTATCTAATGAATGAAATCTAATCTATGATCTAGCCCTAATCTTAGGAATGATCCTAACATGAAGTGAAAGATCATAAGGAAAAAACTTGGAGAAATTTAGGAGATTTAACTAATTTGATTGAAAGGCTGATTTTATCACTTTGAATGATTCTACTATAGTCCTAATATTGGTTTTATTAATTTAGAAGCTAATTAAGGAGTTAAGGATGCTTAACCTAAATTTTGGGCAAAATAACCATTTTGCCCCTACTTAGGGTCCAAAAAGCTACTTTTTTTTTGTTTTCAAACTCCAAATTAGAATTTCTTATATCCAAATGATTTCTTACTGTCTAACATGAATATAGATAGTAGGTATGCTCAATTTGGGTAAGAGACGGGTCTTATAGATCCAAACAAGGAATTTTGACCTAAGGAGCAATTTAGTAATTTACACTTAATGGAATCTAGATTTTTATGTAGTTTACTATTAGTTGCTTCTCAAAGATTCCATAGAGTCTAAGAACAAGAAATTTTGATGTTTAATGGCTAAGTTATGGAGGTTCTAATATTTAGGGGCAATTTGGTAATTTCTACAGTCAAAGGGGGCAAAAATTGAACTTTTTTATTTGAAGTCCAAATTTAGCAAATTAATTTTATGAACACCCTATAATATACTGAATGCTTTAACAAGGAGTAGACTCAATTTAGATTTCAATTAGTAATGTTATGGCCTAAGTAGGGTTAGGGATAGTTTGGTCATTTCTAGTTTTTTAGGGTTTAGTACCTAAATATTATTTTAGATTATTAATGGCACTAAAATTCTAAGCTAGTTAGCACTTTGAATTTCTTGATTTGGAGTTGAATTGACCAAGTTTTAGTCAATTGAAGACCAAGGGTATTTTGGCCATTTTTGGGTAGGGGTCGTAAATGTCACTTTACAAACTAAGCCCCAAATGGAAAAACTAATACTACTGCAACTATGGGGCTATTCTTTTGAGTATTTTAAGACCTATATTACCTATATTTGGACAACTATGTTAAAAGTTGAGTGTTTGACTATAACCTAAAATGTCAATATGTTAAATACTAAGAGTTTCATCAAATTTGGAGCTCCAGTTCGATCGTAATTAATTTTTAAAGTTACAAAATTTATTAATAATTAACTTAAACAAATTAAGTTAATCATTTAATTTTATTTACTCTTAATTAACCTAATTAACTATATATATAATTATTTTACAAATGTTATTATATATATATATATATATGCTATTATTTTAATTGAATAATGATGATATCCATATCCTAAAATTCAAATTTTGTATATACCCCTAAATATAATCATATAAATATGATATAATTATTCTTATTTAAAGTTCTTTATTTTTGACATATATATAAATATACATACATATATATATTTATATATGTGCATACCCATTGTGATAGATGTGGCCATGTCGAGCTAAGAAAAAGAACTTCAATTTCCATTGGAGACCGAAGCCTTCGCCTGCTGCCCAAGCGGAGGAGGAGTCTCCTACTCATACTTGGGCTTTGGTGCCATTTGCTCCCCAGGTTAGGGGATCTTTGCTTCCTGTTGTTGGGGGGGCAAGTGTCCGCAGTGAGGTTGATAATCTTTCTCCATTGTCCCAACCGAATCTTGCCGATGTGATTGTGGTGGCTATCCAATTCAGGGAAGAGGATTTGTTGTTGTTGGAGGGTAGTATCCTAGGCTTTCTCTTGGAGGAGCCGGGGGAGTGGGTAACATCAACCAAGAAGAACAGTTCCCGCAGGTCCAAGGCTGAAAAGGTTCTTCTAAGAGCCAGCTCCAGAAAATAAAATCATATAAATTTATGTTGAATTCTTCTTTTTTGTTCTGGAATATTTGTGGCATTGAAAACAAAGTGAGTAGGGCTAGAGTGGTCTCTTTGTGTCGGAGCAATAAGGTTATGTTCATAGCAATTCTGGAACCCCTTGTTCATAGTCAATCGATTGGGCTGTATGCTAAGAGGTTAGATTTTTCTCAATTTTTCGCAAATAAAAATAGCAAGATTTGGTTGTTCTTGAAGGATTCGGTGGTCTTTGAGGTGGTGCTGGATGAAGTCCAGGGGGTGCACGGTTTGGTCTCTTGGAAAAATCTAAGTTGGAAACTTTTGGTAGTTTATGCTAGCTGTTCTTATCAAGAGCATAGGGTTTTGTGGCATTCTTTGGAAGCTTGGTGCTTGCTGGATGACTCTTCTTGTTTAGTGGGCGAGGATTTTAACGTGGTTAGATGCCCCTCGGAGCGTCTGGGTTGTGGTTGTGGCTAGTCGGGAGCTATGCATGATTTCAATTCGTCAACTTCTAATTCAGGCCTGGTTGAGGTGGATTTCTCGGGTTCCAGGTTTAGCTGGTGTAACAATTCAAAAGTTTCATGTCTGGACAGAGTATTAGCCAATCCAAGATTTCTCAATTTGTTCAACCCTCTTATGGTGCTCCATCTTAACAGGTTGGGGTCGGACCATTCTCCTCTCTTTCTTGTGCTAAATCCGGTCCCCTCCTCCCTGGTTAGGAGTTTGTTCCGTTTCCAAAACATGTGGACCCATCATCCGGAGTTCATTGAGTTGGTGAAATCTAGTTGGATGACTCTGGTTAGCATGAAAGGAAATGCTATGTCTATTCTTTACATGAAGTTAAAGTGTCTTAAATCCTATTTGAGGTGCTGGAATAAGGATCATTTTGGCAATATTTTTGATAATGTGAAGTTAGCATAGAATGAGGTGTCTAGGTTGGAGGCACTTGGGGATGAGGGTGGTCTGGGGCCAGACCTGGTTGCGTTGAAAACATCCAAATGTAAGCTAGAGGCGGTGCTATTAATGGAACATGATTTATGGATTCAAAAGGCAGCATTAAAGCGTTTCAAAGATGGTGAGAAGAAGATTAAGCATTCGTGGACAAAGATTAAGCATGCGTCAAACAATTTCTGCCATTTGCGAGATAGTGAGGGCAATAGGCTTCCTAAGGAAGCTCTGGGGGACTCGGCGACCAATTTCTTTGCTGAAATTTGGAGATCTAAAGGATGCTCCACAGGGGAAATTAGAAGTGATCTCTCTTTTCCTCAGGTTTCAGATGCTGATAATGCATCTCTTCTTTGCCCGCCTGCTTTTGCTGAAGTAGAACAGGTGGTCTTGAATCTTGACCTGGATACAGCGGCGGGTCCTGATGGGTTTTCGCCTCGTTTCTATCAGGTTTGTTGGCAGGTGATAAAAGGAGAGGTCTTTGAGGCAGTGTTGGATTTCTTCATTGTAGATTACTTGCCATAGTTTGTAATAACCACTTCTATCGCTTTAATCCCTAAAACATCCCATCCTTCGTAATGGTCTGAATTCCGTCCAATTAGTTTATGTAATATTTTTAACAAAATTGCTTCAAAAGTAATGGCAGACAGGTTAAGTCTTCTCCTCCCCAATCTTATTTCTCCTTCTCAGAGTGTGTTTGTGCAAGGTAGATTGATCACAGATAACTTTCTTTTGGCTAAAGAACTAATCCAGGACCTCGACAAGAGGTGCCATGGGGGTAATTCTATTATCAAGCTTGACATTATGAAAGCCTATGATAGGGTGGAGTGGCGGTTTCTCTTTTCCATCCTGAGAAAGTTTGGTTTCTCTAATCTCGTTATTCAGTTTATTAATAAAACAATTTCAAATATTGGCTTTTCAGTGTTGTTGAACGGGGAGAGCAGAGGCTTTTTCCCTTCATCCCAGGGCTTTAGGCAAGGGGATCCTCTCTCTCCGGCGATCTTTATTCTAGTAAATGCATATTTTCCAGACTGCTTGCCAGGGATTTCTCCTCGCGGAAGGGGGTAGCCAACCATAATTCTAGTAAAATGGTGATCTCGCATTTATCTTTTGCAGACAATACTCTTGTCTTCTGTAGAGCTACGAAACAAGCTTTTAAAGTAGTGATGAAAATCCTGGAGCATATGGAATCAATTTCGGGTATGAAAGTGAATCGAGGTAAATCAAATGTGGTCTTTGGTTGGTGGGTGGTCCAAGACAGGGCCCAGGATTTGATTAATCTCTCGGGCTTGTCTAGCTCTTCTCTTCCCTTCTGCTATCTGGGGCTCCCTTTGTCGAAAGGGTTGGTGAGGTTGGCAGCATTTGAATCGATCATTCAAAGTATCTCCTTGAAAATAAACGACTGGGCGGCTAAGTGCCTTTCATTTGGAGGGCGGCTAAGTGCCTTTCATTTGGAGGGCGGCTCGTTATCCTTCAATCGGTCTTAAATGTTATCTTGAACTTCTTTTTCGCGGTGCTTAGGCCACCGGCTGCTTTCATTAGTCATTTTAATGTTCTTTGTAACAGTTTTCTTTGGGGAGATTATGTTGGCAGGCAAGCCATTAGGTGGTGCAGCTGGAATTTGTTGGCGCTTACAAAGGCCTCAGTTGGATTGGGTTTTTGTCCTCTAAAAAAAATTCACTTAGCTTTCTGTGTCAAGCTTTGGTGGAGGCTAAGATGTTGGGAGGGCCTTTGGGCCATTTTCATGTACAATAAGTATGGGTCCAAATGTCATATTTCAATTCGTGGTGCACTTCAAAATGATTCAATTGTGTGGAGGAACCTTCTGAGAATCAGGAGTGAGGTGGAAGGGAGTATTTCTTGGGCCAATGGGGATGGAGCTTGCTCATTCTAGTTTGACAAGTGGTTTAAGGAGGGTACCCTCCATACCCTTGTTCCGGTGATGGGCTCGGCTCTTTCTTCAGTATCCGAGTTTTGGTCGGAGGGGCAGTGGGATCCTTCAAAGATTGCGAAAGTGGTTCCGTTGCTCGATGTGGTGAACCTGGTCTGCAATACTCCAATTTGGGGGGGGGGGGGGGGGGGGTTAACTCTTTGAGAGTAGGGGTTGGTATTGAGGCCAAGCCAAAGTTGAAACTAGCGAAGCAGGTTATGGAGCCGCGCTCCCCAGTCCTACCTGGTTGGTTCCGTTTGCCTACTGTTTCTCTTTCTTTTTTTATTTAGAGAATTTTTAAGAAGTTTCTTTCTATTGATGATATCCTGAAGGAGCAAGGGGTGTCGCTAGCTTCTAAGTGTGTGTTTTGTCAGAATGAAGAGTCGTTGGCTCGCCTGTTTTTAAATTGTCAGTTTGCGAGAGACCTCTGGTACAGTTTTGATCTTCGAAATGTAATTTCTTCTCATTCCCATTCGTCCATCCCATCTTTTTTGCTTTGGTGTTCCAATCACTTGGGGAAGAGGGGCTTTACTTTGGCGTGCCAAGTGTGTTGGCAGATTTGGTCTGCGAGGACCAAGGTGAAGTGGGGGAAGAAGTTGTTGCCTAATAGCTTGTTAAAAACTTATATTGATAGCTATATGGAGATGGTGAGGCTTACTAGTGGGGGTGAAGGAGGATCGGGTGTCCACCCGGTATCAAATGAAATATCTCTTTGGTGGTATCCGAAGTCTTTTCTTATTTTGAGTCTGTTTTTATCTCCTTCGGGAGAGGTGTTCATCAACAGGGTTGGCTGGAAGTGGTGGGGGCAATTTAATCTTGTGGAATGGTGGTGATCCTGTTCGGTTGGTTCGGGTCTTAAAATCTGGATGATCCCATGGTTTTTGCATTGGGCTCTGTCTCTTTGGGGACAAGCAAGTTTTAATTTTGTTTGATTGGGGCTTTCAGTGTTCTTCAAAGGTGCAAGTTTTTGCTGCGTTTAAACTATGCCTATCTTGTTGGTTTCTTTTTGAGTTGGTTGGAGTCTTTTAATTTCTCACTATGGTGGTGTTGTGAGTAATGGGTTGCCAGCTGTGTTCGGGTTTCAGAAGCTTCCTATCCTCTTTATCCCTGGCTTCGCTGATCCATGGCTTATTATCAAGTCTTTTCGTGGATTGTCTGCTGCCAGTGTGTTAGTTGTCTTTTTGGTCGATGCTGGCACAGCTCTCGATAGTTGTGTTGTGACGCCTCGTTGCCTGTGCTGCTCGTCCTTTTATGGGCTTGGTCTACGGTGGATTTGTAGGCTGGTAGTATGTCTCTACCCATGTCTTCCCTGTTGCGGCCCTGCTCTGGCCTCTATTTATTCAAGTTCAATCTGGTTGTGGAATGTTGGATTCTCCCTCTTCCTGCTTTGAGTGGCTTATTGTGCAATCCTGTTCTAGTTCTTCTTCAGGAAACTTCGGTTGGTGGAATCACTCTTCTGTCTGGCTTCGGTGCTATGGGAGTTCTTTGTTGCGTGTGACAATTCGCAACTGGCGGTTCTGGTTTTCAGCCTGTAGGAGGTATTCTGGCTCGGTGCTATCATGTTTTTCAAAATTTGTGAAGCGCTGGAAGGGCTGTTGGTATCGTCGAGCTGGTCGGTCAGGGAGTCGGCGTCACTGCAGTCGCTTGCGTTCAGCCTCTGGTTCTTGTTTTGGATGCTCACAGTGCTCGTTGAGGTCTTATTTCCTCTGTTCTGAGGTGCGTGCGGACTTGAAGAGAACGGTGAAGCTTTGTTGTATAGGTTTTTGATGTGTTTTGGCTTGGATTGCTGCGGCTTTACTGGTTGTATTTTTTGGGTTTGCTCCTTATGGTTTCTTTTGTTTTGGTTCTTGTCGGTGAACCGGTGGGCTGGTTGTGGCCCGGTTGCACTCGCTTTGTAATTTTTGTTGATCTATAGAAGTAATGTTTGCTTAAATTAAAATATATATATATATATATATATATATATATATATATATATATATATATATATATATATATGTGTGTGTGTGTGTGTGTGTATACTTAAAGCTCTCTGTTTTAATGATTATTACTAATTTAATTTTTTTTGTTATAGCTTAATTAATTAATTTAATTGCTAAATTATAATTAAGCTAATCTAATTAGAGGAATTATATCTACATAAATATATATATTATTCTCTATATCTATAGTTTTATATATATCATTATATATATATATATATATATATATATATATATATATATATATATATATATATATATATGTAATTTTATGTTAACTTTTCTATAGGAATTTATTGCGGTAGGGCCCTCTGGGACACGTGGCGCGCTCTGACTGGCTATTGCGCAGCAGGCGGGCCCCACTCGGCAGACCACAGACAGGAGGCGGGCGGTACCTGGCTTTGACGACTGCGAAAGTTCTAGGGTTCAGGTTTGGCTCGACTGCAACACTGCTCAATCTACAAAATGGACCTAGATCGAGGCTCGTGAGGATCTTAATGGCCTTAGGACAGAGTAGCTGAGGTCCGAGTGAGTGCCATTGGGCAGCGTCAACGACAAATGCCGCGTGGAAGGCGACAGATCGAACGAAGAAGGTGACGGACTCTTGGTCATTGGATTGGCTCAGACCGGGACCATCCAATTAACGGATGCGGATCCAGTCCCCCGCATCCGACCCGCCAACCTTATCGGGTCCGCGGATCCGTTAAGCTAACGGATCCGACCTGATAGCGCCAATTAATTAATATAATTTATTTAAAATAAATAATTAAAATCCTATATTAATAAATGATTCTAAAATATTTAATTAATTCTCAAAAGTTTTTAAATATTCACTAGCTAATTGAGGGGTGATGAACGCAATAGTGATGCCAGATTTTTGATTTGACGAGTATTTTAAATTCCTAGTTTTTGGGGTATTTATATATTATTAAAATATTCATCGAAATTTTGACGACTCCCGATTGACACGAAAACATCACCCCTAGCTAATTTGGGGGCAATGAGCGTAATGGCGAAGTTTGTTTTTCGATTTGAGGTCAATTTAGAGAGGTCAAATTTTATAATTTTTGGATTTTCCTAGAATCAAGATTTGATCCATTTGACTCCTGATTTGGATTAGGTCATAGTGGATGACTTTTAATGACTTGATTAACACTTAGCATCAAGATTAGGTCTGAGATTAATTCTAACTGACCAAAGTAACAACTTGGGTTATTACATAACCGGCCAACTACAAAATAACCATGAAAACTAGTTATCAAGGAGGTCGTTGATCTATCCAAAAAGTGCAAAGATTTTCATATTTTGGATTAAATTTTAGAAGTAAAATATTTGCAACATATATTTTAGTTTAAATTAGACTTTTCACTGTCAGGTTATTCATGATGTAGTTAAATATGGGGCCAAGGGATGCAAGCTGCTATGATTAATTATCCAAAATTAGACCTAGTCCAAAATTCTTTAATTCATATTAAAGTCTTTCTTTAATCCTCTAATATAATATGCAAAAGCATTATCAATATTAGCAATCAAACCATTAATTATTGTCAACAAACCATTACAATATGTACTATTGTAGTTTTTAGAATTGAACAATGGGTATCACTTGATACATAACTTCCCACTAATAACAATTAGACACAAAGTAGTAGAATAGATAGATATGAAAGCAGTTAAAGACATACATAATGTAAGTAAATAATAAAAAAAAGAAGAAGAAGCTATTAAAGCTTAATTTAACATCCATTGCATAAGTTCTGCACATTCAGTTATGGTACGAAGAGACGAACTGCAACCCGCTGAGGAGCTGGGCGAAAATCCTTATGTTTAGATCGAACTTATTGGATTCAGTAACTCTCAACATAGAGTTATGACATAATGAAAATTGATAAAAGATTAAGTCATGCAACTTCAATCATGCTCGAAGGAAAAATGGGGGGGGGCGGGGGCGGAGGGTGGTACCTTGTTTGCGTAAAAAGGAAGGTCAGCGCTTGGAGGAGCTCAATAGTAAAAGAAGGGTCAACGATGCCCGCTGCTGAACGCCTTAAGGAAGAGAGTCGAGGCTTAAGGGATCGGCTTCCTACGCATCGACATAAGCTTGCAGAGCTGGCGACTTGTCTTGCGCTTCCTTGGAAGACAAGAGGCGGAGATAGCGAGGAGGCTAGGTGACGGGTGTCGCATGAGGGAGTGGGGCTGCGTGTCGAGTGGAGATGAGAGACCTCATATGGTCAAGCGAGCGAATGGGAGAGGAGGTGTCGGCATATCCTTGCTTTCGCGCAAAGAGGAATTGGGAATTAGGGCAAGAGGTGATTAAGAGATAAGGAAATAAGAATAAAGGGATTTAGTTATATATTTAAAATTTAATTAAATAATTAATCTCCAAATTTCTCTTAAAAAATTTAATTAGTTAAATGATTTTTGAAAAATCACCAAATATTCACTCCTAGCTAATTGTGGGATGAGGAACGCAACGACGAAGTTGGATTTTAATTTCGACTAGTATTTAATTTTTTCGTTTTCTGGATATTTAAATATTCGATGAAATTTTGACAACTCCCAATGGCCTCCAAAATATCACCTCAAGCTAATTTGGGGGTAATGAGCGCAATGGTGATGTCCGATTTTTGATCTGAGGTGAATTTAAATTGGTCAAATTCTAGGGTTCTTGAAATTCTCAAAATTAGGATCTAATCCATTTGACTCATGATTTGGACTAGGTTTTTTTGTGTGACTTCTTAATGACTTAATTAATGCACTAGAATCATAATTAGGACTTGGTTTAGTCCTAATTGACCAAAGTAACGACCTCAGTTGTTACACCCAAACACTTCCAAAATACCACCCTTAGATAATTTGAGGGTGACGAGTTTAATGACGCACTTCATTTTTGATTCTGACGTCTAAATAAATTAGGCATTTTCAGAATTATTAGAAAATCAAGAAATGTAGGAAATTGTCAAACGGTCACCAAATTGAATGAAAATTAAAATGGAGGCCCTTAATACTATTCTAAGACTAATGGAAGAAGATTAGAGTCAATTAGGTCTCTAATTGACAGGTAACAACAATAGGGTTGTTATAATAGGTATGTATAGACTGTCATATCAAAAAGATTGGCCAATCGGGCACAGTAAATACTCATAGCTTTTCTAGGCTAGGGCAAAATAGAATAGAACAGGTAGGACTGAGGAGGTAGAAAATACAATGTACTGAATTTTTGTTATTTTACTTTACTTCTGTGGACACATCCAGAAGCAGCTGAGGAGTCAAGTATATCTGCAAGACTAATTGGATTCCAACTAAACAAAACACTCCTCAATGAGTAATATAAAGTTATCCTTTCTTTCTCCTTATCCTTATCAAGTAGGGTAAAAGTGCACAAGAATAGACTATAAAACTAAACCCAATGCAAATGTTATCCTAATTATTCAAAGTTTTCATTTCATGCAACAATGTTATCTTATATGACATGTTCAAGGTACTGGCACAAAATACAAGTTTTTATGTGAGCAAGGGACTCTACTATATATGGTGATATTCATTGTTATCTTCTTAAACTATCAACAAGTTCAGTGTCTCTAATTCCTACTATCAAATATAATTTTGAAACACAACCTTATAAGTTAAAAAGCATTTAGAACTGATCAGGTTCTAATTTAGTTCAATCAATATCGCTTATAAGTTAAATAAGAAATTAATATATCCTAATTGATAAATTTAGATATTCAAAACTATGATTTGATCAAAATCTACTAAACTATGGATTATGAATTTAACACCTTGAATTAGAGTTAATCACATAATTCAAAGGTAAAGCTTAAGATATAAGGTTTAAATCTAAATATGAACTAATAATTGAGGCAAATTATATTAAGCATAATCAATCTTATTAAAATGATTATCCTAATCTTTATCTAAAGTTGAAAGATAAAATAATCATAATTAAAGTATAAAATCTAGAAACTAATAAAACTAAGGCTCCATTTAATGAATAACCCATTTTATTTAATGAAAAAAATCTAACCTAATATATATTCTTAATCTTAAGGGAAATATCATAAGGTGAAGTGTAGATTCCTAATAAGCTCATAATGAAAATGATTTAGGGAATTTTAAGAGCTTATGAAATTTTCTACAATTTATCTTCATTTGTTGTCTTTGTTCATTTAAAGGAGTTAAGGAGGGAATAAATCTTATTAAAGGTGTACTAGCCTTAGGGATTTTCAAGCCTTTAATTGAATTTTCATCAAATTATCTAATTTAAGAGATTAAGAGTCTAAGCTAATTCTAAATTAATATTATTACTAATTTTACTAATCTAAATGATATTGTAGAGGTTAAGGGCACTTAACCTAAATTTTGGGCAAAATGACCATTTTACCCTTACTTTAAGGGTCTAAAATACTACTTTTTGATTAAGGGCTTCAAATTAAATTTTCTTGATGCTAAATGATTCTTTGCTGTCTAACATAAAGATAAATAGTAAGTATTTTAATTTTGGACAAGAATCAAGTCCTATAAGTCCAAATTAAGGATTTTGACTTAAAAGGGCAATTTGGTAATTTTACCTCGTGAAGTCTTAGAATTCAGTCAGTTTACTGTTGTTTACTGTTGTTTACTATCCAAGGATTCCATAGAGTCTTAGAGCATTGATTTTTTTAGGTATAATGGTTAAGTTATGATCATTCCAATATTAAGGTTCTATTATGTCATTTAGGGTTTGTGAAAACGTCAAAAACCTAACTTTTCTATTTGACGTCCAAATTCAACAAACTTAGTGGCTATAGCTTTCCTCTAATACACTGACTACTTTAACTAGGAATAGATCTAAATTGGACTTAAATTAGTCAAATTATGACCTAATCAAGTTCTAATGTGATTAGGGAAAATTAGGATTTCTAATGGTCAAAATTCTAATTTTGTTTCAGATTACTATCGGTTATGATTTTTTGATTTAAATAGTATATTAGATGACTTAATTTGGAGTCCAATTGACTAAGTTATGGCTAAATTAATTTCTAGGTCATTAAGGGGTAATTAGGGAAGGTCCTAAAAGTGATTAGTCAAACTAATGATCCAATAGCAAAACTAATACTACAGAGTAAACTAGACACTCTCCTGATTAGAAAGAGACCCATATTGGCTAGGTTTGGGTCACTAGGTACAACGTTTTGGCTAAGGAAAGTTTTGGTACAAGTGAGGTGGTCCTAAAATATCATTATGTTAAATAGGTGTCATACGTAAAAATTGACACTACCATAATATACCTCTTATTTTTTTGAGCAAAATGAGATATATATTTAATATATTTAGATTATTGGTTAAATAGTTATGAATGTCCAAAGTTCTATATTTAAATTAGTTAATATTATGCAATTTAAATTATCCTAAATTTACAGTTAAATTAATTACAACAGAAGAAAAAAGAAATTCATCTAATTTATAAAAAGGCGGGTCCTGCATGGTACTTGCGGCAAAACCATAGTGGCAAAAATGCCTCGAGCGAGTCCCACACTTTGGACCGAGGGAATAGCCATGGGCCAACACGAGCCACATGGTGATGCCATACTGGGCACGAGAAAGCTGGCAAGGCCCATAGGATCTATCATCCAATGATAGTGTATGAGATGTTGGGCCCCACGGCGCAAACCTTGGGTGCTGATGCGGATGCCACGTTGCGAGCTCTGGAGGCTGCCAACGCATTCTGGCTGGCCCCATGCCGCTACACGTCCCCAGCTGCAGGCCTATGCACCGAGATGGGTCGGGCTCTGCCTGAACCCCGAACTTTGATGATGCTAGTCTGCTCGAAGCCTGACCATCAAGGAAAAGATCCTAAAGTGAAGTGTAGATCCTAAGAAGCTCCTAATAAATGATTTAGGAAATTTTTAAGTCTTTAATAGGAATTTTTACCTAATTACTTAATTATGAGGTTAAGGATTTTAAATTGATTCCAAATCAATTTTATTGCTGATTTTAATAATTTAAATGATATTTTTGTGGTTAAGGGCACTTAACCTAAATTTTGGTAAAAATAACTATTTTGCCCCTAATAAAAATTCTAAAATGCTAATTTTTGATTAAGGGCTCCAAAATAGATTTTGTTGATGCCAAATGATTTCTTGCTATCTAAAATGAAGTTATATAGTAGGTACATCCAATTTGGACAAGTATTACGTCCTACAGGTTCAATTTAAGGATTTTAACCTATAAAGCATTTTGGTAATTTCACATAGTGAAATCTAAAAATTCAATTAGTTTATTGTTTTCTACTATCCAAGGACTCTATAGAGTCTACGAACACTAAATTTTGATGTCTAATAATTAATTTATGATTATTTCAATATTAGGGTTTTACTTAAGATCATTAAGGGCTTAAGGGGTAGGTTTCACATTGCAAATCACATCCAAAATCACACAATGCTTAATTTTTCTATTGGCTTTAAAATGCAAAAAATCACAAATATAGGCAATCCCGGATAGTTATGGGCACTTTCGAACAATTTTGTGCGCAATGGCGCTCGACAACACCTTTTGTTCGAGAGCCAGGCACTGTGGCGCACTACGAAGCCAGCTTTCCAAAGGCTGATAAGTGCTCCGACGTGCAGCAACGCTTTTGGGCACTGCCGCTACGGTGAATTTGGGTGCCGGGGCGCGCAGCAGCGCTTTTAGGCAATACGGTGCCAAATTTCCCGAGAGCTAGGTGTTACGGTGTGCGGTAGCGCTTTTTGGCCGAAAGCCAGGCGCTACGGTGCGCGGTAGCGCTTTCTGGACAAAAGTTAGGTACTATGGCGTGGTGTGGTGTGCTACGACATGCTATAGCACAGCCAACCCGAGATGCGGGCACTTTGGCACACTGTAGTGGTCCCTGGCCGAGAGCCAGGTGCTATGGTGTGCTGTAGCACTTGACGATGATTTTGCCTGTGCAAAAACTAAAGTGTGTCCCCTTTCACACTCAAATACTCTCAATTTAAGGCACTTCACTAGCGGTGCCATATACCGATGGAAAGGTATTTCTAAGACCTTCCATTAATACCAAAATTGGCATGAAAGGATCATTTTAACGATGCAAACAATGAGGTTAATAGTCTAGGTATGCAAAAAGAAGGAAAAACAAAGTTATATTTATCCTGAAATTTACTACCTTAATGAGCTCTAATGGCTTCCATACTTAACCACAGATTCTTAGATACACGAGATAAGCATGAGAATAAAAATGGAGTAGCCATTGGATTATCCAATGAGGGAAACAGAGGTACCTTAAGCTTGCAAATGGAAAATTTCTCTAAAGATTCTTAGCACCTGGAGCTTGAGAGGCTTGAGAGCTCTTTCATCAACTTGAGCAAAATGGAGAATGGGGCTGAAGGAGTTCTTTTTAAAGAGAAGGGATCATGGCTCTTGGATGGGATGATCCCATCACAACTATGGGGAAAAGACTTGACAACAATAGATAGGAGAGGGAGGAAGGGTCTCCCTTTGCGTGCGCTAGAATGGAGAAGAGGGGGCACCAAATGCAACAGGGGAGTGGGGTCCAGCTAGGGAAAAAGAAAGAAAGAGAAAAATGGAGGTTTAATAAATTTTAATTCAATTTATTTAATTAATTATTGCTTTAAAAGTTGAATTTTATAAACGTGCTCCGAAAAATTCCAAAAGTTCACCCCAAGCAAATTTAGGGGTGAGGAACTCAATGCCAAAGTTGGATTTCAATTTTGATGAGTATTTAATATTTCTATTTTTGGGGTATTTAATTACATTAAAATATTTGCAAAAATTTGATGACTTACAAACACGTCCAAAACATTACCCCTAGATAATTTGGGGGTGACAAGCGCAATGGCAAAGTTGAATTTTGATTTTGAGATCGAATTAAATATTTCAATTTTCTAATTAATTAAATATTATTAAAATAATCTAAATATTAATTTGAGCTCCGAATTGCTCCAAATCTTCAATAATTGATTCAAATGATTAGATGAACTCATTGGAATGATAATTAGGATGCAATTAAGCAAAGTAACAACCTAGGGTTGTTATAGACTCCCCCACTTAAGAATGATATTATCCTCAATATCATTGCTAAGAAGGGAAAAGAAAATGCGAAAAATTAAGATTTGAAAATCAGAATTTCAAAGGTACTTGCATTTTCAAAGAGACTTGGCTATTTCTATTGTGTATCGGCCTCTTTTCCCCAAGTAGATTCCTTAATAGAGTGATTCCTCCATTGAACCTTCACCATAGGGATTGAACAATTTCTAAACTGCTTTTGATCACAAGCTAAGATCCTGATAGGCTCTTCCATATAAGAAAGGTTTGGCTGGATATCTACTGGAGGAATTGAGATTATATGATGGGGTTCTCTTAAGCACCTTATAAGTAATGAGATGTGAAACACATTGTGTACTGCGGAGAAGTCTTTAGGCAATTCTAACTTGTATGCTGATGATCCATTCCTTGCTAAGAATTTGAAAGGTTCGACATATCTTGGACTGTGATTTTCAGCCACTCTAAAGTGATAGACTCCTTTCATAGGACTGACCTTCAGATATACTAGATCACCTTCTTGGAATTTGAGAGGACAATGATGAGAGTCATAATACATACTCTGTCGGTCCTGAGGTGTTTTAATTCTCTGTTGGATGAGCTTGATGATAAAACCACAATTTATATCCTAAATAAAGGAAAATTTCATTCATTTTCATATTGAAACTGCTTCCTTAATAAATTTTTGCCTACTTTTTAGGAAAAAATGCTTACCCAACAAAGTCTGGACAATTCTGGACAATTTCTAAATATTTCTAGAAGAAATTCGCTGCAGTGGATCAACCTGCGGGATTCTGGCGTAATAGCACATTGCAGCGGACCAACTTGCGAAGCTGTAGCGCTATAGCGTGCTGCAGCGGATAAACTAGCGAGATTCTGGTGCCATAGCACACTACAGCAGACTAACTTGCGAAGCTCTGGCGCTATAGCATGCTATAGCGGCTCAACTAGTGAAATTCTGGCACTATAGCGCGCTACAGCTGATCAACTGACAAAATTCTAGCTCTATAGTGCACTATAGTGGACCAACTTGCGAAGCTCTGGCGCTATAGCGCAATGCAGTGGATCAACTAGCAAAATTCTGGTGCTATAGTGCACTACACCGCGCTATAGCGGCCCATCAATGTACAAACTAGAATGCCACAGTGCGCCACAACAGACCAATTCACAAAATATAAAATACTATAGTGCGCCATAGTACGCTACATCATACTGTAGTGGTGCACCAAAATTTTATTCTGAATAGGTGCATTAAATAAGGCTGGGACAAGACCCCAAACCTGCCCCTTGTCTCCCAGACATTATTCCTTCTGCAATAGAATTATTTTTAATAGAGAATTGATATTTTAAAGTGATGAAAAGACTAAAAAATGGAAAAGTAGAAGTCACTTCACCCCTCAAGTTGCATTTGAAATGATGATAGCAGATTTCTTAAGAAGGAAATGTAGAATTTGAAAAAAAGGAAGAGGAAGGCAGCCCCTTTATAAATTCAACTCTTCTTGACTTAAAAGGGGTTCCCAACTTGGTTTACTAACATCCTAAGTAAGGAGAGGGCTGCTTTAAAAGAGAAGGAGAACTCTCCAAGGGAAGAAGGACTCCTATTGCTAAAGAGAAGAAAGAAGAAAGGCAGCACTTCGGACATAGGAGAAGCAACCAAGAACAAGAACAAGAGAAAATCTAGAGAACTCCATCAAGGAATGTTCCTAGAACTCTCTAACTCTTATTTTTTTATCATTCTTAGTTAATCATGAAAGGGTCTTTATACATGTCTGTGTTCTTCTTAATATCTTGTGTAATGGAAAGCTAAACTTCCCTTGGGGAGGGTTGGGGCAATCCTACATGAATTGAAAGAGATTTTTGTATGAAAATTTCCTCAAGCTTTAATAGAAATTGTGAATTAAATGACTTGTTAAAGAAGTGTAAGGGACTATTGTGGACTTAAATGTGAACCAAATGACAATGGACTAAATGACATCAAGACTAAAAACAAGTCTTGTGCTCCATAGCTCACCCTTAGTTTAGAGTTATAATCATTAGTGCATAAGAGCATAGAATAATGTGAGAAAGTTCATGAGCCTAATGCACCTCCATCTATGCTCAACTAAGGAGGTGAAGCGTGCGATGCTAAGATCCGCTAAATATGCTCTGCTGCTCAGCATACGTGATGGGATGGAGGGGATTCATTGAGTGCTCATGAACGAGGTGACAGAGTCATTGAGCCCAAATGAAATCACTCCACTATCTAAGCCATGTATGATGCGCATGAAGCTCTTAGTGGAATCAATGCTTGTAAGATATTAAATGAACAACTCTCATTTCTATGATCAATAAATGAGAGGAAAACTAATGATCTAAAAATCTTATAAGGGTCTTTGTGCTGAAATATAATCGACTGTGTGTTCATTTCAAGCACGAGATTTGAACTTGTAACTCTTGGAGTTAAACTCTAAGGAGGACAATGTGCACTTGATTAAAAATTAAAGGAAAAAGGGAATGCTTAAGGAATCATCATACATAAGTCATCTAATATATCATGTGGGAGAGACCCAACTCTCCTCTCCTTTTATCATAGTATTCTTCTACTAAGAATTGTTGTACTTGTTTAGGAACCAATTTGACAAAATACACATAGCTTAAATATTTTTGAATGTAGATATACCTTAGTAACAGAACACCCAATTTCCTGAGGACAATAAATCTCAAAACTCACATTCCAAATCAGACCACGTACACTGGCGTGCAAGTACAGACGTAATCAAACTCTATCACTTGACTTTCCTATTGGTTTCTTCCACCAATTCAGAACCATATAACTGCACATTCCCTGTTTCTAACCAAGATAATGGAGTAGCACATTTCCTTCTATAAAGAGCTTCATAGGGTGCCATCTTAATACTTTCTCGTAAGCTATTGTTGTACACAAATTCTACTAAAGGAATATGATCCTCCCATGATCAAGAGGAATTAAGGACACAAAGTGGAGCAAATCTTCCAAAGTTTGATTTACTCTTTCAGTTTGACCATCTGTTTGAGGATGAAAGGCTGTGCTCATATCTAAGGTGGTTCTTAGATCCTAATGCTTTTCCTGTTAGAACCTTAGTGGTAACATAACCCTGGTGGTAACATTTCCCATATAGATGATGGCATTTGCATTCAGAAAGTTCTGCTTGGGGTTGTTTGGCTTTTATATTATACACCTTGGCCACCTTCCAATGACCAAAGTTTTCTTCTTTGGGCTGCACAAAGCTAGCCTTTCTCTACCTATCCATTTTCCCTTGAAAACTTTCTTGTAGATGGGCAACCTCGACTAGTTTAGGGAAGCTCTTATTCTGCTAGGAGATTAAGCAAGCCTTAATGGAATCTCTCAGCCCTTTTAGAAATCGTTGGCAATGTGAAGCTTCAGACTTAACCAGTTTTGGAGTGAAACGTGATAGTTGGCGGAATTCAAGCTCGTAGTCTGCTACTGATTTTCCACCTTGAGTCAGGTGGAGCAGCTCATCTTCCAATATTGCATGAGCAGATACTGGAATAAAGGCTTTCTTGAAAGTTTCAACAAAATGATCACACGAGAAATCCTCCACTTCGTAGTCAGTGAATTTGGTATTATATTTGTAACAACCCTAGTTGTTACCCTAGCTAATCCAAGCTAAGCCAAGCTTTGATTTTCATTTTATTAGACTTAATGGGTCATTTAAACTTAACCCTAAAAGTTTGAAATCAATCAGAGCTCAATTAAGCATTTTGGCTATTTTTCCTATTTTTGGATCTTGAAAATTAGCTAAATTAATTTGATCTCCAAATTAAAATCTGATTTCATTTTTGAATTTCTCATACCTTTATTTGTTAAGGGTAAATTTTTGGAAATTTTTGGAGCTCATTTAGTCTTAAATTTGATTTTTAATTTATTAGGATTATTATTTAATTAATTAAATAAATTATATTATTCAAATTAATTATATATTATTTTTTATACATAAGATTTGCTGTCAGAACCACGACAGAATCACTGCGGGGTCCCGACATTGGCGCATCAACCTTTCCCATTGGATGTGCTTGCACACAACCTAACGCACTCCATCCAACGATGTACGCTACCCCGTGCATAGATCTAATCTTAGTCGATAGCTTGACCCTCCGCAGGCCTAGTGGTAGTACATGGACACCCTGATCTTTACCTTCTACAATCAAGTCCAACAAATTGTTGGCTGCCATCTTCCTGAATTGTCCTCGGTTGTTAGGAACCATGCCTATCCCTTGACTCGATCAAAAACCATGGTTCCCAGCCATGGCAACCATCCCCATACCTCCCCATTGTCTATAAATGCCACTAGGACATCACAGTGAGCCCCTTTTCTCATTGAGATCCCTCAATTTCCCCAGTTAAATTCCCTGGATCTCTTGGTACTATCAGTGATTCTTGTTATTATGAACCACTAATAGAGGGTTAGGTCTGGTGTTCAGTCTCCTTATCCCACCAGCTCACTTCAATTCTTCCTTAAATGCCTCTGTCATTGCTATTTCTAGGTACTAGCTTAATCTCATCAAGTCATGTGGACTCGACGTTCCATTCATCATTCTAGGATAGCATCTAGATGTCATCTAGCTCCTCTAGTACCTTAGAATGTCTGCACATGCGATTGGGTTGAATTGAGCCTAGTCCAAATAATAATGGTTCACTATCTGGGCAGCATTGATGTTCCGCAAGGTCAGAGCTACCTCAATGAACTCCAGAGCTCATTTCCTCCTCAGACCATCTTCCCATAACTAATCAAACCTTCCCTGATTGTTGCTAGGGTCTGAGCCAGCTCTGATCAATCGTATCGATCGATCGAGCTCGCTGCCGAACTAGCAGCTGAGTCCGAGTAAGGACCTAGCTATCGGCTGCACCTCATGTCATGTAACTATGGAGATTTGACTTGCCTCACCTCATTGATGGTGTAAGATAAAACCCCATCCATTTGGTGGTCTATGTGAGGAGAATTGACCCCTCATAGTAAACCCTAAGAATCCGTACTTAGGCCATTTTGGTGGAGTAGCCATCCAGCGTTCCACTTCATCCCAGTTAGGGCTTCTAGTCCAACCGATGCGTCTTGATTTTGGGACTGTGTATGGATAAATTCAAGGCATCAGCATGGTCTTGATGCCAAGAAGTTAGCTTGAGAGTGTCATCCCACTTCAGCACTGTCACTTCCGGTCGGGCCAGCCCAGGCCAGTGCGGTGCGACAGTGCCCACTCAGTCGGGCCTCGATTCGACCCGCACCTTTTGTTAATGAGGTCGGACTATTAATCTGAATTACGAATTAAATTCTTAAAGGAAAATAAGGGGGAAAAAATTTAATTAAAATTCCTATGATTTAATTAATTGAATAACTTAATTAATTCTTATCCAAATGGTATGGTCCAATATACCATTTTAATCAAAAAATCATAAGGAACAATAATATGCAATATAATTCTAGATACAATAGTTAGACTTTTTGATTTAGCCTAATCTTTCTTCAATCTTAATTAGTGAATAAATAATTCATTAAATGGCCAAAATCCATAATTAAGGTCTCTGATGGTTCAGAAGATAGAGGAGAACTTAATTATGCTTTTTAAAATAATTTAAGAGTTCTAAATTTGTTAATCACCTCTTAATCACCCTAAATCTTAATTAGTGATTAATGACATAATTAAACCTCTGATTTTGGTAAACCAAATTCCTATTACTTTCTTAAGTGTATTAGAACATGTCTATATGTTTAGATTCCCATTTTTAAAACCTAATTTTCCTTATCAGCTTTATTAGCTTTAAGAAGTGATTAGTGTTAATTAATCTAATCTTAAGTTCAAGCTTAAATTTAAGTGCTTAATTTCTCTTATTAGTCAATACTAAGCCTATTATAACTAATTAACATGAATTTGAATGCCTAAATGTCAAAATCCAAATTTTTAGCCTTAACAAAGGTCTTTTGGTCATTTTAGCCAAAAGTTTGTTTAAGAGCCCTTAATCATAAAAATGTCATTAATATTCTTTTAATCAGTAATGTAATATATTAAGATCATTCATTTAGCTTTTAGAACTAGTTGGATTATCTAAAGTGCTTAAAGCTTATTTTCTCTTAAAATTCTCTTAAGTAAATCGTAAGCTCTTAATGTGATCTTAATTTTGAATAATGAAATGGAACCAGTCTTAAGTGCCTTATCAAAACTAATCATAATAATTATTCTAAAGATACTATCTTAATGAAAACCCTAATTCTAAATCCCATCTGAAGTCTTAAGTGATTAAGCCTAAGACTTAGACTTTAGATCATTAGTGATTATCCATAGTAATCTATTTGAATTGTACCAACTTATTCTTGAATTTTTTATCTGATTAAAGCCTTTTAGTAGTTTTAAGTTGATTTAACCTATAGAATAGATTGAACTTAGCTCAAAGATTCATATAGTCTTATTTGATTATTTTGTTTTATAATTATATATTTAGCCTTTCTTTAAGATCATAATTTCTTACTCTTTTAGGTTTTAAGATTCTCTACCTTTAAAATAAGAGTGGGTGTGGACCCTTAAATCTTTAGTAGATTAGTACCTTGGATTCAGGATTGAACCCCAAATTGGAGTTTAAGCCCAGAATGCTTAATCTTGATTTGTCTAATCAAGATTTAGTTTGAGTTATTAAAATACTTTAGTTAAGTTGTTGATTTAATTACTTAACTGTTATAATCGTTGCTTCTGATTATGAACTTACTATGTTTATTGTTGCTTGCACACCTTATGTTTGAGCCTTTTTCCTTAGACATATTAGTAGGACATAGGATAGTTGATGAGTATCCTATGTTAGATTTAAAATTGCATAAATATGATTTAACTTCAATCTGTTCATTCATTTCTCAGTACAGTAGAGTGTGTTCTAACTTAGTCTGCCTCTTCAGTTCAATTCTTTGGATATAGATTAAACTCAGACCTAGCTCTATGCTTAGCTAGGGGATACATGTTTGATTCTATAAGTTCAACTTGGATCTAGCTCTGAGGATGCCTAGGGGATACATGTTGAACTTTCTGTACAGTAGCCCTATTTTGGCCCATTTCAATTATGGCAGTACTACTTTAGGCATACTTCTACTTTTCAGTTCAATTCCAGTTCAGTGGCTCATTTAGCCGTGTGTCTTACTTGCATTTTTACTATTTTTTGTATGCTTTTGTAGTTCATTTTAGATCAGTACTCTTAGTTCAGTATTTTAGCTCACTACTTGCATATTTAGCATGCTAGTCTTATTTCAGTTTTCTTATGCTTCAGCTCAAATTCCTTTTATGTAAATTAGTACATATTTTTATGATCATAAGTATGTTAGGATGAGTTTATTTTTAGTACTTTCCAGTCATTTATATATTTACTTCCTAACCTTGTTACAGTTTCTAGTTGAGGTATATCAATTTATATACTATGTTATATTTAGTTATAAATATTTAGTTTATAGCTATCATGTTTCTAGTGGCTTGTTGCTCCCCTTTATTGCTAAAATATTCTTTAAATGTGATATCTTAAAGGTTCAGTTTTAGCCTAAAATGTGCTTAGAAAATTTGTCTAACTATAAGTTTTTATTTTCTTGGCTGGGGTCATCGCATTATGATATCGACAATGTCAGACTCAGAGCTATTCGTTGAGGTTGATTCTGAAGAGAACCCTGGCCAGGAGGAGGACCTTCCTACTACTATAGTTTAGCTAGTCTTATTTTCATCAGTGTGGACGATTGTTCCTTTTATTTTAAATTTAGTTTGCAATAATTTCATATTATGGATTTATTTATTTTCTACATTTTCAATATTGAGATGAGTTATTTCTACTTTCTATACTATGCTGTGATGTTGTTGTTATACTCTTTTTTGCTTCTGCTACTTTGATATTTTGATGTATGATCTTCAGTTTCAGGTGACATGTCTTTAAATTAAGGCGGGTTAGGTTTATAACTGACTCTCAACTATAGTTGGGAAAATTTCCACAGTTGGAGACCATATTCACCGTAATTGTATTAATTTATATATTAGCATGACCATAAAGTGTACGGGCCCCGCTATTGGTATTATAGAACACAATAAGGTGTCAGATTCATATTTGCATTTCTTTTGACCTAATGGACCGTTCTTCTGAAGTTACAATCATCAAAAGATAACATCCATAGCACAACACTCTTAGCAACTCTATGAACGTGTAGATTGAAATTATCCATTTAAGATAATCAAGTCGCTCTTGAAGTGTAACAAACTAGGTTGTTACCTCAGTCAGTTAGGACTAAACAAAATCTTAACTTTGATTTGAACTTAGTTAGTCATTAGGACCTCACTCCGAAGTTTTGGTCAAAATCACGGGTCAAGTGGATCAAACCCATATTTTGAGAATTTCAGGAACCCTAGAAATTGATCTAATTTAATTGACCTCGAATAAAAAAATAAATTTTGCCATTGCGCTAATTACCCCCAAATTAGCTAGGGGTGATGTTTTGGAGGCAATTAGATGTCGTCGGAATTTTGTCGAATATTTTAATTTAAAAATACCCCAAAAATAGAAAAATTAAATTTTTGTTGAAATCAAAATCCGATTTTGTCCACGTTGCATTCCACACCCCTCAATTAGCTAGAGGTGAATATTTAGAAACTTTCTAAGTGCAATTAACCACTTAATTTTGAATTAGAAAAAGTATTAAATAATAATATTTTTTAAATCACCCTAACGGCGTCGTCCGACCGCTTACGCCATTACCACTCCATCCCGTTTGATCTAATGGCAGATCAGAGCCATTCGATCAGCTCGATCAAATGGCTCAGGGGTCGCCTTCCCCAGACCCCACTGCACGCCCACCATGGGGCACCTCACCACAGGCCACAACCAACCAACCGTCCGTGGGACCTCGTGAGCTACGCCTCTGCCTCCTTAACACTCAAGGCTGTGGACTCGATTCTCTTGCTCATATTGGAGTTCTTCTAGAGAGATTCAAGCGAGCCTTCTGCATCCGATAGAACCCTAATCGCTGCTACCCATCAAAGCCCGATACCGTCCATCTCCCCATTACATCGTGCAATCTTAATACTTTTATTTGATTACTTATTTCATGTTTTGAATCATTGAATGCTAGCATTCGATCGATCTATAGTGGTTCAATCAATCATAAGTTTGTAATCTCTAAAGAGTAGTGCACAGTGTCATCTCCTCCACCCGAGCCCTAGGATCTAGGGCTAGACCTTGCGATGGCCTTGGTCTACTCCAGTAGCCGGTCCAACTGTGGTTGGGTTGGCATAGTCAAGCCCTACTCAAACCATGAACCACCTTGTCGCCAAAATCACCGTGAAAGAATGCTGTAGGAAAGAAGGTCAGGTCGAACCGGGTCGACCCAAGCCTGACCTATATTCGATTGGGTCGCGTCAGCTCTATCAACCGAGAAGTGGACCCACAGCATTGCGGTCACTTGCTTATTCGCCATCGCGCCACTCCAGTGGGGCCTGCGTCTATGCATGCTTACATTCAGCTATGGCACCGATGTCCATCTTAAATAGCGGCAGTGGCTCCTGCCTCCTTCCCGTGCCCACAGTCAATGCATCGTGTGTCTTTGGTGGGACCCTCCTGTTAGCAGCGCCATTTAATTTAGCTAATTAAATTATCTGATGGATTAATGCAAATAGTAAGATTAATTGGAATGATATTAATTTAATTAAAATGAAAGAACTTTAAACCCTCATATATTTTAATCCAATAATCTAAATATATTAAATATAAATCTCATTTTGCTAAGAAAAAATAAAAGGAACATTACGGTAGTGTTAATTTTCCTATAGGATGCATATTTAACATAGTGATATTTTAGGACCCCTCACTTAACTTTAAACCCTAGAAAACTTCTCTTAACCATATTTTTGTACCCAATTATCCAAAATTAGTTAATATGGGTCTCATTTTAATCAAGAGAATGCCTAGATTAGTCTGATAGTATTTATTTTGATATTAGGTCAATATTTTGGCTAATCACTTTAAGGACCTTTCCTTAATTATCCTAAATGACCAATAAATTGATTTGACCATAACTTAGTCAATTGGACTTCAAATTAGGTCATCCAATATACCATTTAGATCAGAAAAGCCTAATTAATAGTAAATTACAATAAAATTTAGGTTTTCACCACTATAAGCCCTAATTTGCCCTAATCACCCTATAACTAGATTAGGTTATAACTTGACCAATTGAAGTTCAAATTGGGTGTACTCCCAATTAAAGTACTTAGTGTGTTATAGAAAAGCTATAGCCACTGAGTTTGCTAAATTTGGATATCAAATAGAAAAGTTAAGTTTTTTCATCCTTTATTAAATCTCTAAATTTACAAAATTAAATTCTAATAATAAAATGATCATAACTTAATCATTATACATAAGATTTTAGTGTTCTTGGACTCTATGAAATATTTAAATAGTAAACAACAATAAACTTACTAAATTTTTAGACACCACTAGGTAAAATTACCAATTTGCCCTTATAGGTTAAAATCCTTATTTAGAACCCATAGGACTTAAATCATATCCAAATTGGAAGTACATATTATCTATCTTCATGTTAGATAGTGGGAAATCATTTGGCATCAACAAAATCCAATTTGGAGCCCTTAATTAAATAGTCATTTTGCTCAAATTTTAGGTTAAGTGCCCTTAACCTCTAGAATGTGAATTAAAATATTAAAATTAGTAATATAAATAAACTATAACCCATTTAGACTCTTAAACTCATAATTAGGATGAATTATGAAATTCCCCATTTAAGGTTTAAAAATTTCTAAGTAAATCTAATACATCCTAACTTAGCTAAATTTCACTCGAAGTTTCCCTAAGTTAATTAGGACAGTGCATAAAAGACAAATTGCCTTAAGTATCATTAAATACTTAAACTTCTTAAGTTATTACTTAGGAGCTTCCTTAGGATTTTCACCTTCACTTTAGTATCTTTTCCTTAAAGTTAAGGATATATATTAAATTAGATTTTATTCATTATGCAAATGAGTTTTTCAATGAATGAAACCTTGATTTTATTAGTTTTTAGATTTTCATATTCTTAATTATGACTATTTTATCTTTAAATTTTAGACTAAGACTTGGAGATCATTCTATTAAGCTTTGATTAAGCTTAATAGGATTTGCTTTAATCATTAATCCATAATTAGACTTAAACCTTAGTCCATAAGACTTACCTTTGGATTATGAGGTTAAACCCAATTCTTGGAGTTTAATTCTTAATCCCTAATTTTAGCAGATTTTGATCAAATCTTAGCTTAAATTGTCAAGATTCATCAAATATGACGAATTGATTTATTATTTAACTTGTAAGCGTTAATGATTGAATTAAACTAGGACTTGATCAGTTCAAATTCTCTTAACTCATAAGGTCGTGAATTTAAGTTATACTTGATAGTAGGAATTGGAGATCCTGAACTTATATAATTTATATTAGTTATAATGAATTAAAGTAGATAATAATAGATATTACTCGTGTGTATTAGAGTTTCTTGCTTACTATTGAATTATTATTGCTTTTGCATTCCGTGTACTTTGTGCCTTTTCCCTTGAACATGTCATACAAGTCAATATTGATGCATGAAATGAAAACATAGAATAATTAGGACAACATTTGCATAGGGTTCAGTTCTAGTCAGATTTGTGCACTTTTACCCTAATGGACACGGGTAAGGAGAAATAAATATTACTTAACATTACTCATTGAGGAGTGCTGTGTTAAGTTGGAACTCAATCAGTCTTACAGGCATGCTTAATTCCTCAGCTACTTCTGGATATGTCCATAAAAGTAAAGTAAATAATTAAAATTTTACTGCATTTGTAAATTTTTCCTCTTTAGTTCAGTTTTTCTTTGTTATTCTGTCTTAACCTCTTATGACACTAAGTGATTTTCCATCTTAGCATCTTATGATGTTAAGTGAAATTACATTTTTCAGTTCAACAAGCTAGTTTAGCCCTCCTCTGATATGGAAGTCTACTCACGTACTTTCAGTTTTACTGTTACTTTTACTACAGTTAACTTTTAGCTTACTTGGTTACTTATATATTTAAAGGATAATAGATTTCTTTTTTACTTATTTATATGTATCACAGTAAGATTACTTTCTTTTAAACTTATATAAATCAAATAATCATAAGCATGTTTAAGATGCGTCTTTTTTTTTCCAGTATTTTTTCTTACTTTACTTATACTTATATGCCTAACCTTGTCATATTTTTGGTGTTGAGGTATGTTCTTTTACCTCATATGTTGCTTACTTATAAATGCCTTTATTTATAACTCCTTCACCCTCCTTTGTATGCTTGTTACACCCATATGCTTTGCTTGTTTTATAGTTTTAAGTAACTAGTGATATCATAACATTCATGAATATAAACAGCTTAAAATGCACTTAAATAATATGTCTAACAAGAGTTTCTCTTTTTTTGGCTAGGGGCCCTATTATTGTGAAATTGATAATGGTATATTCCAAGTTATTTGAGGTAGTCAAGCCTTCTGAAGATTTGATTTAGGAGGAGGAGTGTGCTGTTGTTGGAGATCCTTAGCTTAGCTTCTTTTTTATTCTGCTCATGAGGATGAGTGATTGTTATTTAAAACTTATTTATTGAACATTTTCTTACTGTACTCTTTTATTCAGAGATGCATGCTACTTCCTACTTGTATTGTGGTGAATTGGATGTAGCATTTTCTCTCATTCCTTGCTTTCAGACTCTGTTGAATGTATATACTTAGTGAATGCATCTGCTACATTATTTTGGGCACATCCTTCTCTTATTAGTGGATTAAGGATTACACCTTAGTCTAAATGTAAGAGAGGGATTTGCCAGTATGGCACACCACCCTTGGTCTAATAATGATATGGATTGGGGGTAGGATGCCACACAAAGTAACTAAATAAACTTATAAATTATTCTGATATAATGAGATGGAGTGTGGAAGATCAGAGTTGGACTACTACATTGTCACATTCGACATTGTCTGGGAACTCATTTACAATTGGGGATGAGAAAGTAAGAGATCTATTGCCAGAGTATATGCTCAAGGAGTCCTAGTCTTGGATAAACTTCTTCAACAACCTGTATTCATAGGACTTAACTTCCCAGCCCTAGTAAAAGAATGGTTAAGTCATGTGGAGTTAGTTCTAAACCATATTGAATGTCCTGATTCGATCTGCCTTGATCTCATGACCTATTAACTTCTAAACTTCATGGGAGATTGGTGGGACGTCTCTAGTAGGAAGCTCAAGAAGAAGTGCAAGAGAAAGTATCTTGTTGTAATGTTCGAGGACTTCCATCTTGCATTCTGTATTGAGTTCATTCAAGTACATTATAGTGCTAGTTTAGTTAGTGTGATTGGGATCCTTTATCATCTTATGATTTCAATAATTATATGTATTTCCCATTTTATTTTCATCATATGTAAATCTTCATTCGTAAGTAATAAAATTTTTTGTGGTTATTAATAGAATGTCAAACTTCATCTTGTTTCCTTAATCTAGTTTAAAAATCAAAATTTGTCTTGTTAAATCAAGATGAATCCCAGATCACCTCCAACAATTACACCTATTAAGTGTGCCACAGTTCTAGTAGCTCTACTGATGAAGTAGCCCATCTTTGAGAAATGGTAGTAGCAATGCTAGAAAACCAAACCCAATTAGCCTTGGCTATCCAAAAGTTAATTGTCATTCACCCCTCACCAGCAACAACTAAGAATCCTGCACCAGCAATTTTTGCCTAACATACATCTCTTTCCTCCCATCATTCCACTGATAGTCTTCTCCATTATTTCCTGAGGCTGAGACCTTCTACCTTTAGTGGAAATCTAACCCTTATGAATATGGCCATTTGGTTAACCTGATTAGTCTGAAGTGCCCAAACTCAGTAGCAATCCATCTCACTACACATTTGTTCCATGAGGAAGCTAAGTATTGGTAGGACAACATTCAAAACACAAGATTCATTGACTACAACATTGAGGATATTCCATGGGACGAGTTTGTGGATGCCTTCAAATCTAAGTTTGACCCTCTGTTTGCATAGAATATTATTGAGGATATGATTTTAAGGTTGAAACAAGGAAGTCATTCTATCTTCGACTATGAGATGGAATTCCGAAGGCTAACTCATTTTTCCCCAAAACTTGTTTGATCTGAATCTGCAAGGTACCATCGGTTCCATAGAGGATTGTGTGGTACAATTAAAGTTCACGTTATTCCACTTCAACTTACTAGTTTCTCTGAGATTGTGGAAACAGCAACAGTGGTGGAGCACCACCAATCAGAAAGGGTTCTTAAGCGCAAGATTCATGCAGTTCCAAACCATCACGAAACTTCAAGAGGCACATACCTAATTCTTCTAAGGTCTATCAACTTGAAGTTGCACCTCCTGCTGAACCTATTCAAGGCTATAATCAGCCTCATCCCTATGGCAAGTGTTACCACTTTGGCCTTAAATACTACACTTTTGGTCATCCAGGCCATCTGTTCTTCCACCGCATGCACATGGAAATAGTGGATGTGTTCATATAAACCATTTGCAAAGGAAGCAGGTCTTCAAAGAAACACCTCTTACTAAGAGAGATCCAGAATTAGTAATAATGCCAGCCCCTACTTTTGAACCAGTATGGGAGCGACCTATCGCTCCAAAGTTCCAGAACAGTTTCAAAAAGCAAGTGAATAATAGTTCTACTGGTCCTGCACAAGTATATGCTTTAACACCGCTTGAAGCTGCATACGATAGCAACGTAGTTTCAGGTACACATTTTTGAACCTCTAAAAATTAATTTTGCAACACTTAAAATAATGCAATTAGTTAATGCAATTCATAAGAATAATTTTTAAGCATGCTTTATTTTAATGACCAACCCTGCAATGTGTTATTTGACACTGGGGCTAGTCATTCATTGGTCTCTGAGTGTTTTGTCAATCTTCTTAATCTGCCTACTTATAAATTGAATTAGCTAAGTCATTAAATGTTGGACTTCCATCTAGAGCCCAACTCAGCGCTTATAAGTTTTGCGACGTCAGAATCTCATTGAAAAATCATATGTTTTATTCTAAATTAATTGTCCTTCATTATCCAATTTTGATATTATTCTCGGAATGAATTGACTTAGTAGTCATAATGTTGTGATAAATTGCCTTAAGAAGAAGGTCACTCTTCATTCCTAGGGTAAGCTACAACTTTTGTTTGGAAGATTAGTACTCAGTTGTCATTAATAAATACTATCAAAGCAGAGAATTTAATTAGTAAAGGATGTGATGCTTTCCATGTCACTATGATGGGTGAAGCAATAAAAAGCATTTCTCTCTCCGATTGTAAGGTGGTGAAAGATTTCATCGATGTATTTTCTAAGGATCTGCCAAGAGTACTTCTGACTAGAGAAGTATAGTTCTCCACTGAATTAATTCCCGTTACTCAACCTATATATAAAGCTCTTTATAGAATGGCACCTAAGGAACTAAAAGAGCTTAACGAACAGTTGCAAGAGCTCATGAGCAAGGGCTTCATCAGGCCTAGCATCTCTCATTAGGGAGCACCAATATTATTTGTAAAGAAGAAAGATGCATATAAGAAAATGTGCATAGATTATCATGAGTTGAACAAAGTCACTATCAAGAATAAATATCTGATGAATTCATAACATATATCTTAAATGAAGGAAAATTTCATTCATTTCTCATAATAAAACTGCTCCTTAATCCAATTTTGTCTATCTTTTCAAGAAAAATACCTATCCAACTAATTCCGAGCAATTCAGACAATTTTGCAATTTTCTAAAGCAAAACCGCTGCCGTGCGCTGCAGCGAGCCATTTTGCGAAATGCGGGCATGATCGCGCACTGCAGCGGGACAGTTTGCAAACACGGGCGCTACATCGCGCTGCCACGGGCAAATTTGTGAAACTAATGGTACGGCCGCGCGCTACAGCGTGCTACAGTGCGCTGTAGAGACCCTTCACTTAGCAAACTTGATCACCCCAGCACGCCGCAGCGGGCCTTTTTGCAAAATCGTCCGCGATAGTGCGCTGCAGAGGCCGCTGAATTTTTTGTCTAACTGAAGTATTAATTGTGGCTGGGACAAGACCTCCAACCAGTCTCTTATCTCCAGCCATCATTCCTCCTGCTGCAGCTCCATTTTTAAATGGAAAATAGTCTCTTTGATGTGATGAGAAAGATAAAACAATGGAAGATACTGGTCACCTTATCCATCAATTGGAATTTGCCATCATTACTCCAGAATTTGAAGGCATTTACTAGTTTTTAATCATGGGAATGAAGATGTAGCCCCTCATCTATAAATATCACCCCTCTTGAGTAGAGGAGGGTTCCCAACTTGGATCACTTCAACCTAAGTAAGAGAGGGGCTGCATAGAAGAGAAGAAGAACTCCCCAAGGGTGGAGGAGCTCAACTTATTAAGGAGAAGGAGGAGAAAGGCAGCACTAGGGACATAAGAGAAGCACTTCAAGCAAGGAGAAGAAGAGTCCGGAGAACTTCCCAAGGAACATTCCTAGTATTTTGTAAACTCTTATTTTGTATTTTCTTTTCTTAGTTGATCATGAAAGGGTCCTTATACATGTATGTGTTCTTTTTCTCAAGTATTAATAAAAATTGTGAACTTAATGACTTGCTAAATAAATATATAAGGATATTGTAGACTTGAATGTGGACCAAAGGACAAGGACTATTGAACTCATGGACTAACTTGTCTTGTGCTCCATAGCTCACCTTAGTTTTGATGCTAGATTTATGAGTGCATGAAAGCTTAAAACTATATGAGAGAGCTCTTGAGCTTAGTGCATCTTAATCTAAGCTCACCTAAAGAGTTACTGCATGTGAAGCTGAGACCCACTAATTGAGCTCCATTGCTCAGTATACTTGGGAGAGGGAATGGAATAGTTGTGTGCTCATGATTGAGGTGACAGTTATTGAGCCCAATGAATTCCATCCCTCATCTCAAATATGTGTGATGAGCGTGACGCTCTTAGTGGAATCAATGCTTATAAGATCCTAAAAATTAACAACTCTCATCTCCATGATCAAGAGATGAGGTAAAAACTATAAACCTAAAATCTTATAAGGTTCTTTGTACTGAAATAGAACCGAATGTGTGTTCATTTCGTGCACAAGATTTGAACTTGTAATTCTTTGATATAAAACTCAAGTAAAGACAATGTGCACTTGATTAAGATTAAAGAAAATGAAAGATAAACGCTTAAGGAATCATCATAAATAAGTTATCTATCATGTCATGTGGGAGAAACCCAACTCTCCTCTTCCTTTTATTTGACTTATTTTTACTAAGTGATTGTCATGCTTGTTCTGGAACCAACTTAAACAAAACATCCATAGCTTAAACATTAGTGATAATAGATACACCTTAGTAACAAAACATCTAATTCTCTGTGGTTCGATAAATCCCAAAAACTCAAACTTTCCACTTATTACTTCAGACCACGTACACTTGCGTGCAAGCACAGACATATTCTACCTGTTTGACCAGCTATCGGGAGCTGACATATATTCAAAAATTGATTTGAGATCGGGATATCATTAATTGCAAGTAAAAGATGCCGATGTTGAGAAAACAGCTTTTTGTACTCGTTATGGCCATTTTGAATTTCTTGTGATGTCTTTTGGACTCAGTAATGTGCGAACAATTTTCATGGACTTGATGCAGCGAGTTCTTAAGCCATATTTAGACAAATTTCTTATTGTCTTCATCGATGATAGTCTCATTACTCTTGAACTTTAAAGGATCATGAGGATCATTTAAGGATAGTATTAGAATCTTATATGCCAAGTTTTCCAAATGCAAATTTTGGCTAAAATCCATTGCAATCTTGGGTCATATAGTAGATGGCAAAGGTATCCATGTAGATTAAAAGAAGGTAAGTGCAATCCAAGATTGGGTACAACCCAAGTCAGTTACAAATATCAGAAGTTTTTTGCGATTGGCCGGATACTACATAATATTTATTAAGGGCATCTCTCAGATCACCTCACTTTTAACAAAATTAACTCAAAAAGTCATACCTTTCATTTGGAGCCCTGAAGGCGAGGAAGCATTCCAAGTCCTAAGAGATGCAGTCCCTACCGCACCAGTGCATGTTCTGCCTAATTGAGTTTTGAACTATCATGTATACACCAATGCCTCTAAAATTGGTTTAGGTTGTGTATTAATGCAATATGGTAAGGTAATTGCTTATGCCTCTTGTCAATAAAAACCTCATGAAAAGAACTACCCCATTCATGAGCTTGAACTTGCTGCTGTAATTTTCACCTTAAAGATCTGGCGTCATTACTTATATGGAGTTAACCGTTCCATTTCATAGATCATTAGAGTTTGAAGTATATCTTCACTCAGCGAGAATTGAACTGCCGACAAAAAAGATGGTTAGAGCTCATCAGTGATTATGAATTGAGTATTCAGTATCACCGAGGTAAGGCAAATGTTGTGTCCAATGCTCTTAGCCGTAATGCTATGAGTGCTTTAAGCTCATTAAAGGAAGAATTCTATAAACTCAAAATTTCTTTAGCACGTAGTGATTTGCTAAGTTCCCTTCTGGTTAATATCAATGTGGAACCCACTTTTCATAGAGATGTCCCCATCTCGCAAACTAAAGATGAAGACTATATAAAGTTCAAAGTTGACATTGAAGGAGGTTACCGTCAGGATCTGTAGATACGTAGTAATGTAATCTATCTAGGGAATCATTTGTGGATTTCTAAATCCATGCATTGTAAAATTACAGTAGAAGGCCATAATTTTGGATACCATATTCATCTAGGCAGTACTAAAATGTACCAGGATTTAATGCAATCTTTTTGGTGGCCCAGTATGAAGAAGAGCATAGCCGATTTTGTGGCTAAGTGTCATGCTTGCAATCTGGTGAAGGTCGAGCACCAAAGGCTTGCTGGCCTTCTAAATCCTCTATAAATCCCTAAATTAAAATGGTTTTATATCTCAATCAATTTTGTTATGGGATTGCCTCGCACAAAATCTGGTGCAGATGCAATCTGGGTTATCGTCGATCAATTGACTAAATCAGCACATTTCATTCATATCCGTCAGACCGACACTATCGAGAAGCTCACAAATAATTTTATTAAAAAGATTGTCAGGCTACACAGTATCCCTAAGTCAATAGTATCTGACAGAGACATCTGATTTACTTTTATGTTCTGGCAAGCAGTGCGCCAAGATCTAGGGATTACACTAGCTATGAGTAACGTATTTCATCCTCAAATAGATGGTCAGACTGAAAGAATAAATCAAGTACTTGAAGATTTGCTTAGGCTTTACATTCTCGATTTCACTGGTCCCTGAGAATATTATATCTTGTCAGTGGAGCTTGCATATAACAACAGTTTTCAAACTAGTAATAAAATGGCTTCGTATGAGGCCTAATAAATCGAAGATTTATAGCAAAATAAGTGAATAAAAACAAACAATTTTATATTAAAAATGTATACTTTGATGTGTTTCCATTGCTTTTATAAGATTAAAATTGTGCAAAGCAAATTTTGGTCCAAAAATAGTATTATAGAATAAAACTACTATCGCACACCATAGAACGTCACAGCACGCCTTAGCGGACACAAACCCGAGAGCTCGGTGCTTCCACGCGCCATAGCGGGCACAAATAGAGAGCTTGGAGCTACCACACCCCACAGCCGTCACAACCTGAGAGCAATGCACTAATGGGCACCGCAGCGCTAAAGTAACTCAAAGCAAGCAGCTACCATGCGCCGTGGCACCTTCGAATCAAAACGCGGGCGCTACAGCGCGCCGTGGCGCCCGCTGTAAAACTGCTTAGGAATAGGCATGAGACATAATTTTTCCTTTTTCTACAGCAAGAATTAAAAGCAATACATTCAAATTACTTTATTTTCAAGAGATTGAGAGAATAATTCATATAAAAACAATTTTGAGGAAGATGGAAGGAATGGTTGCACTAAATGCTGAGGAGTCTCCCAAAAATTATAAAATCACAAATTTATGATAACATGGAAGAGAGCAAGAGGTTGATTTAATTCTTTTACATAGCAAACCAAAAATGCAATAGCCTAAGACCCTTCTTTCAAAAGGAATAAAGGAACAATCATTTAATGAAAGCACAATTTTCTAAATGGGATATATTGGCTGAATTAAATTTAAAAAAAGGAAAAAGCTAAAAAGAAGTCTACAAAAGTAAGAGAAAAAGACTTAGAGAGGGTTCCACTCTTTGACATTCCAAGATATAATTTTTGAGGATGCTGGAAAAATAAAGAGGAGAACCCTAACCAAGGAAAGAGAAAATAACCATTCAAATAGAGAAAGGAAAGATAACTCAAAGAGCTGGAAGAGAAGAAGTTGGAGAGCAAGGAGAGATCCAGAGAATGCCAAGGGTTGTTCCAAGTACTTCTCTAAAAAATCTTCTTTGATTTTCTTTCTGTAGAACCATGCAAAGGTTCACTTCCTTGTATTTTTTTTTTATGCATATCTTTTGTAATGGAAGGATAAACCCTTCATGGGGAGGGTTGGGCCGAAATCATGTAGTGAGTTAAGGGACAAAATGGTTTTTGTATAAATCTTCTTCAATAAATAAAATTTTTGTCCTTCTGATTTAGATATGTTTCTTGTGAATGCATGCTCGTGGAATGAATGTCTATTTTATTTTAAATGATTTTATAAAGAAAATAATATCGATTCAACTAGTCATACCAAGCTCAAGGGAATGCACATAAGGGTCCTTGCCGCAAATACATATTTGCTGCACAAGGATTATCGGTGTAAGCACCTGGATATTGGAATGATAGGTTGATTTGGTAGCTTAAATCTCTTTGAGCTCCATTGCTCACCAATTGGCATAAAGCTAGGAATATATGAGTTAGTGCTTGGAGCCCAGTGACAAGATCTTGAGCTAAGCAGTATTATTCTTTGAGCTCAATCAAGAGATTGATGCATGTGAGCTGAGGGCAACCAATCAAGCTCCATGGCTTAGCAGACATTAAAGGAGGAAGTGGAATAATTGAGTGCTAATGGACGATCATGACATAATCCATGCAACTCGATAATTTACTTCCTTAGCTAAACAATGCATGTAGCATGTGACGTTAACTGTGTGGAAATCAAGTTCATGTGATTGCTAAATTAAAATGATTATTTTGAAAACTTAGACATAAGGAATCTTAATTAACTCTGGTCAATCACATGAAGATCCATGTTTCGAGATCAAACTCTTGTGAGTTCATCTTGTGCACTAGATCAAAATAGTTAGAATTAGAGGACCAATCTAAGAAATGCTACCTTCACCAGATTATAATTAGTTTGAAACTAAGTTTCATTAAAAGTTGAATTAGTTTAATTATTTATACCAGTACCAATACAAATTGTATGATTGCAACCCTACTCTTCCTTATTTTTAAATAATATCCTCACTTTGAATCTTTGAATTGTTAATTAAGTGCCACACAAAGCTAAAAATATTTTAAATATAAACATTATTAAAAGTAGATAAACCTTAGTAAAAAAATGTACCATTCCCTGAGGATGATAAATATTGGATCTTACCTTCCAAATATTACTTCAAATCACATACACTTGTGTGCGAGTGCAGACGTGTATTTATAGTCTGTCAAGTTTTTGCCGCCATTAACGGGAACGGTGATTTACTTTGTATAAAGGACAATTTGGAAGTATATAGTGATTTAGAGTTATCTTTATTCTGCATATATTTTCTTATTTCTGTAATTTACTTTTCTCTTAACTTTTATAGTTTTTATTTTCATATATGGAGTACTCAAATCTCATGGTCATGCACAATAATAATCAAAATTGGTGTAGGTGGTGTGGGAGAACACATTCAAGTTTTGATTGTAATTCAAACAACCTTTTTAAATCTTCAAGAATAAAACTGATTAATGACATTAAGTTTGATCACAACTTGCAACACAATTACACATACTCTGATATGAACAATAATAACACAAACTAGACAAGGGAGCAATCTTACTTAGAAGATTCGGTGGAAGATTTTAGTGGTTATGTGAACAACAATTTGCACGAAACTGAACCAACCTTGATTATGCATGAGTTTAATCTGGAAGATCAAGAGCATCTAAGTAAATAAATTGAGGCTAAGTTAGAATTTATATTGCAACTATTAGCTAACCCCATCCAAGAAGTTGTTATAATTGAGCAGATAAAAAAATAAGCTGAAGAAGTGTTGATTTGTAGGGAAGAAACTTTAACTCAAAGAAATAATAAAAATGAGAAAGAGGTTGAGTATCAATTTAAATTAGACAATTTGAAAATGCAACAAGATTTTCAAATAGAAAAAGTTGATCAAATGCAATCCAAAATTTTTATCCCTTTTACACCTCAAGTATATCTACCTCAATGTTTAACAATAGATGACACATTATTTGAGGATGAGCAAGGAAAATTGATGAATTAATGAAGGTGTCAAAACCATTTGTGGAATCTCAAACATCAACAAACCCCTTAACAATCTTGATGATTATTGTGTGCAATTTGAATTTGTTCAAAAATGCTTTGATTGTACTCCTAAGAAAATTGAATATTGCGCCTTTTAACAAAATGAAATTAAAGATGAATTTGATGAGTTTTATGAGAAACATAAGGCAAGAAATGAGAAGAATATAAAGAAGAATAAAAAAAAGAACTATTGTAAGTTAGAAGACACAAGTTGACATTCAAAATGATTACATTATTAAACAATCTCATGCTCATCCTAAAGCCTTAATGAAAATTTGGAAAGAAAATTTAAAGGGATATAAACACTTTTTGGTCAAGCTGAGGACATTAAATTAAGTGCTTACTGGGAGGGAACCTAGCAAATAATTATATGTTTTTGTTTGTTTCAGATTCTAAGTAGTACATGTATTCATCAATAAAAGAGCAGGAGGAATCTCAAGTATGATTGCAGTAACGTCAAATTGTAATTTATATCAGGTTGTTTTGTTCCTTACTATTCATTGTAAATAAGTTTTTGCTTTCAAGTTTGTACTTTTTGTTTTTGGTTAAATAAATCTTAGTGAATTATTTTCTCTTAATTTTTGTACCAATAAAATGTCATTATCTCAGCATTTTTTTTGAAAATTTTAATGTTCTGAATTCAATTGTGATGGAACATGTGAAGATTTTCTTTAGTCTAAATACTTAACAAAAGGTGATCAAGCAAAATGAACAGTTCCAAAATTTTTCATGCTAAATCATTTTACACTTAGTTTACTATAAGTCTCCACTATCGAAAATGTATGATGCTTTAAATTTAAGGGTGAGGGTGTTTAGGGAACTTGATTGAGAAAAGTAAGAAATGGTGAGACAAGGAATGTGCGAGGCTTCTGTAGGACTTACTGAATGCAATGAAAATTGATAGGGATGATGAAAAATGTCTGTCCCTTGAATTGAATGCAAAAAGAATAAAAAAAAAATCAAAGAATGAAGAAAAATATTTCTCTGAAAGTAAAATTGAGAAAACAGGATGAAGAAAAATATATCTCCTGAAAAGAATTATTCATTGAGGTTTATAAGAAGAAGCCCAATTGGCACAAGATTATAATACACTAAATTTGGCTTTGTCTTAGTCAAGCAACTCTATAAACCCCCCCCTATAGAAATTAAGAGTTTCGTACATTTAGAAAATGGAAACTTAAATTAGTAAAAAAAAGGAAAACATTAGTACGAGACCTTTTAGAATTAGAATCTTTCTTATCACTTTGTTAAACAATACATGAAATAGCAAATACACATCGCACCTATCATATTGAATTATGCAATCAAGAAAATCAAAAAAATTTATTTTTGATCTTACTCGAGGATGAGCAAGATTTTAAGTGTGGGGGTGTGATAAATCTAAGATTTATAGAAAAATAAGTGAATAAAAACAAACACTTTTATGTCAAAAACATATACTTTGATGTGTTTCCATTTCTTTTTTAAAATTAAAATTGTGCAAAGCAAAATCTGGGCCAAACATAGAATTATGAAAGAAAATTGCTTCGGCGCGCTATTGCGTGCCTCAGCGAACACGATCCCAAGAGCTAAGTGCTACTGCGCACCGTAGCGGGCACAGATAGAGAGCTCGGTGCTACCACACCGCAGCAGTCACAACACAAGAGTTCGGCACTACCGCGCCATGCAGCGCTATAGAAATTCAAAGCTACCTGCTACAGCGCACTGTAGCAGCCTCAAACTGAAACGTGCATGCTATAACGCGCCGTAGCGCCCGTCGTAAAATTACTCAGGAATCGGCAGTTAATCATCATTAGGAAGAGGATGAGGCAAAATTTTAACTCTTTCCACGACAGGAATTTAAAGCAATACATTTAAATTTCTTCATTTTTAAGGGATTGAAAGAATAATTCATAATGAAACAATTTTTGAGGAAAATGGAAGGAATGGTTGCACTAAATGCTGAGGAGACTCCAAGAAATTATAAAATCACAGATTTATGACAACATGGGAGAGAGCAAGAGGTTGATTTAATTCTTTTACAAAGTAAAATATAAATGCAATAGCCTAAGACCATTCATTCAAAGGGAATAAAGGAACAATCATTTAATGAAAGCACAATTTTCTAAATGGGATTTATTGGCTGAATTAAATTTAAAAAATGAAAAGTTGTAAAGAAGTCTATAAAAGTAAGGGAAAAAGACTTAGAAAGGGTTCCACTCTTTGACATTGCAAGATATAATTTTTGAGGCTACTGCAAAAAGAGAAAGGAGAACCCTAACCAAGGAAGGAGAAAACAACCATTCAAAGAGAGAAAGGAAAGACAACTCAAAGAGCTAGAAGAGAAGAAGTTGGAGAGCAAGGAGAGATCCAAAGAAAGCCAAGGGTTGTTCCAAGTATTTCTCTAAAAAATCTACTTTTATTTTTTTCTGTAGAACCATGCAAACATTAACTTCTTTACATTTTATTTTCTGCATCTCTTTTGTAATGGAAGGATAAACCCTCCTTGAGGAGGGTTGGGTCGAAATCATGTAATGAGTTAAGGGATAAAATTGTGTTTGTATAAATCTTCTTCAATAAATAAAATTTTTGCCTTTTTGATTTAGATATGTTTCTTGTAAATGCATGATTATGGAATGAATGTCTATTTTATTTTAAATGATTTTATAAAGAAAATAATATCAATTTAACTAGTCATACCAAGCTCAAGGGAATGCACATAAAGGTCCTCACTGCAAATACATATTTGTTGCAAGAGGACTCTCGGTGTAAACACCTTGATATTTAAATTTTTTTGAGCTCCATTGCTCACTAATTAGCGTAAAGCTAGGAATATGTGAGTTAGTGCTTGGAGCCCAATGACAGGCTCTTGAGCCGAGAAGCACTATTCTTTGAGCTCAGTCAAGAGATCGATGCATGTGAGCTGAGAGCCACCAATCAAGCTCAGTGGCTCAGCAGATGTTATAGGAGGAAGTGAAATTATTGAGTGCTCATGGATGATCATGACATAATCAGTGCAGCCCGATAATTTACTTCCTTAGCTATACAATGCATGTAGTATGTGACACTAATTGTGTGGGAATCAAGTTCATGTCATCGCTAAATTAAAAAGATTATGTTGATAACTTCGACGTAAGGAATCTTAATTAACTCTTGTCGATCACATGAGGATCTATGCGCTAAGTTCGAGCCCTTGTGGGTTCATCTTGTGCACTAGATATGAAATAATTGGAATTAAAGGGCCAATATAAGGGATGCTATCTTCACTTGATTATAATTAGCATGAAAACAAGTTTCATTAAAAGTTGCACTAGTTTAATTAGTTACACACCAGTCCCAATACAATTTGCATAATTGAAACCCAACTCTCCCGTATTTTCAAATAGTTTCTTCAGTTTGAATCTTTGAATTGTTAATTAAAAGCCACACAAAACCAAACATATTTTAGTCTAAACATTATTAAGAATATATAAACCTTAGTAACAAAGCATACCATTCCTTGAAGACAATAAATCTCGAAAGATACTTTCCAAATATTACTTCAAACAACGTACACTTGCGTGCGAGCACAGATGTGTATTTACAGTCTGTTACAGCTCTATATGGCAGAAAGTGCAGTACTCCTCTGGCATAGTCAAAAAAATTGGAAGCACTTAGCTTTATAAATCTGAATTGGTTGAGAAAATTAATAAAAATATTCATTTGATTCAGCAAAGAATCTGCTCTACTCAAGATTGTCAAAGTAAATATCATAATGATCATCACCATCTCTTAGAATTTAGTGTTAGAGATTCTGCTTATCTAAAAGTAAGTCTGTTGAAGGGTGTCTACAGAATTGGTGTAGCGGGGAAGCTCACTCCCTGCTATGTTAGACCTTTTGAGATACAAGCCAAAGTGGGATCATCAGCCTGCATGTTGAATCTTCTCGATGACTTTATAGCTATTCACAATGTGTTCCATGTGTCATCATTAAGAAGATGTATTAAAGACCCTTTCATCTTGTTCAACTTTTAGCTGTGGAAATATAGCCCGATCCTTCTTATGCCGAAGAGCCAGTTAAAATATTTACTAATGATCAAAAGCAACTAAGGAATTATTCAATTCTAATAGTTAAAGTCCAGTGGAAAAATTGAACATTAGAAGAATCAACTTGGGAAAATGAAGTTGATATGTGCCATAAATATCCACAACTCTTTACAAACTCATGTAATTTTCATATTCTCTTCTTTTTAGTTGTTATTCAATATTTCATTTTTGTAGTACTTTCTTCACCTGAGTTATGTCAGGGATGCCATCATTCTTAAATGGGGGAGTCAGTAACAACCCTAGTTGTTACTCTCACAAATCAAAGCTAAACTAAGCTTTGATTTTCATTTCATTAGACTCAATGGGTCATTTAAACCTAACCCTAAAAGTTTGAAATTAATCGAGCTCAATTTAACATTTTGGCTATTTTGCTTATTTTTGGATCCAAAAAATTAGCTAAATTAATTTGATCTCCAAATTAAAATCTAATTTTATTTTTGAATTCCTCATGCCTTAATTAGCTAAGCGAGAATTTTTGGAAATTTTTGGAGCTCATTAAGTCCTAAATTGCATTAAGACTTTATTAGGATTATTATTTAATTAATTAAATGAATTATAATATTTAAATTAGATATATATCAATATATATATATATATATATATATATATATATATATATGATTTGCTGTCAGAACCACGGAAGATCTGCTGCGGGTCCCGACAGCGGTGCATCGACCCCTCCCATTGGATGCGCTAGCACGAATCCTAACACACTCCATCCAACAGCGTACGCTACCCTACGCCTAGATATAATATTAGCCAACATATCAACCCCGCGTATCCAATGGCTAATGACTTCTCTGTAGTTACCCATTTAAGTAACGCATCAAGACCATCCATCTCTAGCATCTCTACAATCAAACAGCTCAAAACACCTCATACAATGTGGATCAACCTCTCCAGCTCACCTCTCGCTTGCCTGGTCCCCCTTATAGCTTGACTGTCCACATGCCTAGTAGTAGTACGAGGACACCCTGATCTTCCCCTTCTGCCCTCAGGTCCAGCCGATTGTTGGCTGCCATCTTCCTGAATTGTGCTCGGCCGTTAAGAACTACGCATTTCCCTCAGCCCGAGCCTAAGCCATGGCTACCATCCCCACACATCCCACTACCTATAAATATTCCTGGGACATCACAGTGAACCCCTTTGATCACTAACATCCCTCAATTTCTTTAGTTAAATTCTTTGGATCTCTTGGAACTCTTGGTAGTTCCTATTGTTACAAACCACTAATAAAGGGATAGGTCTAGTGTTCAAACTCCCGGTGCTTCTCCTTGAGTTGCTTGGAAGCTCCATCTCACTTCAATTCCTCCTTAGACACCTCTATCATTGCCATTTCTAGGTACTAGCTTAATCTCATCCAGTTATGTGGATTCCATGTTCAATCCAACATTCTAGGATAGCCTCTAGATGTCATCTAGCTTCCCCTAGTACCTTAGGACATCTATGCATGCGATTGGGTTGGATTTAGCCTCCAGATGGTAATGGTTCACTATATGTGCAGCATTGGTGTTCAGCAAGGTTGGTGCTACCTCACTGAACTCCAGAGCTCAATTAAGCTCAATTCCTCCTCATACTTTTTCCTCATGGCTAATTGAACCTTCCTCGATTGTCACCAGGGTCTAATCTAACTTTGATTAATTGTATCAATAGATTGAGCTAGTGGCCGAACAAGGAGCTGAGTCCGAGTAAGGACCCAGCTATTCACTGCACCTCAGGTCTCGTAACCTTGGTGGTTCAACTCGCCTCACCTCACTTACGGTGTAGGGATCAAACCCCATCAATTTGGTGGTCTCTATGAGAAAAATTGACCACTCACAGTAAACCCTAAGCATTCGCACTTAGGACATTTCAGAGGAGTAGCAATTCAGCGTTCCACCGCATCCTAGTTAGAGCTTCTTGGTTGCAATTGACATGTCTTTATTCCAAGAGCGTGTAGGAAGAAATTCTAAGCGTCAACATGGTCTTGATTCCTAGAATTTGTCTCGGGAGTGTCGTCCCTCTTCATCCTATCAAAGGATGGGGTGGGGATGATGACACTATTGCTTCGGCCCGGACCTACTCGGTGCGACAGTGCCAACCCAGTCGGGCCTCGATCTGACCTGTGCCTTTTTTTAATTGGGTCGAGCTATTAATTTGAATTAGGAATTATATTCCTAAGGGAAAATAAATGAAAAATAAATTTAATTATTGTCTATGATTTAATTAATTAAAAACATTCAAACTAAATTAATTGAATAGCTTAATCAATTCTTATCTAAATGGTATGATCCATACCATTTTGATCAGAAAATAATTAGGAACACTAGTATGCAATAAAATTCTTGATCTAATGGTTAGTTTTTTTGATTTAGCCTAATCTTTCTCTAATCTTAATTAGTGAAAATGACCAAAATCCATGATTAAGGTCTCTGATTATTCATAAGATAGAGGAGAACTTAAGTATATCCTTAAGATAATTTATGAGTTCTAAATTTGTTAATCACCTCTTAATCAATTGAAGTCTTGATCAGTGATTAATGACCTAGTTAAATCTCTAATTTTGGTAAACCAAACTCCTATTACCTTCTTAAGTGTACAATAACTTTCCTATATGTTTAGATTCCCATTTTTAACACCTAATTTCCCTAATTACCTTTATTAGCCTTAAAATTGATTAGTGCTAATTAATCTAATCTCAAATTCAAAACTAAATTTAAGTGCCTCATTTCTCTTATTAGTCAATACTAAGCCTATTGAACTAATTAGAATCAATTTGGATGCTTAAATCTCAAAATCATAATTTTTAGCCTTAAGAAAGGTATTTTGGTCATTTTGCCCAAAAGTTTGTTTAAGAATCCTTAAGCCATAAAAATGTCATTAATATGCTTTTAATAAGTAATATAATGTATTAAGATCATTCATTTAGCTTTTAGATATTGTTGGATTTCTAAAGTTCTTAAAGCTTATTTCTTCTTAAAATTCTCTTAAGTAATCATATGCTCTTAAAGTGATCTTAATTTTGAATAATGAAATGGAACCAATCTTAAGTGCCTTATCAAAACTAATCATAATAATTAGTGAATAGAAAGACAACATGGTCTGAATTACATTAGTATGCTGGTGAAGATATTGGCTTTCATAGACCGCAAACAACCGGAAACAAAGACTCGGTAATGAGGCAGTACCAGGAGCTTACTCGATTTCTAAATAAAGAGAGTGAAGAACGAATGATTCCATCAATATGTTTGTTAGATGATCTGTTCTCAACTCAGGTGTGGAGCACTCTTAAGAGAATGTCTTAATGAAAACCTTAATTCCAAATCCCATCTGAAGTCTTAAGTGAATAAGCCTAAGTCTTAGATCTTAGATTCTTAGTGATTATCCATAGAAATCCATTTGAATTGTACCAACTTATTTTTGAATTTCTTATCTAATTGAAACCTTTTGAATCCATTTAGTGGTTTGAGGTTGATTCAACCTATAGAATAATGTGATTATTCTATAGATTGAACTTAGATCTTAGATTCATATGGTCTTATTTGATTAATTTGTCTTAAAATTATAAATTTAGCCTTTCTTTAAGAACATAGTTTCTTTCTTTTTCAGCTTCTAAGATTCTCTACCTTTAGAATAAGAGTGGGTGTGAACCATTAGATCCTTAGCAGATTAGTACTTTTGATTCAGGATTGAACCCCAAATTTTAATTTAAACCTAGAATCCTTATTCTTGATTTAAATAACCAAGATTGGGTTTGAGTTATTAAAATACATTATATAAGTCACTGATTTAATTACTTAACCTTTATAGTCATCGCTTCTGATTATGAATTAGAATATTTAAGTTCTAATGTTAACTTTGAGGTCGTAACTCTATGATTTTACAGGATTGTTAGATATTGGATATCCTAAGCCTGTACTAGCTCAGAATAGATAGAACAAATTAAATTAGACAACAATAGATATCACATATGTCTAATTGAGTCTCTTGCTTACTTTGACAATTGTTGCTTTGCACACCCTGTATTTGAGCCTTTTTCCTTAAACATATTAGTAGAACATAAGATATTTGATGAGTATCCTATGTTAGATTTGAAATTATATAAAAATGATTTAACTTCATTCAGTTTATTTAGTTAATTCATTTCTCATTACAGTAGAGTTTATTCTAGCTTAGTCTGCCTCTTTAGTTTAGTTCTTTGTATATAGAATAGACTCAAACTTAGCTTTGTGCTTGGCTAGGGGATACATGTCTGATTTTATAAGTTCAACTCGAACCTAGCTCTAAGGATGCTTAGGGGGATACATGTTGAACATTCTATATAGTGGCTTTGTTTAGGCCCATTCTATTATGACAGTTTTAATGTTGGCATACTTTTACTTTTTAGTTCAGTTCCAGTTCAGTGGCACATTTAGCCATGTGTTTTACTTGCATTTTTACTATTTTCTGTACGCTATTGCAGTTCATTTTAGTTCAGTATTTTGGCTTAGCACTTGTTTGTTTAGGATGCTAGTCTTATTACAGTTTTCTTATGCTTCAGTTCAGATTCCCTTTATGCAAATCGGTATGTATTCATATGATCATAAGCATGTTAGGATGAGTTTATTTTAAGTACTTTTTAGTCATATATATATTTACTTCCTAACCTTGTTACAGCTTCTAATTGAGGTATGTTAATTTATACTATGTTGTATTTAGTTATTAATGTTTAGTTTATAGCTATCATGTTTCTTATGGCTTGTTGCTCCCATTGATTACTTAAATGCTCTTTAAATGAAATCTCACAGATATTTAGTTTCTCTTAAATTATCCTCAAATATGCTTAGATTATTTGTCTAATTGTAAGTTTTCCTTTTCTTAGTAGGGTCCCTAGCATTGTGATACTGATAATATCAAACTCGGATCTGTTTATTGAGGTTGCTTCTGGAGTGGAACTTTGATAAGAGAAGGACCTTCTTACCGCTGTAGTTTAGCTAGTCTTATTTTCAAGAGTGAGGATGAGTGTTCCTTTTCTCTTAAATTCAGTTTATAATAATTTTATATTTTGGATGTATATATTTTCTGCCTTTTTCATAGTGAGCAAAGTTATTTCTACTTCCTGTACGATGCTGTGATGTGGATATTATACTCTTTTTTGCTTTCGCTACTTTGATATTTTGATGTATGATCTTCAATTTCAGCTGGCAAGTCTTCTAATGAAAGCAGGTTGGGTTTATACATAACTTGACTATAGTTGGGAGATTTGTCATAGTTGGAGACCGTATTCACCATAATAATGTTAATCTCAATATTAGCATGACCACGGAGGGTACGGGGCCCCACAATGTTCATTCTCCCACCAATATTTGGCCTCATCTTAGAACAGTAGGAGATAATATCATGATGCTTATCACTATCTTTCAGAATTTAGTGTTGAAGATTCTGCTTATCTGAAAGAAAGTTTGATGGAGGGTGTCTACAATTTGGCATAAAAGGGAAACTCAATCCCCGTATGTCGGACCTTTTGAGATACTTGTCAAGGTGGGATCATTGACCTATATGTCGAATCTTTCTGATGATGTTGCAGTTGTTCACAATGTGTTCCATGTGTCATCATTAAGAATATGTCTCAAAGACCCTTCTCATCTTGTTCGACCTCCAGCTATGGAAATTTAGCTGGATCTATTTTATGTCAAAGAATTAGTTAAAATCTTAGCTCACGATCAAAAGAAGCTAAGGAATCGTTCAATTCCTATGGTTAAAATTCAGTGGAAGAATCAATCATTAAGAGAATCTACTAAGGAAAAAGAAGTGGATATGTGCTATAAATATCAGCAACTCTTTGCAAACTTATGTACTTTTCCTAGAAGTTTGAAATTCATTAAAGCTCATTTGAGCATTTTGGCTATTTTGCCTATTTTTGGATCCTGAATATTAGCAAAAATAACTTGACTCCAAATTAAAATCTGATTGCATTTTTGAATTCCTCACCCCCAAATTGGCATAGGGTGAAATTTTGGGAATTTTTAGAGGTAATGCCTATTTTGGATTTAATTTAAATTAGTTCAATAGAAATTTAGGGTTAATAACATTTCCTAATTGCATATTTATCCTCCCTCCAACAGTCGGCTGCCTCCAAACCGCGAGTGCCATCTGGAGCATTAATCCAGTGAATCTGACCTAATGGCCTGCACTTTCAATCGGATGCATCTCATCTCAACTGTTTCACAATCAGGACCATTTTGCTCCAATTGAAGATCAATCACACGGTCCTGGTGACTCCCTTGACAGTGGTTGTCTCCTTCCTCGGCTCGTGTCCGACGGGAAGATCCCCTCATATAGCCACATCACCAGGCTGGTTTGCCACTCTCGTGCTACTTTAGCGAGGCCGTTATGATCCTTACCTTCACGTCCTAAGCACTCCCAGCTAAGGTCGGGGCCTAGTCCACTCTAATTGAGGTAACTCCTAGCTAATGTGGGGGAGAGGAACTCAATGGCAAAATCGGATTTTGATTTTGACGAGTATTTATTTTTCCTATTTTTGGGGTATTTAAATACATTAAAATATTCTTGAAAATTCGATAGCTTCCAAATACTTCCAAAATATCACCCCCAACTAATTCGGGGGTGATGAGAGCAATTGTAAAGTCATATTTTGATTTCAAGGTCAAATTAAATATTTTAATTTTCTAATTAATTAAACATTATTAAATATTCTAAATATTCGATTGAGCTCTGAATTGCTCCAAAATTTTAAGGTTTGGTTCTAATAAGTAGATGAAACGAATAGAATGATAATTAGGATGTGATCAAGCTAAGTAAGAACTAGGGTTATTACACACCATTTGGGTGACATTGGTGCTCAGGAAGGTTAGAGTTACCTCTTTGAACTCCAGAGTTGAATTCAGCTCAATTACTTCTCAGACCTTCTCCTCATGACTAATAGAATCCTCCCCGATTGTCACTTGGGTCTAAGCTAGCTCTGATTGATCGTATCAATCGATCGAGCTAGCAGCCAAACTAGGAGCTAAGTCACTGTTAGGACCCAGATATTGGTTGCACCTTAGGTCACATAACCTAGGGGTATGACACGCCTCACCTCACTAATGGTGAAGGGATCCAACCCCATCAGTTTGGTGGTCTCTGTAAAGAGAATTCACCCTTTACAACAAACCTTAAGCTTCTGCACTTACGTCGTTACGGTGGAGTAGCCCTCTAGAATTTGTCTACATCTTAATTAGAGCTTCTAGGTCCAATCATTGTGTCTTGACTCTGTCAATGGGTAGCAATTGAGATCAGGCATCAACATAGTCCTGGCACCAAGAATTTGGCTCAGGAGTGTCGTCCCTCTTTGGCCAGTCGAATGATGGGGTGGGGACAATGACAATGTCGCTTCGGGCCAGGCCAACCTTAGCCCGCGCAATGCTGCAGTGCCGCAGTGCCGACCTAGTCGGGCCCCGATCCAACCCGCATGGTTTGATAAATGGGCCGAGCCATTTTAATTTAATTAGGAATTATTTCCTTCTAAAATTTCAATTATAAATCCATTTAATAAATATCATATGGTTTGATTAATTGAAAACATTCAAACTAAATTTATTGAATAATCAATTCTTATCCAAGTGGTGTGATCAAATATACTATTTTGATCAAAAAAACATAAGGAATAATAATCTATAATAAAATTTTAGATCCAATGGTTGGATTTTCTGATTTAGCCTAATCTCTATAATCTTAATTCGTTAATAAATAATTCATTAAATGTCCAAAATCATGATTAAGATCCCTATTTGTTTATAAGATAGTGAAAAACTTAAATATGCCATTAAAAATAATTTAAGATTCTAAATTTATTAATCACCTCTTAATCATAGTAAATGTTGATTAGTGATTAATGACTTAATTAACTCCTTGAATTTGAAGAACCAAGTTCCTGTTATCTTCTTAAGTGTATTCGAACTTGTATGTGTTAAGACTTTCATTTCAAACCCTAATTTCCTTGATCATTTTTCTTAGGCTTAAAAAGTGATTAGTGATAATAATCTAATCATAAGTTCAAACTTAAATTTAAGTGCCTCATTTCTCTTATTAGTTAATATTAAGCCTATTATAATTGATTAGGGTCCAATTAGATGCTTTAATCTTAAAATCTCAATTTTAGCCTTAAGAAGGGTATTTTAGTAATATTAACCAAAAGTTTGCTTAAGAAAATGTCATAAATGAAAACCCTAATTCTAAATCAAAACTGAAGTCTTAAGTGATTAAACCTAAGACTTAGATCATAGATTCTTAGTGATTATCCATAGCAATCCACTTGAATTATACCATTTTATTCTTGAAATTTCTATTTAATTTAATCCTTTTGAATCTTTTTAATAGGTTTAGGTTGATTCAACCTATAGAATAACATGCTTATTCTATTGATTGAACTTAGATCTTAGATTTATATATTCTTATTTGATTATTTTGTCTTGTAATTATAGATTATACCCTTCTTTAAAATCATAGTTTCTTAATCTTTCAACTTCTAAGATTCTCTACCTTTGAATAAGACTGGGTGTGAACCCTTAGATCCTTAGAAGATTAGTACCTTGGATTCAGGATTGAACCCTAAATTTGAGTTTAAGCCTAGAATCCTTAATCTTGATTGGCATAATCAAGATTTGGTTTAAGTTATTAAAATACATTATTTAACTCATTAATTTATTTACTTAACTGTCATAGTCATAACTTTTGATTACAAATTGAAACTTATTATGTTTTAATGTTAACTTTAAGGTCGTAAATTTATAATTTTACAAGATAGTTGGATATTGGAGATCCTAAGCCTGAATTAGCTCAGAATAGATAGAACTAATTAAATTAGACAACAACTAATATCACATATGTCTAATTGAGCCTCTTGCTTACTTTGACTATTATTACTAGCACACCTTGTGTTTGAGCCTTCTTTTTCCATTGGACATATTAGTTGGACATATGATATTTGATTAGTATTTAATGTTAGAATTGAAATTGCATAAACATGGTTTAACTTCATTCAGTTTATTCAGTTCTCAGTATAGTAGAGTGTGTTATAACTTGGTCTGGATCTTTAGTTTAGTTCTTTGGATATATATTAGACTCGAACCTAGCTCTGTGCTTGGCTAGGGGGATACATGTCTGATTATATAAGTTCAATTTAGACCTAACTCTAAGGACACGTAGGGGATACATGTTGAACTTTCTATACAGTGGCCCTATTTTTTCCCATTTGTTATTATGTCAGTACTACTTTAGGCATACTTCTACCTTTCTATTCAGTTTTAGTTTAGTGGCTCCTTTAGCCATATGTTTTACTTGCATTTTTACTATTTTATATCTACTTTTGCAGTTCATTTCAGTTCAGTACTTTTAATTTAATATTTTGGTTCAATACTTATATATCTAGGATGCTAATCTTATTTTAGTTTTCTTATACTTAAATTGAAATTCCTTTTAAGAAAAATTAGCATGTATTCATATGATCATAAGCATGTTAGGATGAGTTTATTTTTAGTACTTCTTAGTTATTTATATATTTACTACCTAACCATGTTTCAGCTTCTGGTTGAGATATTTTTATCTACATACATGCTTTATTTAGTTATAAATGTTAGTTTATGACTGTTTTGTTTCTTTTGGCTTGTTGCTCCCCTTAATTGCTTAAATGTTCTTTAAGTGTGATATCTTAAATGTTCAATTTCATTTAAATTATCCTATAATGTGCTTAGACAATTTGTTTAACTATAAGTTTTTCTTTCCTTGGCTGGGGCCTTGGCATTCTGATACCTACAATTTTAGATGTAGAGATGTTCATTGAGATTGCTTCTGGAGAGGAGCTTGGCCAGGAGGTGGACCTTCCTACTACTGTAGCTTAGTTATATTTATTTTCAGTTGTGAGGACAAGTGTTCCTTCTTACTTTTAAAATTCAATCTGTAATAATTTCATATTTTGGATGTATTTATATTCTATATTTTTCATATTGAGTTGACTTATTATTCTACTTTTCTTACTATGCTGTGATATGAATGTTATACTCTTTTCTGCTTCCACTACTTTGATATTTTGAAGTATGATCTTCTGTTTTAGGTGACAAGTCTTCTAATTAAGGCGAGTTGGGCTTATACCAAACTCAACCATAGTTTAGAGATTAGCCATAGTTGGATATTGTATTCATTATAACTATGTTAATCTTAGTGTTAGCATGACCATGGAGGGTACGGGTCCCCATGATGTACTCCTAACATTTGATAATATAGAAAGTCACAAGAAATTAAACTTCTTTTCTTAACTTTTGATGATTTATTATATCCAAAGAATTTGGCAGGAATTTCATAAGCATGAGCATCAAGATGCATTTGTGAACTATGGGATGTAGCATGTATCAATTTAAGTAGGATCTATTAGATGCAGAAGGCATAATGGATACTATGATTCCTTGGGGTGCATGAGGCACCAACTATATAATGAAAGAATAAATATTTGGCAAATTTGGATGCAATATAGTGATATCTAGCATAGTTTCTTTTCAGCATTTTATTTCACTCTCATTAAATTATATAAGGACATATTGTAGAATTCTTATTATGTTAGACTAATTGTCTAACACGAGGTGCATTTCTTTTCTTTCTTCTAAGAAACTAACATTTTGTGATCCGATAATATGTCATATTCTGAGCAGTTTGGAGAGCCAGCATTGAAAGCCATCCAAGAGAACTAGGAGGACCTGATGGAGCAATAGAAGACCCAATTTTTACTCTTTTAGTTATTTCTAGTTGTGAGATTGAGAGACCTTTATTTCTGCTCTTTTATTTTAAAATAATGATTTGTAATAATTATCTTAATGTAAGTTCTTTTATTTTCTTTCTGAGATGAATGCTTCTAGTTAACTCTGTGATGAATGTTTTGATGAATGTTTTTAGCTTCTGCACTTTGATTATTCCTATTTATACTTAGTATTATGATGTGATTAGTAGCAAATACTTATATAAAGTACTCATTTACATTAGAAATATTTGTCATATCTTACAAAGTCCAATGTATTTAAGTATTCAAACTAATACTTATAATAAGGATACTACTTGTCTTAAGTATTAGCCTTTAGTTCTACCTTGTGTAGATTCTCAATATTTGTATATGGGAAGGTTTTGAAATCCTTCTCAAGTAACGCACTGTTCACTGCCAATTGGTTAAGGTACACACTCCTTAAATTTCTCTGTTGTGTGCGGTGACGAGACGGGGCACTACAGTTGATATCAGAGGGATCGTAAAGTGTCAGATAAAGAGAGAATTCCTATCTACTTTTTAAATTGTTCTCTGAAGCAGGTATTATCACAATCACTAAGTATAAGAAAAGCATCATCCTTAATTCATCATAATGAATCTCAAATATGAAAATATCTGGTAAATGGCACCTTAAGATTTGAACGAGCTTAAATGTTTAAAAGATGCTTAAATAATTGTGAAATGCAAAATGCTAATCCTTAAGCAGTGATATATATATAAATCAAAAACCATAACTGGGTTTCAGTCATTACCTTTGGCTCTTTGATGCCTATTGGATGGATGACTTTCAAGATGGCTAGCTCTATGATATGACTATCAACGGAGTCTTCACCATTGGTGTTGAAGTTCTAGACAAGATATTAGTGTGCCCAAACTTCCAAGGAACAAGTCTCTCAATCCATGCTAACAAATGGTTAGATCGTGTATCATTTGTCCTTCATGAAACTGCTTGTCCCGATGACTATTGTCTCGCAATTATGGAAACGTTGCTTGGTAGACCAGCGAAAAGATGGTGGTACTAGGAAAATCAAAGGCTAGCGTGAAAGCGCAAAAGAAACCATCATGTCATCACTTATGATGATTTTTGAGTTCAATCTTAGTTGAATTTTTTAGTTTATGATTATCATTATCCATTCTAGTACTTTGTTTCTTCAGTAATCCATCCATGTAATTTCCCTTTCATGAAGTAATAAAAAACCATTTGGATTTATTTTCTGAACTCTGCATTCTTGGAAAAATTTCCAGTCATGAATTCTGGTTCCCCTTTAATGTCAACCCTAATTAAGAAAACCAACTATTCTTCTAGCAAAATTGATGATATTAAATCTCTTATGGATCTAGCTGGGGCATTGCTTAAAAGTCAGGCTCAGCATGCTCATAAGCGCCTGTAGAATCCAAGAATTTAGAAATATTTAGGATTCTATAAATGGTTTTGTTAATTATTACCTCACTAGATTCCTAAGCCTTGGTGTTGGGTCAGCTTGATTTATCCTGAATTATATGTATTGTGTAGATAACTCTTCCCTAATTTGGTAAGATAAATCTATTATTAGGGTTACCCATTAAATTGAGTCTACTTGCTCATGTAGTAAGCCCGATCTTGTGTTCAATGTGTTATTTCCCTAATTGATCAATCACCTCTTCTTTAGCTTGGTCAGTCAAGCCTTCGATTTTTTTTTTTTGTTAAGTCACACTCTTGTGACTTATAGTAACAGATCTTCCCTTGTGAAGTGTCTTATCTAATTTTGTGAATAACTTCTCATTCCCTAAGTTAATTGATTTATTGAAGCCTTGAAACTATTGTTGGATAAGTCACATTTGCGACTTAAGGTATTTGCCTAGATTATTCGTTAACTTTCAATCACATCATACCATTTGGATGAGTGTTCCCATATTCCTTGGAATGGGTAGTTAAAACTATAGAACCTTAGTTGATTAAGTCATAATTTATGACTTATGGTAGTAGCCTTATGATTTGTTTTCTAGTATCTTATCCTAATTGGATGAGTGACCCCTTGCCTTCATTTATTTTGTTGACCTTTAGAACTTTAAGATATTAAGTCACATTATGTGACTTGATACATTAAACTTTCCTTTCCCTTGAAGTTAAGTATCCAAATTGGATATTCACCCTTTTTAGGGTGAGGTTATGTCATGGTTAGATTGTTCTAACCTTGTATGTAAGCTCATAAGTGTAGCTTATAGTAAACCTTGTCTCATTAGTAAATTCGGTCTAATGGTGGCATTTTAATTAGCTTTTAACCTAGAACCCATTCTAAGTTAAAGAATCTTTGCTCTTTGATGTTAAACCTTCCTTTAAGTTGTAAAGCCTTTGAATTCTAATCCTTGGATTAGAATTTATAGTTATCCCTTGGAACCCTTTTTGGTTAAGTCACTTGTGGTGACTTAATAAGTTGACATTATATTTCCCTTATCCATCAAGATTGAATGTTAATTACCTTTCCTTTAGGATAATCCTCATTAAGTGATGAATGTCACTTAAGGGTAAAACCTTTATGAGATCTTGATCTTTAGCTTATCCTATACTTAGTATGTAATGTTATATACTAAGTAATAGTTTACCACCTAATATTATTAACCTTAGCATAAGATCTCTTAAGGGCTAAGCCACGTGTTGTCACTTAGGACTTCAACCTTTAATTTCTTAAGGTTACTTTCAACTTAGTTAAATGCTAATGTAATTCCTTTGGCTACCTTCATTATTAAGTGATGATTATCACTTAGTTTCGATAGCTTCCTTAAGCTTTGAACCTTGGTTAAAATTCTTAGCCTTAGCTTGTAATGTAGGATTATGAAGGTCCAGCCTTAAACTTTAAGTTTGTTATTGGATTTTAAATTTAGAATACTTGAACCTTCAAATACCCTTAGCCTTAGCTCCTTTCAGTGAGTTGAAATCTTATATTGAGAATTAGCTCTAAGGTTCCTGGCAGTTATGGAAATTTGTCGCCAAACTGATCCTTAATTCTAAAGGCAATGCAATCTATCAGGGAATGCATTATTGAATTCATTACAAAGTTCCTTGAATGCAGCTCTATTCTTAGCCAATAATTTCCCTCCGGCGAAAACCGCTCGGTTGATAAATGAGATAACCAACTTTACTCGGTTGGAAGGCGAGACCTTCTATGACAGATAGGACCGATTTAAGGAATGCCTAAGGTGTTGCCCACATCATGGGTTTCCCTTGTGGATGCAAGTGCAAACCCCTTACAATGGTTTGAACGCTCCGACAAGGACACTCATCAATGTAGTCACCGACGGCTCTATTAGTGGTTAAACCCAATAGGAGGCTTATGACCTCTTGGAAGAAATGGCTAACAATGCATACCAATGGCCTTTTAAAAGGCTTAAAAAAGAATCTATGAAGGTGAACAAATCTAATCAAATCATGGCATTACAATAAGAAATACATGCCCTGAATGAGAAAATTGAGAGGATGAATGTTAACATTGTTCTGGAAATACAATGTGAGTTGTGCAGAGGGAAACACAATAGTGAGAACTCAATTTAAACAACCCCTTTGTACAAACTGATAATGAACCAGTGAATTGCTTAAGAAACAATAACACAATGAACAACCCTTACTCCAATATCTACAATTCAGGGTGGAAAAACCACCCTAATTTTTTGTGGAGCAAAAATAACAATAATGGAAATCAATATGGGGGAGTTCATCAAACTAGTAGGGAGTAAATAATGGAATTAATCATAACAATCACCACCCGAATTTTGGAGGAGCTTTCAACTCCTTCAAAGCTGAAACGATCAAATTCATGCGTCGCATCGAAGCCACTATCACTCGCCACGATGCCTCTATCCAAGGGATAGAAGTATCCCTTAGGAACATAGAAACCCAACTGGGGCAGATCTCCAAGCAGCTGACCTTTCGACAGCAAGGGGCTCTACCCAGTTTCACCGAAGTAAACCCAAGGGAGCTGGTTAGTGTAATTCATTCAGAAGAGGTGTATGGGGGAATTAATACTGATAGAATGAGTGCCATTGAAGAAGAGCTAGAGGCTCGAGAAGGAGAAAGGGGCACAAAATATGAGAAGCTCACTGCTCCGAAATGTGAAGACCCTGGGAGGTTGAGCATTCCATGCATAATTAGAAATGAAGTATTTTTAGATCCCTTGTGTGATCTTAGTGCTTCAGTCAACGTTATGCCCTACCATATTTACACACATCTGAAGGTAGGAGGAATAGAGTACACCTCCATGATTCTAGAATTTGCAAATTTAGAATCCCTTACCCCTCTAGGCATCGTTAAGAATGTTGTAGTTGAATTGGGAAGTTTTATCATTCCTACTGATTTCGTGGTGTATGAGTAGGATAGATGGAATAAAAATTCCACAATCTTTTTCGGGCGACCTTTTCTGATGAGTATAAAAGCTATTATTGACTAGGCCGCGGGGTAATGAGTATAAAAATCAAGGGGAAATCTGAATTAATAGACCTTAAACCTACCATCTTTAAACAATGAGAGATGGAAGAAGAGGTGAGGAAGAAAATGAGAGAAGAAAGATTATGGGAAGATGATGTTCTTGGAGATCTAATGTTAAAAGAAAGAAATTCTGATAATAGCTCATCTCCTTCCTTGGAGAAAGGGAGCAAGGAAGGAGTGAGAAAAAGAAAAACTAGAAGGGGGGAAGAAAGAAGAAGACTCCCTCTCTAAGTTAGAACTCGAAAGAGTGGATCCGACGAGGGAAGGAAGAGAGGGCAAGAGTTTGAGCCACCTTGAGGGTTGTGCTCACCCTAGCACCCTTAGTATATGGAAGAAGAAACCTCCGGATCCGATTATTTGATCATTAGCGTGTCTAGCTAGAGACGTTAAAATTAAGCGCTTCTTGGGAGGCAACCCAAGAATATATATATATATATATATATATATTTTTTTTTTTTTTTTTTTTTTTTTTTTTGAAGCAGCGCTACAGTGGATCATCACATTGATGGCATGGGTAAGCCCATTGACCATTCCTCTCTTCCCTTTGAATGCTTTGGCTATTTAAGGGGAGGCAAGGGGGTTATCCTTGCACCTTCTAAGTTTTCTCAGTTCCTCACAAGCTCTTGCTCCCCTCTAATTCTTTCATCATGCCCTCCGGCAAGAAGGCGATTCCTAGAAAGAAGGCCGAAGCTTCTGATTCCGGGGGAACCTTTAACAGAAAAGGTAAATGCTTGAGGAATCATCATGCATTAGTGACCTATCGTGACATGTGGGAGAAACCTAACTCTCCTCTTCCTTTTATTTGACTTATTTTCTACTAAGTGATTGTTGTTCTTGTTCTAGAACCAACTCAAACAACACACTTATAGCTTAAACATTAGTGATAATAGATACACCTTAGTAACAAAACATTCGATTCTCTATGGTTCGATAAATCCCAGAAACTCAAACTTTCCACTTATTACTTTTGACCACGTACACTTGCGTGGAAGCGCAGATGTGTATTTACAGTCTGTCAAAAAAAAAAAATCTACATATATATATATACATAGATGCACACGCACGATAGAAAAACTCATCTTAATCACATGGGCTGGTTGAATAATATGCTTAAAACCAGAAATTAAGGACAACTAATCCTAAAAGTAATTTGCACTAGATTTATAATCAACCATCTCATAGATTTAACTTAAGTATAAAGACTTCAATCATTTAAATTCCAAACTGAATGAATTTAAAATTTGTAGAGCACATACGATTGACAAAATTAAGTAATTTGAAATAGAATTATAATTAGTCATTTTAAAGGTTAATCTATAAAGATTATGGTATGAAGCTGCTATTTACATCAAATCACCAGTGTTAGAATATAGTGATACAATGGATTACAAGCAAATTGAAACAAAAGGGTGGCATTGCAACATATATATATACAATAAAAAAAAACTCACACTAAGTACATTTGTTGATTGAATAATATGCTAGAATTAAGAAATCAAAAGACACAAGTATTCCTAAAAGTACTTTGCACTCAAATTATAATCAATTATCTCAAAGATAAGCATTAAACTCTTAAAATTATTGAAATCACAAATTAAATGAGTTTAAAATTGAAAGACCACAAACCATTGAGAAAATGAATTAATTTGCACTAGAATTATAATCAATCATTTCAAAGATCAATTTATCAAAAATATTGTCTAAAATTGCTATTTACATCAATTCACCATTACTAGATACACTATAATAAAAATTTTAATATCATCAAGTCTAGAAGCAAAGATTATGGCATTAACAACATATTATGTCACAAAATGTAGAAAATACGATTGATTTAGAAATTAAAAACAATGTTGGAGCTTTTATGCATTTACGAAAATTTTAAGTACGCACCATGTTATGAACTACTATGAGCACCGCGACGGAAGCAATTTTAGCTCAAGCATCGGGTTACGTTGACAGTTACCAAGCAATCATTAAAATCAACCAAGCACAAACAAAATAGAATCACAATGCATACACATGCACAACCATAAGCATCCAAACACAAGGATATTTACGTGAAAAACTCAAATATGGGAAAAACCCCGGAGCCACACCACACAAAAATTTTCACTATAAATCAAGAAGATAAAGAGTTACAAAGAGCTTCACCTTCACAAGAAAAAGAAAAATCTATCGCTTACTGAGCCTCCTGATCGATTACTTTAGGTTTAAACAGAAGAGCCACCACCTGATTAGGATTCTCTCTAACATGCAAGGTTTCTCAAATAGCAGACAAATCCTTAGCTTGCACATGCTTGCATTTAGAAACATCTCCATAATGTTTTTTTATATATACAGCCAATATTTGAACCCCAAATGGCCCAAAATACCCCCAAATCACATATATTTAGAAGCATATTTACATATATTTAGATAGAAATTAAATCAACATGATAACTAAATCTATACAAATGTAAGATCTCAAAAATTTAAGAATCATAAAATTGATAATTATTTCTTGCATACCATCTCCATGCAAATTGAAACAATCAATTGAATCTATTAGAGCAACAAGAATGTTACTTTAACTAACCATATGTTGTAGTTTAGCACCATAATTCAATTTATAATTAGCCATTATACATTTATAAGTAATAAGACACAAAAGGATACAGTTCAAAGAGCGAAACTCATATACAACCATAATATATTTTGCTTTATGACTTCAATTTTTATGCACCTACCTAAATTTCACAATTTAACATTAGTTATTATAGCCATCTATACTATATATTGAAACACAAGTAAGGTAAAATGTAACTTTTCATAATATAGCATGCTACATAATATATCGTAAGAAAGTGAGAATTGATGAAATCTACGCATGAACAATTATTTTTTAAAATAATTAAATATGCAAATTAAAATAGTTTAAAATATGTATCACATAAATAACTCATGGAAGGCTCTTAAAAATGATGTGAGATGATAGGAGTGGTGAAAATGGCTCATAAATTCATATGTTAATGTATTTAAATATTAAAAAAAATTACAAATCTACAACATTTATACAGATGAACAAAAATTAAACTTTCCTCAAATATATTTTTGAGTTTCTCAAATAAATAATTTACAAATCATTATGGAAATTTTTCACACCATAGCATGAATCTTTAATAAACAATAAACTTAATCAGCAATTATAATAGAACAAGCACATATATATATATCCAAAAATTAAATCAATAAGAATACAAAATCTATGAACTTCTAGACAAAAAAGTTGTAGAGACAGAAGAGGTACATCATCATGGCCATCTAGAATTTGAACAAACAAGTGCCTACAAACAACAATAAAGTAAGCCTTAATCAACTAAAAATGTGCTGAATAATAAAGTATGCTTTATAAGTTTAGGACTAAGATACATTGAAATAATAAATGATAAAATTAAAGAAGTGCAGGAAATTTGATAAAATGCTAAATATCATATTGATATTGGTATTATTCTTCAAAATATGATAATTAAGCATATATAGATAACATTAGATGCTTTCTTATTTATATAATAAATAAAAGATAAGATGAACAAGCACTGAAGTTCAAAAAAGCTTATTTTAATTAAAATAATGCCAATGGGCTTTAATGAAAAAGCATACAGGGGCTCCTCTCTCTTTGTACAATGCCCTTTAATGTGCATGAAATACTAGAATATTCAACAAAAAATGCCTTCATGCTAGACAAACTATTTAAGATAATATAAAAAATGATAAAAGAATTTTCTTGTAATAATCATTGGCTTGTTATTTACTATTTTTAATATGATAGATTTCCAATGAAAACATAAAAGGCCAAAGATAGAGAAGTAATGATTCAAACAAAATGTTTAAGCAAATATCTATAAATTAACTTGAGTAATACAAAAAAAAGATCATTAGCTTATTTGTTGACTAAATAATGCAAATTAAACTATTTTATTAATGTTATGGCATGATTAATGAAAACTTTAAGAAATATTTATTATAACACAAATGATGGTAACATATTATAAGAATATCAGCTGATTTTTAAATGGTAGAACCAAACAAAATTATCTCAAAAATTTAATATGTAGATAAATCTATCCATTGGAAGAAAGTTTTTAGATTAACTTTATAGTTATTTGTAGCAAAAAGTAAAATATTTGGAGACTAGTAACATGAAAGTTAGTGCCATATGATTAAAATTAAGAAAGAAAAAAAGAAAAATATATAGATAAAAATTTTGTACAAGTAAAACTATTCAAAAAAACAATACTAATTTTAAAATAAAAATTCAACTATAAAGAAGAGAAGCTTGTATAAAAAGTAAAATGAATGATTAAAACTTCATGAAAAAAAGGTTATTTTAAATATATATAAGATCCTATGGAAAGTTGAGATGGGAGCATTAAACTGGCTTATAATCTCATAAACAAACACATTTAAATAATTAATAGATATTGTGGCAAAGCTTCACGTCACAGTATGTATTTGTAAGAAAAAAAAGACTTAATGCGAAACTGCAATAGATTGTGTTCTTGAAAATTTAAAAAGCATATCTAAATTTTTGTAAGCATAAATTAAATCAATAATGTTACAAAATCTAAACACATGTAAGCTCTCTAACAATTGATGATTATTGTTCGCATACCTTCTTTAAACAAATTTAAAATAATAATAAGAACCTATTAGAGCCACAAGTGTCAAAGGCAAATGAGTAGTAAAATCTTCAAGAGAAAAAGGTAAATTGAGAAATGTATAAACATCATTTGGAAAGATCATAAAGGTGAATGAGTTGGGAGCATTAAAATGGGCTAAAAATCTTATAATACCTTTCTATTTGTAGCCACATTATTAAGAATAATTTTCACTTGGAACTGAAACTCCCATTTCAAAAAACATGTCCACATTAATTGTTTAATAAAAGCAATAAGAATAGAAGACTTTAAGCAATAAAATATTTCCTTAACTTTTTTGATCATTTTACTAATATTTGGTCCTTTTTAATGCAACACAAGACTTAGGCTTTGTGGCACTCCACCCCTTAATCAACAAGATTAAGCTAAGGGGTGGTATGTCACTCTGACTAACCCTTCACTTATTATTGGATTATGACGAAATTCACAATCCACCTAATAAGAGAAGGAGTAAGCACAGAATCAAATAATCAGTCACTATATAAGAGATTCAAATAGAGTGTGGAAGCGATTTAAATAGGAAATATCCAAGCATCACAATAGAAACAACATGGAATATAACCCAGAATAAACAACATAGTAATCCAAAACACACAATCATGAATACTTATATTTATTACATCACATTAAAGTTTAAATAATTAAAAGTATAATTCTCTCATCCTCACTTTCAAGAACCTAAGCAGCATCTTCCTCTAAAGGCTCTCCTCTAGATAATGCTCCTCCTCTAGATAAAGCTCCTCCTCTAGCACTTAATCTTCTAACTGATATGGATCTGCCTTTGTCAGTTTCACAATGCAATGCCCCAGCCAAAAATGAGAAAAATCTTCTTAAACAAATTGTCTAAGTACATTTTAAGCTGATATATTTTATGTGTTTTGTAATATCACCATTTAACAAATTCTAAGCAATAATCAAGCCAAGTAAGGGAGAAACTAGCACAACAGGATAGACAAAAAAGCTATAAACAACATTTATTTCTTTAAGCAAAAAGGGAGGCTAAGACATGCCTTAATGTAACTAAATAAGGCAGGGCATATAAGTATAAGTCATTGAATGATTACTGAAAGAAAATACTATATCCTAAAACATGCTGATGATCATAAACTCATGCAAATTTAAAATACAATGAACTTAGTAATGATACATATAAATAGAAGTAAATCTAACATCCTAAAATATATACAAGTAAAATAAAAAAATAGCTGACTGAACGAAAAATACTGAAGCATATGCAAAACACCAATACTATATAAGAATGTCTGTGTACTAGCTACCAAACAGAAAAAGGCTAATCTATCATGTTGAATATCAAAAGAATCTTAGCATCAACAAAGAGGCTAAGGCGCAAAGCTATATTCTCCTAGCATCATCAAGGAGGCATAGGCAGAGTATAGAGTTTTCTCTTAGCATCATCAAGGAGGCATAGGCAGAGTATAGGGTTTTCTTCTAGCATCATCAGGATGCATAGATAGAAAACACATAACAAATTTTCTCCTAGCATCAATAAGGAGGCATAGGCAGAAACCATAGGCAAAGTTTTCTCCTAGCATTAACAAGGAGGCATAGGCAGAAGACATAATTAAGAGGTAGCTCTAACACATGCAAATTTTATCTTTAATCATTTTGCCTTAGTATTTTCATAAGGAATTTAAGGAGTCTCCATAATTTTCTAAAATTTTATTAATGCATCAAAGTCTTATATAATATTTTCAAGGAAATATGGCACAAACATCAAGGAATGCATAGCATAAAAATCAAATAGTGAGCAAGGGACTCTACTAAGCATGGTGATTTTATTTATTTTTTAATTTAACCATTCTAACTATTCCAAGTTACACAAGTTTAAGATCTCTAATTCCTACTATTGAGTGTGACTTAAAAGCTTGGCCTTATAAGTTAAAAAGGATTAGAACTGATCAGGTTCTAATCTAATTCAATCAAATATGACTACCAGTTCAATCAATGAATTATACATCCTAGTTTTATGAATTTGGACATTCTATCTAAGATCTGATCAAGATCTACTAAGCTATAAGCTATGGATTAAATACCATGCAATTGAGCTTAATCACATAATCCAAAAGGATAAGACCTAATATTTAAGTTTCATTTAAAAAGTGAACTACTGATTAAGGTAAATCCTATTAATCTAATCAAACTTAATATGATGAATCTCTTATCCTAATTCTAGGGTTAAAAGACAAAATAATCAAAATAAGTTGTAAAAATCTAGAAACTAATAGAACCAATGATTCATTCATTGAAAATCCCCATTTTTTAATGAATGAAATTTAACATATGATCTAGTTCTAATCTTAAGAATATTCCTGCTGTGAAGTACCAAAGTCCTATGAAAAGACTTACAGGAAAATTAGGAAATTTATAGATTTGACCTAATAGCTATTGTTACAGTCTTAATTGACTCTAATATAATTCTAATATTATTTTTAATGATTAAAAGACAATTTAGAGGTTAAGGGCGCTTAACCTTGATTTTGGGCAAAATGACTATTTTGCCCCTACTTAAGGGTCTAAAAGTCAACTTTTGATTCAAAGGTCCAATTTAAAGTTTCTTGCTATCAAAAGCTTCCTTATTATTTAACTTGAAGATGGACAATAAGTATGCTCAATTTGGACAAGAAACGGGTCCTGGAGGTCCAAACTAAAGTTTTTGGCCAAAAGAACAAGCTTGTAAATTGCAACTAATGGAATCAAAATTCTTATGCAATTTACTGTTGGTTACTGTTCAAGAATTCCATAGAGTTCAAGAACACTGCATTCTAAGGTCAGATGACTAAGTTATGGTTATTTTAATTTCTAAGGGTAATTTTGTAATTTTAGTCGGTAAACGGGTGACAAAAACTGAACCTTTCCATTTGAAATTCAATTTCAGCAAACTTAGTTTCAACAGCTTCCATATAATATACTGAGTGTGTTGATAACGAGTAGACCTTATTTGGACCTCAATTAGTCAAGTTATGACCTAACTAAGGTTAGGAGCATTTTGGTCATTTTTTGATTTTCTAGATTTTAGATCCTAAATTTTATTTCAATTTATTGATCACATTGAAATTCTAAGCTAGTTAGCACCTGGAATTTCTAAATTTGGAGTTGAATTGACCAATTTATGGCCATTTGAAGTCTAAGGGCATTTTGGTCATTTTTCCTAAGTCAACCCTTCACAGTTGACTTTAGGAAAAATGACCAAAATGCCCTTAGATTTCAAATGGTCATAACTTGGTCAATTAAACTCCAAATTCAAAAATTCAAGGTGCTAACAAGCTTAGAATTTCAATATCATCAATAAACTGAAATAAAATATAGGATCTAAAACCTAGAAAATAAAAAATGACCAAAATACATCTAACCTTAGTTAGGTCATAACTTGACCATTTGAGATCCAAAATAGGTCTACTCCCTATTAACACACTCAATATATTATAGGGAAGCTATAAAAATAGAGTTTGCTGAGGTTTTTGTCACCCGTTGATCGACCAAAATTACCAAATTACCTTTAGAAATTATAATAACCATAACTTAGTCATCTGACCTCAGAATGCAGTATTCTTAGACTCAATGAAATCCTTAAATAGTAACCAACAGTAAACTATATAAAAATTTAGATTCAATTAGGTGCAAATTAAAAGTTTACCATTTCGGTCAAAAACCTTAGTTTGGACCTGTATGACCCGTTTATTGTCCAAATTGAGCGTACTTACTATCCATATTCAAGGTAGACAATAAGGAAGCTTTTGATAGTAAGAAACATTAAATTAAACACTTAAATCAAAAGTTGACTTTTGGACTCTTAAGATATATCTTCTACCTATGCCTCCTTATTGATGCTATGAGAAGACTGTACTTATATTTTATGCCTATGCCTCCATGTTGATGGTAGGAGAAAATTTGTTATGTGTTTTCTGCCTATGCCTCCTTGATGATGCTAGGAGAAAACCCTATACTCTGCCTATGCCTCCTTGATGACGCTAGGAGAATATAGCTTTGCGCCTTAGCCTCCTTGTTGATGCTAAAATCCTTTTGATATTTAGTAGGCTAGATTAGCCTATTCCTGTATGGCAGCTAGTATACATATATTTTTATATAATATTGATATTTTGCATATGCTTCAGTATTTTTCGTTCAGTTAGCTATTTCCTTATTTTGCTTATATATATTTTAGGATATTAGATTTATTGCTACTATTTATATGTATTATTGCTGAGTTCATTGTATTTTAAATTTGCATGAGTTTATGATCATCAGCATGTTTTAGGATATAGTATTTTCTTTCAGTACTCGTTCAGTTACTTATACTTATATTCCATGCCTTGTTTAGCTTACATTGAGGCATGTCTTAGCCTCCCTTTTTGCTTATAGTTATAAATATTATTTATAGCTTTTTCCTCTATCCTATTATGCTAGTTGCTCCCTTGCTTGGCTTGATTATTGCTTAGAGTATGTTAAATGGTGATATTAAAAAATGCATAAAATATATCAGCTTAAAATGTACTTAGACAATTTATCTAACAAGATTTATTTCTTTTTTGGCTGGGGCCCTACATTGTGTAAATGACAATGGCAGATCCATATCAATTAGAAGATCAAGTGCCAGAGGTGGAGCCTTATTTAGAGTAGGAGCCTTTAGTGGAAGTTGCTGCTTAGGTTCTTGAAAGTGAGAATAAGAGAATTATGCTCTTAATTATTTAACTTTAATGTGATGTAAAAATACAAGTATTCACAACTGTGTGTTTTAGATTATTATGCTATTTATTCTGGGTTATATTCCATATTATTTCTATTATGATATTTGGATGTTCCTTATTTAAATCGCTTCAACACTCTGTATGAATCTCTTATATAGTGACTGATTATTTGATTTTGTGCTTACTCCTTCCCTTATTAGGTAGATTGTGGATTTCATCCTAATCTAATAATAGGTGAAAGGTTAGTCAGAGTGACACACCACCCCTTATCTTAATATTATGGATTAAGAGGTGGGGTGCCACAGTTGGTATCAGAGAATTTCATAAGGTGTTAGATGAGAATGTGCATTGACTATAGAGAGCTAAATAAGGTGACCAAAAAGAATAAGTATCCATTACCCCGCATCAACAACTTATTTGATCAGTTGGCCAGAGCAAGAGTATTTTCAAAGGTCGATCTGCGATCTGAATACCACCAACTACAGGTAAAAGAGTCCAACATTGCTAAAATTACTTTCAGAACTCGGTAAGGTCACTATGAGTTCTTGGTGATGTCGTTTGGGTTGACCAATGCACATTCTCTCTTCATGGACCTAATGCAGCAGATCCTGAAACCCCATCTTGATAAATTTGTCATCATCTTCATAGATGATATTCTGATATATTCTTAGATAAGGTAGGAGCATGATGGCCACCTCAGAACTATCCTGAATGAACTGCAAGATCATCAGTTATATGCTAAGTACTCGAAATGCGAGTTTTGGCTGAATTCAGTAGCCTTCCTGGGCCATGTAGTTGATGCCCAAGGAATTTATGTTGACCACAAGAAGATTAGCACAATCCAAGAGTGGGCTCAACCCAAATCAGTAAGTGAAGTCAGAAGCTTCCTAGGGTTGGCAGATTATTACAGGAAGTTTGTAAAGGGCTTTTCCCAAATTGCCTCTCCTATTACTAAGCTCACTTAGAAGGCGGTACCATTTGAATGGTCACTAGCATGTGAGGAGGCATTCAAAACACTTAAGAATGCACTTACTTCTGCCCCCGTATTAGCTCTCCCAAGAGAAGGGGTGAACTATTAGGCATACATTGATGCATCTAACATAGGCCTAGGAACTGTATTAATGCAAAATGGTAAGGTCATCGCCTATGCTTCACGACAACTGAAAACCCATGAGAGGAATTATGCAGTTCATGACCTCGAGCTAGCTGCAGTAGTGTTCTCTCTGAAGATTTGGCGACCCTATCTATATGGAATTCAATGCTCGATATTCACTGATCATCAGAGTCTCAAGTACATATTCACCTAGAGAGAGCTGAACTGTAGGCAAAGAAGGTGTCTGGAGTTGATCAGTGACTACGGCCTTGACATACAGTATCATCCTGGAAAGGCCAATGTTGTAGCTGACGCCATGAGTGGTCAAGCCACCCTAATTTCCATTATATCAGAATGCCCGCTAGTAGAAGAATTTCGCAAAATGAGTATCAACCCTATCTGTGGAGACAAACTTAACTTCGCATTGGCAGGCATCAATGTGGAGCCCACCTTTCACAGAGATGTGTCCATTTTACAAACCAAGGATGAAGAGTACTTGAGCTTCAAGCAAGCCATTGAAAGTGATCATCGTACTTATCTCTGTTTCCATAAAGGGGCTATCTATCAGGGGGATCGTCTATGGATTCCTAAATCCATGCACCATGAAGTACTAGTTGAAGGCCATAATTCGGGATATCAGGTGCACTTGGGAAGTATAAAAATGTATCAGGACCTAAAACTATCATTCTGGTGGCTAGGGATAAAAAGGAGTGTAGCAGATTTTGTGGCTAAGTGCCATGTGTGTTGCATAGTAAAAGCAGAGCATCAAAAACCAGGTGGTCTACTACACCCACTAGAAATTCCAAAGTGGAAGTGGTCATAGATATCCATGGATTTTGTTATGGGACTATCTCGTGCGAGGACTGGAGCTGACACAATCTGGGTCATAATAGATTTCCTCATTAAATCTGCACACTTTATTCCAATCCAACAAATTGATCCAGTTAAAAAACTTGCAAGGACCTATATCAAGGAAATAGTCTGACTCCATGGTATTTCCAAGACTATTGTGTCGGACAGAGATAGTCATTTCACATCAAAATTCTGGCAGGCGGTCCATCAGGATTTGGGTACCACACTAGCCATGAGCATAGCCTTTCATCCATAGACAAATGGTCAAACTGAAAGAGTGAATCAAGTTCTAGAAGACTTACTCCATCTCTGTATACTAGACTTTGTAGAATCCTAGGAAGACCACATTCCTCTAATAGAATTCACATATAATAATAGCTTCCAGGCGACTATTAGGATGGCTATGTATGAAGCCCTATATGGTAGGAAGTGTTCTACGCCAATAGCATAGTCTGAAATGGGAGATGTTCAGCTGTATGGCTTCAAATTGGAAGAAGAGACAAACAAGAAGGTAAAGCTCATACAGCAAAGAATCAGGATAGCTCAAGATAGGCAGAGCAAATATCACAACATCCATCGATGTTCCTTGGTATTCCAAGAAGGAGACTCGATATACCTAAAGGTTAGTCCTGTGAATGGTGTCTACCATTTCAGAGTTGCAGGAAAACTTAGCCCAATGAATGTTGGACCATTCAAAGCCCTGAAGAGAATTGGGTGAGCAGCATACAAGTTGGAACTGCTAGATGACTTCACAGCAGTCCACAATGTATTTCACGTGTCGTCACTAAGGAAGTGCCTCAGAGAACTGTCTCACCTCGTGCAGTTCCTGGAAATTCAGATCCAACCCGATCTATTATATGCTGAGGAGCTAATTTGAATTCTGGCCCGTGATCAAAAGCAACTTAGGAGTCGTGCTATCAATATGATCAAAGTCCAATAGAAGAATCTTTTATGCAACGAAGTCACTTGGGAGAAAGAATCCGATATGTGAGTCAGATATCCCAAACTCTTCGAGAATCTAGGTACTTTTCCTTAGCATTCTAAGCTTTTGAATTCAAGTCATTTTGCCTTATGATTTTCACTTGAGTGATGTCGAGGATGACATCATTTTTAAGTGGGGGAGTCTGTAATAACCCAAGTTATTACATTAGTTAATTAAGACTAATCTCAATCTTATTCTTGATCTTAAGTGTTAATTAAGTCAATAGGAGTTAACCCCTAAGACCAAGTCCAAATCAGGAGTCAAATGGATTGAATCTTGATTTCTTGAAAATCTAGAAACCCTAAGATTTAACCTATTTAAATAAACCTCAGATCAAAAAATGGACTTCGTCATTGCGCTCATTGCCCCCAAATTAGCTAGGGGTGATGTATTCGTGTCAATCAGAAATCGTCAAAATTTTGGCGAATATTTTAATAATATTTAAATACCCCAAATATTGGGAAATTAAAATACTCATCGAATCGAAAATCCAACCTCGTCATTGCATTCCTCACCCCTCAATTATTTCGAGGTGGATATTTGGGAATTTTTAGAATTGATTTAATTAATTAATTCTAAATAATAAATAAGAATTGAAGTTAATTAATTAACTAATCAATTATAATAATTTAAATAAATTTATTGGTACTTGAAGGCATCATCAAGTTAAGTGTCGCACCGTTACTATTCATGGACGTCGTCCGCCCCGACTGTCCGCTCCAGATCCTATCCATCGGCCAGATTTAGCCGTCCCCATTCGCGAAGCCTGGGGGAACGCGTTGCCACCCCGCACTCGTCGTCGCCTCCCAAGACATCGAGGCCTCCGCCCAGCCTCAATTAAGGCTCAGCGCGCACCCAGCCTCTTGAGATCGACATGCCAAACCCTCAGGGAAGCTTCAAGAGTCATCCCCACGAAAACCCTAATCCCGTTCGAACGACGGCCTTCGACCAGGTACCTCCCAATCTCCTCCTTCGTCAATTTGATTGAAATATTCTTGTTTTGATATCTTATTTCTTGCATTACATTAGCATTTGAATGGTCTCGATCGTCCGGCGAATGCTCCGATTGGCCGTATTTAAGGAATCGTCCATAGTAGAATCGGTTAGGATCGTCCGTCCCGAACATTAGGACCTAAGGTTAGGCTTTACCGGCAACACCGTCCACCCTAGGCATCGGTCCGGCTAGGGTGGGCGAGCCCTCGACATCCCTTTTCCAATGGAGTGCAAGCCGAGCCCATCCCCCGTCGGGAGCGGCTCCAAATCCTTAACCCTAGCGCATCCCCCCCACAGTCCGTGTCGGGACGAAGGCTCAACCCGGTTCGAGTCGGGCCAGACCCGGCCCGCGAAGGGATTGGACGGGCCAGCGCGTGTCACGCATCTGTGTGGTGGGACCGTCCTCGTACGCTTGCAGGCCACGCATCGTGCGCCCGGCATTTGCCATGCTCTGGTGGGGCCCACACTGCGTCACCCGTCTAATTAACAGAATTAAACTAACCTGATCTCCTCATTTTTATCATATAATTATATACGGGTACCTAAAGTTCTGCATTGTTTTGTCTATAAGTATACAGTTGTACACATACTATATTTATTTATCTACAATTATATATCTAATTATAATGATTATATTATATATATATAATTTTCTTTTCTTTTTTCTGCACAGGTGACGGGACCCACGCCAGGACATGTGGCGTCCTCTGGTTGGCTCGATTAGAGGGGACGGGTCCCACAGTCACACGTGGCGAGAGCAGGTGGGGCACGGGACTGCGGTGGGGCTGCTATCGGGCTCAACCGCGATGGTTGGTGCGGCGTGGGCCCCACCTGAGCGCGGCGAATGGCAGGCACGCGACGCGTGGCCTGTGAGCGTACGAGGATGGGCCGACCGCCCAGACGCGTGACATGCGCTGGCCCGTCCTATCCCTTCGCAGGCCGGGTCTGGCCCGGCTCGAACCGGGTTGAACCTTCATCCCGACACGGACCGAGGGGGCTGCGCTAGGGTTAAGGATTTGGCACTGCTCCTGGTGGTGGATGGGCTCGGCCCACACGCCATTCGGAAGGGGACATCGAGGGCTTGCCCACCGTAGTCGGACCGATGCCTAGGGTGGACGGTGTTGCAGGCAAAGCCTAATCGTAGGTCCTAGGGTTCGGGATGGCGATGCTAACCGATTCTACTGTGGACGATTCCTTAAATACGGCCAATCGGAGCGTTCGCCGGTCGATCGTGACAGTTGAAATGCTAATCTAATGCAAAAAATAAGATACTAAAACAAAGAAATTAAAATCAAATTGACGAAGGAGGAGATTGGGAGTTACCTGGTCGAAGGCCGTCGTTCGAACGGGATTAGGGTTTTTGCGGGAACGACTCTTGGATCTTCCCTGAGGGTTTGCCGTGTCGAGCTCGAGAGGCTAGGTGCGCGTGGAGCCTTAATTGAGGCCCGACGGAGGCCTCGAGGGCGAGGGAGGCGACGGCGAGTGTGGGGTTGCCACGTGTTCCCTCAGGCTTCGCAAACGGGGACGGCGAAATATGGACCGTCTGTTTGGATGGTCGGATGGATCGGATTTGGAGCGGACGGTCGGGGCGGACAGCGCCCATGAATAGTAATGGCGCGACACTTAACTTGACGGCACCGTCAAGTTCCAATAAAGTATATTTTAAATTATTATAATTGATTAATTAATTAATTAATTTCAATTTTGATTTATTATTTAGAATTAATTAATTAAATCAATTCTAAAAATTCCCAAATATCCACCCTTAACTAATTGAGGGGTGATGAATGCAACGGCAAGGTCGGATTTTGGATTCGATGAGTATTTTAATTTCCCAATATTCAAGGGTATTTAAATTTTAATAACATATTTGCCAAAAATTTGATGACTTCCGATTGACACGAAAACATTACCCCTAGCTAATTTGGGGGCAATTAGCACAATGACGAAGTCCGTTTTTCGATCTAAGGTCTATTTAAATAGGTCAAATTTTAGGATTTTTGGATTTTCTAAAAATCAAGATTCGATCCATTTGACTCCCGATTTGGACTCGGTCTTAGGGGTTAACTCCTAATGATTTAATTAACAATTAGGATCAAGATTAAGATTGAGATTAGTCATAATTGACTAAGATAATGACTTGGGTTGTTACAGGCTTAGGCTCCATTACTCCATCTCTTTAAGAGACCATAAAAATCAACAAGAAAAATAAGAAATAATTGATGGGGCTACCTATGAGCATTCTAACAGAAAAATGATAATATCTTAACTATAAACCAAAATTCATAAAACACAAACTCTATAAAATTAAGGTCCACCTTATGAATGCATTAAAGAAAGGAATTACAAAAATTAGTTAAATATAAAAAAAATAAAGGTTAATCATATTTAAAATTAATGGTTAAGATGTATTAAAATATAAAAGGTAAAAAAATTCATTAAATTAGATAATTGGAGAATATAGGCCCCAATTTAAAATTGGTGAAGTTTAAAAGTGTGCATGAAAAACTTACATATGAAATGCTTTAGATTTTTATTATAAGAAATAAATTTGAACTCTACAATACTTTTAACGATATTCACTACAAATTTTTACTTTAAAATGCTTACTTCCAATTAAAATAAATACAAAAAAAATTCTTATTTCACAAGGGTATTCTGTTAATTTTAACTTTTTTATAAAAAATAGATATCTATGCTTGAATAGATGAATTCTAACGAGTTCTGATTTATTTAATTTCATAAGAAGCTGAATGTAACGACCTGTGTCTTTACGAGATCTTTGTAAACTAAAATCGGTTATTAAAAAACCGAATGCCTTTTTCAAATACTCCTCGGAATTTTTCAAATGGAAAAAATAAATTTTAATTATTTCGATTACTTTTTTTATTATTAATTAAACAGGTGAAGAAATATAGTCTAATATTAGATCGCAAAGCTAATATCATTTTGTATTCATCATCCTAGATTAGCAAGGGGAGAAGGTTTTGCATTTTTCTAGTACAAAACAAAGGAAAATATGCATAAAATACATGTGAAATAATTCAATTTTTTTTTTGTTAGACTATTTATTAAATTTTAATCCAGTGACTGATCTGCCGCGAGGACCGGAGCACCGGATATCATGCGACACCTCGGTGACTGTTGGATCGAGCCATCCAACGGCCCAGAATCCACCTGATCAAATGGCGAGGATCCAGTGTAACATGCGAATCCAGAACCACGGGATGACTAAATCTAAGCCGTCTAATACAGTTTTAAATAAAAGCAGATGGCCTAAAGTAAATTCAGAACACGGGGAAAGATCAGACTGTCGGATATGACAGCTAGGATTCTTTTCAAGTTGTCTTCCCCTCCCATGATGCACATGAGCTCATCTTGTTATTGTCACGCGGCATGCCAGCTCCGCACACCAAGCTTTGCATCTGGCCCCCACTGAGGTGACCACTCAGGGTGCAACATGTCCATGCTACCCTGTAAGCCCAGTCCAAACGCTTGAGTACGCCTAGTCACACCAGGGAAGGACACTCAGTGCCCAGGCCTAGCCCTAGCATGAGTCACCAAGGCTTGCCACCTCAATGGGTGAGGTTGGTTAGGGTTGGGCTATAAATACCCACAAAGCTCCTCCGCTAGCTCCCACGTCCTCCCAAGATCACTCTCACCTCTGGCCAACTTTGGCCCTCCTCCAATCCCAACCAAGTCCCAACAACTAGCTAAGTCATGCAATACCCATGACACTCCATACCGACACTGGAAACCACTTTGCCAAGGCACCAACCTAAATACTTCCCTCATCGCCTCTGGGCGTTGGCAACACCGCCACCGGTGATCCTGGAGCTACCCCAACTGCCCATGCACTCTCTGTCAGCCAAGGAACCTACTGCTGAGGTGAGCCGTTTCTCCTCAAACCTAGTATTTCGCAAGTTGGCTTAATTGGGCTAGCTCAAGCTCAACTTTGAGGTAGGGTTGGGCTAGCCCACTTGGGCTAACCTGACCCCACCCAATGAACCAATAGAGTCCATTAGGGCATGTAAGAACCAAGGTAAACCCCCATAACTCATTTCAGCTCTTTTTGACTATTGGTTAGATCTAGGCTAGCACTATTGACTTGGTCAACCCAAGGCTCCCACTAGCCCTATTTTGACTCAATAAGGTCATTGGAGTCATGATAACTCAATGGCAAACCCCCATGACCCTATTTTGCCCAAAACTAGTTTTGACTAAACTTAGATTAGCACAAGCTAGCCCAAAGCCCGAGCAAAAGCCAGATCAAGTTGGCCCATTTCATCCCTATGGGGGCACCCACCCACATTATCCCCGTGTAAAGCCAATAAGTGACCATAGGGATCCAAACCCTTTCTTAATTTGCATATTAAGCTAATTGGGCCAACTCGGGCTCACCCAAGTCAGATCTTGGCTCGATTAGCCCATTACCTTGTATATGGGCCAATAAGATCAAGATTTGATCAAATGAACTTTAAAATGATCATTTTGAGTACCAAATGTGACCCTATGGTACTAAAAGCCCTACCACTTGCGCTAGCCCAAGTGGGCATAGGCCAAATGAACCTGGATATACCCTTATGGGGATGGTTTAGGCCAGTATTACTCATTATAGGCCTATTAAGATAAAAGGGTCAATCAACTCCTTTGGAACCCAAGAACCCATAACAGTCAATTGGGTAAGCTTGGGCTTGCCCAAAACTAAACCCTAACTTTAAATGACCAAGTTTTTTTTGACTGAGCTATAGGACGAACCAAGAGCACAAACAACTTCAAATACCTTAAGAAGAAACCTAAGCTTAATTTTTGGGCGTTAAACTCATCAGATTCCCTTAAGACCAATTGGTCTAACTGAAGCTCGCCCAACCTGACCCGTATTAGAATTAAGCTAATAACTTATCCAAAATGATTATAGTTTGCCTTGCAAATAATAAAAGTCATATTCACTCATAAAAGCCATAAAACCAATAATTTTTCCATTCAAGGAGCATTGGGACAATTGAGCTAACCCCAGGCTAGTCGAAACCACCTCTAGCCCAAAGTAACCCTAGATCCTCCAATTTCATTTTAATTGTAGCAACACTCTTTGTTAAATACCATAATAATTTTGGCACTGAAACTTTGTACCTAAAGCTCTGTGGTTTTCCTATCATTGGGTTTTCCACGTAAAATTTCTTGTGTTTGGATGCTTGTAGTTTATGCTATGATTATGTGGTGATTCTAAATTGATTTGTGCTTGGTAGCTATAAATGGAAACCTATCCATAAATGCTTCACCGCGTGTTCCAATAAAGAGGACATTTATTTGTTTTTAGCTTACAATGGATGTTGGGGCCATGTTTCAATAAGTCATGCTTGCTATTTAGAAAATGTTGGATGCATATATGGCGTATAATAGCAAGAGACCTATTTTGGATGGTGTTATGGAGATGCTAAGGAAAGTGGCTGGTGTGCCTAAGTGTTTCATTCTAAATTGATTAGTGAGTGTGGTGGTACGAGCTTGAAGATCTACTTAGTTCGGCCCAATTATGAGGATGTCGTCTACGTAGACTAGAAGATAGATGTGTGTTGTGGAGGAATCAAAAATTAAGAGAAACAAATTGGGTATGCTTGTCCAAAACCCTTTGTTGTGTAAAAAATCAGTGAGGTTTGAATACCATTGGCGTGGTGGTGATTGCTTAAGACTATAAATGGCTTTTCTTAGAAGGCATACATGGTTGATTGAGGAAGGTGGGTTCTCGTATCCTTTTGGTTGATGATGTAGATGTGGCGCTCCGTTCCCTAAGTCCGCAATCATTAGACTAAGGAGTGGAGTGTCACTCTGGCAAATCCCTCACTTATCGTTGGATTAGGTAAGGTCCACAATCCAATAATAGGGGAAGGATGTGCACAGAATATTTATGAAAATCAATCACTAAATCTATATATTCATACAGAGTGCGAAAGCCATAAGAAGTAAAGATTACATCCATTCACCATACATCAACCATGAAATAAAATGAAATAGCTCACTATCTTCTACTTCCATTAGCGGATCCATTGTTTCCATTTCAAGCTTAGGGGGAGTTTTCTTTTTTCTTTTTCCACATCTTATTTTCCTCTTTCTTACTCCTTCCTTGCTCCCCTTTTCTAAGGAAGGAGTTGAGCTACTATCAAAATTTCTTTCTTCTATCATTAGATCCTTTAGAACATCATCAATCCATAACCTTTCTTCTCTTACCTTTCTCTTCACCTCATTTTTTATCTCTCTTTGCTTGAATAAAGTGGGTTTAAGATCAATTAATTTAGTTTTTCCTTTTACACTTACGCTCATAATCCCGGGACCTATATCAATAACAGCTTTCACACTCATTAGAAAGGGTCTCCCAAAGATAATCATGGAATTCTTATTCTATTAATCCCATTCACAAACCACAAAATCAGTTGGAACTATAAAGTTTCTCATTTCAACTGCAACATTTTTTATCATTCCAAGAGGGGTAAGGGATTCTAAATTGGCAAACTCCAAAATCATTGAGGTATATTCCATCCCTCCTACCTTTAGATGTTCATAAATATGGTAGGGCATAATGTTCACCGAAGCACCTAGATCACACAAGGGATCTACAAATACTTTGTTTCTGATTATGCAAGGGATGCTCAACCTCCTTAGGTCATCAAATTTAGGAACTATTTGCTTCTCACTTTCATTCCCCAATAATTTCTTTTCTTCCTCTTGCTTATAATCTGTTGCACTCATACTTTCAGTATTAATTCCACCTAACACAACTTCTGAATGTATCACACTTACCAACTCCCTAGGGTTTATTTCAGTTGAACTGGGTAAAGCCCCTTGCTATCGAGAGGTCAGCTACTTGGAGATCTGCCCCAATTGGGTTTCTATATTTCTCAGGGAAGCTTCTATTCCTTGGATAGAAGCATCGTGGCGAGTGATAGTGGTTTTGGTGCGGTGAATAAATTGGATTGTTTCAGCCTTAAATGAGTTGAAGGCCCCTTTAATATTTTGATGTTGGTTGCTATTATTATTTCCATTATTAATGCCTAAATTGGTTGGATGAATTTCCCCCATAATGAATTGTGTTATTGTTATTGTTACTCCAAGAAAAGTTGGGGTAATTTTTCCACCATGGGTTGTAGGTGTTGGAGTAAGGGTTATTCATCGAATTGTTGTTTCTTAGGTAATTAACTTATTCAGTGTTAGTTTGTACAAAGGGGTTTTTTAAGTTGCAATTTTTACTGTTATGCCTACCCCCACACAAATAACAATGTACTTCTAGAACAACATTAACATTCATCCTTTTTATTTTTTCATTTAAGGCATGTATATCTTGCTGTAATGTCGTTATTTGGTTGGACTTGTTTACCTTTATAGCTTCCTTTTTTAGCCTTTCGGAAGGCCATTGATATGTATTATTGGCCATTTATTCTAAGAGGTCATAAGCCTCCTCTTGGGTTTTCTTGCTAATAGAGCCGCCGGCGGCTGCATCAATGAGTGTCCTCGTAGGAGCGTTCAAACCATTGTAAAAGGTTTGCACTTGCATCCATAAAAGAAACCCATTATGTGGGCAATGCTTGAGGCATTCCTTAAATCGGTCCCACCCATCATAATGAGTCTCTCCTTCCAACTGAGTGAAGTTGGTTATCTCAATCCTCAACCTGACAATTTTTTCCAGAGGGAAATATTTGGCTAAGAATTTATTAGCCAAATCATCCCATGTCTGGATGGAATCACTAGGTAGAGAGCTGAGACAACTCTTGGCTCGATCTCTTAAAAAGAATGGGAAAAGCTGCAATTTAACTGCGTCTTCAGAGATGCTGTTAAACCTGAAGGTGTCACATATCTCAAGGAACGTTGAAATATGTGAGTTTGGATCTTCAGTAGCTAATCCCCAAACTGAATATTCTGAACTATGCTCAGGGTGGAAGGTTTGATTTCAAAATTATGGGCTTCAATATTTGCCGTACAATTGTATGGGAGATTCCCCTAACAGTGGGTAGTGCATAGTCTCTTAGTGCTCTTCCCCTATGCTCTCCTACTGGCTCTTCTTCATTTTCATTACAGTTGCCCATAATTGTTTATTCCATAACAGTTTGTTGATTTGAAAGGTTTTGTTCTCTCCTATCCTGTAAGTAAGTTCTCTCAATTTTAGGATCAAAAAGATATTCAGTGCAAACTCTTTTACTCATGCAACTAATAATGATGCTATCAAGAACAATTTTAGTAATAGTGTTCAAAAGGTTGCCAAAAAATAAAGAAACAGAAAAGTAAATCATTAGTTTATATAAATATAGAAATCAAAAACTAAAAAAATATATGCGATGAGATACTTAAATCGCTAGTTACTTATAGATTTTCCTTAATACAAAACAAATACTAATTCCCCGGCAACGGCACCAAAAACTTGTCAGACAATAAATACACATCTGCGCTCACACGCAAGTGTACGTGGTCTGAAGTAATAAGTGGAAAGTGTTAATTTTCCATATTTATCGAACCACAGAGAATTGGTTGTTTTGATACTAAGGTCTATCTATTCTCACTAATGTTTAAGCTACAATTGATTGGTTGAGTTGGCCCTATATTTAGCACAATAATCACTATGTGAAGATAAGTTAGATAAAAGAGAGAGGAGAGTTGGGTTCATCCCGCATGCGATGAGAATTTTATTAATGCATGTTGAATTCTCAAACTTTTTCTTTTATTCTTTTTGATTTAATCAAGTGCACATTGTGTTCCCTTGAGTTTTACCTCAAGGTTTCACAAGTTCAAATCTTGTCTCAAAATGAACACACATTCAGTTCTATTTTTGCACAAAGATTCCTATAAGATTTTCGGTTTAATGTTTTTATCTAATCTCTTGATTAAGGAGACATTTGATTTTTAAGTCTTTTAAATCTTATAAGCATTGATTCCCCCATGAGCATTACTCGCATCACACATAGTTGAGATGATGGATTAATATATTGGGCTCAATGACTATGTCACTTAGTTCATGAGCACTCAACTATTTCTTCCTCTACCTCAATTATATTGAGCTAAGGAGCTTATTTAGTAGGTCTTAGCATCACATGCATCAACACTTTGGTTGAGCTTAGATTAAGGTGCATTAAGCTCAAGAATTTGTCACATAGTTCTAAGCTTTCATGCACTCATAAACCTAGCATCCAACCTAAGGTGAGCTATGGATCACAAGACAAGCTAGTTCTTGAGATTATGAGTTCATTTTCCTTTCATCCACATTCAAGACTAAATAATAAAAGGTATTTCTTAACAAGGCATAGAGTTCTCACATTTTATTTGTGCTTGAGAAACAAACTTTATATATTAAATTTAACTCATAAACATGAGGATTTTCCCAATTCTCCCCAAGTGAGATTTAGCTACTCATTACAAAGGAAATGAAGAAAAACACATACATGGATAAAGTCCCTTTCATGATCATCTAAGAAAAGAAACTACAAAAGCAAAGTTTAGAAGATACTAAGAACGTTCCTTGGAAGTTCTCCGAATTTCTTCTTCTCCTTCTTCAAGCTCCTCTCTTAGGTCACTAGTGCTGCCTTCTTTCTTCTCTTCCTTAGTAAAAACTTACTTTGCTACCCTTGGGGAGTTCTTTACTTCCACTTATGCACCCCTCCTCCTTACTTAGTGAATTGAGCAAAATTGTGAACCCACCTCTAGTCAAGATGAGGTGTATTTATAGGAGAGGGGCTGCATCGTCCTTCATCCTCTCCATAACCAGCATTTAACAGAAAACAATCTGAAGTTATGATGGCAAATCCCAAGTTAAGGGTGAAGTGAGCAATATACTTCTTTATTTATCCTTCTTATCACATCAAGAGGCCACTTTCCATTAAAAATTGGAGCTGCTGCAAAGAATGATGGCTGGGGACAAGATGCAGGTTGGGGGTCTTGTCCCAGCCGCAATAATGTCTCCTGACTGGCAAAAATTGCGGCGGCCGCGGCAACACGCTGCGGTGCGCTGTAGCGTGCAAAGGTGCAAGCAAAAACAGCTAAGTCTCCCACTGCTGCGCCATACCACATCCATGCTTTGCAAAATTACCAGCTGCAGCGCGCGGTAGTAGTTCCATTTGCAAATTGTACCACTGCAGCGCGCTATGGTGGGAGCATTTCGCAAAAAATGCACCGCTGCAGCGCGCTACCACGCCAACGGTAGCAAATAAACCCGCTGCAGCGTGCTACCACGCTCGCGATTCAAAATAGGACCAGCTGCACCGCGCTACCGCGCCCGTGGTTAGCAAATGAACACGCTGCAGTGCGTTACTGCACTCGCGGTTCAAAATAGTACCCGCTGCTGCACGCTACCGCGCCTGCAGTTCGAAACAGAACCCGCTGCAGCGCGCTACCGCACCATAATTTGCAAAAAGACCCGTCGCAGCGCGCGGCAACGGTTTCCTTTGAAAAATCTTGGAATTTTGTAAAAATGTCTCAGAACTTCAGTGGAGAGGTTATTTTCCTAAAAAGAAAGACAAAATCTTATTTAAGAGTAGTTCAAAGATCAGAATTGAATGAAATTTTCCTTTATTTTAGATATATTTTATGGATTCATCAATGCTTGTCCGGTGCTTTTCCACCATTTTATCCAGGTGGCGGTGTCAACTGCAGAGAGACTCCCGTTGAAGGTGGGGGGTCTCATGCTTAGGAAGCTGTGCAGTAGTCCTTCTGCAGACTATATGTGATGCTGATGAGAGTATTGTAATGTTGGGCAACTTCTGCCGTGGCACGATTCTAGCTTATTTGAGCTACTAACAACCATTCCATTCTCATGACCTGCTTGGCCTGAGCATCTGCAACCTTCTTAGCCTGTCTCTGGCTGGATTCTGCTTATTTTTGGTTGGATTCCACCATTATTTTAACTGCTTTTAGCAAGGCACTTACCTCATTGGATGAAGTGTTGGAGGGAGCAAGAGAGGGGCTCTATTTGGGATTCATGACTTTGATTTGCTAGAATCTGAAATAAAGACAATACATCTTTATAAATCCAAAAAGTAGAAGATTATAACATGCTATCTCTTTTACTTTAAATCATTATCTACTAAGGCTCTTAGCAGCTTTACCCAGAGTGTTAATATCTCTAGAGAAACTATGGAAAGCAAGGGGAGTGGAAGATGAACATCCAGGATGCACTCCCACTTACCTTAGGGATAATGTATATTTTAGACTCCTAAGGGAAGTATCATTAGCTTTAGTGATTGTTAAAGGTAGTTGTGCTGTTATTATCCTTAGGGAGACAAAATTTAGAAGTGGAAGGTATCTACTTAAGAGTGATTTATAACCTAATTATTAGTTTGTAATCCTATAGGGATTTATACATCATAATACGGAAGTTAAGTCCTAACATCTCAAGTTTTTGATCTTGTAAATCTCATGAAGGTTTAATTGAATTAGTTAGCTACATATTATACTTAAGTTTGTTCCTATTTAAGTTCTATTACTTATGAATACATTTTCCATTCTATACTCTTATTATTCTGAGCTCATGATTATATTGCTTTAGATGTGACTCTGGTATTTAGTTAATGACTGATTGGCAGAAGAATCATCCATTAGGTAGAGTGGAATACAATTTCCAATTTGATACCTTATGGAATTCTCAGATACCAACTGTGGCGCCCCGCTCCCTAAGTTCTTAATCATTAGACTAAGTAGTGGAGTATCACTCTGGCAAATCCCTCACTTATTGTTGGATTAGGTAAGGTCGACAATCTAATAATAGGGGAAGGATGTGCACATAATATTTATGAAAATCAGTCACTAAATTTATATATTTATACAGAGTGCTGAAGCAATAAAAAGTAAGGATTACATCCATTCACCATACATCAACTATGAAATAAAATAAAATAGCTCAGAAAATAATAATGTGTTGAAAGTAAATATAGTCATGAGTACATGTATTATTATATTATTTAATTAAAGTTTAAGAAACTGAAAATGATAATATCACTTATCCTCACAATTAAGAAAAAGGCAACTAAAGGTCTTTTGCACTAGGCTACTACACCTCCTCTAAATAAGGCTCCTCCTCAGGCACTGGCTCCTCAAACTGAATAAGATCTGACATTATCAGTTTCACGATGCCTGGGCCCCAACCAATAAAAGAAAAATCTTATTAGATAAATTATCTAAGTATATTTTAGGCAAGTAATTTCTTAAGCATTTGTTAATATCATCATTTTACTCTAAATCAAATGAAACATCTATCTAGCATGGGAGAAAATAAGCATACAATGGGATGAGGATAAGTTATAAATGTAAACTTTATAACTAAGCAAGAATTGAGGCGAAAGCACACCTCAAGTAAACTAAACAAGGTTGGGCAAACATATGTAATACAGTAAGTAAAAATACTGAAAAGAAAAGTCTAACCTAAACATGTTGATAATCATATGATATATGTTAATTTAAAATATAAATCTAAAAATGGTACATATAATAAGCAATAAAGTCTAACATCCTATATATGCATCTACTCATGTAAGCGGGTAACATAGGAAAATACAGTTAACTGAAATAAAATGCATCAACAACATATTAAACTGTTAGCTAAAAAATTGTAAAGAATGTACAAACTGTCATATCAGAAAGAATTGGCCAATCCGGCCCATATATTCTTATTGCCTTAATGGACTAGGGTGGACATAATATCATAATATAGTATAATATGACATATTATACTTAAGTTTGTTCTTACTTAAGTTCTATTACTTATGAATACATTTTCCATTCTATACTCTTATTATTCTGAGCTCATGATTATATTGCTTTAAATGTGACTCTGGTATTTAGTTAATGACTGATTGGCAGAAGAATCATCCATTAGGTAGAGTGGAATACAATTTCCAATTTGATACCTTATGAAATTCTCTGATACCAACTGTGGCGCCCCGCTCCCTAAGTCCTTAATCATTAGACTAAGTAGTGGAGTATCACTCTGGCAAATCCCTCACTTATCGTTGGATTAGGTAAGGTTCACAATCTAATAATAGGGGAAGGATGTGCACGGAATATTTATGAAAATCAGTCACTAAATTTATATATTTATACAGAGTGCTGAAGCAATAAAAAGTAAGGATTACATCCATTCACCATACATCAACTATGAAATAAAATAAAATAGCTCAAAAAATAATAATATGTTGAAAGTAAATATAGTCATGAGTACATGTTTTATTATATTATTTAATTAAAGTTTAAGAAACTGAAAATGATAATATCACTTATCCTCACAATTAAGAAAAAGGCAACTAAAGGTCTTTTGCACTAGGCTACTACACCTCTAAATAAGGCTCCTCCTCAGGCACTAGCTCCTCAAACTAAATAAGATCTGACATTGTCAGTTTCACGATGCCTGGGCCCCAACCAATAAAAGAAAAATCTTATTAGATAAATTGTCTAAGTATATTTTAGGCAAGTAATTTCTTAAGCATTTGTTAATATCATCATTTTACTCTAAATCAAATGAAACATCTATCTAGCATGGGAGCAAATAAGCATACAATGGGATGAGAATAAGTTATAAATGTAAAATTTATAACTAAGCAAGAATTGAGGTGAAAGCACACCACAAGTAAACTAAACAAGGTTGGGCAAACATATGTAATACAGTAAGTAAAAATACTGAAAAGAAAAGTCTAACCTAAACATGTTGATAATCATATGATATATGTTAATTTAAAATATAAATCTAAAAATGGTACATATAATAAGCAATAAAGTTTAACATCCTATATATGCATCTACTCAAGTAAGCCGGTAACATAGGAAAATACAGTTAACTGAAATAAAATGCATCAACAATATATTAAACTGTAAGCTGAAAAATTGTAAAGAATGTACAAACTGTCATATCAGAAAGAATTAGCCAATCCGGCCCATATACTCTTATAGCCTTAATGGGCTAGGGCGGACATAATATCATAATATAGTATAATATGACTGAAGAGGCAGATAACACTATACAAATATCTTTTAGTTATTTTACTTTTGTTTCTGTGGACAATTTCAGAAATAGCTGCAGAGTCAAACATGTCTGCAAGATTGAACGGGTCCCAAGCTTAACACACTCTCCTCAATGAGTGATGTTAAGCATACTGATCTCTCCTTACCCCTGTCCATTAGAGTAATATGCACCATAATCCACCATGTACTGAACCCAAATGCAAATGTTTTCCTTATATTCTAAGTTTTCATTTTTCATGCCACAATGTTTTTCTTATATAACATGTTCAAGGAAAAATAAGCACAAAGTTCAAGAAATGCGTAGCACAAAATCAAGTAGTAAGCAAGGGACTCTACTAAACATGGCGATATCATTTATTATCTAATTTAAACGTTCTAACTATTCCAAGTTACACAAGTTCAGGATCTCCAATTCCTACTATCGAGTGTAACTTAAAAACGATGTCGTCCTCGACATCACTCAAGTGAAAAGAAAAGGCAAGAATAAAAACATGAATTGAAATTGAAGTTTAGAATGCTAAGAAGAAATACTTGGATTCTCGAAGAGCCTAGGATATTTGACTCGCATATCGGCTTCCTTCTTCCAAGTGGCTTCATTCTGAGAACGCTTCCTCCGCTGCACTTTAATCATTTTGATAGTACGACTTATATGCTATTTGCGATCACGGGCCAAAATTTGAATTGGTTCCTCAGCATATGACAGATCGGGTTGGTTTTGAATTTTTGGGAGCTACATGAGGTGAGATGGATCTCTGAGACACTTTCTTAGTGTTGATACATGGAATACATTGTGGACTGCTGCGAAGTTGCCTAGAATATTTAGTCTGTAGGCAGAAGAACCTATTTTGGCTGCTACCTCGAACGGACCCACATAGCAGGGACTGAGTTTCCCAGCTATGCCGAATCTAAAGACTCCTTTCATCGGACTGACTTTTAGGTATGCGAAGTCTCCAACTTTAAATTCTAGCGGGCGATGGTGCATATCGTGGTATTTACTCAGCGGTCTTGGGCTGCACAAATTCGCTATTGAATCAACTGAACTTTCTTATTTGCATCACCACCTAACTCAGATCCATGTAGCTGAACACTGTCTATTTCTAACCATGCCCATGGAATACTACACTTCTTATCATACAAGGGTTCATATGGAGCCAACTTTATACTGGCTTAAGAACTATTCCCAAGAACCAGCAAAATCAAGGATACATAGTCTGAGCAGATCTTCAAGAACCTGATTTACTCATTCTGTCTGACCATCCGTTTGCAGATGAAAGGCTGTACTCAATGCTAGGGTTGTGCCTAGATCTTGATGCACTGTGTGCCAGAATTTAGATGTGAATCAATTGTCTCTATCAGACACAATAGATTTGGAATTCCATGTAACCTGATTATCTCTTTGATATACAGCTTGGTGAGTTTCTCAACTGAGTCTATTTGCCGAATGGGAACGAAATGAGCAGATTTGGTTAATTGGTCTACTATAACCCAAATTGTATATGCTCCAGATATTCCACAAGGGAATCCCATCATGAAATCTTTAGATATATCTATCCATTTCCATTCAAGGATCTCTAGTGGATGAAGTAGACCACTGGGTCTTTGGTGTTCTGCCATAACCAGACTGCAAGCGAGGCACTTTGCAACAAATTCTGCTATATTTTTCTTCATTCCTGGCCACTAGAAGGATTACTTCATGTGGCGCCTCGCTCCATAAGCCCACAATCATTAAGCTTAAGAGCGGAGGGTAACTTGTGCAAATCCCTCTCTTATAATTGGATTAGGTAGATCCACAATCCACTAATAAGGGGAGGACATGCACAGAACATCTGAGAGGATCAGTCACTAAATCTGACATACAAATAGAGTGCGGAAGCTGAATGAAGTAAATAGTACATCCATTCATCATGCATTACATAAGAAATAATAATAAGATAGCTTAGAAGATAATAAAGTGCATAAGGTAAATCACAGTCACAGTACCTGTATTATTATAATATTAAATAAGTAGTTTTAAAGACTAAAAATAAATCACTCATCCTCACAAGAAGCTAAGAAACTAAACGATATCTGGCACTCCTAGCTGAAGCTCCTCCACTAAGGGACCTCTGCTTCAGCACCTAGCTCCTCAAACCTATCTGAATCTGACATTATCAGTTTTATAATGCCAGGGCCCCAGCCATAAAAGAAAATCTTGTTAGACAATTGTCTAAGTACATTTTAGGCTGAATATTTTTCATGAGTTATTAATGTCACCCCTTTAACTTAAGCAAATAAAAGGTATGCTAAAGCAGTAGGAGCAGTAAGTGTACAAGGAACAGGGTAACTGTACAAGGAACAGGATAAGTTATAAACAAAACATTTATAACTAAATAACAAATGAGGCAAAGACACACCTCAACAAATAAGCAAGAAAAGGGCATATATATATATATATACTGCAGTAAATAAAAGTGTTGAAAGTAAAGTCTAATCCTAAACATGTTGAAGATTGTATGACATATGCTGATTAAAGGCAGAAATCTAAACATGGTATAAATAGTAAGCAGTAAAGTCTAGCATCCTATAAATACGTACAAGTAAGAAGGTAAGTAAAGGAAAAATAGCTGACTGAAATATATCACAGAACACAGTACACAGTAAGCTAAGAACTGAAATAGATATGTAAAGACTGCCATATCAGAAAGATGGCCATCGGGCTGGTGAAATCTCCAAAGCCTTTCTGGGCTTGGGCAGACAGAAATTCTCATAGCCTTTCTGGGCTAGGGCAGACAGAATCCAGTAGCGTAACTGAGGAGGCAGTAAATACAAATGCAGAATCTTTTAATTATTTTACTTTGTTTCTGTGGACACGTCCAGAAATAGCTGATGAGTCAAGCACGTCTGCAAGACTATATGGGTTCCAAGCTTAACACACACTCCTCAATGAGTAATGTTAAGCATCCTTATTACTCCTTACCCCTGTCTATTAGGGTAAATGTGCACCCGAATCTACTAAATATACCGAACCCAAAGGCAACTGTTATCCTAATTATTCTAAATGTTCATTTTATGCACAAAGTTTACTTATATGATATGAACAAGAAATCAAGCACAAAAACATGGAATGCGTAGCAACAAAAATTAATCAAGTAAGCAAGGGACTCTTCTATACATGGTGACATTGTTATTATCTAATTTAACCATTCTAACTATTCTAAGTTACACAAGTTCAGGATCTCCAATTCCTACTATTGAGTGTAACTTAGAAGTACAGCCTTATAAGTTAAAAGGATTAGAATTGATCATGTTCTAATCTAATTCAAACATGACTACAAGTTCAATCAATAAATTATACGTCCTAGTTTTATGAATTTAGACGTCCTATCTAAGATCTGATCAAGATCTACTAGACTATAGACTATGGATTAAACACCACGAGACTGGGCTTAATCACATAATCCAAAAAGGTTAGGACATAAGGTCTAGGTTTCAGTCTAAAAAATGATTTATTGATTAAGGTAGATCATATTAAGCAAATTAAACTTAATTGGATGAATCTCCTTATCCTAAATCTAGGGTTAAAAGACAGAATAATCAAAATAAGTTGTAAAATTTCTAGAAACTAGTAAAACCAAGGATTCATTCATTGAATAACCCACTTATTTAATGAATGAAATCTAATATATGAGCTAATCCTAGTCTTAGGAGTAGTCTTAAGGTGAGGTGAAAGATCATAAGGAAAAGACTTAAAGAATTTTAGGGAATTTTACTAAGTTGACCTAATGGTTGATTTTTCTCACTTAAATAATTCTAATATAATTCTAATACTAGTTTGAGTGATTTAAAACATAGATTAGAGGTTAAGGGCACCCCTACTTAAGAGTCCAAAAAGTCAACTTTTGATTTAGGGCTCCAAATTGGGACTTCTTATTATCAAATGATTCCTTACTGCCTAACATGAAGATAGATAGTAGATACACCAAATTTGGGTGAGAAATGGGTCCTACAGGTCCACACTAAAGTTTTTGACCTAAGGAGTATTTTAGTAAGTTGCACTTAATGAAATCTAAATTTTTATATAGTTTATTATTGGTTGATGTTCAAGGACTCCATAGAGTCTAAGAACACTAAATTCTGAGATCTAATAAATTATTTATTGCCATTTGAATTCCTATGGGTAGATTTGGTAATTTTTCTAAGTTAAGAGGGGTCAAAAAGGAATAACTCTTTCATTTGGTGTCCAAGTTCAATAAACTTAAGGGCTATAGCTTCTCTACATCACACTGAATATTTTGACTGGTGGTAGGCCCAAATTGGACTTAAATTGACCAAGTAATGACCTAATTATAATTAGGGGTATTTTGGTCATTTCTGATTTTTCTAGGGTTCAAAATCAAAATATGTTTTTTTATTATTGTAAGCACTGAAATTCTAAGCTATCTAGCACTTTAAATTTTTGAATTTGGAATCCGGATGACCAAGATATGGTCAAATCAATTATCTGGGCACTGTGGAGCGCTAGAGCGCACTGTAGCGCGCTGTAGGGGCCAAAAACTGCATTTTTAAGTGCTAGGGGGCACTATAGCGGTCCCTATATGATATGGAGGTGCTGGAGCGCGCTGTAGCGGGCAAAAATGCAGATTTCGGTGCTATGGCGCGCCCAAGCGGACCCGGATTCGAAACTTGAGGCACTGCAGCATGCTGGAGTGCATTATAGTGGATTTTTGCACTGCAGCGTGCTACAGCGGACCCAAATTTGCAACTCTGAGCGCTGCAGCGTGCTGTAGCGTCAGATGGTGATTTTGCCTGAACGTAAATAGTGATGGGTCAAATTTTGGGCTCAATTACTCTCAACCTAGAGCACTTCACGTGCGGTGCCATATACCATTGGAAAGTTCTTTCGAAGACCTTTCCATTGGTACCAAAAATAGCCCCAAAAGATCAAGTTAAAAATACAAACAATGGGGTTAAACAACTGGGTATGCAGAATGGAGGAGAAACAGGTTTGCTTTATCTTCATAAAATTGCAACCTTAATAAGTTCTAACGAACTCCATACCATAAATACAGATTTCTAAGGATGCAAACTAAGCATAAGAGTGAAATGGAGTAGCCATTGAATATATTCAATGGGGGAAAGGAAGTACCTTAGTGTTGACGATGGCAGATTTCCTAGGAGAGGCTTGAGAGCTTTAGAGGCCCTTTCTTCCTCTCCTTCAGCTACTAGCAAGAAGAGGAATGGTCTAAAGCTTTCTCCAACAGTAGGTACAGCAAGAATGTGAAGTAGAGGGAGAGCTTGAGCTGGGCAAAGGAGGAAGAAGAGAGCTCGAGTTGTGTTTTAAGGGGGGATGAGGAGACAAGGCTCCATTAAGAGCCCTCCCATCAACTTAGGTGGGAAGTAATGGCAGCCAACTTTCACTCAAGTGCGGGGATGGGGAGGAAGCTGCTAGGAAAGGAGGGAAAGATAGCATAGGGATCAGATTTTGAAGAAAAGAAGAGGGAAAAATGAAATATTTTGATTAACTTAAGTAACTTAATTTTAAAAATATTGAAAAATTGGATTTTATAAATGTGCTCCAAAAAATCCTAAAATTTCACCCTTAGCTAATTCAAGGGTGAGGAACGCAACGGTGAAGTCGGATTTTAATTCCGACTAGTATTTAATTATGCTAATTTTCGAGTATTTAATTATATTAAAATATTCTCGTAAATTCGACGACTTCCAAACGCGTCCAAAACGTCACCCCTAGCTAATTTGAGGGTAACGATCGCAACGACGAAGTCGGATTTCGATTTCGAGATCAAAATAAATAGCTCAATTTTCTAATTAATTAAATATCAAAATATTCCAAAATGTTGGATTTAACTCTGAATCACACCAAATCTTTAGGGATTGATTCAAATGACTAGATGAATATAATGGAATGGTAATTAAGACATGATTAGGCTTAAATTAAGCAGGGTAATAACCTTGGGTTGTTACACTTCAAGTCTTGATATATCTTTGAGCTTCCAGAATGGATCTGGTATCTAGAGTTTTGACCTTTGATCAACAGCTCCTGATGCATGGACTTATGGATCCATAAGCGATCTCCTTGATAGATAGCACCTTTATGGAATTGATTGTCGGTGCGACGACCAATTTTGATGGCTTGTTTAAAATTTAGGTACTCATCATCTTTCAACTGAGTAATAGATATGTCTATATGGAATGTGGGTTCCACATTAATCATTGAGAGTATTGTACTCACCTGGTCACTACACGCTGACTTGATATCCATTTTATAGAATTCTTCTTCAAGAAGACTCTTAGAGATAAGAGCATTGAGAGTCACATGACGACTAAGCGCATCAGCTACGACATTTGCCTTTTCTAGATGGTACTGGATATCCAGGTCGTAGTCACTAATCAGTTCTAACCACCTTCACTGTCGGCAGTTCAACTCCCTTTGAGTGAATATATACTTCAAACTCTGATGATCTGAGAAAATCGAGCACTGAATTCCATATAGATAGTGACGCTAGATCTTTAAAGCGAACACTACAACACCAGTTCGAGATCATGAATGGCATAATTTCTTTCGTGAGTCTTCAGCTAATGGGAAGCATATGCTATGACCTTCCCTTCTTGCATTAGTACAACACCTAAGCCTATACCAGATGCGTCAGTATAAACTTGATAGTTCAATTCTTCCTTAGGAAGAGCTAGAACGGGGGCAGAGGTAAGTGCATCTCTTAGTGCTTGGAATGCTGCTTCACAAGCTGGCGACCATTCAAAGGGTACAGCCTTCTAGGTGAGTTTGGTGAGTGGAGAGGCCATTTGAGAAAAGCCTTTCAAAAATCTTTTATAATAGCCAGCCAAACCCAAGAAGCTTCTAATTCCTATCACTAACTTGGGTTATACCTATTCTTGGATTGCGCTGACCTTGTTCTGATCGACTCTGATCCCTTGAGCATTTACTATGTGGCTTAGGAAGGTAACATATTCAAGCTAAAATTCGCACTTCGAATACTTGGCATATAGCTGGTGGCTTCTTAGTTCTTCCAATACTGCCCTGAGAGGACCTTCGTGTTCTTTTTTCGTACTAGAATATATTAGAGTATCATCTATGAACATGATGTGCTGCATTAGGTCCATAAAGATGGAAGGTGCATTTGTTAATCCAAATGACATCACTAAGAACTCATAGTGGCTATATCTAGTTCTGAAAGCAGTCTTCACTATATTTAAATCCTTTACTTGCACCTGATGGTACCCTGATCGTAGATCAATTTTTTAGAACACTTTTGCTCCTGCTAATTGATCAAACAGATCATCGATACGGGGCAACGGGTACTTATTCTTTACTGTTACTTTTTTTATACACATTCGCATTAATCCATCTATCTTCTTGATAAACAGAACTGGCGCTCCCCATGGGGATGAACTAGGTCTGATAAGACTTTTCTCCAATAGTTGTTGCAGTTGCTTATTCAATTCTTGTAATTCCTTAGGCGCCATTCGATAAGGAGCTTTAGAGATGGGTTGCGTTCTTGGAACAATGTCAATTGCAAATTCTACTTCCCGTGTAGGAGGAAGACCGGGTAGATCTTCTGGAAAGATGTCGGCAAACTCGCAAATGACGAGGTTCTCGGATAAGGAAATGCCTTCTTTCTTTTCTCCTAGTATTGTTACTTGGAAGGCAGCACAACCTTTCTGAACTAACCTTTTTGTTTTTATTTCATTGATTAGCAAGGCTCGAGTACTAAGGTTAACAATGAAGGATCTGGCCTTACTACCACTACCCAAGGTGATCTTCTACTTTGTACAGTTGATAGTGGCATTATGTTGGCTTAGCTAATTTATGCCTAATATTACATCCAAATTGGCTATTGGGAGAACTACTAACTTGGCTTCATACTTCTCATTTTCAATGGAGATTAGTACTTTGCAAAACTGGTGAGTTGGCATTTGGGCTCCAGAAGGTAGCCTAACATTAAGAGGATTTGCTAGGCGATACAAGGGTATGTTAAGTGACTTTGCCCAACCTTCAAACACAAAGGAATGACTAGCCTTAATGTTAAATAGGATGTTATAGGGTTTGTCATTTATGCATATTGAACCTGATACCATGTGATTGTCTCTAGCGGCCTCAACTGGTGTGAGGGTGTACACACGTGAAGGGTCGGCAGGCCTGCTGTTATAGGTCTGCCGTGGAGCAGGCCGAGGTGCATTTGGGCGGGGGTCATTAGCTGTCTCATGCTTCACAGCTGAAGTAGAAGGTGGTGCTGGATGAGCTGTCACAGGCTTTTGAAACAAGTCAAAGACTTGGCGGTGCTTGGAGCGATCGATTTGATCACCATTAATCGTTTCCGTAGTGGTACAGTGATAGAATTCGTGGCCTGGCTGCGACAAGTGAAACATACATGATTCTCGTGGTAACATCGATCATACGAGTGTGGTTTCATGCAACCATTAAACGGATCGGCAGGGAGAGCTTTGGCCTCGAGTTGATATACTTTGGCTCGTTTGGGAGGATTCGACTGGAATGAAGTGGACCTGTTACTCCTCTTGGGTCCTTCCCTAGCCTGGTGTTGCTCTACTACCTTGGCAGTTTCAAGTTGCTCCGCAAACTTTGTTATGCGTAGAGGGATCACTTGGCTTCTGATGGAGTGTCGCAGGCCGCTCTGAAACCGATGGCAGCGGTCTAGCTCAGTAGGAACCTAGCTAGTAGAAAATCTTGCAAGGCAACAGAATTCTGCTTTGTATGCAAATACAGATCGGTCACCCTATTGTAATTTCAGGAACATGTCTCCCAAATAGTGTTTGGCAGATAGAGGGATGAATCGAGCCTGGAAGGCCTCAATGAATTCATCTTATGTAATATCCTCTAGTGGTACTTTGGCAAACTGTGTGCTACGGGTGGTGTCCCACCTATATTCAGCCTCATCATGTAGATGGTGGGTAGTAAGATGGATCACCTATAAGTTAGGGCACTTGATGCTTGACAGACTGTAAATACACGTCTGCGCTCACACGCAAGTGTATGTGGTCTGAAGTAATAAGTAGAAAGTGTTAATTTCCATGATTTATCGAACTACAAAGAATTGCTTATTTTGACACTAAGGTCTATCTATTCTCACTAATATTTAAGCTACAATTGATTGGTTGAGTTGGCCCTATATTTAGCACAATAATCACTATGTGAATATAAGTTAGATAAAAGAGAGAGGAGAGTTGGGTTCATCCCGCATGCGATAAGAAGTTTATTAATGCATGTTGAATTCTTAAGCTTTTTCTTTTATTCTTTTTGATTTAATCAAGTGCACATTGTGTTCCCTTGAGTTTTACCTCAAGGTTTCGCAAGTTCAAATCTTGTGCTCAAAATGAACACACATTTGGTTCTATTTTGGCACAAAGATTCCTATAAGATTTTAGGTTTAGTATTTTTATCTTATCTCTTGATCAATGAGACATTTAATTTTTAAGTCTTTTCAATCTTATAAGCATAATTCCACCATGAGCATCACTTGCATCACACATAGTTGAGATGAGGGATTAATATGTTGGGCTCAATGACTATGTCACTTAGTTCATGAGCACTCAACTATTTCTTCCTCTACCTCAATTATGTTGAGCTAAGGAGCTCACTTAGTGGGTCTTAGCATCACATACGTCAACACTTTGGTTGAGCTTAGATTAAGGTGCATTAAGCTCAAGAACTTTGTCACATAGTTTTAAGCTTTCATGCACTCATAAACCGAGCATCCAAACTAAGGTGAGCTATGGAGCATAAGACAAGCTAGTTCTTGAGATTATGAGTTCATTTTTCTTTCATCCACATTCAAGACTAAATAATAAAAGGCATTTCTTAACAAGGCATAGAGTTCTCACATTTTATTTGTGCTTGAGAAAACAAACTTTATACATTAAATTTAACTCATACACATGAGGATTTTCCCAACCCTCCTCAAGGGAAATTTAGCTACTTATTACAAAGGAAATGAAGAAAAATACATATATGGATAAAGACCCTTTCATGATCAACTAAGAAAAGAAACTACAAAAGTAAAGTTTAGAAGATACTAGGAATGTTCCTTGGAAGTTCTCCGAATTTCTTCTTCTCCATCTTCAAGCTCCTCTCTTAGGTCGCTAGTGCTGCCTTCTTTCTTCTCTTCCTTAGTAAGAACTTGCTTTTCCGCCCTTGGGGAGTTCCTTACTTCCACTTATGCATCCCTCCTCCTTACTCGATGAATTGAGCAAAATTGTGAACCCTTCTCTAGTCAAGAGGAGGTGTATTTATAGGAGAGGGGCTGCATCCTCATTCATCCTCTCCATAACCAGCATTTGACAAAAAAAAATTTGAAGTCGTGATGGCAAATCCCAAATTAAGGGTGAAGTGACCAATATCCTTCTTTGTTTATCCTTCTTATCACATCAAGAGGCCACTTTTCATTAAAAATCGGAGATGCTGCAGAGAATGATGGCTGGGGACAAGATGCAGGTTGGGGGTCTTGTTCGAGCCGCAATAAATGCTCCTGACTGGCAAAAATTGCGGCAGCCGCGGCAGCGCGCCGTAGCGCTGCGGCGCACTGTAGCGCTCAAAGGTGCAAGCAAAAATAGCTAAGTCTCTCGCTGCCGCGCGCTGCCGCTTCCATGCTTTGCAAAATTACCCACTGCAGCGTGCGGTAGCGGTTCCATTTGCAAATTATACCGCTGCAACGCACTGTGGCGGGAGCATTTCGCAAAAAATGCACCGCTGCAGCGCGCTACCATGCCAATGGTAGCAAATAAACCCACTGCAGCGCGCTACCATGCCCGTGGTTTGAAACAGGACCCGCTGCAGCGCGCTACCGTGCCCGCGGTTCGTAAATGAACCCGCTGCAGCGCTCTACCGTGCCCGCGGTTTGCAAATGAACCCGCTACAGCGCGCTCCCGCGCCCGCGGTTCGAAACAGGACCCGCTTGCAGCGCTCTACCGTGCCCGCGATTTGAAACAGAACCCGCTTGCAGCGCGCTACCGAGCCCTAATTTGCAAAAAGAAATCTAAATGATTCATGATAAAAAGATATCTTATAGATTTCTGACTAAAAGAGGTTTAATCCCACTATAATTTGTATTTATGTGTACTGCTTTACAAATAGAATGTCATTCATTTTCTTATGCACGCATAATATATTGATTTAAAGTCAGGACAATAACTTTGATACTCATATTTATAATGCAATAAAATATATTTGGGCTATATATAAGCAAAAATAACAATAAATACAATACAAAGCTATTTAAAAAAGGAATGATAATGCTTTTATATCTTCTTTATAAATGACAAATGAGTTGGGTTGATAATAACCTAGCTTGCAAGGGACTTTGCTCAAAAGAAAGAATTTATATACATAGCTCCAAAAGTTCACTAATCACAAATAAATCTCTACTAGTTTTGTAATTATTTTTTTCCCACTAAAGTGTATTTCTTGTAAGTTCTATATCTATTAGCATTAAAATCTATTTCTTGCTTTTGAAAAGTAGTTTAGTTTGCGACAATGTGAAAAAATTAAAGGTTTCATGTAATATGATTTTCAATAAATTAGTTTGACGTGATAAATGATTACACTTTAAATATTATGAGAAAAACTTCTCTTAAATGCAAAAATCTCGATATTATAGTTTCACCAAAATTGGGGTGAAATCCTAATCCAATTTTACTGGTTAACAAATAAGAAAATTAAGAAACATACACATCATAGAAGACTTAATGGGCATTCCTTGGCCCTCATTAAAAAAAATCAGGTGTGTCAAACAACACGAGATCCACAACAAAAAGAATAGCTCTCGTTGTTGCAATTGGAGCCTCACCTGCCAAAACCACTACTAAAACTTGTTCCAAACACACAAAATGACAATATTATAGTCTCACCAAAATTGGGTGAAATCTTATTTCGACTTTTTTGCGTTAAGAAATAAAAAAATTAAAAAACAGACACCATTAAAGGCTTAATAGGCCTTCATTGGTCCCCTTCAATAAAAATCAGCTAAGCCGAGCATTACCATACCCTCAACAAGAAAATGACCCTCATCGTTAGAATTAAAGTCTCAACTAGCAAAACTACTACAAACACATGCACCTACAGTGCCAATGTTGGTTCATCTTCATACCTAACTTGACAAAGTTGGGACCATATCGAGCTCCATCAAACTCTGACAGGCTCACCTTGGACACTTACCAATTGTCATCAACATGTTATACACCCTAACATTTCTTACAACCATTTTTTTTAGAATCACTTTACGCTCAAATAAACAACAAAACCAAGTGCTATGTAAAAATTATAACACCAAAAAATATATATTGTATTTTTATATTTAACACTACTTATTTTACTTTTAAGCAATTTTTTACTTCAAATCCAACAATCCTGAAGAAGAGATTATATCCAACCTTTTAAAAAAAAAGTGTATATTTAAAAAAGAAATGAGATTATAAACATTACAAATAACAACATAAGAAATATAAAGCTTAAGATAAAAACTTATGCACCTTTCTAACAAGCTTTGAAAGCATAAGTAGGGTGGACAAAACCTTGCGCCAGTTTAGACCTAATATCAACAACAAATAGATTAGTTACAGATAATTTACTAGCTAATAAATAATCTAAAATTAAAAAGAAATATCAACTTCTTAAATGTTCTTAAAAGTATTTAAAATAGTTCATTAATTATTTAATACGTTTAGTCGGTTGAGCTTTATAGCAAATAATATATTAAATTAAACATATAATTTAAATAGAACAAAGCCTATAGACTAGGTGATGGAGATCAGCCGGAGTCCATGCATCGCCAGGCGGGGCCCGTTTTTGTGTATTCACGCTGACGGAATCGTTCTGATTGATGATCCGACATCACAGATGTGTCGGGCTCATCGTTTGCATGCTTTTTCATATACTACTTTTACTAATTGCATTATTTGGGCCCCGACAATCTAGGCAAATCATAGCCATTGATTCCGGGTGCCCTAGCATTTGTTTTCTATTTAAGGGTGAGGGCTGCTACCATTTGGGGTATTGCTGAATTTGGAAAAGAAAGCCTCCAACTGCTAATCAAGCTCCTTCCGCGGTGCCGACTCCGTGGAATCCTAGGTGACGACTCCTAGGCTACTATCCCTTCCTTCAGCCACCCCCTTTCCTTCCCCACAGCCGCCACCTGCATCTCCGTACATCAGCCCCCTTCCCTTCCCCACAGCTGCCCCTTTCCTTCCCCCACAGCCACCACCTACATCTCCCTACAGTAGCCCCATTCCCTTCCTTCAGCCACCCCCTTCCCTTCCCCACAGCTGCCCACTTCCCTTCCCCACAGCCGCCCCTTCCCTTCCCCCACTACCGCCACCTGCATCTCCCTACAATAGCCTCCTTTCCTCCCCCATCCAGCCGCCGGCAACTCGCCTTTCACCAATAGCCCTTCCAACCGCATTTCTTTCTCCTCAGAGCTGCACCCACTGTCGTCCAGTCCAGTCGCAGTGCGCCCTTCACAGCAGCCCTTGCCGTGTCCTCGTGTATGTCAGTTATTTCTTTGGAATTGAATATTTGAATATTACTGCACTTTGGGTGGATTGTTCTATTAATATAAGCTTTAGTCCACAGTATATTTCAAAGAATTGTTATAGGTTTCAGTTGCCCCCCGCTCTTAAGAATTGGCCCACCCCCGTGCTGAGAAAATCCAATGCTTGAGAACTTGTAAGGAGAATATCTTATTTTCCAACATTTTTTTGCAGGATTTATTAAATAAAATTGCTTGTATAGACTCTTGTGTCTAGCCTACTCTACATCAATTGGTATCAAAGCTGTATTTTGGCACACTAGTTTATGCCTCATAGTTGTAGGTCTTATAGGTTCACTATGTCCAATCCCCACATCACAGATGAGAGAGCCACTAGCTCCAATTCAGATCATTCCCCAGTAGAGTTCTAGAGGCCATCCTAGACCATCTAGATGCGCTGAATACATAGGTTGACCACTTTCACCATGGTATGCTGGATGTGAACACCCGCTTAGATAGTATAGAGGCATCACAAGAGACTTCTACCCCGAGAGCTGATCGATTCGACACAGAACCTGACTTGCACACAGGTCCTGATCATCCCCAGTAGGTGTTACCATCCCTGTTGGACCCCCACTCCATGAGCCCCCTCACCATGGATAGACCCCACTTCTACGAAGGAACCCGAAGCATACCCGTGATCGATGACACTGTCCTGCCTACATAAGGAACGTGCCTCATCATGAGGTGCCACGCCCACGACCACCTGACTGTGGTCCCCATCCCGATTATCCATGACTATCACGTGACCCTTACTACAACCATGGTCATCATGAGCTTGATCGTTTCCCTGACAGAGATGATTTTGCACAAGATGACTACTATGATGAATACCTTGACCACCGCCGAGACGACCACCCCTAGGAGAGCGATATTACTCAGCGTATTCATGTTGATGCTCCCACCTTTGATGGTCGCCTAGACCCCAAAGCATTTACTGATTCACTCCTAGACATGAATCACTATTTTGAATGGTACAACCTGAGTGATGAGCATTGTGTTAGATTTGCAAAGATGAAATTGCAGAGTCAGGCCAAGATTTTATGGATTAGTGTAGAGAGGTCATTGGCGAGAGATGGTTTCTACCCCATCGCCCGATAGGCGGAGATGAAGCAAAGATTGAATGAGAAATACTTGCCTTAATACTACTGAGACCAGCTCCTCGATCTGCTATAAAATCTACGACAGGGGATGCTCACAATAGCTCAATACATGACCGGATTTGATGAGCTCATGGTCAGAAGCGATATAGTGGAAGAGCCTGTGGCTACTGCTTCTCTCTTTTGGGCAGCTTTACGTGCTGATATCCGTAGGGAGCTGATTCTACACCACCCCGAGAGTGTGGAGTAGATATACCAACTTGCCCTTGAGTACGAGTAGTACCATAGGACCTCAAGATTTTGGCAAGGCCCTTCTCGGCTAGATACTGCTGCCCATAGGAAGCCAGCTCCGCCACAGGCCTCGTCGACCTCCCCCTAGTGCGTTGTAGCATACACAAAGGGCAAGGCAGTTGCCACATCAAGACATGCCTAGGGTGGTATACAATGCTATAGATATTCAGGTAGAGGATATATGGCTGCTCAGTGTCCCACCAAGAGCCTCCTAGTTGATGAATGAGATCCCGAATCTAGGAAAGATCAGGAGGTTAAGGAGGTTGTAGCCACTATCGAGGAGGGTTAGGGGAGTGACATTGAGAGATCTCTGGAGACAGGGGTAGTCCATTGGTTACTTTATACTCCCCAGGATGATGAGGATTGGAGACACACCACTATCTTTTATACCTATTTCCCTAGCACAGGAGGTCCCTGCAAATTGGCAATAGATAGTGGGAGTTGTGTGAATGTAATCGGCTAGCATGGTTTGGAGCACATGTAGGTGAAGCCTGAACCCCTCTCCCACCCTTACCGAGTCATTTGGGTTGACAAGACAGCAATTCAGGTCACACAATGATGTTTAGTCCTGATTACTCTTGTCACCATTGAGGACCGAGTCTAGTGTGATGTCATCCCCATGGATGTCGCACATGTCTTACTAGGTAGGCCTTTGATCTACGATAGAGTTGTCACGTGTTTCGGGCGATCGAATACACGTGTCTTCTTCGATAAGGGCACAAAGATTACGCTATCCCTGACATGACCCAAAGAGAAACCTAAGGGTTGAATTGAGCCATGTGTGAGCATGACCACTTCACGACCCCTCCACGTACTTCATTGTAGTGAGTTTTTGAGAGATTGTGCTAACTCAAGGGTCAACTACATAGTTGCAGCCACTTCTACCAAAACTGACTCTATAGAAGCCCCTGACGTACACACCCTACCGTTCAACCCCTCCGAAAGACATTCAAATTCTCTTTCACATGCACGGGACATATAGCATGTTATTGACTTAGTCTCGAGAGCTTCTCTCCTAAATCTCCCTCAGTATAGGATGCACCATGATGAGCATGCCAAACTCAAAAGGCAAGATGTAGCCCGTGTTATTCGTCAGTCTCATATCTGCCAATCTTCAAAGGGAACTAAATATAATACGGGCCTTTAAACTCCTTTACCTGTCCCAGAGCGCTCGTGGGAAGATATTAGTATGGATTTTATCTTAAGGTTACCCCGTACACTTAGGAAGCATGACTCTATCTTTGTTGTGGTAGACCGGTTTTCAAAAATGGCCCATTGTATAGCATGTATCAAAATCGCTGATGCATCTCATGTTACATCCTTGTTCATGATGGGCATATTTCATTTACACGGTTTACCAAAATCCATAGTGTTTGATAGGGACGTGCAATTTGTAAGCTATTTTTGGAAGACCTGGTGGGTAAAGGTAGGAACCACTCTCAAGTTTTCATCAACCTATCACCCCCAGACCGATGGGCAAACAGAAGTGGTAAATAGGAGTTTAGGGAACCTTTTGAGGTGTCAGGTGGGAGAACATGTGACTAGTTGGGATTCCATACACCCTGTCACGGAGCTTGCATATAATACTTTCATCACTAGGTCTACTGGGATGAGTCCATTTCAAGTAGTATTAGGTTATGACCCTAGGAAACCCATTGACCTGATACTTACTCCCTTAGAATCTCATCTTAGTGAGTCTGCCGACTCATTTGCATGCCACATACATGAGTTGCATGGTTCTGTTTGATGCAAAATCAGTACAAGTAATGAAATTTATAAAGCCCATGCTGATGAGCTTTGAAGGGATAAAGTATTTCTTGTAGGTGAACAGGTGATGGTCCAAATTCGTGCAGAGAGACTCCCTCAAGGAACGACCAAGAAATTAAGTGCTTGGCAAATGGAACCTTACACGGTTTTGAAGCGCATCGGGTCAAATGCTTATGAATGTACATTCCTCCGAGTATGGGCATTCATCCCGTATTCAATGTCCAAGATTTAACTCCATACTTTGAGCAACCCTATTACTTAAACCCCGACTGTGAACATCCATCTATGCCGGAGGTACCACATCGATTGGTTCCACCAGCTACACCTGGGATTTCACTAGGTCCACTTCAGAATGATTAGATTACAGAAATTATCATAGATGAGCTTACATATTTTATGGAGGATGCTGGTCACTGCTACCTAGTGCGGTGGGAAGGACATCCTTTCATATAAGATACTTGGATTACAGCAACTGAGTTAGACCGACTTGCCCCTGAACTTTTATGTTAGTATGATCATCTCCATTCATCAGAGATGAAAGCTTTTCAGTCGGGGGGAGTTGATGGAGATCAGCCGGAGCCCATACATCTCCAGGCAAGGCCCGCTTTTATGTATTCACATCGACGGACTCATTCTGATTGACGATCCGACGTCACGGATGCGTTGGGCTCGTCATTTACATGCTTTTTCATATACTACTTGTACTATTTGTATTATTATTTAGGAAGTTTTGGGCCCCGGCAATCTAAGCCAATCATAGCTACTATCAATGGAACCCTAGGTGATAACTCCTAGGCTACTATCCCTTCGCTCAGCGGCCCCCTTCCCTTCCCCACAGCCACCTCCTCCCTTCCCCCACAGCCATTACCTGCATCTCCCTACAGCAGCCCACTTCCCTTCCCCACAGCCGCCCCGTTCATTCCCCCACAGTTGCTGCCTGCATCTTTTTACAGCAGCCCTCTTCCCTTCCTTCAGCCATCCCCTTCCCTTCCCCATAGCCGCCCCTTCCCTTCCCCCACAGCCGTCACCTGCATCTCCCTACAGTAGCCCCTTCCCATCCTTCAGCCACCCCCTTTCCTACCCCATAGCCGCCCCTTCCCTTCCCCCCATAGCCGCCACCTGCATCTCCCTACAGCAGCCCCCTTCCATTCCCCCACACTCACCACCTGCATCTCCGTACAGCAACCTCCTTCCCTCCCCCATCCAGCCACCAGCAACTCCTCTTCCACCAACAGCCCTTCCAACCACAGCACTCTCTCCTCGTAGCTGTAGTCACTGCTGCCCAGTCCAGTTGTAGCGAGCCCTTTGCAGTAGCCCTCGCTGTGTCCTTGTGTATGTGAGTTATTTCTTTGGAATTGAATATATGAATATTACTGTACTTTGAGTGGATTGTTCTATTACTAAAAGTCTTAGTCGCACAGCGTATTTCAAAGAATTGTTACAGGTTTCAGTCGCCACCCTCTCTTAAGAATTGGCCCACCCCCGTGCGGAGGAAAGCCAATGCTTGAGAGCTTGCAAGAAGAATATCTTGTTTTCTAACATTTGTCTGCAGGGTTTATTAAATATAATTGCTTGTATAGACTCTTGCATCTAGCCAACCCTACATCACTAGGTATGACTAAAATAAATTACTAGTTAATCATTTTAAGTTAAAAAGTCTTAACATTATCGATAAACTAAGTTGCTAACAAGTATAGCAAACAAGTCGTATATTTCTTGAATAGCGAGGTATTAATGATGATGAAAAAATAGCTCTCATTAATATCCTAACAAACATTATAATAGTTTGGGCATTTGATAGTTTAAAATAGGTATAGTTGTTTCCATGTAAAAGAGAAATTAGTTATTCTATAATATTATTTAGGATCATAAGCTATATATTTTATCATCCACTTCTGTGAATAACCATCATCTCCTATTATTGTAATTCATTGATTTGCACAAATACAAAAAAGCTTCAATAGAGATTTCATCAAACATATTTTTCCATTATTTATCTACTTGAAATCAGATGCGAATATTGCAATCTTATGACAAAGAAAAGTTTATTATAGTTAAATGTATTATTTACAAATATAAAAAAAAAATCAATCAATAGTGTATCTTGTAAAGATTTCGATATTGAACAATATATAAACCTGGGAAACTACTTATACGTCTACCTATAACATAGATGATATGTTTAATTATGCCTCTAATAATTTAAATAAGCTCATATTTTTATTTCCAACAATTGATGGGCTAGGTTGTAATAATTATAAAACAAAATTTTTACTAGGAGATGAAATTTCCATTTCAAGAACTATGACTACAATTAAAATTTAAGAAATGCAACACGAAAAGATGACTTTAAGGAATAAATGAATCCCTTGCCTTTTTTAGCACTTTACCAATATTTGAGTCCATTCATTACACTACAAGGACCAAGCTCATGCTCTGTTACTCCATATCTATAGGGTACCACAGAAGGTAATGAAAAAAATTTAAGAAAGCGTATAAGAGTAGCAATATATAATACTTAGGAAACTACTTATACATCTACCTATAACCATGATGCTGGACATTAGTTATACACATCAATATGATGGGCCAACATATGTCATAATAGCTAAAGATCCATCGCTGAAGTTCATTGTTTTGACCGCTTCATTGTTTCAAATAAAAGGTTAATGCAACTGCCACAAAATAAAGACAAATTTTCACACTACAATTTGATTTGCGAGCATGGAGAAATGTATTTATTATAGGAAATCTTGGTAATTGATGCATGTTACTTAGCTCAAGCATTGGATATCTGCCAATGTCCATACATACGTGTCATAAGATTTGGAGCAGTCGGTAATATCACAGATACCATGCCACTATTATTTGAGAAATCATACAAATAATAGAAATAAACTGATGTTTATGATGCATTTATATATAAAGCATGGTAACAAAATTGTTGTTACCTGAACATGCAGTTGCATTTATGTTTGAGGCACTTGACCTTTTTTAGAACTTTACCAATATTTGAGTACATTCACTATAGTAAAAGGCCCAAGCTCATGCTCCATTACTCCATCTCTATAAGGTACCACAAAAGGTAATGAAAAAATTAAGAAAGCATACAAAGGAACAATATATAAACTCGGGAAACTACTTATACGTGTACCTATAACTAAGATGATATGTTTAATTATGCCTCCAATAATTTAAATAAGCTCATATTTTCACATCCAACACTTGATGGGCTAGGTTGTGATAATTATAAAATAAACTTTTTACTAGGAAATGAAAATCCCATTTCAAGAATAGTGACTACAATTGAAATTTGTGAATGCAACGAGAATATATGGCTTTAAGGAATTAGTGAATCCCTTGACCATTTTTAGCACTTTACCAATATTTGAGTCCATTCACTACAGTACAAGGCCCAAGCTCATGCTCTGTTTGTTACTTCATATCTATAAGGTACCGCAGAAGGTAATGAAAGTAATTTAAGAAACCATATAAGAGGAACAATATTTAATACTTGGGAAACTACTTATACATCTACCTATAACCATGATGCTGGACATTAGTTATAGACATCACTATGTTAAGGCCAATTTCATGTCATACTAACTAAATCTCCATCACTGAAGTTCATTGTTTTGATAGCTTGTAAGCTTCAAATAAAAGTTTTATGCAACATCCACAAAATATAGACAAATTTTCATACTACAATTTAATTTACAAGCATGGAGAAATGTATATATTATAGCGACTCTAGGTAATTGATGCAAATTTAGCTCAAGCATTGGACATCTGCCAATCTCCATACACATGTGTCATAAGATTTGGAACAGTTTGTAATATCATAGTTTCCATGTCACTTCCCGTCCACATTACTTGAGAAATCAAACAAACAACTGAAATAAACTGATGTTTACGATGCATTTATGTTGGAATCTCAGCATGGTAACAAAATTGTTTTTACCTGAACATATAGTTGAAGTGTTTGAAGTTTTATCTGAATGAATCAGCACAAATTATAATGATATAAACATTAAATTCTAAAATGATTATAAAAAGACCATTAAACAGTTTTTTTACGTTGGTGCATTGTGGTATGAGATCCTGTAATGCTTTCATCTTCTCGTTAATTCTATCTCTTCTTTTCAGCAAGTCTTTGAAAGGTTAATGCATTTATGGATTACTATTACAGGTTTGGTGTCATCTTACCCTCTCTGAAGGTTTTGAGCTACAACATCCAGGCCTCGACAAGATCTTTGAACCGGCTTCTTTTCGTCGGGAGATTCATAGTCTCCCAAAATAACCATGTCTTCCTGAAACAAAACAATTGTGAGTTCAATAACTATGATGTTGGCCCTTTTTGGCAATCTTATAAGCAAAACATAGAAATAGCATCTGAATACAATCAATAATAAATTAATAATATTTTAAGCCTAAAGAATTTCTAACTACCAAATTAACGATACTAAGAAACAGAACCAAAGATGGTAAAGGCGCAGACCAGCAAGTTGAGACGACAAAACGTGTAACCACAAAACAAGCACTAAATTCAGATTTTAGAAAGACTAATGGTGCGAATTCTTACCACAGCACTACCTACATACCCACAGAGTTTGAGCAATCGAATGAAGGATGAACGGCTCAAAGCATCCGTTGGCAGAGGCTTCAACCATGACGAGAGAAAATTCATTTTTTCGGGAAAATCAATTTTGTGTGTTCAACTAGTCATTCATCCTTCATTGGCCTCCAGTCGCAGCTCTGTGCCTATCCGGCGAGCATCACCACATTTTGGTGGAAGAGAAAAAGGAACCCTAACATATTTTGTCGAGAATGGAATGACAGAGTCATTCTCTCATTATCCGCCAGTCGCAGCTTTGCGCCTATCCGGCGAGCATCAACAAAACTTCTCGATAAAGGAATAATGACGGGCTTACGGATTAAGAATTCGAAATTCTAACAATTGGATACGCATTAGAAAAAATAGGAACCTAAGAAAAACTTTTCGAGAAAGGAAGAGCGATTGCATTGATAAGGATTAGGGTGATGGAATTGATAATTCGAAATTCTAATTTATTTTCCAATTTAATTTCCAATTTTTTTTTTAAAGGCTACTCATTAATTTTCAAAATATTAAATAAAAACGACCACTTTTTCTCAAATTTTCAAAATAAAATCATAATATTTTAAGAATTTTATTTTATTTGTATATTTTCTTTTAAATAAATAAATAAAAATTATATTAATGGGAAGGATTTATATGAAAAAATAAAACTAAATTAATACATTATATGATACAAAGCATTTAATTTTTAATATTTTTATAAAAATTATCACTTTGTATCTTTAAAATTATTTCTTCAAAGTTATAAAATTATTTTAAAATAGTGACGAATATATTAATATGCTCGGCAGTTATCATTTTTATATCTCAATTGATAAATCAATTTAAAGTTCTTTAAAAGTGTACTCTTATCAATAATTTAAAAATATTTTATCCAAAGAATAAGCATAAATAATGATATTTTTATCCAAAAAAATAATAATAATATTAATTATTATAAATTAAGTTACTGAAAAAAAAATTTAGTCCCTATAATTTTATAAAAATTTCAATTTAGTCCACATAATTTATCAAATTAATCTCTATTTACATAAAAATTCTTATTTAGTCCTCGAGTAGCTATCGCCGAACTTCTTCTTGTAATCGGAGACGGATGACTTCGTCTCTAAGTTGTGTGAAGGGTTCCTCGTACTATCGAATGTAGATCAAGGCACGATCACAACGGAGAGCATGAGAAGGAAAAGCGTGATGCTTAGGATGGTGGCGAAGACGGAACAGGAGGCATAATATTTGTACTTGCTAAATTTGCTTCTTTTGCACCAAATTCTCTTCAGCCATGCGATCCACTTATAGCTACAGCTCGTGCATCTAGTTTTCGTCGTTGCACTAGCATAAAACCCTTCCAATGTAAATAACATTCTGCTCCATAATTGAAATACCTAGCTGTTGGTTTATATTGTTTAATTTGAACATGGAGCCTCTAGTGTATTTCTAGGCGGCCTGCTTAAATAACGATCTCTTGAACATGCAGGATTATATTTAAAGTGGATTTTAGAATGATTTTGAATAAATCACAAATCCTTTGGATGCTTAGGAATAGCTTTGGGTGAATCATAGATCAACTATAGATGAAACCAATGTGAAATAGGACAATGACAAGCTTTTAAAGTTAAGATGAATTTGGTTGGATGCCTGATTGTTCCCACACACCCATCTCAACTATGGAGCAGATGGTTCAGCATTCATTGGAGTAATCCAAACAAAGCGCAGGGCTCCTTGGTGCACCCAACACCTTGTTTCATTGGAGTAAAAAGTCAAGAGAAAATCTTGTTTGTTAGATCTATTGAGTTTAATTTATGAAATCTATCAAATAATATTGCAAAAGTGATCTATATCATATGATTAAATGACAAACACTATTGCGTGTCAAACTTTAATGCAAAGTGCTGTGCTTAACATTAGTGCCTCTCTTTTTTTGGGTTTATATGATTCCAAAGATCAACACAATATTTCTAATAATGTAGATGATAATGAAGACTTCATCTGAATAATGAATATGATACTTTTGAGCTCTAAAGAAAAGGCAAAAAATGAAATAAAGGTTATAAGGCTACTAAGAAATACAATTTTAGGAAGACATAGCTTTACTACATTGTGCTCATTACAGAATAAATGGGATTTGGCTGCTTAGTCATTTTAAGAATTTATCAAATGTTATTTATATTAATATACTAAAATGAAAAGACAATTGTAACAATCCGTAATTATTACTTAGTTTTAGAGATCCATATTATATTAAAATCATTGCAAGTACACTTCGAATAGTATTGGGAGTCTGCACCTAAAATTTAGTACGATTTGGAGATCATTTATTTTTAACATGCATTTCGAGGCGATTTAAATATCCTAGAAATTAACTAATATAATTTGACCTTAAAATCAAAATTGGAGTTCGTCATTAAAATCCGACTGCATTTTTGAGTTCCACACCTTCCATCAAGCTAATGGTGAATTTTTGAGATTTTTCAGAACTCGTTTGGTTGTCCAATTTTAAAGAATTAAATAAGTTATTATTTATTAATTATTTAAATTGATTTACTTAATTAATTTTGGATGGACGGTGTCAGACTTGCTGTCAGTCCATACGGTAGGTTCATCATACTTTGCCAATCACTCAATCAAAAAGGATCGGACGACTACAATTCAATCCGACCTGCCCATTGTTCGATCAATCGATCGAATGGTCCTTACACAAACGTTGTACGTCTCTACGCTACAGAAGCGTGGACCTTACCCACAGCCTTCCCAACCCGGTTTAGCCGCCACCCAGACCTCCTAAACATTGCATTTCATTTAAATTGCTGAGGTCTGGCATTGAGGAGGAGCTCGGGCAACTGGTCGTCCTTCTCGAACTCTAACCCTAAATCGGGATGTCGGTGTGAGGTATTTTCAAATTCGCCATTTTTACGAGCATGCATTTATCCCTCCATGATTTCACTTATTTTAATCAGCGTAGAATCGTTAGGTAGAGTCCGGTCAAGCTCGATCTATAAGCTCGATCGTTATCGATCGAGCTCAATTGAACAATCATAAACATAATCATCAGTTTCGTCCCACCTCCCGTCCGTCTCCAACACCTAAGATTTCTCCTCACCGACGCTAGTGGCGGCCTCCGGTGATTGATCGGGTACCGATCGAAAGGTCTCTCTAAGACCTTTGGAACGGTGAGCGGGATGACCTTTGATGACTATTGAACCCCTCCGATCGTGATGCGCTAACTGCTTCACACGTGTTTGACAACGGGTTAGGGCAAGTGTAGTCAGGGCACTGTGAGGTCCAATAAGTTGGACCGGCCGGTTCAGGCACCTTTGAACAGCGTGATGCCATTCAAGTCCGCGCAAGCGTTCGTTTGCATACATGCGTCAGCCCGTATGCATGTAATCGGTCGTACGAGTGATTAGGATTAAGTTAGGTTAAATATATAATTAGGAAAATAAATATAATATATCAATTTAATATCTTTAAATATAATTCTCCAAATATAGCAATATTATATGTTATTTTGACCAAAAAAAATACGATCAACAATAATATGATATTAGATTTTCAATTCGATGATTAATTTCAAACAAACAACCAAATCTCAAAAAAATTACCCTTGAAGTAGTGATTAAATATATAATATTGGATTCATCTTAAACTTGAGATCTTTAAAATTGCAAATAATTGTAAAATTCAAGACTCTACCATACCAAATATCAAATATTTCCTGCAAACAACTGTAAAATTCAACACTCTACCATACCAAATATCAAATATTTCCTGCAAACTTCAATTTTTGGTAAGCGGCTATGCGTCAATCCAGTAACATGAGGCATGCAACCATACTAAATAATCGAATATATAAATGCTACCTCCATAAGAGTACTTGCAAATTGCTTCTAGCAACCTCCCATAAGACCAAGAGTCTAATTTAGGAATTCAAACACCTTCTTGAAACCTCCATTAGAGTAATTACAAATAGCTTGCACTTAATATCTAATCATCATGTGCGTATATATATATATATTGGAGAAAAAAATGCTTGCTACAATTCCCAGCCTCTCGAGCTTCTCCCATTTTTTTTTCAATTGTTCTCCTTTATTATAATTAAAATAAATGCAGGTGTCCCTTTGCCTCGTCCCCGCTTTATTATAGAGCACGACTTTGTTTAGCCGGAATATCCTAAAGTTCTCTTATTTTCTCATCCTTCTTTATTCCTCTTTCTATGATATTTTTCTCAGGTTCTCTTATATTAAACTTATCATGGAAGAGAAGGTTTTCGAAGAACTTGTATAGAGACGAGGCCAAAACATACAGTGGAAGGTGACGCAGAAGAGCTACAGTAAGTAGACTCACCAGAGAGTGTACATTTGTGCTACACCCAACTGCGTCTACCACGACCCCTCCCGCGCCCTCGATGATCTCATTAGCATCAAGAAGCACTTCATCAGCAAGGGCAGCCTTTACAGATCTTTCAAACAATGAACTTTTTTTTTTGTTTTGCATTCTTACATATATAACACAAACTTAATAATATTTTACATATTTAACACGACTTCTTTAAATATTATAAAAAAATCACAAACTTAAAAAAGTAAACCATAAAAAAATCATGATTTTATTATGAAAGAAACTATTGGAAGCGGAATAAAAGTTTATATATTTTTAGCACAATTTATGAAAAATTTGTATCTCCCATTTCATGAAATTTGGTAATAGTGAATATTTGATTTCTATATTTTGTTTCGTAGCTAAATTTAGAAAAATGTGGCCAATTTCGTGCATAAACAATTTGATCTTTATCTTTCTTTCTACTTTGATCTGTCATATCAAAATGTGATATTGCATTATTTTTTATGTTTATTTGTGATTTTCTTCATGAATTTTCAAGAAGGATTGTTTGTCCGATTATGGTTGACTTCAGTGATTTAGCCATAGCTATAAAATCTAAGCGCTTTAATAGAATTTTTAAGATATATTTTCAGTATTTATGTAAGCGTTAAATTATATTGTTTTTCCTATTTTTATCTCATTGATAGTTAATATTTGAAGAAAACATTTGAATTATATTATTAATGGTTAATATTGTAACTAAAATTATTACTCAAGATTTGGTTGCATAGCTTATAATAGTGTTTGAGTTTAGATGTATGTGCTTATTCATGTTTGAAGAAATGTGTAACAACCCAAGGTTGCTACCTTAATCAATTAGGACTAAACCAAGTTTTAATTCTGATTCTGACACTCTTAAATAGTCATTAGGACCACACATTGAAGTTTTCGTCCAAATCAGGAGTCAAATGATTAAACCCTGATTTTGGGAAATTCGGGAACCCTGGAAATTGACCTAATTAATTTGACCTCAAATTAAAAATCAAACTTTGTCATTGCACTCATTGCCCCCAAATTAGCTAAGGGTGAAGTTTTGGTGGAATTTCGAAGTCGCTGGATTTTCGTCAAATATTTTAATATATTTAAACTATCCCAAAAATAGGAAAATTAAATATCCGTCAAAATCAAAATTTGACTTCATCATTGCGTTTCTTACCCCTCAATTAGCTAAAGATGTATATTTGAGAATTTTTAGAAGCCATCAAGCTATTTAATTTAATAAAGAAAATTGAATAAAATATATAATAAATGCCCTTCGATGAACATTTGGTTGCCGGATGCCCCACCAAATGCGTGCCCTCAGGTTTTGCCCTCGGGTATCCTGTGGGAGAAGAAGAAGGATCCTGGGTGGGTTGGGCCGGGTCGACCCGGTCCTAACCCCTGTGTCAAATCGTGTCATCTACGTGTCTTCTCTCCATGTCAATCGTGAGGCTCGCATCTGCGCAAACCACTCCAGCTTGCAGGTCCCACCTCCATCCCATCATCACTCAGTAGTTGTGGGGCACGCGCAGTCCCATCTGTCGGGTATGGTGGGTCCTGTCATGGTTTTGACCTAAAGATTCAATTAATTAAGCAAATAATCATTTAATGTCAGTTAATTAAATCCAAATAATTATCTAGAACTTTAAACCCTCATAAATTATAATTCATAAGTCCAAATATATTAAATATATATCTCATTTTAATTAGAAAAATGAGAAGAAGATTATGGTGATATCCTTTTTGTTGTTTGATGAGTATATAATATAGTGATATTTTAGGACCCCTCAATGAACTCTAAACCCTAGAAAACTTTACTTGGTCATAACTTTGTACCCACTGGTCCAAACATAACTAATATAGGTCCTATTTTAACCAGGAGTTTATCAAGAATATTATGATAGTATTAATTTTGTTGTTGGACTTATATTTTGATTAATGATATTTAGGCCGTTTCCCTAATTACCTTATTTGACTTAGAATTTCATTTAGCTATAACATAGTCAAATAAGTTCTAAATTAGGTCATCCATTATATCATTTTGATCAGGAGAACCTAATAAATAGTAAACTATAAAAAAAATTAGGTTTTAATAATTAGATTTCCTAATTTGCCTTAATTACCCTATAACTTGATTAGTACATAACTTAATCAAATAAAATCCAAATTGGGTCTACTCCTAGTCATCGCAATTAGTATGTTATTGGGAAGCTATAGCCTCTAAGTTTGCTGAATTTAGACATCATTTGAGAAAGTTATGTTTTTGGACCTTTCCTAAAACCCATTACTTACCCTTTTTGACCCCAAAATTGTTTTGGTTATAACTTGACCAATAAACCTTAGAATTTAGTGATTTTAGACTCAATGGAATCTTTAGATAGTAAACAACAAAAGTATAATTGAATTTTCAAACTTTACTAGGAAAAATTATCAAATTGCCCTTATGAGCTAAAAACTTTAAATTGAGCTCACAAGGCTTACTCCTTGTCCAAAATTGATGTACTTATTATCTATCTTCATATTAGACAGTTAGTAATTATTTGGGATCAATAAATTTCAATTTGGAATCTTAAATAAAAAGTAATATTTTGGACCCTTAAGTTAAGTGCCCTTAAACCTTGGAATCTTAATTTAATCACTAAAATAAGTAATAAAATTAATTTGGAAAAAACTTGGGACCCTTTTGACTGGTAAAATTGATATTTTTAGGAGAACCCTAAAATCCTCTTAAAATTTCCCAAGACTTAAGATAAGCTTTATGAGGTGAATTTAGCTCACCTGATGCCTGTGGCAGCCCACCCATAAGAGGTGGTGGTCATCATTTGGCAAACCCCTCTCTTATCATTAGATTAGGGTATAATGTGATGACCCCAACATTAAGAATCACTAAACTCAACATTGATATATCACCACAATACCTAATACTAGATTAGAAGGAAATTAATCCAAAACATTAGATATTGTGTTTGGCTAAGGAATTAAGAAAGGGTCTTAAGTTAAGATGGAAGAGATTATTATGAAAATATGACATGAATACTTACAAAACTAGATATGAAAATTCTAAAGATTTAACATATACTTTATTAGCGTACAACATGCAATATTATTCTAAGTCATTAAATTCTTAAAAAGTTCGACATGACTTCTACTGTATTCGGTTAAAAATACACCTACAATCTAGACATACAAGTCTTCCATTCCAATGGAATATTAATTTGAAAGAAAGCAACCTAAAAATAACATAAAATCATATCATTACATAAGATTGTTTAGTTTCAGGTTTAATATAAAGTCAATCCATTACATGGGATTACTTATTTCCAATTCTAAAGTAAAGACAATCCATTACATGGGATTGCTTATTTTCAATTCTAAAGTAAAGACAATCCATTACATGGGTTTCCTTATTTATAATTCTAATAATTTAAAGTGAGAAAACACATATAAGACAATTATCTATCCTAGAGTATACACAATTCACATTTCACTTACTACATACAAGATGATAAGAAATAATTCTAAACTTTAACTTATAACTAATTTCAATTCTATATGCGATTAAGTAAGCAACTAATTTCCAATTTAGATAAAGAAAATATGCAACTAATGATTTAGTTAATATTCATTTACATACATTCATCTATTCATCACATCCCAAGCATTTAAGTATAAAGCTAAGCTCCAACAAAAGCAATGTAAATATAAAGTAAATGACTTAATTATTACAAACCAACTGTAATTTAAAGAAAAGTAAGAAAGTCTTAGCTCACTTGCAATTTTAATAAGCTTTAATTTTATAATTATTTTAAGCAAAAGATGCTAGCTCTTTGCACTTGGTCCAGCTCCACTAGCCTCCAAATGCATCTAATCTATCATATTTTGGCATTTAAATATGATAGGGCAAAGCTAATAACTAGAAAATATGGTTAGACTAAATAGTCTAAGCATATTTTAAAATTGGGCTAAGCATTTAAATTTGATAGGGCAAAGCCAAGAACTAAAAAATATGGTTAGACTAAATAGTCTAAGTACATTTTAAAATTAGGCTAAGCATTTTATTATTCAAATGGATATCACTACTAGTTGCAACATTGGCACAAGCAAGGGTGCCAAAAGTTAAGCATACAAGTGTGAAAAAATGAAAGTAAATAAAAGGCAAATCGAGTAAGAATACTCACAAAAATATACATCCTGACATACAATTAAAATAAGAGTAAAAGCATCCTAAATTGGCTAGAAAGAAACTAAAGTGAACATGAAAGTAAATGAAGTAAAGCATGTATATGTTCAAATGAACTTATGCTAAGTAAGGAAAAGAGACAGTGAAGCATTTAAATATAATCTTAACAAAATTCACTATAATCTAAGTAAACTGAAAATAAGTAAGGTTTAGTACTAAAACATAGGAAATGCATAGTATCAAAATTGAAGGAAGATCTTAGACTATTAGTCTAAGATTCTCATAGTCTAGAACTATGGAAGGTAACATAGCTAAGAGTTATGATGAGTCTTAACAATCTATAAGACTGAAGAAAATCTCATATGTTAATTGATTAAAGTTATTATAGAAAGTACTCATTCTACGGGCAAATACAGGAAGAAGCAAGGAGTTAAATACGTATGTTTAACAAGTAAAGGAAAGCGGGGTCAAAATAAGTAACCCTCACAATCACCCTCAAAGAATGTGAGGTCTCCATATTACTCCTTATTAGCATGCCCTTAGCTTAACCAATATTATAAACCCCTATAGTTTTTAATGTGAAAGTTTTTTTCATGCACAATGTATTATATGAATGGTTGAAATGAATAAGGCTCAAAGCTAAGCAAGCATTCAAGGATATCCATTAATTATAACTAAGTGATATCCAAAGTTATCTAATTTTAATGATCTACTTAATGATTGGAGCTAATTGAGCTCCTAATTAACTTTAAGATATTGATCTCAAGTCAATGGAAAATAATAGTAATAATTGGGGTTTTAAGAATAATAGTTTCATTTTATTTATTATAATATGACAAAAATAGTTTATAAGTATAAATAATATAATTGGAAACTAGTTCTGTACTAGTCCTAAACTATAAGATTCAATTATGATAATTAAATCAAGGCTTAGGTGATTAGTAGGAAGAGATTGAGATTAAGAAAATATCAAACTTAAGGAATTGGAAGTTAAGATTTAATTCACTAAAGCTCACTAGCTAGGTTGTAGTTTGAAGGATCTATTCAATCAAGTACCAATCTAGCTAGGTTATAATAAAATGGAATGTTTAAAGTAAATAAAAGATTAGATTTAAGAACTACAAGTTCTAAGTATCCTAATAGCTAAAGTTTATGGAATTCAATAAGATTCCTAAACTACTCTAAATGAATTAGGATTCCTATTGACAACTCTTAAAAATTTCAAGAGAAGACTTTAATGATTAGTATGAATAAACTAGGCTCTAATCTAGTCACTAAAGGCTAGTCCTTATTGATTCAATAATCTACTATTATAAAGACATTAAGGCTAACTACTCTTGATGGATGTAACTAATATATCTAGGGATCAACTATAATTCATGTTGTAAATCAGTCATAGGGTTTCTACCTTAGGGTTGAAATATAAATCAAGTACTTTGCAGTTAAATCAAGTATCTAGAATAATGAGAACTAAGCTAAATCATAAGTAATATAAATTGACATTGGGAATATTAAATGAGACATGTTAGCTATCCTAGGGTTTTGTAATACCTAAAATATGCAATCTAGGAATTTAGAATTTATCATAATAACACTAAATTAAAGGTCAATAACCTAAAATCATAATTTATTGACCAATGAAAATGATTTACATATTAATGAAATCTTTATTTCATAAAGAGAAAAAATGATACTAAGTAGGTCAATTTTGGACAACGTTTGAAATTTAAGATTTCTAGGACTGCTAATTAGGGTCAAAAAGTAGTTAAGAAAATTGGGGTTCAAATGATAAATTTTGATTTCATTTTAATATTCCTCACATTTTTGTGAGTAAAAAGGACTATTTGATCACTTAATTGGGATATTAAATGAACAAATAAAGTCACATGAAATGATGAATTTAATTTGTAATTAATTAATTAATTTAAAATATTAACTAATTAAAATATTTATCAAAATAGAAATTAAATTGCATATTATTAATCTACTCATTTTTGTGATCAAAATGGTATAAAAATTTGCATATATTGGATTAGTGTTTTAATGTTATATTTAAAAGAAATTTGGATGATTAATCATTAATTAAGAACAAATTAATCATTCATAAATTAATTTCAATCAATTAATTATCATAGCGCATCAAATAATACAAGACACAGAAATTAAGGCACAAAAACTGAGGGCACTGAATGCAGGGATTCGATAGATGAAGATTTCAGAGCACTGTCAGCGGATCTGAGTTTCACGAGTCGCCAGCACGCGTCATCCATCATGGGAGCTGCGTGTCTCCACAGTTCCAGAGCACAATGACGCCTCCGTCCGCGGTATGTCCTCAATAGCTGGTCCAATTTAGTGGAATTACATGAGCCGTGAGACTCAAATCGAGCCGCTTCATCTCGAAATGGATCCCCGATGCGGATGACCTAGGGTTCCATTTTACAGTCAAACTCGAAGGTCTAAAAATATTATCCGAACGTCCACTGATGGAGATTCCTCAAGGCTACATGTATGGATAAGCTCTAGGGTCTATCGTAGGTAGAGTAGTGAACTGTGTGATGCCCAAGGTTTCATTTAGCAAACCCTAGAATCACCTAAAAAATGGTTCAATAAACCTAAGCTCAATAGAGTCCATATGGAGTCGATTGAGCCACGATAGATCAGATTGGACTTGTAATAACAATTCACTAAGCTAAAATAAGGAGAAATGAAGAATGTGAGTACTTAACAGAGCTTTACAGAAGGCAGCATAATGGAGATTAGGGTTTGATCTTTTCTCGCCAAAATGCGTTTCTTAGCTCTCCAGACCTCTCCGGCAGTAGTAAAAGCAATCAGGAAGAAATGCCAAGACCTTCCTTTGGAAAATAGGAATGGAAGGTTAACCTTCAAAATTGCATTTGACTCTGCACGATGCATTCCTCTGCGCCCGATAGTGGCACAGTGAGATGTACAGTGGATCGCATCTGCGCTGTCCATTCCAATACCATATCTAACGGTTGAAGCTACTTTCGCGATATGGAGAAATCTAGATCGTTATATTAGACATAGAAAACCGTAACGGTCTGGATTCGCGTAAAATGTTATCCTGTGTGTTGGCCTCACACACGAGATCCGCTGTCCAAAATTATAGCGGATAGATTAATATTTAATATTCATATAAATTAATTTAAATACTTTACTTATTTAATTAATTGCACACATTTTAATAATCAAAATTAAATAACTAAACGCACTTCAAAAAATCCCAAAAATTCACCCTTACCTAATTGATATATGGGGAACTCAAGAATACAATTAGATTTTTGATCAGAGGTCAATTTAATTATCTTAATTTTCTAGGTATATTAATATTATTAAAATATTTCGGGAAAATTCGATGACTTTCAAACACTTCCAAAATACCACCCCTAGCTAATTTGGGTATGGTGAGTCCAATGGTGGACTCCATTTATGATTTGAAGGTCTTAAAAAATTAGGCATTCCCAAACTTATCAAAAAACTAAGAAATATTGGAAATTGCCAAACAATCTCCAAATTGCATGAAATTTGAAATAGAGACTCATAATACTATTATAAGACTAATGAAAAAGGATTAGGGTCCACTAAGTTACTAATTGACAGGTAACAACACTAAAGTTATTGTAGACTCCCCTCTTTAAAAAAGTGTAGCCCATGACACACAACAAATAAAATTAAGGAAAATGAAATACAAAGGAAGTCTAAGGAAATTTAAAGACATTGAACTAAAACTAAGTGATTAAGAAAAGAATTATGGGAACTTCTTTAACATATCCTCTTCTTTTTCCCACATGGCTTTACCAGCTTGATGATTCTGCCAGTGGACTTTGATCATAGGAATGTTGCGGTTTCTTAACTGCTTAAGAACCCTCCCTAGAATCGTAATAGGTTTAACAACAAAAGTCAGATTGGGTTGAAGTTCTATTACAGGTATCTAAACTTACTTACTCGAATCTAGCAAACACCTTCTTAGTGATGAAATGTGAAACACATTATGTACTGCTGAGAAGTTTTCTGGCAACTCTAATCTGTAAGCAGATGTTCCAATAACTTTAAAGGGTCCTGAATACCTTGGACGCAACTTTCCAAAAACACTGAATCTCTGCACACCACGCATTGGACTAACTTTAAGATAAGCCCTATCGCCCACTTGGAACTTCAACTAACGATGATGAGCATCATGATATTTCTTCTATCTATCCTGAGCTGCAATCATATTGCCCTTGATCAGTTGAACTTTCTTAGTGGTCTCTTCTACTAATTTGGAACCATAAAGTTGAGAGTCTCCTACTTCTGTTCAAGTAACTAGAGTTGTACATCTCTTTGCATAAAGAACTACATAAGGAGTCATACCAATACTGGACTGATAACCGTTATTGTAGGCGAACTCAATTAATGCTAAATGATCTTCCCATGATCCATCGAACACTAGAACACAAAGACGCAAGAGATCTTCCAAAATCTAATTAATACACTCAGTCTAAACATATTTTTGGGGGTGAAAAGTAGTACTCAATGCTAAACTCATCCCCAAGTCTTGCTGAATAGCTGACCAAAATGTAGAAGTAAATCTACTATCTCTATCAGAAACTATACAATTCAGCATACCATACAAATAAATGATCACCTTAAGGTAAGGCTTGGCTAACTTCTCAATAGGATCAATCTAAAAAATTGGAAGGAAGTGAGCTGACTTAGTGAGTCTATCAATTATCACTCAAATAGAGTCAGAACCAGATATACTCTTAGGCAAACTTACAATAAAGTCCATGGAAATATTGAACCACTTCCATTTAGGAATGTTTAGGGGTTTAAGAAGTCCACAAGGATTCTGGTGTTCAGCCTTGAACGAGGAGCAAGGATGGCATTTGAAAATGGCTATATCCAGCTTCATGCTGGACAACCAAAATGATTACTTGAGATACATCTTACAACTACTAGGGTGTATTGCGTAACCAAAGTTATGAGCTTCAGACAATATTAGTAACTGCAAGCTTTTAGGAATCCACAATCTGGACTTCTGAAATACCACACCTTCGTCATCAAGACATAATTCAGATCTCTTACCACTAATAATTTTAGAAACTAAAGTAGGATAACTTGAATATTCCTTCTGAGCTTTAACAATCTTAGACCTTAGATAATCATTTGATTGAATAGTAAATAGTAGAGTGCCCAAATTAGCTGAACTAATTAGCTCAAGATTCAATATGACAAAATTTTGATCAAAGATTTGTTGCAACAAAGGGAAGATAAAGTCATTTTATGACTCAGGGCATCAACTACAACATTAGCTCTACCCAGATGGTATTGGATTTCCAAATCATAGTTGCAAAGTAACTCTAGCCACCTACACTTATGATAGTTAAGTTCCTTCTAAGTGAAGATGTACTTCAAACTTTGGTGATCAGTAAGCATTTCACACTTAACTCTATACAAGTAGTGTCTTGAGATCTTAAGAGCAAAAACTACCCCTACAAGTTCAAAATCATGCACAGGATAATTCTTCTCATTAAGCTTAAGTTGTCTAGAGGCATAGGCCATAATACAGTGATTTTGCATCAGAACACAACCAAGTCTTACCTTAGAGGCATCAGTATAAACTTGAAAATCTTTACCCTCATGAGGTAGTACTAGAATAGGAGCATAAGTCAATAACCATTTCAACTTCTGAAAAGATTCTTCACAGGCTGTGCTCTAGATGAACGAAACATCTTTTCTAATCAACTAAGTTAATGATGAAGAAATTAGAGAGAATCTAGGAACAAACCTTCTGTAATAGCCAACGAGTCCTAAGAAACTGCAGATCTCTATTACTGATTTAGGTTGGATGCACTGTTTAACAGCTTGGATTTTCTTTTGATCTACTTTAATGCCTTCAGCATCAATCACGTGACCTAGAAATACCACAAACTTGAGCCAAAATTTGCACTCATAAGACTTAGCAAAAAGTTTAATCTCTCTTAACAGTCTTAGAATGGTATGCAGCTGCACTTCATGCTCAGCAATTGACTTTGAGTAGATTAGGATGTCGTCGATGAAAACAATGACAAACTCATCGAGATACGGCTTAAGGATATGCTGCATCAGGTCCATAAAGATGGAAAGAGCATTTGATAGTCCAAAAGACATAACTAGAAACTTAAAATGCTCATAATGGGTCATGAATACATTTTTGGTAACATCTTCATCCTTGACTCAAATCTGGTAATAACCGAATCTTATGTCAATCTTGGAGAAGATCTTTGCTCTGGCAAGTTTATTAAACAAATCATTGATCCAAGGGAGAGGATACTTATTCTTCACAGTCACTTTGTTAGGCTCATGGTAGTCTATACACATCCGTATTGAACCATCCTTTTTCTTGATGAATAGGATAGGAGCTCCTCAAGGTGACTTACTAGGGCGAACAAATACTTTCTCTAACAACTCTTGCACATGCTCTCTAAGCTCTTTCAGTTCTTTCAGAGCCATTTTATACAGAGCCATAAACTTAGGTTGAGTTCCAGGGACAAGTTCTACAGAAAACCATACCTCACGCAAAAGAGGTAGTCTAGGCAAGTCTTCAGGGAACATATCTAGGAACTCTCTAACAATAATAGTCTCTTATGGACTACTAATTTGCTTCTCTTCATTAATTAGAGTTACTAAAAATGAATAGCAACCCTTATTAACGAGGCGTTTGGCTTCAATTGCATTGATTAATGATGTAGTCAAGCCAAGTTTTCCTACAAACACTTTAGGTTTCTTTCCAACCTTAACTGAAACTCATTTACGAAAGCAATCTATTACGGCATTAAACTTACTTAGCTAATCCATTCCTAAAATTATGTCGAAATTCGTAATGGACATAACAATAAGTTTGGATTGGAAGAATTGATTTCTGATTGGGATGTCTACCAAATAGAACTCACTAGCATACATTTCAGCACCAGATGACATTTGAACTACTAAGGGACAGCCTAAGCTGAAATGTTGAAGATTTAAGGAAGAGATACAACTCACTGACATGAAAGAGTGACTAGCACCAATGTTAAAGAGAGTATCATAGAACTGATTCTTAATAACTAAAGTTCCTATAGCAGGGAAAATAAACTTAATTACTACTAATGAAAATAAAAATAGAAAATGCTAAAAATAAAATGCGAAAGAAAATAAAAGATAGAAAATATGAAATTAAACATAGAACTTACTAGTAACAACGCTATTGCCATCTGGGGTAGCTCAAGAAGACAAAGCGTAGACTCTTGGTACCATCGGAGATTGAGAAACAGACTTTCCCTTATCTTTTCTACTATAATGGCCTTGCTGGGAAGGAGATTGAGACACATATTTCTTATGTTGAGCACTTCCACCAGCAAGAGGAGGCATCAAGGCAAGTGTTGGTGCTTGAGAGTTGATAGGAATTGGATTTTTCACAGAAGCTTGGCAGTTGATCTTTGTCTTGTCCACGGTCCAATTGGCACGATAGTCCCAATGATGATGATTGGTTCTTCCACAAATGTAACACCTACCACTGGTGTGGTAGCACTTCCCATAAGGATGGAGTCTGTTACATCTTGCTACAGGTCTTCCTTATTGATTTTGCCTGGGATTCTAGTTAGAATTTTGATTGAGATTTTGGCCAAAAGTAAGTTGGTAGACTTTAGGGCCACATAAACAGTTCCTTTGGAAGGGTTCAAATCTAGAAAGTTAGGGATGTGAATGCTTCTTCAAGTCCATTTGGGCTGGAAGGTACTGTACCATTAGAGCACCTTAAAGAGGCTTGGGAAAATTATCATGATGCTAAGACATCAAATGACTTTTAACAGAATCCTTAAGACCAAAAAGAAATCTAGTGCACCTAGCCACTTCAGTATGGACTAGGTTAGGAGCAAAGCAAGAAAGTTTGTAGAACTCCATTTCATAGTCATGAACAGAATGGCTTCCCTGCATGAGTTGCATGGAGTCATTTTCAATTATGGTTTGGGCAGGAGGAATGCACTCCTCATGGAACACTTCTCAAATTCATCCCAAGGTATGTCTTCCAACTGAACCTCAGAGAAATGGGTCTTCAATTCACTGTCCCACCAATATTTGGCTTCAATGTGGAATTGATAAGTTGCAAGACAGAGGCACTCACTCTCCGGACATTTTATACTAGCTAAGGTCTTTTTGATGGCCATTAGCCAGTCAATGGCTTCAAAATGGGAAATGAAACCATTAAAGGTTGGATGGTTCAGATGAAGAAAATTTAGAAGATAGGCATCCACCACAAAACCAGAAAACGGTTATGGAGCCATAGGGAGTTCAGGAATAATTGGAGAAGAGGCATGAGGAGGAGTTGGACAAATTTGGGATGGAGTAGGAGAAGGTTGTGAAGGGTTGCAGGATGAAGCCATCCTTTCAGCTGCATGGGTCTGTGCTTCTATCATAACCTTCATTAGCTCAAGAAAATTCAGCATTTGGTCTCTGTGGGATGTTGTAGTGGAAGTAGGTTCTTCCACTAAATATTGAAATTCGGATCCATTCTAAAGAAAGGGAAAGAAAACATAATTAAAAAACTAAAGATGATTGGAATAAAAATTCTCATTAAAATTTGAAACTTTTAAGAGATTACAACTTTGGAGGAAAAGGAAAGAAGCATAAGTAAAGTAGAAACTATTTACAAAGCTACCAAGGGAAAAAGAAGCTAAAGTAAAAAGGAAACTAGTGCTACTAGTTACATAATTTTGCATAAAATATATTTTTTGAAGTCTTCATAAGTGGGGGCAAAATGAAGATGCCTACATCTACGAATAAGTACTTCATAAGCATGACTCTACCAATCCATGGCATAGTCATCAAAGAATTCATCCAAAATTTGGAGGCGTAGGTGATTGGGGAATTCTATGGCCTCAAATACTGTTGTATTACAAGAGAGCCATTCCCTAGCTAACTGAGGGAAACGATCACCTCAAAACACACAAAATCTCAACATTTTGTTCAACACATCTTCTCCAGCATCAGATAATCCATAGTTAATACGACCAAATGTCAAACCATACCAATGATCGTACTCCCAATACTGGAAATACAATTTGGTAAAATGTTTTAGTTTAGTCCTAGAGTCTGCCATCTGAAAGCTTAATTAAGGTTTGAGTTAAAAATTTAGATCACTTATTTAATTGGAAATGTGTTCATTGTCCTAAGATGACATTCACTTATTTTTACTATACTGTGTTGTTTGCTTATGGATGAATGGATGTGTTTATCTTAACCTAAAGTTCTCCACTTGGCTCTGATACCAACTGTGATGACCGCAATATTGAGAATCACTAAACTCAACATTGATACGTCACCACAATACCTAATACTAGATTAGAAGGAAATCAATACAAATTATTAAATATTGTGTTTGGCCAATGATTTAAAAGAAGGTCTTAAGTTAAGATGGAAGGGACTTTTATGAAAATATGACATGATTACTTACAAAATTAGATATGAAAATTCTAAAGATTTAATATATACTATATGAGGGTACAACATGCAATATTATTCTAAGTCATTAAATTCTTAAAAATTTTAGCATGACTTCTACTGTATTTGGTTAAAAATACACCTGCAATCTAGACATACAAGTCTTTTATTCCAATGGAAGATTAATTTGAAAGAAAGCAACCTAAAACTAACATAAAATTAATCCATTACATAGGATTGTTTAGTTCCAGTTCTAATATAAAGTCAATCAGTTACATGGGATTGCTTATTTTGAATTCTAAAATAAAGATAATCCGTTACATGTGATTGCTTATTTCCAATTCTAAAGTAAAGATAATCTGTTACATGGGATTGCTTATTTATAATTATAATAGTTTGAAGTGAGAAAACACATATAAAACACTTATCTATCCTAGAGTATGCACAATTTACATTTCCCTTACTACATACAAGATGATAAGAAATAATTCTCAACTTTAACTTATAACTAATTTTCAATTCTATATACAATTAAGTAAACAACTAGTTTCCAATTTAGCTAAAGAAAATATGCAACTAATGATTTAGTTAATATTCACTTACATACATTCATCCATTCATCACATCCCAAGCATTCAAGTATAAAGCTAAGCTCCAACATAAGCATAGTAAATATAAAATAAATGACTTAATTATCACAAACCAATAGTAATTGAATGGAAAGTAAGAAAGTAATAGCTCACTTGCAATTTTAATAAGCTATAATTTTATAATTATTTTAAGCAGAAGCAGCTAGATCTTTGCACTTGGTCGAGCTCCACTAGCCTCCAATGCACCTGATCTATCACATTTTTGCATTTAAATATGATAGGGCAAAGCCAAAAAATAGAAAATATGGTTAGACTGAATAGTCTAAGTACATTTTAAGATTGGGCCTAAGCATTTTATTCTTCTATTGGATAACACTTCTAGTTACAACATAAGCACAAGAAAGGGTGCCTAAAGGTAAGCATACAAGTGTGGAAAAATAAAAGTAAATAAAAGGCAAAGCGAGTAAGAATACTCACAAAAATATACATCCTAACCTGCAATTAAAACAAGGGTAAAATTATCCTGAATAGGCTAGAAAGAAACTAGAGTACATATGAAAGTAAATGAAGTAAAGCATGTATATGTTCAAATAAACTTATGCTAAGTAAGGAAAAGAGACAGTGATGCATTTAAATGTAATTTTAACCATATTCATTGTAATCTAAGTAAACTGTAAACAAGTAAAGTACAATACTAAAATATAGAAAATGCATAGTATAAAAATTAAAAGTAAATCTTAGAATATTAGTCTATGATTCACATAGTCAAGAACTATGGAAGGTAACATAACTAAAAGCTTTGATGAGTCTTAATAATCTATAAGATTGAATAAGATCTCATATGTTAATTGATTAAAGTTATTTTAGATAAAGAATGAAGTGAAAAGTTAAACATGTCTGTTTAATAAGTAAAGGAAAGCGGAGTCAAAATATGTAACACTCACATTCACCCTCAGAGAATGTCGGTCTCCTTATTACTCCTTATTGGCTTGCTCTTGGCTTAACCAACAATATAAACCCATATAGTTTTTAATGTGAAAGTTTTATTCATGCAAAATGTCTTATTTGAAGAATAAGGCTCAAAGCTAAGCAAACATTCAAGGAAATTCAAGAATTACAACTAAGTGATATCCAAATTTATCTAATTTTAATAATTTACTTAATTATTGGAGCTAATTGAGCTCCTAATTTACTTTGAGATATTGATCTCAAGTTAATGGAAAATAATAGTAGTAATTGGAGTTTTGAAAATAATAGTATTAATTCATTTATTATAATATGATAAAAATAGTCTATAAGTATAATTAATACAATTGGAAACTTGTTCTATTCTAGTCCTAAACTATAAGATTCAATTATGATAATTATATCAAGGTTTAGGTGATTTGTAGGAAGAGATTGAGATTAAGAAAATATCAAACTTAAAGAATTAGAAGTTAAGGTTTAATTCACTAAAGCTCACTAGCTAGGTTGTAGTTTGAAGGATCTATTCAATCAAGTTTTAATCTAGCTAGGTTATAATAAAATGAAAGGTTTAAAGTAAATAAAAGATGGGATTTAAAACTACACGTTCTAAGTATCATAATAGCTAAAGTTTAAGGAATTCAATAGGATTCCTAAGCTACTCTAAGTGAATTTGGATTCCTATTAATAGCTCTTAAAAGTTTCAAGAGAAGACTTTAATGATTAGGATAAATAAATTTGGCTCTAATCTAATCACTAAAGGCTAGTCCTAGTTGATTCAATAATCTAAAATTACAAAGGCATTAAGGCTAACTACTTTTAATGGATATAAATAATAGATCTAGGGATCAACTATAATTTATGTAACAAATCAATCATAGGGTTTCTACCTTAGTGTTGAAAGGTAAATCAAGTACTTTGCAATAGATTCAAGTATTTAGAATAATGAGAACTAAGCTCAATCATAAGTAATATAAATTAAAATTGGGAATATTAAAAGTGACATGTTAGCTATCCTAGAGTTTTACAATACCTAAAAAATGCAATCTAGGAATTTAGAATTTATCATAATAACCCTTAATTAAGAGTCAACAATCTAAAACCACAATTTGTTGTCTAATGGAAATGATTTACATATAATGAAATCCGTATTTCATAAGGTGAAAAAATGACACTAAGTAGGTCAATTTTGGACAACATTTTAAATTTAGGGTTTCCGGGACCCTAATTAAGGTTAAAAAGTAGTTAAAAAATTTAGAGCTCAAATGATAAGTTTGATTTCATTTTAATATTTCTCATATTTTTGTGAGTGAAATGAACTATTTGATTACTTAATTTGAATTTTAAATGATCAAATAAAATCACATGAAATGATGAATTTAATTTATAATTAATTAATTAATATTATATATTAACTAATTAAAATATTTATTAAAACTAAAATGAAATATCATATTATGAATCTACCCATTTTTGTGATCAAAATGGTATATAAATTTGTATATATTGGATTAGTGTTTTTAAGGTTATATTTAAATGAAATTTGGATGAATAATCATTTATCAAGAACAAATAAATCATTGACAAATTAATTTCAATCAATTAATTATCACAGCGCATCAAATAATACAAGACACATAAATTAAGGCACAGAAATTGAGGGCACTGAATGTAGGGATTCGAGAGATGAAGATTTCATAGCATTGTCGGTTGCTCTGAGTTTCACGAGTCGCTAGGACGCGTCTCCATCATGGGAGCTACATGTCTCCACGATTCCAGGGCACAATGAAGCCTCCTTCCATGGTTTGTCCTCAATAGTTGGTCTGATTTAGTGGAATTACATGAACCGCAAGATTCAAATCAAGCCGCTTCATCTCGAAATGGATCCCCGATGCGGATGACCTAGGGTTCAATTTTGCAGTCGAGCCCGACGGTCTTAAAATATTTTCCAAACATCCACAGATGGAGATTCCTCAAGGATACATCTCTAGATAGGATCTAGGGTCTATTGTAGGTAGAGTAGTGAACTAGGTGATGCCCTAGGTCTGAAAAATGGTTCAATAAACTTGAGCTCAATCGAGTCCATACGGAGTTGATTGAGCCACGATAGATCGGATTGGACTTGTAAAAATGATTCGATAAACCAAAATAAGAAGAAATGAAGAATGTGTGTACTTAATAGAGCTTTACAAAAGGCAGAACAATGGAGATTAGGGTTTGATCTTTTCTTGCCAAAATGCGTTTCTTAGCTCTCCAGACCTCTCTGGCAGCAGTAAAAGCAGTCAGAAAGAAATGCCAAAACCTTCCTTTGGAAAATAGGAATGGAAGGTTAACCTTCAAAATCGCATTTGCCTCCGCACGGTGTATGCATCTGCACCCAATAGTGGCGCAGTGAGACATACAGTGGATCCCATCTGCACCGTCCATTCCAATACCATATCCAATGGTTGAAACTACTTTCGCGATATGGAGAAATCTAGATCGTTATATTAGACATAAGAAAAACGTAATGGTCTGGATTTGTGCAAAATGTTGTCCCGTGTGCTGGCCTCACACACAAGATCTGTGCTGTCCAAAATTACAGCAGATAGATTAATATTTAATATTCATATAAATTAATTTAAATACTTTACTTATTTAATTAATTGCACACATTTTAATAATCAAAATTAAATAACTAAATGCACTTCAAAAAATCTCAAAAATTCACCCTAACTTAATTGAGGTGTGGGGAGCTCAAAATGCAATCAGATTTTTGATCGAAGGTCAATTTAATTATCTTAATTTTTTAGGTATTTTAATATTATTAAAATATTTGGGGAAAATTCAATGACTTTCAAACACTTCCAAAATACCACCCCTAGCAAATTTGAGTATGGTGAGTCTAATGGTGGACTCCATTTATGATTCTGAGGTTTAAAAAAATTAGGCATTCCCAGAATTATCAAAAAACTATGAAATATTGGAAATTGCCAAATGATCTCAAAATCGCACAAAATTTGAAATGGAAACTCCTAATACTATTATAAGACTAAATGGAAAGTGATTAGAGTCAATTAGGTCACTAATTGATAGGTAACAACACTAGGGTTATTACATATAATTCTTAATCCACTAATAATGGAAGGATGTCCACTTAAGGAAGCAGCAAAATCATTCACTAAATACGTACTTATCAATCAGAGTGCAGAAGAAAGTAAAGAAATGAGTTCACGTCCATTATATCATAATGCAAAAAGTAGGAAACATGCAGCTCAGAATAAAGTAATGTAGTGAAAAGAGAATACACAAGGTTCTTGTATTATTACAATATTTTAAAAGTTTAAAACTAAAAAGAAAATAAACTCTCAGCCTCACTAGCAAATAGATAAGAAGCTAAATATCTTCAGCTATAGGGCGCTCTTCTTCCTGATCTAGCTCCACTCCTAGCTCAGCTACCTCAAACAGCTCAGAATCTGCCATTATCAATTTTACGATGATAGGGCCCCAACCAAAAGAAAAGAAAATCTGATTAAATATATTGACTAATGTATGTTGCCTGGGGCCAGTCATCATAAAACTAATTTGTTTACTTAGTCAACATGTTTAATTAGATTTTCTTTTTTTTTGGCTGATTAGTTTTATGTATTAATTATATCACTGGTTACTTAAAACAGCTAAGTAAATAAATAGGTGCAACATGCTAAAAAAATAAGGAAAGCTATAAATAATGTATTTACAACTTAATAAATAGTGAGGTAAAAAGATATACCTTAACCCAAAGCCGCATCAAAGTTAGGCAGTATATATATGTAAAATAAACTATAAGTGATGAAAAAAAAGACTCATCTTAGCATGCTGATGATCATATAGAAATATGCAAATTAATAGAAAGTAAACTTAAGTGTGGTACATACATAAACTATATCAATATATAGCATCCTAGCATGTTTGTAAAAAAGTAAGCACTAAACTAAAGCTGAATTGTAGTAGAAGTAACATAAAATAAAAAACAATCATGTACAAGCTATCATATCAAAAAAATTGGCTAAATAAGACACTTAACTGTAACTGACCTGAACTGCATCCTATCGTATCATTTAGCTTCTCAAAGCTAAGGTAGAAAACTATATTGTATTGAAGAGGAAGAAAATACATATGCAATAGTTTGTTAGTTATTTTATTTTACTCATGTGGACAAGTCTAGAAATAGCTGAGGAATCAAGCACGACTGCAAGACTAAGGTGGGTTTCCAAACCAAACACAGCTCTCGCCAATGAGTACGTGTCAGGTATTCTTATTTCTCCTTACCACCTATCTATTAGCTATATTGTATATACACAGTCTCCCATCTAGAACATGAGCCCAATACAAGTGCTATCCTAATTTTCTATGTTTTCATTTCATGCATCAAAGTATTTTATATGACATGTTCAATATAGAAAGGCTCAAAATACAAGGAATGTAAAGCACAAAGCTCAATAGTAAGCAAGAGACTTATAACAACCAAGGTTGTTACCTCAACAATTAGGACTAAACCAAACCTTAATTTTAATTATTATGCACATAGGTAGTCATTAGGACCTCACCCTAAAGTTCTTGTCCAAATTAGGGGTCAAATGGATCAAACCCTAATTATGGAAATTTCAGGAACCCTAGAAATTGACATAATTATTTTGACCTCAAATCCAAAATCGAACTTTCCCGTTGCGCTTATTTCCCCCAAATTAGCTAGGGGTGATATTTTGGAGGTAATCGGAAGTCATCAAAATTTAGTTGAGTATTTTATTGTATTTTAAATACCCCATAAATTAGGAAAATTAAATGCTTGCCAAAAATAAAATCCGATCTTGTTGTTGTGTTCCTCACCCATCAATTAGGTAGGGTTAATATTTAGGAATTTTCTAAGTACGATTAATCATTTAATTTTAATTAGGAAAATGAATAGAATATAATTAAATAATATTATTTAATAATCCTTCCAAACGGCATCGCCAAACTGTCCGCGCCATTAGCCCCTTTCCAGTTAGATCTAGCGGCATATCAGAGTCATTTGATCGGCTTGATCAAACTACTCAGAAGTCGCTTTCCCTGAACCCCGCTGCCTGCTCGCCACGCGACGCCTCACCGCGAGCTGTGGCTAGTCGCTGCGTGCGGCGGCTTTGCGGACTCCACCCCAGCTCCCATAAGCCACAAAGCTCTTGCTTGCCAAGAGTTATCCATCTGCAAAGAACCCTAATATGAATCAGAGCTGTCGGCGCAATCCCGAGCGAACGTTAGACTCCCAGCCGTTGATCAAGGTACCTCCCCCCCACCCTATCACTCACCTCACACAATTTAATTGCTATATCTAGATTCGCATTATTTTTCCATGAGTTAGATTAGGAATTGAACGAGGTTGATCGAACGATAATCAGTTCAATCAACCAATTTTTTTCGAGCCCAAACAGTATAAATTGTTATCACTCGCATCTGTCAACCTAGCCGCTAAGGTTTGCTTTTCTATGTAGCTCCGACCACCTCATGTTGTGAAATGCTAGCAATGGGTAGCACACGTCATACCCTACCCATTGGTGTGTAGGTCGGGCCCCGATGATGAACGATTTGCGTGTCCTAGGTTCGATCATTGTGAATCAGTCGGGCGATCCATCAGATCACCTCGGGTGGGGTCAGGTTAGACTCGCCCGCATTTGACCTTACCACGTCGGATGCGTGGGACCCGCCAGTGTCACCTGGCGGCCCTTCTGGCTGATGCGTGGCATGCGAGGCTTGCTATCGTCTGCGCATGGGTCCCGCAATCAGCTTCGCTGGAGCCGCGTGGGACCCCAGTCGATTCGCCTTAGTCACGGGTAGCCACGCATCCTGCGGGCCCCTCCTCTGTTGGCTTGATCCTATCTAACCGATAGGTGGACCCCGCCACTGTCATCCGACGAATCAAAAGGTGTCGTATGTATGCCTGTGGGTTTCGCCATTTAATTAATTCTGTTATATTTATAAAAATAGTAATGTTTAATTTAATTCAAATATAATTAACTGAATTAAATTAAATCCATAAGCTTTAGGCCCTCGTATCTTTTAATATAATAATCCAAATATATTAAATATATATCTCAATTTGCTAGAAAAATGAGAGTAATATTATGGTTGTATTAAATTTCTTGTATGACACTTATTTAATATAATGATATTTTAGGACCTCCCCACTTAAACCTAAACCCTAGAAAACTTCAAACATCCATAAGTTTGTACCCATTAATCCAAACCTAGTGAATATAGATCTCATTTTAATCAAGAGAATGCCTAGATTAGTTTGATACAATTTATTTTATTGTTAGGTTAATTTTTGACTAATCACTTTTTGGACCTTTCCCTAATTACCCAAATTAACTTATAAATTGGTTTGACCATAACTTAGTTAATTGAACTCCAAATTAGGTCATCCAATATACCATTTAAATCAGAAATACCGATTAACAATAAATTGAATTGAAATTTAGGATTTGACCACTATAAATCTTAATTTTTCATAATCAGCCTATAACTTGACCAATTGAAGTCCAATTTGGGTCTACTCCCAATTAAAGTATTCAGTGTGTTATAGGGGAGTTATAGCCATTGAGTTTGTTGAATTAGGACACCAAATGGAAAAGTTAGGTTTTTGACATATTCTTAAAACCCTAAAATTACATAATTGAATCCTAATATTGAAGCGATCATAACTTAATCATTAGACATCATAACTTAGCATTCTTAGGCTCTATGGAACCCTTAGACAGTGAACAACAACAAAATGATGCAATTTTTAAGCTCCACTTGGTAAAATTACCAATTTGCCCTTATAAGATAAAATTCTTAATTTGAACCCATAGGACAATGCATGTCCAAATTGGAAGTACCTACTGTCTATCTTCATGTTAGACATCAAGGAATCATTTGGCATCAATAAAATCCAATTTAGAGCCTTTAATCAAAAAGTAACATTTTAGACTCTTTAAGTAAAGACAAAATGATCATTTTGCCCAAAATTTAGGATAAGTACGCATAACCTCTAGAATATCATTTAAATCATTGAAAATCAGTAATAAAATTGATTTGTAGTCAATTAAGACTCTTAAGATCATAATTATGTTGAATTGGGCTCATTTAAGGTTTGAAAATTCCAAAGTAAAACTAATGTACCCTAACTTAGCTAAATTTCACTCTAAGTTTCCCTAAGTTAACTAAGACAGTACATAAAGACAAACTGCCTTAAGTATCATAAAATCCTAAAACTTCTTAAGTCATTTTTTAGTAGTTTCCATAGGATCTGCACCTTCACTTTTGGATCTTTTCCTTAAGATTAAGAATAGATACTAGGTTAGAATTTATTCATTAAGTAAATAGGTTATTCAATGAGTGAAACCTTGGTTTTATTAGTTTTTAGATTTTCCTATTTTAATTATGATTATTTTATCTTTTAACTTTAAATTAAGACAAGGAGATTATTCTATTAAGCTACGATTATGATTAATAGGATTTTCCTTAATCTGTAGTTTGGTGCTCCTCCCCTTGACCACCAATAGTCAGGGCTAAGGATCGGTGTGTCACTCTGGCAAATCCCTCACTTATTATTATATTAAGGTGTAATTCTTCAATCCACTAATAAGGGAAGAATGTAATTATTCATTAGAGTGCAGAAGCAAGACAATAAAATATGCTACATCTAATCCACCATAATACAAGTAAAAAGTAAACATGCAGCTCATAATATAATAGTACAGTAAAGAATATACATAAATATCAGAATTATTACAAACATTAAATCAGTTTTATTAAATAAAAGATAAAGCTCTCATCCTCACAAGGAAAGGATAAGCTAAGTTAAGGATCTCCAGTATTAACACACTCCTTCTCTTGAATCAAATCTTCAGAAGGCTCGACTACCTCGAATAACTCAAAATTTTGTTTGACATATTGTCTAAGTAAATTTTAGGTTGTCATATTTCATGAATTTTATGATATCACTATTTTACTTAGACTAGAAAAACAAGCAAAGCGTAAGGGTGCAACAAGCATACAAAAGATGAAATAAGCTATAAATAAAGGCATTTATAACTAAAAAACATGTGAGGTAAAAGAGCATACCTTAATACTAAAGCTGTGACAAGGTTAGGCATATAAGTATAAGTAAAGTAAAGAAAATACTAAAGGAAAAGACTCATCCTAAACATGCTTATGAGCATATGAAATATGCAAGTCTAAAAGCAAGTAATCAATTTGTGATAAGTATAAGTAAATAGTAAGAAATCTAGATCTTATAAGTAGTAAGCATGTCAAGTAAATCTTGCTCAAGTAAAGTGTAATAGTAAACTGTAAATAGTAGACAATAAATAGTAAACAGAAAATAGGTATGTATTGACTGCCATATGAGAAAAAGGTAAATCTAGCCTACTGATAATAATATGATTCTTAGCGTCAACAAGGAGGCTAAGACGACAAATTATTCCTAACATCATCTGAGGCTAGGCCGGAATAATAGAAGAGGAACTGAACTGAAGAGGTAGTAATCACAAATGCAGTAATGTTTTAGTTATTCATTTCACTTCTATGGACATATTCAGAAATAGCTGAGGAGTCAAGCACATCTACAAGACTATTCGGGTTCCAACTTAATACAACACTCCTCAATGTGTAATATTCAGTAATCTTTTTTTTTCATACCATTGTCCAGAAGGGTAAAATGCGCAAGATCAACACTCCTCAATGTTAGCACCTTCTGGCAGAAAGTCAGGCGCTATAGCGCACTGCGGTGCTTTTATCATAGTGGCGCTGCAGCAATTTCAGGCATGCTACGGTGCCAGAGATCCTGAAAGCTAGAAGCTATGGTGCGCAGCAGCGCTCCCTAGCCACGAGCCAGGCGCTACGGCACGCTGTAACGCTTTTAGGCGCTGTGGCACTCTACAGTGGATTTCAGTGCTACGGTGCAATTAATTTAACTTCATTAAATTTATATGTCATTGTGGTGGGTTGCGACGAATTCAATTTTGACACTCGGGCGCTACGGCGTGCTGTTGCGCCCGACGGTGATTTCACCTGTGTGAAAACTGTAATGGGTCATCTTTCGGGCTCAAACACTCCAACCTAGAACACTTCATGTGCGATGCCATAAACTGATGGAAAGGTATCTCCGAGACCTTTCCATCAATACCAAAATCAGCACAAAATGATTATTCTGACTTAGCAAATATTGGATTTAAAGGTTCAAGTACGCAGAATGGAGGAAAAATAGAGCATTTTATTTACAATGAAATTTAATACCTTAATGAACTTTAATGGCTACCATACTCAATCACAAATTTCTAAGGATGCAAATTAAGCATAAGCGCAAAATAAAGTAGCCATTGAATCCTTTCAATGGGGTAAAGGGAAGTACCTTTAGAGATGGAAGAAGATCTCAGCTTTCAGTAGAAGCTCGGAGGAAGAAGGCTCAGATCTCTGCAGGATCTTGGAGGCTTGAAGGCTCGAGAAGTAAGAAGAGAGCTTGGGAAGATGAGAAGAGCTCCTCTGGTCAAATGGAGGAAGGAGAGGGGCTAAGCTTCCATCTTATAGGAGAAGAGGAGGATGGCTTTTGATGGGATTGGAAGGAGTTTTCCCATCCAAGTCATGAAGGAGAGCATGGGCAAAAAGAGATGAAGAGGGGGCTCTTCCCCTTTGTGTGTGCGTAGGGGAGAGGGAGGCGCCTAATGGGAAAATGGGGAGGGGGGTGTGGCGGCCCTGCCCCACCGTGGTCCTGTTAACTCTTAAGTTAACATGATTATGGTGGAGGGGTCACCTAAATAACAAGGTCTCTACTTATAATTAGATTAGGTACTCATCCTAATCCATCATAATTAAGGACTTTTCCATTCTCCAAGTATAATTCACTAATTGATAAGTACTAGAAGGCAGAGTGTGGAAGCAAAAAAAAAAAACATCCATTCATTATAATATAAGGAACTAAACATCCAACTCAAAATAAGTAAAGTAGCAAAATAAATAAAGTTAACCATGTATTATTACAACATGATTTTTAAAGTCAAGCAAAAAATAGAAATATAATCCACTCATCCTCATAATGCAAGAAAGAAAAGCTAAGATTCTTCAACAGCTTAGACCTCCTCCTGAATCCTGTCTTCAGAAGGTTCCACAACCTCAAATAGCTAAGAGTCTACCATTATCAATTTCACAATGATAGGGCCCTAGCCAACAACAAAAAAATCTAATTAGACAAAATTTCTAAGTATATTTTAGGCTGCAAATTTTATTATGTTAATTTAGATATCACCATACACTTTAAATTTAAAACAAGCAGTAAAGGAGAAGAATGCATATGAAAGAAAAAGGTAGTTATAAACTATAAGTCTATAACTTAAGAAAATAAGAAGTAAGCACATACCTCCCAGTATAGTTGCAACAAGAATATTTATAAAAGAAAGACTAAGTACTAATATAACTGAAAAGAAAACTACCTAAACATGCTTATGATCAAATACAAGTACATGCCAATCGACATAAAGTAAAATGAACATGAGAAACATTTTAATAATTTAAAAGTAAGACTAACATCCTATAAAGATATAAGTAATAAACAAGACTAGCAACCTATAAATAAATAAAGTTAGTAATACAGCAAAACAATAAATAAGAATGTGCTGAAATGTAGAAAAGTAACTAAACTCAGTAAGTATAAGTGGAAAAATTACACTGGCCAAATTTGCCATCGAAAAGGAAAGTATAAGAATTCACTTACTACCATATCAGAACTGGGCCAACAACCAAACAAGAAGTATAAGATGAGATAAGTGGAACCGAGAGGCAGAAATACTAAGTAGAAGTCACCTAAAACTAGTACTACCATATCGGCACCGGGCCAACAGCCACACAAGAAATATAAGATGAGATAAGTGGAACTGAGAGGCAGACTAATTAGATCACACTCTACTTAACTGAAAAATAATGATAAAAATGAAAATGTTTTGTATGCAAATTTAAGGATGACATGAGATACTTATCAAATATTCTATGTCCAATATATGTGAAAAAGTTATAAGGCTCAAATTCAATGTAAGCATAGCATCAAATATCAAAGTGAGCAAGAGACTCTACTAGGACATATGTGATATCCATTATTATCTAATTTATTCGTTCTATCTACTCCAAGTTACACAAGTTCAGGATCTCTAATTCCTACTATCGAGTATAACTCAAATTCACAACTTTACAAATTGAAAATAATTAGGACTAGCTAGGTCCTAATTATAAACAAATCAATGCCGACTACAGATCTAAGTAAAACAATTGACCTAGTTTGTTTATTTAAGCAACCCAAACCATCTTGATTAGCTAAATCATGATGAAAGGATTAAGAATTAAACTCCAAATGTTAGGGCTTAATTACTTAATCCAGAAGGTGATCCTAAAGGATTAGGTTTTAATTCCCGAACTCACATATTAAGATTTAGGGCAAATCCTATTTAGTAAAGTCACACTTAATAGGATAGATCTCTATTCTTAAATCTAAAGTTATAAGATTGAATAATCATTAATAAACTATGAAAATTTATAAACTATCAAAACTTAAGGCTTCACATATTGTGTAACCCATTTTACTTAATAAATGAACTCTAACTTAAGAGCTAATCCTAAATCTTAAGTAAATAAGGTCTTATATACTAAGATGAACTCTCAGACACACCACCTAACTAATGTTATTGGAAGATTAAGGAGGTTCAGAAAAGAGGTATGATGTGAGATGAATATCACATCATAAGCTAATGAATTACAAAGAATTTTCCTAAAGAAAATGATGATTTTGCATAAAACTTAAATTAATATTTAAATTAATGAAATTTCTTTCTAAACTTATTTATTTATAGATTTTAATAATTATGACATGAAATTTGGGTCTAAAAACAATTAACCTTAAATTTGGGCAAAAAGACCATTTTGCCTCTTCTCAAAGGTCCAAAATCTACTTTTTTGATTTAGGGCTCTAAATTGGAAATTTTTAGTGGCTAATGATTACTTACTGTCTAATACGAAGTTAGACAGTAAGTACATCAATTTTGGATGATTATTAACCCTTATGAGATCAAATTAAGGATTTAGACTCATAGGGGCAATTTGGTAATTTTACCTAATGGATTTTAACTTTTTTGTTAATTTATTATAACTTGCTCTCTAAGGTTTCTATAGAATTTAATATCACTAAATTTTGATAAGTATTGGCTAAGTTATAGCCAATACAGGAATTTGGGCTAATTAAGGAAATTAGGGTTTCTTAAAGTGGGTCAAAAAATCTAACTTCTCCAAATTAAGTCCAAATTCAGTATACTTAGTGGCTATAGCTTCCCTATAATTCACAGATTACTTTAATTAGGAGTAGAAACAAATTGGACTTCATTTGGCTAAGTTGTGGCTTAATTATGGTTTAGGTGATTAGTGAGTGATTAATGAAATTAATCATAGAATCACTAAACTAACCATACAATTAGGTTCTACTCTACTCTATGAGTAATTAGAAACTGAAATTACTCAATTTGGATTATTAATTATGCTAATATTTACTAATTAAGATTTAAGGTTATTAGGGTTAACTAAGAGATAGAACCATTGGATCAAAAATATTTTTGTAATTTACTGTTAATTAGGTCTTCCTAATCAAAATGGTATATTGGAAGACCTAATATGGAGCTCAATTAACCAAGTTATGTTTAATTGAAAATCTATGGTTAATTAAGGTAATTAGGGTTAGATCCTAAAAGTGATTAGGCAAATACTAATCCAAACAGAGAATTGAACACTACTAGATTATTCTAGAGGTTCTACTGATCACTTAAAGACCCATATTACTTATGTTTGGATTAGTGGATAAGAAGTTATAAGCCTTGGAAGATTAGGGTTTTAGTCCAAAAGTGATTAGTCAAAATATTAATTAAATGGAAAAATTAACACTATTGGATTAATCCTTAGGCTTTGCTGATTACTTTGAGATCCATATTAGGTATGTTTTGATAAACACATACAAAGTTATGACTTGATGAAGGTTTGTGGATTTTAGGTAATTATGGGGATCCTAAATGTCACTAAGTTAAATATTCATCCAAATTGAGATTTGACAGTTCCATATTGATTCTCATATTTTTCTAATTTCAATGGTATATAAATATGTTAAATTTGGAGTTCATAATAAAAAATTATTAAGTACTAAAGTTCTAGGACAATTATTCCAATTAAATTAAATATAAATTCTCCTTTGTTTAATCATTTATTTAATTATCCACTTAATTAATTACATCACTCCAGTTGACGGCATGGTGGGATCAGCCCGACACGTGTCAACACATGATTTGTGGAAATAAAACATGTGAGACCCACCAACTTGCATGGCAGGGGACAAAACCCCAGGTTGGCCCCACCACGGTATGAGTGGAATGCCACGCGTTGCCATGCAGTTGGCCAACGACTCGGAGACGGGCCCTACTTGCAGCACTGATGGTAGACAGATGGATGGGTAAGGGCATGACACATGTCTCCTTGTGATGAGATCGACGGACTGGAATGAACTGGTTTAATCAAGCCAGTTCAACCCATACAATCAACAAACCCTGAATCCAATGATTCGAGATGGATTTAGATTAAATCAGAGGATCGAATTCGAGTCTGAATCCAATGTCGGATCTGAGGGCAACCTTCACATTCCACACACGATCTCACCCTCGTGCAATTAGGGTTTACCGGTGCGATCGATCGAGGATTTGATCGATCGCACCTGATTGACATATGCAGAAAATTTATAGGCACATTTAAGAGAAGCAAAGGGAGAAGAAGGAGGTACCTTAGGGTTCTAGGCTTCAAAAATTTTCTGCACGGGTTGAGGGAATATAGGCTTCCCAAACTCTCAAAGTTTGATTTTAATCGCCCAAAAGTGAAACTTACAAGCGGATGATGAGTTTAGAGGCCTCAGAGGGTAGGCTTGAGTGGTGTGCAACAATCTGGTGCAACAAACGGGCATCGTGCGCTGCTGAGGGCAACACGTGTGACCCACGCGACTTCCCCCGGGGATGACGCACGTCAGCCATCTGATCCAGATGGCTCGTTTGATCAGACGGCTGGATTTGGGGGCTATTAGATCAAATGGAAACTTAAGTACTTTAATGGCGTTAGGGGTTTATCAAATGGTGGTGTTAATTAATATATATTAAATATTATTATTTAAATAATTTATATTCATTTTATTAATGCAATGTAAATAATCAATTACACTTAGAAATTTTTTGATAAATCACCCCTAGTTAATTGAGGGGTGAGGAACGCAATGGCACAATCGAATTTTTGATTTGATGAGTATTAAATTATTCTAATTTTTGGGGTAATTAAATAATATTAAAATATTCGCCAAAAAATCCAACGACTTCCAAATGCATCCAAAACATCACCCCTAGCTAATTTGGGGTGGTGAACGCACTGGAAAAGTCAGATTTTTGATTTGAGGTCAAATTAAATAGGTTAATTTTTAGGATTTCTGAAATTTCCAAAATCAGGATTTGATCCATTTGATCCCAAATTTGAACTGGATCTTAGAGGTGAGCTTCTTATGACTTAATTAAGGTACTGGAATCATAATTTAAACTTGAATTAGTCCTAATTGAGCTAAGTAACAACTTGGGTTGTTATAGGGTGCTAGATAGGAGAGAGAAATGAAAAAGGAGAGAAAATTAAAAATGGATTTTAAATAAATTTAATTAATCAATAAATCTCTAAAATTCAATTTATAAACAAGTTTCAAAAAATCCCAAAAATCCCAAAAATTCACCCCTAGCTAATTTGGGGGTGAGGAACATAATGGCGAAGTCGGATTTTAATTCCAAAAATATTTAATTTTTCTATATTTTAGGGTATTTAATTACATTAAAATATTTAATAAAATCCGACGACATCCATACGCGTTCAAAACATCACTCTTAGCTAATTTGAGGGTTATGAGTGCAATGACAAAATTGGATTTTGATTTTGAGGTCAAATTAAATATCTAGATTTTCTAATTAGTTAAATATTATTAAAACATTTGACAGATTTTCAATGACTTTTGATTGCTTCTAAAACACCACCTTTAGCTAATTTGGGGGCAATGAGTACAATGGTGAAGTCTAATTTTTGATCTGAGGTCAAAATAATTAGGTCAATTTCCAGGGTTCTTTAAATTTCCAAAATTAGGGTTTGATCCATTTGATCTCTGATTTGGACTTGGTCCCAATGGTGAACTACTAATGACTTAATTAGTATGCTAGAATCAAAATTAGGACTTGGATTAGTCCTAATTGTCTAAGGTAATAACTTGGATTGTTACAGGCTCCACCACTTAAGAATAATGTCGTCCTCGACTTCACTCAAGTTAAGAGAACAATGCAGAAACTAAGAAATGAGTTGAAAGAATTTAAGAGCTAAAGAAAGATAGCTGGATTTTTAAATAGCTTTCGGTACTTGGATCACATATTAGATTCTTTCTCCTAAGTGGCTTCAGTAGATAAATAGTTCTTCCATTGAACTTTGACCATTATGATTGAGTAGCTCCTTAACTTTTATGATTTCTACCCAGAACTCTCACAAGCTCCTCAAGGAATGGAAGATCTGGGTGAATCTCAACTAAAGGGATTGGGATTAGATGATGGGGCTCTCTTAAGCATTTTTTGATAGATGATACGTGAAATACATTATGCATTGCAGCAAAGACTTCTAGAAATTCTAACTTGTAAGCTGATGATTCAATCCTTGTCAGGATCAAGGAAGGTCCAATATATCTTGGACTGAGTTTTCCAGGAACTCCAAAATAATAGATTCCTTTCTTAGGACTAACCTTCAGATACACCAGGTCACCTTCTCGAAATTCTAAAGAGCAGTGATGAGAGTCATGATACTTACTCTGTCGGTCCTGAGCTATTTAATTCTCTGTTGGATGAGTTTGACTTCCTATTGGTTTCTTCCACTAATTCAGAACCATATAACTGCACATCCCCTATTTCTGACCAAGAAAATGGAGTTGTACATTTCCTTCAATAAGGAGCTTCATAAAGTGTCATCTTAATACTTGCTTAGAAGATATTGTTGTATGCAAATTCCACTAAAGGAATATGATCTTCCTAGGAACTGGCAAAATCATGAATACAGAGCCTAAGAAAATCTTAAAGAACTTGGTTTACTCTTTCGGTCTGACCATCCGTTTGAGGATGAAGGCCGTAATCATAGCTAGGGTGGTTCCTAGATCATGATATACTACCTACTAGAACTTGGAAGTAAATCAGCTATCTTTGTCTGATATGATTGTTTTAGGAATACCGTGCAGCTTGACAATCTCTTTAATATATAACTTAGCAAGTATCTCTATGGAGTCAGTCCGATGGATAGGATTAAAGTGCAATGATTTTGTCAGACGGTCGACTGTAACCCATATTTCGCCGACACCTGACTTTAGTTTGAGGCAAACCCATGACAAAATCTATGAAGATATCTGACCATTTCCGCTATGGGATTTCTAGAGAATGCAGCAGACCACCTGGCTTCTGATGCTCTGCCTTAACCAAACAACATGCATGGCACTTGGCCACAAAATCAGTAATACTTTTCTTCATTTTAGGTGACCAGAAAGACTGCTTCAAATCCTGATACATCTTTGAGCATCCAGGATGAACCTAATATCTAGAGTTGTGACCTTCTATAAGGACTTCTTTTTGCATAGACTTAGGGATCCATAAATGATTACCTTAATAAATAATTGTCCCATTGTAACAACCCTAGTTGTTATCTTAGCTAAGCTTAGATTAATTAAGCTAATCCAAGTTTTGATTTTGATTCCATTAGATTCAATAGGTCATTTAAACCTAACCCTAAAAGTTTGGAATCAATCAGAGCTAAAATAAGAAATTTAGTATTTTAGACTATTTTTAAGCCTTGAAGAATACCTAAATTAAATTGATCTCTAAACCCAAATCTAATTTCATTTTTGAATTCCCCACTCCCTAATTAGCTAAGAGTGAAATTTTGGGAATTTTTGGGAGGTCATTTAGGCACATTTTGGATTTAATTTAAATTGGTTCGATTACAAATTAGGGTTTTAAACAATTCTTAATTGCAAATTTATCCTCTCCAACGGTCAGCCAGTTCCCAAACCGCGGGTGCCATCCGGGTGGTCCATTCCGCGGATTTAATCCAACGGCCCGCGCATTCGATTGGATCCGTCTCATTTCGACCGTTCCGCGGTTCTGAGATCTTGATCCGACGGCATCAAGGTCTCCGTCTTACGTTTCACTGATTGCCCGTTCGATCCTCAGATCTAATCCGATGGTCGATCCAACCTCCTCGTGCGGACGTTAGGTGTCGGGAGATTAGAGCCGTTCCACGTCAACTGGCGATCCATCAGATGGCCTTGGCAACCCCCGCGACTGTGGATCGTCTTCCTCCCCAGCTCGCACCCGACACCTAAATTTTCCCATACAGCCACGTCCTCCAGCCGGTCTGCCACCCCCGTGCCACGTCAGGAAGACCGTTGCAACCTTGCCCTAGCCTCCCTAGCACACTCAGCCGAGCTTGAGGCCTGGTCCACACCAATTCTGGCAATTGAGGGAGCACCCTTGGGCCGAGCCTAAGCCATGACTCCAGACCTCGGCAGCCACCCTGGACCTCCGTGGAGCCTATAAATACCCTCGGGACCTTACAGTGAGTCCCTTTGCTTACTATGAATCCCCATTTGTCTAGCTAAAGGTCTGCTAGAGCTCCTGTCATCTCGGTGAATTCCCGACATTTTCTGGAGCTTAGGACCGCTGATGGAGGGCCCGTCTGGTGTTCAGACCCCTTGTGAACCTTCATCTATCATCCAGGAAGCTCGAAGGCACTCCAATTCCCTCGGCCGAGCCTACGACCTTGACTTCAGGTACAACCTTCTCCCATGGATTTCCTTCGATCCAATTCCTCGTCTGACTCTGCATTGAGCCTCTGGAGGTCACCTAATTAGCCGTAGCCACTTAGGGAACCAGTCGTGATTATCGCTCGGGGCTAGGCTAGCTCGAATCTTACAACCTTCTCCCACTAAATTTTTTAAGTTTAGTTTTTCCTTTGGCCTCTGGATGTAGCCTCTGGATGTCTTCTAACTAGCCTTAGCCACTTAGGAAACCAGTTGTAATTGTCGCTAGGGTTTAAGCTAACTCTAATCCAACGTATCGATCTATTGAGCTAGCGGCCGAGCCATGGCTGAGTCCGAGTAAAGACCTAGCAATCAGCTGCACCCCAGGTTATGAAACCATGGGGGTTCGACTCGCCTCACCTCCCAAGATGGGGGTTCTTACCTCAATCGACGCATATTGGTGACCGAATGGTGTAGCCGTTGAGATCAAGATCTGGCGTGGAGTGTGCGCAGAGAATTTGACGTCTGAAGCTAACCCTAGGCGAGCGGGAATCGGGCGTAGGCGCGAGGAAGACGATGCACTGGTGCTCCGGGTCGGGCCGACCCATGACCCGCGCGATTCCGATTTTGGGCCGCGGCTATTAATTATTTATATGAATGCATTTTCAATGGTTATGCATTTAATTAATCAAATCCTATAGTTTTAATTTAAATAAAAATATAGAATAAATTATTTAAATAACTTTAGCTATACTGATACAAATGGTATGATCCAATATACCATTTGAATAAGAAAAATGCAAGGAATCTTAATATAAAATAAAAGCATAGATCCAATAGTTGGACTTAAAATAATTAAATAAACATTTTCTATTTTTAATTAAATCCTAATAAATTCAATTAATAACCAAATTAATTGATTAAGGGCTCTGATTGCTCATTAAACCCTAAAGAATAATTATGGCCTCTTAAAAACAATTTTGGACATTTAATTCTCTTAATCATGTCTTAATTACACGAATTAAGGATTAGTGAATTAAACCCTAAATTAACCTCTGATTTTGGGTGAGTTAGTTCCTAATGTCAGATTAAGTCTATTAGAACCTAAATGTAAGGTTGGATTACCCTAAAGTGCCCTAATCTCACTAATCACCTTAATTGGCTTAATTAAATAATTAGTGCTAATTAAACTTAATTAGGTTAGCAAAACCTGAAATAAGTATGTTTCACACATCAGTAGTCAATAGGAAACACATTAAAATAGATTAGATCTAATTTGGATTACTAAACACAAAAATCCCAAAGTTAGCCTTGAGAGGGGTATTTTCATCATTTTGACCAAATATGCTTAAATGCCCTTTAAACCTTTGAAATTTCAGTAAACTACCCTAAGATAGATTAGAAATATTCTCTAAGCTCTTGGACTAATAACAATACTAATATGGTTATTAATCTAAGAAACCTTCAATTAAGCCCTAATTAAGATGCTTAGATCTTAAGTGATCCTAAAGATGTCACTTAGCATTAATACTTGAATTTAACAATTAAAATAGTTAAATCTCACATTAATAAGTTCAATTTAGTTAAATTATGATCTTAAATGCCAAAAAGAAATGCAATTGGTAAAGTCTAAGTAAAAAAGCTAGCTTAAGTCTAAAATGATCAAATAATCAAATCTTAGATCTTAGACATTAGACTTTAGATCTTCTACTAAAATTAAACCATCTCCTTTGGAATTTCCTTAAATAATTGATTGTTTAATCCCTTGAAATATTCCATGTGGGTATAGGATGACTCAATCTATAAGATAATGAGACTATCTTAAAGACTGAATATAGATCTTAGATTCTCAAGTTCTTAATTGATTATTTTATCTTATAATCAGTAGAATAACCCATCACTAAGTTCTTAGTTCCTAGATCCTTCAACTTCTAGGATTCCTCACCTTCTAATGGGTATTCAGTGTGAACCCTAGATTCTTAGTATGACTTGACCTTCGGTTTAGGATTTGAACACCAAGGTGGAGTTTGAACCCAAAGCCTCTGTATCTTGATTTATTCAGTCAAGACATGGGTAAAAGAGCAAAATGTTAATAAATTAGGTTGTTGATTTAATATTAAACCTTATAGTCATCACCTGATTTTGGATTAGAACTTGTTAAGTTCTAATATTAACCTTAAGGTCGTAACTCTGAGAATTTACTCGATAGCTGGATATTGGAGATCCTAAACTTGTATATTCTCAGAATAGTTAAATTAGGTAATTAGACAACCATGGATATCACATAAGTCTAGATTGAGTCTCTTGCTTACTTTGACTAGATCGCTTGGCATACCTTGGATATTGAGCCTTTTTCCTTGAGCATAATAGGAGAACTTAGGATATGGATGATACATCCTAAGTTAGTATTTGAATTGCATATCATTCAGGTATTTCAGTGTTTGCAGGTTGTAGTATATGTCCTAGCTTAGTCTGCCTCTTCAATAGTAGTATGGTATAGAATGGACTCAGACCTAGCATATTTGGATGGCTAGGCTGGGGATTGATTGACGGATCTCATATTATGGAGGCCCTGTATGGCCTATTGGCTGGTATGGCAGTACTATGTCTTAGGCTTATTTCTACTTTAGATGGGTTGTTCAGTATCATTTTCTTTTTGCTTTGCCACATGCTTCAGTGGCCTTATTTTCAGTACTTGCTCACTTTTGTCACATGTCTCAGTGGTTTTATATAGATTGCTTTGCTTTAGCCACATGTCTCTGTGGCTTTCTTTATTATTATTTTTATTTGTTCCTAAATCAGCATGTTGTATATATGCTCTTGTGGCTTATTTACGTATTGGCATATTTAAGATGCTATAATTGCATGCTTGTTTTCAGCATTTGTGTTCTTATTATTCTCAGCATGTGTTAATACGATCAAAAGCATGTTAGGTTCAGTACTGTATTTGCTATTTCTTTAGCTTTTAGCGTCACCTTGTTTATTTCATAGTATATGTGACTTTTCATACTAGTTGCTGGCTATAAATGGATAATTATAGTTACCCGTCTCTTCATAGCTTGTTGCACCCATTACTGTTTGCATGTTTAGTTAAATTGAAATGTGATATCTTAAAAAATTCAGTTCATTAAAATAGCCTAAAATGTACTTAGACAATTGTCTAACTGTAACCTTTTTGTTTTGTTGGCTGGGACCCTGGCATTTGTCATACCGACAAATATCAGATTCGGACCAGTTCGTGGGTGAAGTCGTAGGAGAGGAGCAGACTCCGGAGGAGGATCATGCTGTTGTTGTTTAGTTAGAATTCTACTTTTCCTTTTTTGTTTAGTGAGATTGAGAGAGATTTATATTTTCTATTAAATTTCATTCTGTAATAATTAATTCTGGATGTATTATATTTCTGCATTGTGATGAGTTACTATATTGTTTTCCCTCTTTCTACTATGTATGCTTGTGGATGTTACATTATTGTTTGTTGCTTTCGCCACTTTTATGATTGTATATTGATGAATGTTATAGTGCTTGGTGACAAGTCCTTGGCTTAAGGCAGGTTGGGTTTACCAACTTTACTTAAGTTGGGGATTTGCCATAGTTGGAGCATCGTACTTCTTTGTTGTCAGTACGGGGGCCCCACAGCTGGTATCAGAAAATACCATAAGGTGTCTGAATGGGATCTATGATTCCTTTCTACCTAAATGACCGTTCTTCTGAACTATAAACATCAATATATATAAGTAACATCCATAGCATAGTAGTATCAATAACTCTATGAAAAATGTAGAAGGAGAATACTCCCATCCTAATAATTTAGTCATCTTGAGTCTAACAAAAACTTAATAAAATTATGTCCTCAGAGTCAAATGAATTCTGGAGAGTCCGATATAGACTATTATCTGCATACTTTCAAGACAACTTGGAACTGTAGCTTCAAGTGGAGGCAGGAAAGCAACTGGCAGATTGAAGGAGTTTCAGCGAAAGGGATATTGGTCCTGGAGAAGCTCTTACAGCAACCAGTATATCGAGGGCTCAACTTTCCCATATACGCACAAGAATGGTTGAGCCGAGTGGAGTCCATTCTAATACATATAGAGTGTCCTGAGTCACTTTATGTAGACATTGTGACTGACCTGATGTTGGATTACGCTAGAGTCTGGTGGTATGACACTATTGCGAGGCTCGAGAAGAAGCGTAAGAGAAAACGTCAGGAAATAACTTTTGAGGATTTTTGTATAGCCCTTAGGGCAGAATAAATTGATAATGTTTGAGTGCTAGTTAGGATAATTGTCATCTTATTCTCAACAACCCTTGTAGACTTACAGTTTTGGGCATCGTAATCCTTTATTTCTATAATTAATGAAAGATTTTGATTTCTCTTCCTTAGAGTAAATTCTGAGTTTGTCTTCTTTTCTTAATTAAACTAGTATAGATTTCAGATCACCCCTACTATTACTACTATCAAGAACACCATTGCTTCTAGTAGTTATAACGATGAGGTGGCTCATCTGCACGCTATGGTAACAAATCTGTTAGAAAATCAAGCTCAACAGGCAATTATCGTACATAAATTACTAAATGATCGTGCAACTCCAGTCACTGTTGTTGCTCCAATAGTGCATGCTCCACAAGCTGCTTCTTCTTCTCATCACTCGGTGGATAATCTCCTTCACAATTTTTTGAGGTTAAGACCTCCAACCTTTGGTGGGAACCTATCACCAATGGATACAGCCGATTGGCTGAAGGCTGTGGAAAGGGATCTCATTAGTCTGAAGGTCCCGAACTCAGTAACTGTCCAGCTTGCCACCCGTCTATTTCATGCAAAAGTAGAATATTGGTGGGAAGAGATCCAAAATACCAAGTTTGCTGACTACGAGTTAGAGGACATCCCCTTGGATGAGTTCATCGAGGCCTTCAAAACCAAATTCATTCCCCCATCTGCACAAAAAATTATTGCAGACACAATCATGAGGTTGACTCAAGGGAGTCATTCAGTAGCTGAATACAAAAGGCAATTTCATAGATTGATTCATTTCATGCCAAAAGTAACTCATTTTGAGTCAGCTAAGTGCCACCACTTTCTTTGTGAACTCCGAGGTTCAATGAAGAATCAAATCGTGCGACTCTGTCTGACTAGCTTCTTCAAACTGGTGGAAACGGCTAAGGTGATTGAGCATCACCAATCTGAAGAGGATCTTAAGCGAAAAGCGCAAACAACTCTAAATCCACAGGGAAACTTCAAGAGACACGGATCTAACCCTGCAAAAGTATATCAGCTAGAAGCTGCACCAACTGCCGAACAAATTCAAAACTGTACTATGCCCCATCAGTTTGGCAAATGTTACCACGTTGGCCAGAGGTGTTCAATTATGGGTGTACAAGCCACAAGTTCTATCAGTGCAACCACATGGAAACATTAGACAGAGTTCCAATGAAATGCTATCAGAAGAAGCAAGTATTCAGAGCAACTCCACTAAATCGGAGAGAACCAAATATGGCTATAATGCCAGCACCTGCTTCTGAAGTTGCTCACATGCAGCCACCAGCTTCTAATTCTCAGAATTATCCATAAAGGCAGACCAACAATCATCCTCCTGGCCCTGCACGAGTATATGCCTTAACCACGATTGAGGCTGCAGAAGATAATAACGTGGTTTCAGGTACACATCCCCAAACTTCTCTTTTAATTTTGGTACTGTGATTTCCTTGTATTTTTATAATGTGAAATTGTGTAAATTTAAGCCCACTTTACTTCGACAATCTACCTTGTACTTCGTTATTCGATACCGGTGCTAGTCACTCGTTTATCTCTGATCGATTGTCAATAACCTTAAACTGCACGCATGCAACTTAGCACAAATGTTGAGTGTTGGACTTCCATCTGGAATCCAACAAAGTGCCCATAAATTTTGTAATATCAAAGTCCCGATAAATAATCAAGAATTACATGCCAAACTAATCATCCTGTCAATAGCAAACTTTGATATCATCCTTGGGATGAATTGGCTCAGTAACAATAATGTCGTGATCAACTACCATAAAAAGAATGTCACACTCCACTCACATGGTAAGCCTGAAATATTTGTAGGAAAAGCCAGCACGTAGTAATCCTTAATAGATGAAGTTAAACTAAATAGTTGATTGTTAAAGGTTGTAATGCTTAATTAGTTACTATGATGGGCGAAACAGAAGAAAGTATCTCTCTTTCTGATTGTAAGGTAGTCAAAGAATTCGTCGATGTATTTCCAGAAGATTTGCCTCCTTTCAGAGAAGTAGAATTCACTATTGAATTAATTCTTGGTACCCAGTCGATATCCAAAGAGCCTTATAGAATAGCACCTAAGGAGCTTCAAGTGCTCAACGAGCAATTGCAAGAGCTCTTGAATAATGGCTTCATCAGTCCAAGTATGTCTCCTTGGGAGCACCAGTTTTATTTGTGAAAAAGAAGGATGGATCTATGCGTATGTGTATAGACTATCATGAACTGAATAAGGTCACCATAAAGAACAAATACCCACTGCCTAGACTTGATGATTTGTTTGACGAGTTATCCGTAGTCGTTATATTTTCCAAGATCGATTTAAGGTCTGGATACCATCAACTGTGAGTAAAAGAAGATGATGTAGGGAAGACTGCTTTCCATACTCGTTATGGCCACTTTGAGTTCTTGGTGATGTCATTCGGACTCACTAATGCACCATCAATCTTTGTGTATTTAATGCAACGAGTGCTAAAACAGTATTTGGACAAGTTTGTGATCGTCTTCATTGACGATATCCTCATTTATTCTAAAACTCTGGGAGATCATGAAGAACATCTGAAGTTAGTACTAGAAACTTTGCACAAGCATCGACTGTATGCCAAGTTCTCCAAGTGTGAGTTCTGGCTCCATTCCATTGCATTCTTGGGGCACATAGTCGATTCTCAGGGTATTCGAGTAGATTAGTGTAAAGTAAGAGCTATTCAGGACTGGGCTCAGCCTAAGTATGTCACCGATATTAGAAGTTCCCTGGGATTTGTGGGATATTACAGGAAGTTTGTTAGGGGCTTTTCCCAGATTGCTTCACCATTGACTAAATTAACTCAAAAGGGCATTCCATTCATTTGGAGTCCTGAATGCAAGGAAGCATTTCAAACTCTAAAAGATGCACTTTCAACCGCTCTAGTTCTTGTTTTGCCTAAAGAAGGTTTGAATTATCAAGTATATACTGATGCCTATGGAATCGGTCTAGGTTGTGTGTTAATGCAATAGGGTAAGGTAATTGCCTATGCTTCTCGTCAGTTAAAATCCCACGAGCAAAATTATCCAGTTCATGATCTTGAACTTGCGGTCGTGATTTTTGCCTTGAAAATATGGCGTCACGATCTGTACAGAGTGCAGTGTTCAATTTTCACCGATCATCAAGGTTTGAAGTATATCTTCACCCAGAGAGAGTTGAATTGCCGCCATAGAAGATGGTTGGAGCTCATCAGTGATTATGACCTCAGTATCCAATATCACCCTGGAAAAACAAATATAGTGGCCGATGCTCTTAGCCGTTGTGCTACTTTAACCTCTATGATTGCATCCTGCTCTTTAAAACATGAATTTTGTTAGCTCATAATTTCTCCGGTCAGTGGCAATATGCTGAGTTCGCTATTAGCAAATTTTAATGTGGAACCCACTTTCCACCGAGATGTCTCTATCTCGCAAACCAAAGATGATGGGTATCTAAAATTCAAATCAGCTATTGAAGGTTGGCTTCGTCATGATCTGCAGTTGCGAAATGGTGTAGTTTATCAAGGTAATTGATTGTAAATTCTTAAGTCCATGTATCAAGAAGTGTTAGTCAAAGGCCATAATTCTAGATATCATATTCACCTAGGCAGTACTAAGATGTACCAAGACCTGAAATAATCATTTTGGTGGCCAGGAATGAAGAAAGATGTAGCTAACTTTGTGGCCAAATGTCATGCCTGTAATTTAGTGAAGGCCAAACACTAAAGACCTGGTGGTCTTCTGTATCCATTAGATATCCCAGAATGGAAATGGTTCGATATATCTATGGATTTTGTCATGGGATTGCCTCGTGCAAAATCAGGTGCCAATGCGATCTGGGTGATAGTAGATCGCTTAACTAAATATGCGCATTTTCTTCCCATCCGTCAAACTGATTTTGTAGAGAAGTTAGCAAAACTTTACATCAAAGAAATTGTCAGATTGCATGGGATTCAGAAGTCAATTGTATCTGATAGAGATAGCAGATTTACTTTCAAGTTTTGGTAAGTTGTACATTAAGACCTGGGTACTACCCTAGCCATGAGTGCAGCCTTTCATCCTCAAACGGATGGTTAGACTGAGAGAGTAAATCAAGTTTTGGAGGATTTGCTTAGGCTCTGTATTCTTGATTTTGCTGGTTCCTGGGAAGATGACATCCCATTAGTGGAATTAGCCTACAACAACAGCTTTCATGCCAGTATTAAGATGGCTCCTTATGAAGCACTGTATGGTAGAAAATGCAGTACTCTACTAGCTTGGTCAGAAATAGGAAGCGTTCAACTCTTTGGTTTAAAATTAGTTGAAGAAACTAGTAATAAGATCAAATTAATTCAACAGAGAATTCGTTCAGCTCAAGATCGTCAGAGCAAGTATCATGATTCTCATCACCGTCTCCTAGAATTCAATGAGGGAGATTCTGCTTATCTAAAGGTCAGCCCAATGAAAGGTGTCTTTAGATTTGGCGTAGCTGGGAAACTTAGTCCCCGTTATGTTGGACCTTTTAAGGTTTTGGCCAAAATAGGATCATATGCTTATCGATTAAAGCTTCCTGATGGCTTTGCAGCTGTTCACAACGTATTTCATGTATCGTCATTGAGGAGATGTCTCCGAGACCCTTCTCATCTCGTTCAACTTCTGGCAGTAGAGATTCAACTTGATCTTTCGTATGCCGAAGAACCTATCAGAATATTAGCTCATGATCAGAAGCAGCTAAGAAATCGATCAATTCCTATGGTCAAGATTCAGTGGAAGAATCAATCTTTGGAGGAGTCTACCTGGGAGAAAGAGGCAGGTATGCGTAATAAATATCCATAGCTCGCTGCAAGACTAGGTATTGTTCTTCTCTTTCTCATCTATTGTTCTTAGAACTTGTTCTATCCCAGTAGTATTCTCTTCACTTGAGTGATCTCGGGGACGGCATCATTCTTAAGTGGGGGAGTCTGTAACAACCCTAGTTATTATCTTAGCTAAGCTTAGATTAATTAAGCTAATCCAAGTTTTGATTTTGATTCCATTAGATTCAATGGGTCATTTAAACATAATCCTAGAAGTTTGGAATCCATCGGAGCTAAAATGTGAAATATGGTATTTTGGACTATTTTTAAGCCCTGAAAAATACCTAAATTAAATTGATCTCCAAACCCAAATCTGATTTTATTTTTGAATTCCTCACCCCCAAATTAGCTAAGGGTGAAATTTTGGGAATTTTTGGAGGTCATTTAGGTACATTTTGGATTCAATTTAAATTGGTTCAATTGCAAATTAGGGTTTTAAACAATTCTCAATTGCAAATTTATTCTTTCCAATGGTCGGCCGGTTCCCAAACCGTGGGCGCCATCTAGGCCATCCATTCCGTAGATTTAATCCAACGGCCCGCGCCTTCGATTGGATCCGTCTCATCATGACCATTCCGCGGTTCTGAGATCTTCATCTGACGACATCTAGGTCTCTATCTTAAGTATCCCTGATCGCCCGTTCAATCCTCAGATCTAATCTGACGGTCAATCCAGCCTCCTCACGCAGACGTTTGGTGTCGGGAGATCAGAGCCGTTCCGCGTCAATTGGCGATCCATCAGACAGCCCTGATAACCCGCGACTGTGGATCGTCTTCCTCCCCAGCTCACGCGCGACAGCTGAATTTTCCCTGTACAGCCACGTCCTCCAGCCGGTCTGCCACTACTGTGCCATGTCAGGACGACTGTTGCCACCTTGCCTTAGCCTCCCTAGCACTCCCAGCCGAGCTTGAGGCCCGGTCCACACCAATTCTGGCAATTGAGGGAGCACCCTCGGGCCGAGCCTAAGCCATGACTCCAAACCTCGGCAGCCATCCTAGACCTTTGTGGAGCCTATAAATACTCTCGGGACCTCACAGTCAGTCCCTTTGCTCACTGTGAATCCCCATTTGCCTAGCTTAAGGTCTGCTGGAGCTCACGTCATCTCGGTGAATTCCTGATGTTTTTTGGAGCTTAGGACTGCTGATAGAGGGCCCGTCTAATGTTCAGACTCCCTATGAACCTTCATCTATCATCCAGGAAGCTCGAAGGCACTCCAATTCCCTCAGCTGAGCTTGCAACCTTGACTTCAGGTACAACCTTCTCCCATGGATTTCCTTCGCTCTAATTCCTCGTCTGTCTCTACATTGAGCCTCTAGATGTCGTCTAATTAGCGATAGTCACTTAGGGAACCAATCATGATTGTCACCTAAGGCTAGTCTAGCTCGAATCAATTGTATCGACCTATTGAGCTAGCGGCTGAGCCATGGTTGAGTCCGAGTAAGGACCCAGCGATCGGCTCGACCCCAGGTTATGAAACCATGGGGGTTCAACTCGCCTCACCTCCCTGTAGGTGTAGGCATTGAATCCTTACTGATTAATGGCCTCTGTGAGGAGAATTATCTCCTCACTGTAAACCTTAAGCATCCGTATCGAAGGCTTCTCGGGCGAGTAGCACCCCATCGATCCAAAGGGATCTAGATGGGGGTTCTTACCTCAATCGACGCATATTGGTGCCCTGAAGGTGTAGCCATTGAGATCAAGATCTGGTGTGGAGTGTGTGCAGAGAATTTCATGTCCGAAGTTAACCCTAGGCGAGCGGGTATCGGGCGTAGGCGCGAGGAAGACGATGCACTGGTGCTCCGGGTCGGGCCGACCCGTGACCCGCGTGGTTCCAATTTTGGGCCGCGGCTATTAGCTAATTATATGAATGCATTTTTAATGGTTATGCATTTAATTAATCAAATCCTATAGTTTTAATTTAAATAAAAATACGTAATAAATTATTTAAATAACTTTGGCTATACTGATCCAAATGTTATGATCTAATACATCATTTGAATCAGAAAAATACAAGGAATCTAAATATAAAATAAAATCACATATCTAATGGTTGGATTTAAAATAATTGATTAAACCTCTTTTGTTTTTAATTAAATCCTAATAAATGCAATTAATAACAAAATTAATTGATTAAGGGCTCTGATTGCTCATTAAACCCTAAAGAATAATTGTGGCCTCTTAAAAACAATTTTGGACATTTAATTTTCTTAATCACCCTAATTAAAGATTAGTGAATTAAACCTCACATTAACCTCTGATTTTGGGTGAGTTAGTTCCTAATATCAACTTAAGTCTATTAGAACCTAAATGTAAGGTTGGTTGCCCTAAAGTGCCCTAATCTAACTAATCACCCTAATTGGCTCAATTAAATAATTAGTGCTAATTAAGCTTAATTAGGTTAGCAAAACCTGAAATAAGTACATTTCACACTTCAGTAGTCAATAGGAAACACATTAAAATAGATTAGATCTAATTTGTATAACTAAACACAAAAATCCTAAAGTTAGCCTTGAGAGGGGTATTTTGGTCATTTTGACCAAATATGCTTAAATGCCCTTTAAACCTTGGAAATTTTAGTAAACTACCCAAAGATAGATTAGAAATGTTCTTGGAACTCTTAGACTAATAATAATACTAATACAGTTATTAATCTAGGAAACCTTCAATTAAGCCCTAATAAAGATGCTTATATCTTAAGTGATCCTAAAGAAGTCAATTAGCCTTTATACTTGAATCTAATATTTGCAATAGTTAAATCTCACATTAATAAGTTCAATTTAGTTAAATTATGATCTTAAATTCCTAAAGAAATGCAATTGGTAAAGTCTAAGTTAAAAACCTAGCTTAAGTCTAAAGTGATCAATTAATCAGTTCTTAGATCTTAGACCTTAGACTTTAGATCTTCTACTTGAATTAAACCATCTCCTTTGGAATTTCCTTAAATAATTGGTTGTTTAATCCCTTGAAATCTTCCATGTGGGTATAGGATGGTCCAATCGATAAGATAATGAGATTATCTTAAAGACTAAATATAGATCTTAGATTCTCAAGTTCTTAATTGATTATTTATCTTATAATCAGTAGAATAACCCATCACTAAGTTCTTAGTTCCTGGAACCTTTAGCTTCTAGGATTCCTCACCTTCAAATGGGTATTCAGTGTGAACCCTAGATCCTTAGTAGGATTGGACCTTGGGTTTAGGATTTGAACACCAAGGTGGAGTTTAAACCCAAAGCCCCGTATCTTGATTTATTCAGTCAAGATTTGGGTAAAAGAGCAAAATATTAATAAATTAGGTCGATGATTTAATTATTAAACCTTATAGTCATCACCTAATTTTGGATTAGAACTTGTTAAGTTCTAATATTAACTTTAAGGTCGTAACTCTAAGAATTTACTCGATAGCTGGATATTGGAGATTGTAAACTTGTATATTCTTAGAATAGTTAGATTGGGTAATTAGACAACCATGGATATCACATAAGTTTAGATTGAGTCTCTTGCTTACTTTGACGAGATCGCTTGGTATACCTTGGATATTGAGCCTTATTCCTTGAGCATAATATGAGAACTTAGTATTTGAAGTACATATTGTTCAGGTATTTCAGTGTTTGCAGTTGGTAGAATATGTCATAGCTTAGTCTGCCTCTTCAGTAGTAGTATTGTATAGAATGGACTCAGACCTAGCAGATTTGGATGGCTAGGCTGGGGATTGATTGACTGATCTCATATTATGGAGGCCTTGTATGGCCTATTGGCTGGTATGGTAGTAGTATATCTTAGGCTTATTTCTACTTTGGCTAGGTTGTTAAGTATTATTTTCTTTTTGCTTTGCCACATGCTTCAGTAGCCTTATTTTCAGTACTTGCTCACTTTTGCTACATGTCTCAGTGGTTTTATATAGATTGCTTTGCTTTAGCCACATGTCTCAGTGGCTCTCTTTATTATTTTTTTTTGTTCCTAAATCAGCATATTGTATGTATACTATTATGGCTTATTTATGTATATTGGCATATTTAGGATGCTAGAATTGCATGCTTATTTTCAGCATTTGTGTTCTTATTATTCTCAGCATGTGTTAATACGTTCATAAGCATGTTAGGTTCAGAACTGTATTTGCTATTTCTTTAACTTTTAGCCTCACCTTATTTACTTTATATTATATGTGACTTTTCATACTAGTTGCTAGCTATAAATGGATAATTTATAGTTTCCCATCTCTTCATAGCTTGTTGCACCCATTACTGTTTGCATGTTTAGTTAAATTGAAATGTGATATCTTAAAATATTCAGTTCATTAAAATAGCCTAAAATGTACTTAGACAATTGTCTAACTGTAACCTTTTCATTTTGTTGGCTGATGCCCTGGCATTTGTGATACCGACAAATGTCAAATTCGGACCTGTTCGTGGGTGAGGTCGCAGGAGAGGAGCAGACTTCGGAGGAGGATCGTGCTACTGCTGTTTAGTTAGAATTCTGCTTTTCCTTTTTTTTAGTGAGATTGAGAGACATTTATATTTTCTATTAAATTTTAGTCTGTAATAATTACTTCTAGATGTATTACGTTTCTGCATTGTGATGAGTTACTATATTATTTTCCCTCTTTCTACCATGTATGCTTGTGGATGTTACATTATTATTTGTTGCTTCCGCCACTTTGATGCTTGTATATTGATGAATGTTATAGTGCTTGGTGATAAGTCCTTGGCTTAAGGCAGGTTGGGTTTACCTAACTTTACTTAAGTTATGGATTTGCCATAGTTGGAGCACCGTACTTCTTTGTTGTCAGTACGGGGGCCCCACATCCATGCATATGCAATTCTTGATGTTAGCCTCCTTCAATATCAATTTTAAACTTCAGATAGTCTTCATCTTTAGTTTGAGCAATGGAGACTTCTCTATGAAACATGGGTTCTACATTAATGTTAGCTAGCATTGAGCTTGCCACACGCAGAGGTGATTTCAAATTTGCAGAATTCTTCTTCCAATGCACTTGAAGCAATTATAGCGGATAAGGTAGCGCGATGGCTAAGAGCATCGGCCACCACATTTTCTTTACCTGGGTGGTATTGGATATCTAAATCATAATCGCTGATTAGTTCCAATAATATTCTCTGACGGCAATTGAGCTCACGCTGAGTGAATATATATTTCAAACTCTGGTGGTCGGTGAAAATGGAACATTGAACTCCATACAAGTAGTGTTGCCAAATCTTTACGGCGAACACTACTACTGCAAGCTCGAGGTCATGGACAGGATAGTTCTTTTCATGTGGCTTCAACTGGCGGGAAGGATAAGCAATGACCTTTCCTTCTTACATTAGCACATCACCCAAGCCTATACCAAAAGCATCAATATAGACTTGGTAGTTCACACCTTCTTTAGGAAAAACTAGAACTGGAGCAGTGGATAGTGCATCCTTCAATACTTAAAATGCTTCTTTACATGCTAGAGACCATTCAAATGGTATAGCCTTTTGGGTTTACTAGGTCAGAGGGGAGGATATTTACAAAAAGCCTATCACAAACTTTCTATAGTAACCAGCTAAGCCCAAGAAACTTTTAATGTTGGTTACTAATTTTGGTTGAATCTATTCCTGGATAGTGCTGACCTTATTTTGATCGACTCTAATACCCTGGGCATCCATAACATGCCCCAGAAAAGCTACTGAATTGAGCAAGAACTCGCACATGGAATATTTAGCATAGAGCTTGTGGTCACATAATTCTTCAAGCACTATTCTTAAGTGATCTTTGTGTTCCTTTTTGTTCTTGGAATAGATCAAAATGTCATCGATGAAGATGATAACAAACTTATTGAGGTAGGGTTTGAGGATGCGCTGCATTAGATTCGTGAATATTGAGGGTGCATTTGTTAACCTAAATGACATTACTAAGAATTTAAAGTATCCATATTGAGTCTTGAATACTATCTTTTCAATATCAAAGTCCTTGACTTGAAGTTGACAATAGCCAGATCGTAGATCGATCTTTGAGAACACTATGTCTCCTGACAGTTGATCGAACAAGTCACTTATACGAGGCAATAGGTACTTGTTCTTGATTGTGACTTTATTCAACTCACGGTAATCGATACACATATGCATCGAATTTTCTTTCTTCTTTACAAATAGTACCGGCGCTCCCCAAGGAAACAAGCCTGGTCTAATAAAACCCTTCTCTAGCAGTTCCTGTAACTGTTTATTCAGTTCCTCCAATTCCTTTGGCACCATACGATAAGGGGCTCTAGATATGGGTTGGGTTCTAGGAATTGTGTCTATTGAGAACTCCACTTCCTGAGTGGGTGGAAGACTGGGTAGATCTTTGGGGAAGACATCAGGGAACTCACAAACGATAGGATTTTAGGTTATGGGAATGTTATCCTTCTTTTCACCTAATATTGTCACTAGGTCGGCATCGTAACCTTTCCTTACAAGCCTTTTTGCTTCTATAGTATTAATTAATGAAGCTCGTGTGCTGAGGTTACCAATGAATGATTTGGCCTAACTACCACTAGTTAGGGTGCTTTTTTTTTTCATGCAATTGATAGTGGCATTATGTTAGCTCAACCAGTTTATACCTAAAATCACATCGAAGTTTGCAATAGGAAGGACTATTAGCTTGGCTTCAAGTTCTCTATCCTCAATGGGAATTTGTATATTATAGAACTAACGAGCTGGCATTTGGGCTCTAGAAGGTAACCCAACGCTTAAAGGATTGGCTAGGTGATATAGAGGTAGGTTGAGTGACTTTGCCCAATTTTCAGAAACAAAGGAGTGACAAGCTCAAGTGTTGAATAGTATATTGCAAAGTTTGTCATTTGCACAAATTGAACCTATTTACAAATGTAATAATTACTAACTACATTATGCAAGTAGTAACTATAAAAATAGAGGCACTTAAAAGCGTGTACCTGACACCACATGGTTATCCTCAGTAGCCTCAATGGGAGTGAGGGTATAAACGCGAGCAGGGCTAGCGTGCTTGTTGTTGTTGGTCTATTGTGGGGGTAGCCTTGGAGCATTTGGGTGAGGGACAATGGCTGCCTCGCACCATGGAGCTGTAGAAGGAGATAATGCTGTTGTAGACTGGGGGGTCTTTCTAAATAGGTCAAAGACTTATCGGCTCTTGGAGTGATCAATCTAATCACCGTCAATGGTTTCTTTGGTAGCACATTGTATATAGCTGTAGCCTGACCTCTCGCAAGTGTAACAGGCATGGCTCCCATGGTAGCATTGACCATAGGGATGAGGCCTCGTGCAGCCATTGAAGAGGTTGGCGGGTGAAGTTTTTACTTTGAGCTAATACAACCTAGCTCGCTTAGGGTGATTATGTCGGAAAGAGGTTGACCCCAGAATTTTTAAGTCCTTCCATTGCTTGGTTCTGCTCTACCACTTTGGCGGACTCTAGGAGTTCAGCAAAGTTTGATAAATGGAGAGGAATGACTTAGCTTCTGATGGAAGCCCACAGACCGCTTTGGAATGGGTGGCAGCTATCTGATTCTATGGGAACTAGGTTAGTGGCGAACCTCATAAGGCACCGAAACTCAGCTTCATAAGTGGATACAGAATAGTTCCCCTGTTGTAGCTGTAAAAACATGTCCCCCAAGTTGTGTTTGGTAGATAAGGGGATGTATCGGGCCTGCAACACTTCAATGAATTCGTCCCATGTAATGTCTCCAAGTTTGACATAGGTGAACTAGGTGTTGTGCGTGGTATCCCACCAATACTCAACTTCGTCTAGGAGGAGGTGGGTAGTAAGATGGATTACTTCAGTATCCGGGCACTTGATACTGGTTAGGTTCATTTCCGCCATTTTTATCCAACTAGCGGTGTCGATTGTGAAAAGGCTCCCATTGAAGAGTGGGGGTCTTAGATGAAGAAAATTGTGCAACAGTCCATCTGTAGACTGAACATGGTGCTGGAAAGAGTACTATGGTGCAGGGGCCACTTCAGAGGTAGTGCAATTTTGATTCATTTGGGTTATCAGTAGCCATTCCATCCTCTCAACTTATTTTACTTGAGATTCTGCCATTTGTTCTGCTTACTTATGGTGTGAATCTACCATCATTTTGACTACTTCAAGCAGTGCATTTAGTTTAGAGGATCAGCTGCCAGATGCAGCTGGGGAAGAGCTTTATCCATGATTCATTTTTTAAATCTGAATTTAGAAAATATCATCTTTTTAGAATTTGAAGAAATAAAACATACTAGTTCTTGCATTAATTATTTTAATTTGGAATATATAAAATAATAAGATACAATAGAGATCATGAAAGGGAAATACAAAAACATCTATATAATGTACTCTGCGGTGAATGCACGGTAGAAATCTTCAAAGGTAGCCTCACGTCGCTTTCCTTCATGCCTATGGGTGAGTGCCCAGTAGGTGACAACCCACCACTCTTCAGCGTGGTCCTGAAGGAGAAGAAATATTATGGAAACTTGAATGTCATTAGGATGCTTCAATCACTCCTTAGCCAAAACTGGAAGGTCAAAGCCCCTGAAGATGCCATGTTGGAGTAGTTGGTTAGTACTCAAATGCTTGGCTCTGACACTGCCTCAACATACCTCCCATACCTCTAGTAAGACTGGGAGACATACTCCCATGTTGCCACAAAATGCGTGTGGTAGCACCAAAGTGACATCTTCGAGTGCCTAACAATTCTACGAGTTAAATTAGTTTCGTCATATCATTACAACTTGGTAAGTTACTTTAGTCTATATTCTTTATACTTGGGCCATACATGTATTTTTTGTTCTTATACCTTTTTATTCGGAGAATGTTATTGCGGTAACTTGAATGTAACTCTAATGTCTTTATTAATGATTGGCATATTAGAAGAATCATCCATTAGGTAGAGAGGAATGCAAATTCCAATCTGACACCTAATTGAATTCTCTGATACCAACTGTGGCGCCCCCCCTTGACTACCAATAGTCAAGGCTAAGGAGAGGTGTGCCACTCTGGCAAATCCCTCACTTATCATTAGATTAAGGTGTAATTCCTCAATCTACTAATAAGGGAAGGATGTGCCCTACTTAATGCAATGGAATCATACACTAAGTATATACATTCATCAAAGTGCAAAAGTAAGATAATAAAATATACTACATCCAATCCACTATAATATAAGTAAGAAGTAAACATGCAAATCAGAATAAAATAGTATAGTAAGAGAACATACATAAATATCTGAATTATTACAAACATTATATAAGCCTTAATAAAAAAATATAAAGCTCTCATCCTCACAAGAAAAAGGAGAAGCTAAGCTAAGGATCTCCAGCAACATCACACTCCTCCTCTTGAATCTGATCTTCAGAAGGCTCAACTACCTCAAATAACTCAGAATCTACCATTGTTGGTTCCACAATGATAGGGACCCAGCCAAAGAAAAGAAAATTATGGTTAGACATATTATCTAAGTACATTTTAGGTTGTCATACTTCTAGAATTTTATGATATCATAATTTCACTTAGATTATAAAAATAAACAAAATGTAAGGGTGAAACAAGCATACAAAGGAAGGAATAAGCTATAAATAAAGGCATTTATAACTAAGCAACATGTGAGGTAAAAGAGCATACCTCAACACCAATGCTATGAAAAGGTTAGGCATATAAGTATAAGTAAGGTAAAGAAAATACTGAAGTAAAAGACTCATCCTAAACATGCTTATGATCAAATAAAATATGCAGGTCTAAAAGCAAGTATTCAATCTGGGATAAGTATTAGTAAATAGTAAGAAATCTAGCATCTTATAAGTAAGTAAGCATGTCAAGTAAAGCTAACTAAAGTAAAGTGTAATAGTAAATGGTAAATAGTAGACTGTAAATAGTAAATAGTAAATAGGTATGTCATGACTGCTATATTAGAAGAGGGCTAATCTAGCATACTGATAACAAAAAGATTCTTAGCATCAATTCAGAGGCTAAGGCGACAAAAAAATTTCTAACGTCATCTGAGGCTAGGCCGGAATAACATAACATGAATTGAACTGAAGAGGCAGTAATCACAAATGTAGTAATGTTTTAGATATTTACTTTACTTCTGTGGACATATCCAGAAGTAGCTGAGGGGTCAAGCATGTCTACAAGACTGTTCAAGTTTCAACTTAATACAACACTCCTCAATGAGTAATATTAAGTAATCCTTATTTCTCCATAACCTTGTCCAGTAGGGTAAAATGTGCAAGATCAACAAATAACTGAACCCTATACAAATGTTGTCTTAATAATTCTAAGTTTTCATTTCATGCATCAATATTCTTATATGAAATGTTCAAGGTAAAGGCACAAAGTACAAGAGATGCAAAAGCCATAAGTAAGTCAATAGTAAACAAGGGACTCTAGTATAGATGGTGACACAATTGTTATCTATAAAGCCATTCTAACTATTCCAAGTTACACAAGTTCAGGATCTCCATTTCCCACAATCAAGTGTAACTTAGAAGCATAACCTTATAAGTTAGAAGTATTAGAACTGATCAAGTTCAAATTCAATTCAATCAATGTCGCCTACAAGTTAAATAAGAAATCAACATGTCTTATTTGATGAATTTAGACGTTCTAAACAAAGATTTGATAAAGATCTATTGAAAGTAAGAATTATGTATTACACGCCATGAATTGTGTTTAATCACATAATCTAAAGGCTAAGTCTTAAGGACTATGATTTGAGTCTAAATGTGAACTAACAATCAAGGTAAATTCTTTTAAGCACAATCAAGCTTAATAGAATGATTCTCCTAATCTTAATCTGAAGTTGAATAATAAAATAATTAGAATTAAAGTATGGAAATCTAGAACTAATAGAACTAAGGTTCCATTCATTGAAATAACCCACTTTTTAAATGAATAAAATCTAACCTAGTATCCATTCCTAATCTTAAGGAAAAGATCTTAAGGTGGAGTGTTTATTCCTAAAAGGCTCCTAATGAAATAACTTAAGGAATTTTAGAATTTGATGGAATTTATTATAATTTACCACCATTTGTTGATTTTTTTCATTTAAATGGGTTAAGGATGAGTTTTAACTAAGTTGAGGGATAATAAATTTTACTTACGAATTTTACAAGTCTTAAATTGAATTTTTAGTAATTCACTTAATTTATGAGTTTAAGAGAATAATGTGACTCTAAATCAATTTTATTAATGATTTTAATGATCTAAATGATATTTTAGAGGTTAAGGGCACTTAACCTAAATTTTGGGCAAAATAACTATTTTGCCCCTACTTAAGGGTCTAAAAAGCTACTTTTTAGTTAAGAGATTCAAATGAGATTTTGTTAATGCTAAGTGATTCCTTGCTATCTAACACGAAGATAAATATTAAGTAGTTCAAATTTGGACAATTATTAAATCATATTGGTAAAATTTAAATATTTTAACCTATAAGGGTATTTTGGTAATTTCACTTAGGGAAATCAAAAAATTCAATTAGTTTACTGTTGTTTGCTGTCCATGGATTCCATAGAGTCCAGGAACATTGAATTCTAATATCTAATGATCAAGTTATGGTCATTTCAATGTTAGGGTTCTATTTTTGTAAAAGGGGGTCAAAACCAAATTTATTTCATATTCAAAAATTAGCTTCAAATCTATACAATGCTTAATTTTACTAAAACTAAGTTTAAATTTGATATATTTTGTCCCCATAAGGGTCATAGGGTCATTAAAATGCAAACAATATGAAGTTTCAATCATTCTGGACAGTTATGGCAGTTCCGGACAGTTCTGCGTGCTACGGCGCACCACAGCTGTAACAACCCAAGTTGTTGCCCTAGCTAATTAAGACTAATCCAAGTCATAATTCTAATATTAGTCTATTAATTAAGTCATTAGGAGTTCACCACCAAGACCTAGTCCAAATCAAGGGTCAAATGGATTGAATCCTGAGTTTTTGGAATTTCAAGAACACTGGAAATTGACATATTTATTTTGACCCTAAATTAAAAATTGGACTTTGTCATTACACTCACTGCCCCCAAATTAGCTAGGGGTGACATTTTGATGGCAATCGAAAGTCGTCAAAACTTTGTTGAATATTTTAATAATATTTAATTAATTAGAAAATCGAGATATTTAATTTAACCTCGAAATCAAAATCTGATTTTGCCATTGCGCCCTTCACCGCCAAATTAGCTAGGGGTGATGTTTTGGACAAGTTTAGAAGTCGTCGGATTTTATCGAAAATTTTAATGTAATTAAATACCCCGAAAAATAGGAAAATTAAATACTTGTAGGAATCGAAATTCGACTTCGTCATTTTGTTCCTCACCCCCAAGTTAGCTAGGGTGAATTTTTATGATTTTCAGAGCCCGTTTATAAAATTGAATTTTTAGAGATTAACTAATTAATCAAATTAAATTAAAATCCATTTCTTTAATTCTTATTTTCTTCTCATTTTCTCTGACTGGGACCTGCGCTTGCTGAAATCAGTTTCCTTTCTTCCCATATGCACGCAAGCCATCCCCCTCCCTTTTCATTTTCTACCCAAGCCATCTCCTCCCATGCTGTGATGGGATGAGTCAAGATCATCCCATCCTAAAGTCCATGCTCCCCTCTCCTTTAAAGGCAGCTCTTAGCTCTCCACTTCCTCCCCTTACTCTCAAACTAAAATCTTCTCTCCTCCTCTCAAGCTTTTCTTCCTTCTTCCATTGATGTGCTGCTGAAGAAGCTCTCAAGCTCCCAAGTTCTTGCAGAAAACATAGTTCTCTTCCTCCATCTTCTATTTGAAAGCCAAGGTACCACCCTTTCCCCCATTTAATGGATTCAATGGCTACTTTATTTTGCTCTTATGCTTATTTTGCATCCTCAAGAATCTATAATTGAGTATGGAAGCCATTAAAGTTCATTAAGGTATTAAGTTTCATTGTAAATGAAATGCTCTATTTTTCCTCCTTTCTACATACCTGAACCTTTAACTACATTATTTGCATAGATAAAATAATCGCTTGTGCCAATTTTGGTATCAATGGAAAGGTCTCAGAAATACCTTTCCATTACTATATGGAACCGTACATGACGGGCTCTAGACTGAGAGTATTTGAGCATGATAGTTGACCCGTTACAGTTTCAAACAGGTGAAATCACTGTAGGGCTCTACAGCGCGCCGTAGCGCCCGAGTTTCAAATTTGAATCCACCACAGCGCACCACGGTGGCATATAAATTTGATGAAATTAAATTAAATGTGTCGCAACACTAAAATTCGCCGCAGCGCACCACAGCGCTACTGTGCGCCGTAGCGCCCAGAACTATCTGAAAGTGCCCAGAATTGTCAGGAATGGCGGAAACTTCATATTGTTTTGTATTTTAATGACCCTAGGACCCTAATGGGGCTGAAATATATCAAATTTAAACCTAGTTTTAGAAAAATTAAGCATTGCATAAAATTGTAGGTAATTTTTGAATATGCAAAAATTAGGTTTTGACCCGCTTTCATGAAAATAGAACCTAAATATTGAAATGACCATAATTTGATCATTTGGACTTCAAATTAAGAAATTCAAGATATTAACTAGGTTAGAAATTCATTGTCAACGGTAAACTAAAATAAAATTTGGGTTTTCACTACTAGAAACCCTAGGTTGATCAAAATACCTATAATCCTAATTAGGTTATAACTTGGCCAAATGAGGTCTAATTTGAGTCTACTCCCGATTAAAATACTCAGTGTGATATAGGAAAGCTATAGCTACAGAGTTTGTTGAATTTGGATCTCAAATAGAAAAATTAGATTTTTAACCCCTCTTAACCCTAAAAATGACACATTTACCTTTAAACTTAGAACACTCATAACTAATCCAATAGACATCAAAATTTAGTGTTCTTGGACTATATAAAATCCTTGAATAGCAAGAAATAATAAACTACACAAATATTTAGATTCCATTAGAAGAAAATTACTAAATTGTCCCTTATGTCAAATTCTTTAATTTGGACCTATAAGTCCCATTTCTTGTTCAAATTTAGTGTACTTACTATCTATCTTCATGTTAGACAGTAAAGAATTATTTGACAGTAAAAAATTCCAATTTGGAGCTCTAAATCAAAAAGTAGCTTATTGGACCCTTAAGTCCTTAAAATATCTCTTAAATTATTAAAATAGTAATAAAATTGATTTAGGGTCAATTTAAATCTTAAATCCTATAATTTGAATAATTTGTCAAACATATTAATTTAGGCTTGAAAATCTTTAAGGATAATATGCCTTAGCTAAAATTTGTTCTTAACTTCCCTAATTAAATAAAAGTAACAAATTAAGTTAAATTGAAATAAATTCAATCAATTCCTAGAGTCACTCTAAGTCTTTTCATTATGAGCTATTAGGAATCTACATTCTACCTTAGGATCTTTTCCTTAATATTAGGAATAGATACTAGGTTAGATTTCATTCATTAAATAAAGTGGGTTATTCAGTGAGTGAAACCTTAGTTTTTTTAGTTTCTAAACTTCCATACTTTAATTCTAATTATTTTATTTTGCAATTTTAGATTAAGATTAAGAGAATCATTCTATTAAGCTTGATTGCACCTAATAGAATTTGTCTTGACTATTAGCTCACATTTAGACTCAAACCTTAGTCCTTAAGACTTACCCTTTTGATTATGTGTTATAATGTAATTCATGGTGTTTAATGTATAATTTCTAGTTTTAGTATATCTTGATCAGATTTTAGTTTAGAACATCTAAATTCATCAAATAGGATATGTTGATTTCTTATTTAACTTATAGGCATTATTAATTGAATTAAATTAGATCCTGATCAGTTCTAATTACTTTTAACTTATAAGGTTGTGTTTTTAATTTACACTTGTAGTAGGAATTGGAGATCCTGAACTTGTGTAACTTGAAATAGTTAGAATGGTTTAATAGATAATAATTGGTGTCACATTGTGTAGTAGAGTCTCTTCCTCACTATTGACTTACTTATTGCTTTTGTATTCCTTATACTTTGTGCCTTTACCTTGAACATATCATATAAGAATATTGATGTATGAAATGAAGACTTAGAATAATTAAGATAACATTTGCATTAGGGTGTTCAATTACTTGTTGATCTTGCGCATTTTTCCCTACTGGATAGGGGTAAGGAGAAATAAGGAGTACTTGGCATTACTCATTGAGGAGTTTGTGGTAAGTTTGGGACCCGTATAGTCTTACAGACATGCTTGGCTCGTCAGCTACTTCTGGATATGTCCATAAAAGTAAAGTAAACAACTAAAATTTACTACATTTGTGAGTACTATCTCTTTAGTTTAATTTTTGTTCTTTTATTCCAGCCTAGCCTCAGATGACGCTAGTAATATTTTATCGCCTTAGCTTTCTTGTTGATGCTAAGAATCCTTTTGTTATTATTAGGCTAGATTAGCCCTATTCTGATATGGCAGTCATTATATACCTATTATTATTTACTGTTTTACTATTATATTTTACTTCAGTCAGCTTTACTTTACCTGCTTACTCAGTTATAGGATGCTACTTTCTATTGCTTCTTATTCTATATATCACAGTCAAATTATTTATTTTTAACCTGCATATGTCAAGTGATCATAAGCATGTTTAGGATGAGTCTTTTCCTTCAGTATTTTCTTTACTTATAAATACTTATAGGCCTAACCTTGTTACAGCTTTGGCATTGAGGTACATTCTCTTACCTCACATATTGCTTAGTTATAAATGCCTTTATTTTTCTCTTATTCCTTCCTTTGTATGCTTGTTGCACCCTTAAGCTTTACTTATTTTTATAGTCTAAGTAAAATGGTAATATCATAAAACTCATGAAATATTAATAGCCTAAAATGTACTTAGATAATATGTCTAACAAGATTTTTCTTTTCTTTTGCTGGGGCCTTATCATTGTGAAACCAACAATGGTAGATTCTGAGTTATTCAAGATAGTCGAGCCTTCTGAAGGTCAGATTCAGGAGTAGGAGCGTGCTGCCGCTGGAGACCCTTAGCTTAGCTCCCTTTTATTTTGTTTTCATTAAAACTTATCTAATGTTTATAATAATTCAGGTGCTTATGTATATTCTCTTACTGTACTATTTCATTTTGAGTTGCATTATTACTTTCTTACTTATATTGTGGTGGATTGGACATATGATTTACTTTTCCTTACTTCTGCACTCCATGTTTCTTTTTACTTAGTGATTGATCTATCTTACAGTCATTCTGGGCACACCCTATTCTTATTAGTGGATTATGGATTATACCTAATCTAATGATAAGTAGGGGATTTTCCAGAGTGGCACACCTCCCCTTGACCTAATCTTGCTGATTAGGGGGTGGGGTGCCACAACAGCACTTTCAATGCTGTGGCGCACTGTAGCGGGTCTTAGTTCTGTGGCACGTGGCAGTGCTTTCAGGTGCTATGGCGCACTACACCATCTGAGTTCCCATGAGCTGGATGCTACGGTGTGCTGTAGCGCTCCCTGGCCGAGAGCCAGGCGCTACGGCGCGCTGGAGCGCGCTACAGTGCTTATAGGCATTGTGGCACGCTGCGGTGGATTTCAATGCTGCGGTGCATTTAATTTTATTTCATAAAATCTATATGCCGCTGCAGCGCACTGCGGTGGGTTCAATTTCGAAACTCAAGCACTACGGTGCGCTATAGTGCTAGACGGTGATTTCGCATGTGTGAAAACCGTAAAGGGTCATTTTTCTGGTTCAAGTACTCTCAACCTAGAGCTCTTCACGTGTGGTGCCATATACCTATGGAAAGGTATTTTTGATATCTTTCCATTGATACAAAAATTGGCACAAAACGGTTATTTTAACTATGCAAACAATGGAGTTAAAGGTTTGGGTATACAGAAAGGAGGAAAAATAGAGCATTTTATTTCCAATGAAATTTAATACCTTAATGAACTTTCATGGCTTTCATACTCCATCACAGATTTTTAAGGATGCAAAATAAGCATAAGAGCAAAATGAAGTAGCCATTGAATTCATTCAATGGGGGAAAGGGAGGTACTTTTAGAGATAGAAGAATATCTCAACTCTCAGTAGCAGCTCGGAGGAAGAAGGCTTGGAACTCTACAAGATCTTGGAGGCTTGAAGGTCTGAGGAGGAAGAAGAGAGCTTGGGAAGAGGTGAAGAGCTCAGCTAGCTAAATGGAGGAAGGAGACGGGCTAAGCTTCCATCTTATAAGAGAAGAGGAGGATGGTTTTGGATGGGATGGGAAAGAGTTATCCCATCCAAGGCATGAAGGAGTGCATGGCCAAAAAGAGAAGAAGAGGGGCTCTACCCCTTTGTGCATGCGTAGGGGAGAGGGAGGTGCCGAACAGGAAAAGGGGGGGGGGGCAGCTAGGAGAGAATGGAAAAAGGAGAGAAAATTAAAAAAGGATTTTAAATAAATTTAATTAATTAATAAATCTCTAAAATTCAATTTTATAAATGAGCTCCAAAAAATTCCAAAAATTTGCACTAGCTAATTTGGGGGTGAGGAACACAACGATGAAGTCGAATTTCAATTATGAGAAGTTTTAAATTTTTCTATTTTTCAAGGTATTTAATTACATAAAAATGTTTGATAAAATCCGACGACTTCCAAATGCGTCTAAAATATCACTCCTAGCTATTTGGGGGTAATAAGCTGAATGAAGAAGTCAGATTTTTATTTTGAGGTCAAATTAAATATCTCAATTTTTCAATTAATTAAATATTATTAAAATATTTGATGGATTTTCAATAACCTTTGATTGCCACCAAAATAACACCCTAGCTAATTTGGGGGCAACGAGTGTAATGGTGAAGTCCGATTTTGGATTTGAGGTCAAAATAATTAAGTCATTTTCCAGAATTCCTGAAATTTCCAAAATCAGGATTTGATACATTTGACCTCTGATTTGGACTAGGTCCTGGTGGTGAACTACTAATGACTTAATTAGTGTGCTAGAATAAAAATTAGGACTTGGATAAGTTCTAATTGGCTATGGTATGAACTTGGGTTATTATAATCAGTCCACAATTAGACTTAATCCTTAGTCTTTAAGATTTACCTTTGGGATTATCAAGTTAAACCCCAAAACTTGGAGTTTAACTCTTAATCCTTAGTTTTAGTAGATCTTGATCAAATCTTAGCTTAGATCGTCTAAATTCATCAAATAGGATGTATTGTTTATTACTTAACTTGTAAGTGTCATTGATTGAATTAAATTAGGACTTGATCAGTTCTAATTATTTTTAACTCATAAGGCCGTGGATCTAAGTTATACTTGATAGTAAGAATTAGAGATCTTGAACTTGTATAACTTGGAATGGTTAGAATGGATTAAGTAGATTACAATGGATATCACCTATGTGTAGTAGAGTCCCTTTCCTACTATTAAATTATTATTGCTTTTGAATTCCTTGTACTTTGTGCATTTTTCTTTGAATGTCTCTAATGACCCCAATATCAGATAGGAGATTAATCCAACATTGTGATGTTACCTTAGCATCTAATATTCAACTAGAAGGAAACTAATCAAACACTAGATGCTAAGTGGCCAATTATCTTTATGAGTAGTTGTCAAGTTAAAATAATTTGCAATAAAAGTAATTTATGGAGATATGAAACAATATGAGTATAGACAATATAAGAAATAACTATTTCAAAATAAATAACATAGCACAGATTATAGGTAAAAATATCTCAAATAATTTTAAGTTTAATTATTACAAGTCCATTTGAAATGTAAGAGTAAAAGAAAATAATTCACTCTCTCACATTAATCAAAAGTGCAAGTAATAAAAAGGAGTAAGAGGAAGCAATCTTCTTATGAAAGCTCTTCAAGTGTTAGGTCCAGCTCCACTTGAATAAGAATGCTCCTGATATATCATATTTTGATATTTAAATATGTTAGGGCAAAGCCAAGAAAAGAAAAAGTGTATCTAGACTAAACAGTATAAGCGCATTTTTAGATTCACTAATATTTAAGTCTTTTTGGATATCACAAGCTAATTTATAATTTAAATTAAGAAGTGGAACAATAAAAGCATTCAAGTAGAGATAGAAATAAACATAACTGTGTAGAAAAATAGTACGAAAGAAGTTGAGTAAGAATACTCACTTGTATTATTATCCTAGCCTGCATCCAAAAATGGTAAGGAAAAAGCATCCTAAAAGGCTTGAAACTTCTAAGTGCATTTGAAAATAAATGAAATGGAAGTAAATACGTGTTTATTGGAATTTATGCTAAGTAAGAAAAAGAAATACAGTGAAGCATTTAATTGAAAATAAGTAACATACACTACATTCTAAATGAATTGAAAGTAAGAAAAAGAAATGTAGTGAAGCATTTAATTGAACTTAAACAATATACACTGCATTCTAAATGAAATGAAAGTAAGAAAAACACAATACTGAAGATAGAAAGTATAAAGGAAAATAAGTAAGAAGGTATCTTAATCTCATGGACTAAGAAAGTATAGTCTAGAACTATACTATGAAAACATAGCTAAAAGGCTATGATGAGATCTTATAATCAATGAGATTGTAAAAGACTCATATATTTCTAATTTAAGTTATGCAAAGAGACTATCTCATACTATGGGCATATTCTACAGAATGGGATGCGGAGTTATGCACGTCTGCCTAGCTAGTTCAATGGGGTTTGAACATTCACATTCACCCTCTCTAAAATGTGAAATCCTTTAATGAATGCTTCCATCCCTGCCCTATTTGCCATAAGGAATAGCCTAAGGTTTTAGGAAACTTTTGTTTATGCACAAAAATTCTTGTATGTATGTTCAAAGAAGAGGCTCAAAGCTAAGCAAGCAATTAAGGAAATCTTATAATTGTAAACTATGTGATATCTAGAGTTGTCTAATTTTAATGATCTACTTAAGGATTGGAGCTAATTGAGCTCTCAATTGACTTATAGATAATGATCTTCAAGTCAATTGTAATTAATCATAGACATGAGAGAAGTTTTCAAAATAGTATTCTTATGTAGTTTAAGAAATGAAAAAGTAATTCATAACTACAATCAAACAATTTGGAACTTGTTTACTACTAGTTCTAAACTAATCAAATCAATTAGATTAATTATTAAAGCTTAGGGAATTAGTAAGAGAAGAGTATAATTGAAGTTTCATTAAGTAGAAGTAAAAGTATACCATACTAACTTTATCATAAGAGCTTATGGATTAAAGGGTTTCATATCAAACTAATCACTAACTTAATTAGGATCTATTGATAGTAAGTGTTTAAATGGAATAAAGAAGTGAGATTAGTAATCTACCACTCTAGGTTTACTAAGGTTTATAGATTCAAGAATTCTTATAAGATGTCTAAGATCATGATAAACAAATAAGGAGTTCTCAATTCAGGTATTAAAGAACTTAAGAGACTATTAAGAACTTAAGGAGAAGGAGAACTGGGGATTCAAATCTAATAAAATTGAACATTAGTTCTACTAAACTTTTTAAATGAAATTAGATGTAAAGTTAACAAATTATTTCTCAACTTACTAGAAGATAAAATAAAAGAACTAATATTAAAGAACTAATACTAAGGTCAAGCAAATCATATTATAATTATTCAATTTGGTAATAATACGTGACAAGAATATATGCAATTTGTAATCTAAAGTCATGGGATAACTTGACTAAAACTCCAATGGCAATTTAAATAAATTAAGATTCTAAATTTCATGATATAAAATCAATACATGAACATTAAATCAAGATAGATACTATGAACTAACCTTAATAGATTTCATAACATATCAATTACATACTTGTAATTTCTATTAAGATTAACTTGGAATTAACCTAGCCTTAAAAATCTCAAACATTAAATACATTTCATTTAAAAGTAGCATTTGATTCAATATTCTATGGGACAGCAGCATTTAACTTTAATATTGCAAAGAACAGTATTATGTGATTCAACATTACAAAGAACAATAACATTTAGTTCAGTAATTAAAAAGAAAAGTTGTAATTTTAATTAGCAATATAAAGGACAACATTATGTAACTTAACATGCAAGGAATAACTGCATTCGGTTCAGCAATTGTAAAGGACAACATCATGTAATTCACCAATTATAAGATACAACAATAATGATTTAGCATTTCAAAGTATTATTACATTGATTTGGCATTGCAAGGATATCAGTATGTAATTCTACAATTATAAAGAACATAATTATTGATTAACAATGTAAAGGACATCAATTTATAATTTATCATGCAAAGGATAATGGCATTTAGTTCAGCATTTGTAAGGGACGGGAGAAATTTATAATAGCAATGTGGTGTACTTTGGTTCCATATTATCCATCACCTATTAGGTAATGACATTTTATAATAACATGCAAATAACAAGTACTTAGTTTGCTGCTATATTATTTGTTGACGGAACAAATATAAATGCTGTCAATGTTCACGAATATTCAAAAAGCACATGATTTTGCACAACACTCAAATGTCCAAAACCTTAAATTAAGCTAAAATATAAGTAGTCAAATGATAGACTACCTTGTTTCAAAAGATAATCAATCACCACACTTTTGTAATTAAGATAAGAAAAAGAAAACTAACAAATATAGTATTTCTAATACAAATAAGGAATTGCAACATCAGTATTAATCAATTAGCTAAATTAAAAATCCCATGAAGTATAACCTGTTGCACATTCACTACATAAAGCAAAATTCAGGGATGCATTATACAAGTAAAAAAATGAACAAGTTATATATATATGCTAATTGAACTTGGGGTAGTTCAGATTGATAAAACTTAACATTGCATGAATCAGTGTCAATGAAATTCTATCAAGTGTGATAAAATAGAAGATAAGTCATGATGGAAATGAAAGACAAGGCAATATTCCAATATTCATTGGGTGAAAATGCAAAATAACTGCAGAAACTGAAATTTAGTGGTCCTATGAATTTATTATGAACAAAAAAAATATGAGGGGCATTCATGTATCATATAAAACACAATGAATAAAATAAATTTGCATATTCTTTAACATTCCATCTAAACTAAAAATCATCAATCATGTTTAATAAAATATCGATAGCAAGGTGATCAAAAGCTGTTAATGGTATAAAAATAAACATGCCATATATATCAAGATAGCACTGATGATGAAATAATGATCCAATGTTCAATTAAAGAAAACTTTTCTCAAAGATGGTTACCATTTCTAATGTTTCAATACCAATTCAGATAAAGAATTACAATACAAAATTAATAAGTAGATGATTAAGAACAAAAATTCAGAATTTTAAATGCGCAAATTCAGAATCTTAGGAGGAAAAAAATTGCATCAATTCATATAAGGTTGAGTCAAATTTCAACAACAACAAAATTATAGTGATGTATATAGTTTACTTTTATTTCTCACTTTCCATATACAAATTAAGGATGAAGCAACTTATATATATACATGCATAGTTATGAATTTCTTTTCAATTATTATTTAATGGTTTGAAAACTCATGGCTCATACATCATCCTCTCAATTTCGACTTAATGGGGATCCGGCTAAAAGAAAAAAAAACTGAACACTTGCATTTAGGAAATCGTTAAAAAGAAGATACAATTATTTTCAATAATTCATTTCTTCAAATGATTTAAGAAGAAATTTAACAGCAAAGGTTTGAATGCTTAACAGGTAATGAAATATGAAAACAATAAATCGCGTCTAGTCTAGTTTAGCCGGCGTTTAGCTGGATACGTAGCGAGCAGTCACATCTGAATCTCGGTTCCTTATCTTCACTTATCGCAATTGAAAATTTAACTTGCATCATTTCTAACATACATAAGAATTTTAAGCAAATAATATTGTATTTGCAGATGATTCTCTTGAAAAATTGGAATAATAATTCTGATGAATTTCAATAATCACATAAGAATGTTAATAATACATTTACATCATTTCCATAATTCACAAATTAACAAAGATGAGGTTGATAAGCAGTGACTTATTGTTAGCGGGGAAGGTCCTGGTGATCTATCGGGCTCTTCTGAGCCCGATCAGCCCTTCCATGCCAAAGCACCTCTCTTAGTAACATAATTACATATATATATATTAAGAGCATAGAGCGGAAAGAAATGGGAAGTTGTGCACCAAATATATGGAAAGCTAAATTTATCTAAACCAAGTTTATCTATAGAAGATTAATTAATTATCCAAAAATGCATGGAAGAACATAATAAAGATTTGGTTTATTCATAATTTGAGAGATAGGGTAAATGGAGAAAGTACCTAGCCATTGTCTCCTTGCTCTGAAATGCATAGAGGGGAAAATCGATTGAAGCAAACCTCTACCTTTGGATTTCCATCAATGAATGAAGAGAAATCAATATGCTTCAAGTGATATGAATCGATATAAGATTTAATTATTTTTATATTTAATTCTAATTATTTTTTCTATGTATTGAAACATATTCTATTTCTTTGACAATAAGGGCATATGTAAGAGGAAGGAAAATCATTTTAACAAATCTTTTTGAGTCTAGATCGAATATTATGGGATGAATACATTCATTTCAAATTAATTAAATTGACTATATGTAAGCAATCGTAAGCCAAAAGATTTGAAGGTTACGATACACACCGTCAACGAGAAGAATTAGATCCTTAGAAGATAACCTTCTTTAATCTCTTCTAACTGAAATTTTGGGATGAAACAAGTAAGAAAATTGCATTACATAGAATCAATTTAGGGAGCATATTGCTTTATATCTTCATTTTCCTTGAGCTAGGGTTAGGAGAAAAATACAGCAGGTTCCCTTTGGCAAAGGTAGGTAGTTCTTTTACCTTCCAGAATGATCGAAAGGAGATAGGTAAAGAGAAAAGGCTTTGAGGAAATGGGCGTCAGTGAGGTATAGGGAAAAAGGGGGCCAGCTTGAGGACTGGAGCGATGTACGCCACTCCTTTCCTCTGCAGCGTATGTTGGTAGGTGAAAAAGGAGGAGAAGGCGTACTTTGCTTATCTCTAAGCTGTTGAATTAAAAAGAGATCATTAAATTATTTTGTTCACAAAATAATGTAAATATGTTTTATTTAATAGCATTGTGGCACTAAAGATCCTTAAAATAAATTTAAAAAAAGATTTTTATGTAGAAAGTAGGGAATATAGAGACTAATGTTAAAGGTAGTGTCATAAGGATAAATTGAAGAAAAAAAAAAGAGGGAATATAACAATAAAAAATTTGTACAAGCAAAATTGATTTTAAAAAGAAAAAACAAAAACACTCAAATAATAGATTTTAACATTAAACAAAGCTTCAAATCATAATATGAATCTTCATTAAAAACAAATACACTTGTTGAGTTGCAATAAAATAGGTTTCTAGAAATGTAGGAAGGATATCCACATAAAACAAAAAAAAGCATTGCAATAAATTTATATATATATATCTTAATACACACACACACACACGATAGAAAAACTCATCTTAATCACATATGTTGGTTGAATAATATACTTAAAACAAGAAATAAAGGACAACTAAACCTAAAAGTAATTTACACTAGAATTATAATCAACCATCTAGAAGATAAAGCTTAAGTATAAAGACTTCAATCATTTAAATTCCAAATTGAATGAGTTTAAAATTTGTAGATCACATACCATTGATAAAATTAAGTAATTTGAATAGAATTATAATTAGTCATTTCAAAGGTTAATCTATGAAGGTTATTGTATGAAGCTGCTATCTACATCAATTCACCAATGTTAGAATATTGTGATACAATGGCTTACAAGCAAATTGAAACAAAAGGGGGGGGGGGGCGGCATTGCAACATATTTATACAATAAATAAGAACTCGTCCTAAACACATTTGTTGATTAAATAATATGCTAAAAACAAGAAATCAAAAGACACATCTAATCCTAAAAGTAATTTGCACTCAAATTATAATCAATTATCTCAAAGATAAAGCATAAGCATAAAAATTTTAAAATTATTGAAATTGCAAATTGAATTAGTTTATAATTCATAGAGCACAAACCATTGCAAAATGAATTAATTTTCACTAGAATTATAATCAATCATTTCAAAGATTAATCTATCAAGATTACTGTTTAAAATTGCTTTTTACATCAATTCACTAGTATTAGATACACTATAATAACATTTTAATATCATCAATTCTAGAAGCAAAGATTATGGAATTAACAATAAATTATGTCACAAAATGCAAAAAATACAATAGCTTTAGAAATTTAAAAAAGTGTTGGAGCTTTTTATGCATTTAAGCAAGTTTTAAGTACTCACCATGTTGTGAACTACTATGAGCACTATGGCGAAAGCGATTTGAGCTTGAGAATCGGGATTACGTCAACGATTACTAAGTAATCGACAAAATCAACCAAGCACAAACAAAATAGAATCACAACGCATACACATGCACAATCATAAGCATCCAAACACAAGGAAATTTATGTGGAAAACAAAAATATGGGAAAAACCACGGAGCTACACCACACAAAAATTTTCACTATAAATCAAGAAGATACAAAGTTAGAAAGAGCTTCATCTTCACAATAACAAGAAAAATCTACCACTTACAGAGCCTCCTGATCGATTTCTTATTCAACATGAAACACTAGCTCTTACTTTAGGTTGAAGCAGAAGAGGAGCTTGCCACCATCATATTAGGGTTCTCTCTAGCATGCAAGGCTTCTCTAATAGCAGACAAAATCAATAACTTGCACTTGCTTACAACTTGAAACATCTCCATAATGTTCTCTAATATATTCAGCCAATATTCGAACCCCAAATAGTCCAAAATACACATATATTTAGAAGCATATTTACATATATTTAGACAAAAAATAAATCAATGTGGTTACTAAATCTTTACAAATGTAAGCTCTCAAAAATTTAAGAATCATAATATTGATAATTTTTTCTTGCATATTATCTCCATGCAAATTGAAATAATCAAATCTATTAGAGCAACAAGAATGATAATTTAACTAACCATATGTTGTAGTTTAGCACTAGAATTCATTTTATAATTAGCCATTATACATGTATAAGCAAAAAGACACAAAATGATACAATTCCAAGGTATTTATGATCAAAACTCAAATACAACCATCATATATTTTGCTTTACAACTTATATTTATTTGCACATACCTAAATTCCACAATTTAGCTTTAGTTATTATAGCCATCTATACTATATACGAAAACACAACTAAGGTAAAATGTAATGTTTTAGAATATAGCAGGCTGCATAATTTATCATAAGAAAGTGAGAATTTATATAATGTATGCATGAGCAATTGCTTTTTAAAATTATTAAATATGCAAATTAAAATAGTTTAAAATATGTATTACATAAATAACTCATGGAAGGCTCTTTAAAATGATGTGAGATGACAGGAGCGGTAAAAATGGCTCATAATTTCATATGTTAATGTATTTAAATATTTTTAAAAATTACAAATCTACAACATTCATATAGATGAACAAAAATTAAACTTTCCTCAAAAATATTTTTGAATTTCTCAAATAAATAATTTACAAATCATTATGGAATTGTTTCACACCATAGTATGAATCTTCAATAAAAATATACTTTATGAGAAATTATAATAGAACAACACACGAAAGGCACAATTCCATGGTCTTCAAGATTGAAATTCATATGTAGTCATCATTATATTTTGCTTGATGATTTTTATTATATGTACAAAACAATACTTCTAAATCCAACTAATTTAGATATGCAAATGCTGAAAAAAACAACTTTAGGTAATGCAGCATGTAACAAAATATAAAACTTGCATTAAATATCTCAAAAGAAAAGAGATCTGATAGAAAGTATGCCTGAACATGAAGCTTTTAATTTTTTGAAATTGCAAATTGATTGAAGCTAACATACCATTGATAAAATATGCAATTCACACTATAATTATTAAATGAGGAAAAATTTTGGTACAAGCATCTTCATTAATTACACAAAGTTAGGTCACAAAATGTAATTCTCATCTTAAGAACTACAAACACATCAAATAATTAAGAACCACGGGAGGAGTAGATGACCTTAAGCAACTGAATTCCTTAACTTATTTATCATTTTACTAATATCAAAGTCACTATAGCTCAAAGATTTGGCTCATTATTCATTACTCCACCTCTTTTAAGAGAAAATAAAAAATGAAAGTAGTTGATACATGGGTTTCAACATTAAAATTGCTTACATTTAATTAAATGCACTATCATCTATTATAATCAACAGTATGAGATGGCCAACATATGTAAAGCTGATCAATGGTTCATCTCATTTTGATAGCTTGTAGATCTTCAAACTTGAAAGTTAGACAAATTCTAATTTCTTATGTTCCTAAAGCATTTACTCTAAGGAAGATTTTTTGTCATGTATATTCCAAGTGTTCATGCAATCCAATTTCTTGTAATGAGGAACCTAATTTAATTGCTCAAGGAATCACTTGAATCAAACCAAATAATATGACCTTAATCATACAACCTAATGAATTTGTGTTTAGGAACTCTTTGGAATTTACCAATGGTATTGAATGATAACACTATTATAGGAACTCTTTGGAAATTACCAATGGTATTGAATGATAACACTATTTCAAAGTTAAACTAGGCCTAAAGATAATATATTAGTAAATGTACTAGGTCAATGTATTAAAAAGAAAAAAAGAATAAAGAAGCTAAGAACTCTTAACAATTTTATATTGAAAAAAGCAAAACTCTATTTAGAAATTCATTATGTTTAAAGCTCTACTACATAATATCAAGGTTATTGCCAATTCCTCTATTAAAATTTAATTGGAGTCTAGTTATATATTTAACTAGAAATTTAGTTATTAATTTTTTGTTTTTAAATTTTGTAAATGATGTAGGATGTGTGTATCCTAGGATAGAAAATTGCTTCATATGTTTTTCTCACTTCAAATTTTTATAATTGGAAATAAAAAATTCCATGTAATTGACTTTATATTAGTTTTAGGTTGTTAATCCATTTAATTAATCTTCCAATTGAATGGAAGACTTATATGTTGATGTTATAGGTGTTTCTTTTGATCAAACACAGTAGGAGTCATGCCGAAATTCTTAAGATTTATTTGGAAAGATTATAAGAATTTATTGACTTATACGTACACATCGTATTGTATTAACATGCATAGTTTTAATAAAATTTCTCCCATCTTAACTTAAGATCCACTTCTAATCCTTGGCTAAACACATCACCTAATGATTTGAATTAGTTTCCTTCTAATCTAGTATTGGGTTGTCACAAGATCATAGAGAAAGATCTGACTGTCGGATCCATAGCTAGGATTCTATCTTGGATGTCTTCCCCGCTCATAATGCACAGGAGCTCGTCCTGTCACTATCACGCTGCAGTCCAGCTCTGCACACCATGCCTGGCATCTGGCTGCCACATAGGTGACCTCTCAGGGCAGCATGTTCGTGCCACCCTGCAAGCCTAGTCTAGGCGCTTGAGTACGCCTGGGCACATTAGGGTAGGTCATTCAGTGCTCGAGCCTAGCCCTAGCCCGAGCCACCGAGGCTCACTATCTCAATAACTGAGATTGGTTGGGATTGGGATATAAATACCCTACAAAGCTTCTAGCCAGTTCTCACACCCTCCCAAGATCCCTCTCACCTCTGCCCAACTCTGGCCCTCCTTCGGTCCTAACCAAGTCCCAACAACCAACCAAGGCCAGCAGCACCCCAGACACCCTATACCAACACTGGAACCACCTCCCCAAGCCACCTACCTAAAAACTTCCCTCCTCCCCTCTACCGCTACCAATGCTGCCGCTGGCAATCCCCGGAGCTACCCAGCTGCCCATGCACTCTTCGTCAGACAAGGAACCTACTGCTGAGGTGAGCCATTTCTCCTAAGTCTAGTATTTCTCAAGTTGGCTCAATCGGGCGAGCTTGATCTCAAGTTTGGGGTAGGGTTGGGCTAGCGCACTTGGGGCTGACCTGTCCCCACCCAATGAACTAGTAGAGTTCATTATGGCATCTAAGAACCAAGGTAAGCCTCCATAACTCATTTCAACTCATTTTGACTATTGGTTAGATCTAGGCCAGCATTGTTGACTTGGTCAACTAAAGTTCCCACCAGCTCTATTTTGACTCAATAAGGTCATTGAAGTCATCATAACTCAACAGCAAGCCCCCATGACCCCATTTTGCCCAAAACTAGTTTTGACTAAATTTTGATTAGCCCAAGTTAGCCTAAAACCTAAGCCCATGCCAGGTCAAGTTGGCCCCTTTTATCTCTATGGGGGCACCTACCCTCATTATCCCCATGTAAAGCTAATAAAGTGACCATAAGGGTCCATGCTCCTTCTTAGATTGCATATTGACCTAATTAGGCTAACTCGGGATAATTAAAGTCAGATCCAGGCTTGACAATCCCAGCACCTTGTATATGGGCCAGTAAGATCAATATTTGATCCAATGTACTTAAAATGATCATTTTGAGTACCAAACATGACCTTAGGGCCCTAAAATCCCAAGGGTCCATTTTGAACCTACCTGAGCTACCCTTAGCTAACTGAAGTTTACCTAAGACAAACTAGCCTAGATAACCCCTTATGGGTATGGTTCAAGCCAATATTATTCATTATGTGCCAGTTAAGCTAAAAGGGTCAATTAAAACTTTTGGAACCCAAGAACTCACAAGTGACAATTGGGCAAAACTCAAGCTTAATATTGGGTTACTATTTAGTGATCTAGTATTAGGTATTATAGTTACACTTGATATTAGATTAGATTAGCTTATGCTAGATTATTATTCACACATATATTCAAGAACCATCAATTAGGTAGATGGAACTAGAGGAGGCCCCTACAAGCTCAAGAGATACCACATCCATGTAGCACCTTAGCCATCATGGGTTCAAGAGGCTACTGATAACCCCATGTATGGGCCCTTAGATTCTATCTAACACCCTATGACCTTCTTTAATACTATTTGTAATAGCCCAAACTTTTAAGCACCATGGTATTATCTACTTTGGCCTAATATGCCACCTAATTTTTCCCACATAAAAAACTTCTCAACAAGTCGCCCATCTTTGGAGTGCTCCCATCTGAGCACGCTCAACTTAGGACTTATTATCAAGAACTCCACTGTTATCTGAAAAGGTGCCTCGATATTTAATAGTTTAGCTAAATTTTATTTAAGAGGATCTTCAAAAAACATTCATCACAGATAATTAAGTACAAATATCTAGATTATTTAAGTTATTCAAATAATGTAATGATACTCACACTCACAGGAATATTAAAATACTATAATCATACAAATAATTGAAATAAACTGATTTTTATGATGCAATAAGTGACCCTAGTTATTCAAACCCCCTTTTAATTAGTAGATTGACCCAATTGGGCTAATCTAACTAACCCAAGCCAAATCCTAACTCAACTAGCCCAGTACCCCGTATATGGGCCAGTAAGGTCAAGATTTGATCAAATGCACTTAAATTGATCATTTTGAGTACCAAATATTACTCAGGGACTCCAAAATTCCTAAGGTCTATTTTAGACCCACTTGAGCTAGCTCAAGTGGGCCCAAGCCAAATGAGCCTAGATACCCCTTATGAGGATGGTTTAGGCTAGTAATACTCATAATGGGCCTATTAAGATAAAAGGGTCAATCAACTCCATTGGAACCCAAGATCCCACAAGAGTCAATTGGGTAAGCTCAGGCTAGCCTAAAACTAAACCCTAACTCTAAATGACCAAGTTTCTTATGATTGAGCTATAGGACAAACAAAGAGCACAAACCACTTCAAATATCATAAGAAAAAACCTAAGTTTGATTTTTGGGCCTTAAACACATCAGATCCACTTAAGACCAATTGGACTAACTGAAGCTCGCCCAACCTGACTTAAATTAGTGTTAAGCTGATAACTTATCCAAAATGATTCAAATTTTCCTTGCAAATAATAATAAGATCATATTCACTCATAAAACCATAAAACCAAGATTTAGTCCATTCAAGGATAATTGGGCCAATTGAGCTAACCCAGCAAGCCCAAACCACCTCTAGCCCAAAGTGACCCCTCGATCTTCAAATCTGATTATGATTGAAGCAACACTCTTAGTTAAGTACCACAATAATTCTAACACTGATAATTTGTACCTAAAGCTTTGAAATCAAAAGTTGGCCAATTGGGCTAGCCCAATCTAAGCACTTAGTCAAGATTGGCCAAAACCTCAACAAGTGGCCAAAGTCACGACAAATAACCAAGGATCACACATTTAATTTATATAATACTTCACCCTTAAGAATCCAAAATAAGGTTTTTAGCTCTTTATTGTTAAAATCAATCAAATCTAAGCTAAGATCTAAGATCTAAGCCATTTAATCACTTTTAAATAAAAAGATTAGTTTTTTAGTATGAAAGGAAATATATTTATTGAATCATGTAAATTTACACAAAAAATCTCTTATCACCATTAGATCATCTTTTAAACTACAAAAGGTACCAGATATCTTTATTTACACTTATTATTATATGCTTTTATGCTATGTGTCTCACTATTTGAGAAAACTGTTTTAATGTCACATAAAAGGATATTTGAAAATATTTGGATAAATGAGTAGCTCGGGTTCATTGTTGAATTATTTTTAGTTTGATCAAATGACTACTAAGACGAAGCTGTCTGATATCAATAGTCATAAGGAGCCTATACTGATAAGCCATTGAGGGGACATGTATAGAGAAAAAATAAAAATATTATGTAACAACAAATTTGAAAGCCCCTTTTCCTCGATTTTGTACTTTCCCAACAAAATTATATTTTAATGTCAGATATCGAACATGAAAATTTTATATATTTTTTTATGATATCAAATCTTTTATGCTAAAGTTTTAATGCAAGGGAATAGGATTTATAGTGATTAATTGTAGAGTTCTTTATTTCCAGTCAAATGAATATTTTTATTTATTAATAAAAAATAGTAAATTTGATATAATACGGTACTAATTTCATGTCTAATCGGTATTCAAATGCCCACACTTTTGATACATGCCCAGATCAGTAACTCATTGGTATCCTGAAATGAAGGTTGAAGAGCCAAGGGATGCTACTACTTTATTTGTTATTATCACTATTATGTTATTTTCAATTAATTTTCTTATCAAAATGTTTGTAATATTTAAAATCTCTCGATCATGACAAAACTATGATGTACTTTTCTTGTTCTTCTATATATGAATCAAGTTTGATGAGTATATGTTATTTCTTTTAAATTACCCAATAGGGCTCTACAGCTACGGGATTATTCCTGATACATTTTAGCTCCTACTAATCCAATGTCGGATCCCCACAATAAATAAGCACAAAAGGACTTTTAAAGCATACTCTAATTCAAAAGTTAAATATATCATACCATTAAATGACTGACACTATTGTGTGTCAAAATTTAATGCAAAGTGCTGTGCCTAACATCAGGGACTCTCCTTTTTTGGGTTTATATGATCAACATAATATTTCTAATAATGCAGATGATGATGAAGATGAATCTTCATTTAAATTGGATATGGAAGGGTTGGATAATAAATATGATACTCTTGAGCTCTAAAGAAGATGGGAAAAATGAAATAAAGGTTGTAAAGCTACTAAGAAATACCATTCTAAGAAGACATAGCTTTACTGCATTGTGCACATTGTAGAATAAATGGGGTTGGGCTGCTTAGTTGTAACAACCCCAATATTGAATATGAACTCAATCCAACATTGGAGCATTACCATAGCATTTAATATCGAATTAGAACTAAGCTAACCTGATACTAAATGCTATGTTGGCCAAGTTTCTTTGTGAGGGTGTTAAGTTAAGAAAATTACAATGAAGAAGTAGGAAAGATATGTAATAAGTGTAAGTAGAATATGTAAGATTATCCACTCTTTCAATCTAAGCATGTATATAAGAGTATACTCCTCACAAAAGAAAGAAAAACATTACAGAAAACTAATTATTATAATTACAAACCCTAAAAATGAAAGAGCAATAAGAGAATGAAATGAGGAGTTAAGTAAGTTTGCCTAACTAGTAAAGGAAAATGGGGTCTCATAGAAAACAAACATTCACATTCACCCTCCTAAAAGGTGAGGTTTCCTTATATCCCCTATTAAGCCTATCCTTGGCTATCCACCTTAGTAAAACCATTATAGTTGTATGAAAGTTTTATTTATACACTAATCTTGTATCTATGTTCAAAGGAATGTGCTCAAAACTAAGCAAGCATTCAAGGAATTCAAATAATTACAAACTATGTGATATCCAAAGTTATCTAATTTAAATGATCTACCTAATGTGCTAATTGAGCTCCCAATTGACTTATAGATATTGATCTTTAAGTCTATTGTAAGTAATAGTAGAAGTGAAAAAGTTTTTAGAAAATAGTAGTTTCATTTAATTTATGAAATGAGAAAATAATTTATAAGTATATTTATGCAAATGGAACTTATTTTATACTAGTCCTAAACTAATCAAATCAAATAGATTAATGTTTAAGGTTTAGGAAACTAGTAGAGTTGTGTAATACGAATGGATTACTAAGCTAAAGGAAGTGAACGATAATGTAGATTATACTAGCTTCATTTAATTAGCTTACAAAATAAAAGGTTCCCAACCAAATCACTCACTAACTTAGTTAGGATCAACTTGTAGGAAATGTCTATATGGGAGAAAATAGATTGCTAACTATAAGTGCTAGTTTACTCTATGTTGTAGGTTAAATGAAGTCTATAAGCTATCTTAAGCATATTTGGAAGCTAAAGGATTTCTAATTTATTCATTAGAGAGCTTTAATAAAAGATTAAAAGCTAAGGGAGATGCGTACTAAAATTCTAATTAGTTTGTTGGACACTTCTAAGGACCCACTTAAGTAATAATAAGTGAAACTCTTAAACAATAAGGAACCTTTTTGGATCATGGTGGAGTTCTTGATAAGAACTCCAGGGTTAAGCTTGCTCATGTGGGAGCACTCCCATGATGGGTGATTTGCTGAGAAGTTATCTTCTAAGGGAAAAATTATGAGGTCTTTCAGGTTAAAATGAAGAATACCTGGTGCTTAGGAGTTTGTGTTATTACAAATAGTATCAGAGCAGGCCATAGGGTGTTAGATAGAAGCTAAGTGTCATACAGGGTAAAGTACCACTTAATGCGAGCAGCCTCTTAAACCCATGATGGTTAAGGTGCTACATGGTTGTGGGTACCTCTTGAGCTTGTAGAGGCCACCTCTAGTCTTTTCTACCTAATGGATGGTTCTTAGGTCTATGTGTGGATATTAATGAGGACATCCCTTACTTAAGTTGGGGAGATTGCAAAGACCCACTTAAGTAGTAATAAGTGAAACTCTTAAATAATGAGATGCCTTTTCAGATAAGGGTGGAGTTCCTGATAAGAATTCCAAAGATAAACATGCTCATGTGGGAGCACTCCCATAATGGGTGACCTATTGGAAAGTTATCTGCTAAGGGCAAAATTGTGAGATCTTTCAGGTCAAAATGAACAATGTCATGGTAATAAAGAATTTGGGCTATTACAAAACTAGTCTTATTAAGATCACTTAGTGAAATGAGGTTTGGAGGACTCCTAATTAGGAATAAGAAGTCATTAAGAAATTTAGAGTTCAAAGCCTAAATCTAATTTTATATTATTATCCTACACATTTTTGTGATTGAAATGAACTATTGGAATGTAAATTTTGGACAAGATTTGACTAAATTATGCTACTTACATGATTAGGTTAATTATATAATTAATTAATAATCCTAAAATAGTGATTAACAAAAATAATCAGCGAAATAGAAATTAAATGTCATATTAATGATCTATGCATTTTTCTAGTCGAAATGGTATATAATATTGCAAAATTTGGAAATATATTATTCGAGTTATGAAATTAAATTATTAAAATTAGATTTCATTAATTCATCCATCAAATACTATCAACTGATGGCATGAATTTAAATGGTGCAGAAAATTATGGCACAAAATTTGGCGACGTCGAAATCGAGCGGCAACTGTCAACAATAGTTTTTTGCTGACAGCGAGGCTTGTCGTGCAAAACTATGCCAGTTTCGGCGGGCTCATGGGTTGGCCTGCAAACCCGATTTGCAAATCACGGGCCACATGGAATTGTTGCCCAATAAAAGAAGCGCAAGCAAATCAAGCTCAAGATGGTTCGATGGGTTCTTCATCATCCTGATCGCAGTAGAATACCTACGCTAGGGTTTACCCTAATGGTCGGAGACTGCGGTCTCACGACGCAGCCCGCACGTCAACACGAAGCTCATATCATGACCTATGTGTGGGGCTAGGCGGCTTTACAAGCTGATGCCAAAGTTGCCACAAGGTGTTGCCCTAGTTTACAGGTTAATAACTAAGGTACAGGAAAAGGAAGTTAGGTGACAGGAATGATAAATTAATCGTATCATATTCTATTTGATGTAATTTAAACACTTTTAAGATCTAAGAAAAAGAAAAATAGAGCAATTAAATTTATCATTATAGCATAAGGTAAAGATGAGAAAGTACCTTACACTTGGAGTTGATGGAATTATGATTATGGTTTGAGTAAGGAAAATCGCCTAGCATTCAAACTGACAACAACAGAACCATTGATCCTTAAGAGATCCTTCAAGCCAGCAAAACCAAAATGAGAAGATGAGAAGCAGTTTTAGAGGCTAAAGGGAATAGGACGAGGGCTCTGTAGAGGCCGGACAACAACTTGGCAGATGCTGGCAGGCGATCGTGGGAGACCTACAGCGATAGCCATTCGAACCGTCTGTTCGATCTGGCGATAGAACGACCAGATCTACACATGTGGATTGGGTCGATTTTGGACTGTCCGATCCGCCTTAGAAATGGCAAAACAGTCCAGATTGTTGTACCCTGTTGCACTGTGTTCTATGCACCACTGCAAATCCGCGTGGAAGTGAGATAATGCCATTGGAATAAAATATATAATATATATATTAATTAATTAAGAAACATTATTTAATTAAAAATTTAAATCAAAAAATTTACTCAAATTTAAATAATCAAACGAATTCTGAAAAACCCCAAATTTTTATCCTTACATAATTTAGTGGTGAGGAACTCAAAAATGAAATCCGATTTTTTATCTGAGGTCAATTTAATTATCATAATTTTTTGAGTACTTAAATAATATTAAAATAATATTAAAAAATTTGATGACTTCCAAACAATTTCAAAATACCACCTCAAGCTAATTTGGTGGTGATGAGTCTAATAGCAGACTCCGTTTTCAATTTTGAGATCTAAATAAAATAGACATTTTCAAAATTATCAAGAAAATTAGGAAATGTTGGAAATTCTCAAATGATCTCTGAATTGTACGAAACTTGAGATGGAGGCTCTTAACACTACTATTATAAGATTATTAGATATTAAGTTGATTTATTAGCTAGTTATTGAGAAACAACATTAGGGATGTTACATTAGTCTTTTTAAGAATTTATCAATTATTATATATATTAATAGACTAAACTAAGAAGAGAATTGTAATAGCCCATAGTTATTGCTTAGTTTTAGACATCCCTATTATGTTAAAATCATTGCCACTAACCTTCTATTAGTATTTAGAGCATGCACCTAAAATTTGGTTCAATTTGGAGATGTAGCGCCCCGCCCCGTCGTCGCATGCAAATGGGGGTAAGTGTAATCGATTTGGCGGTGGAGAGGTGCGCCACTCGGGGATGAATATCCCATCTCCCCGAAATAGCTCAAACAAAACCCATCTGAAGGGCTGCTGACTCAACCTCAAGAAGGGTTGAGAGCTAATACTTAAGATAAGAGTAGTATCCTCATCCTAAGTATTAGACTAATACATACATTGGATGTAAGACACATGAACCCAATATATGTATAAGATATCAACATTTCCAGTATACTGATTACATCACAATACTAAGTATAAATAGTGCATAAACAAAGTGCGGAAGCTAAAGCAAACATCCAGAAACATTCATCACAGAAGCTGTATGAAGTATTCATCTCAGAAAAGTAAGGAAAACAGATCTAGAATTTTTACAAATAGTTTAATGAAATATAAATATAAAAGCTAAGTATTGAACTAAAATAAAATAAGAAAAATAGTAAAACTAGAGGATAGTCCACTAGTGCTCCACAGGCTCCTCTTGAATCTCTTGGGTGTCCTCCTGACCTGGCTGAATATACTACTCAAGATCTAGTAAATTACTGGATCCCAAAAGTATCCCGTAATAGACAATAAGTCTAGCATATCAAAACTAATCTAAGAAGTTCTAGTTATTCATTTAACATTTACATAATATCAACAAATCTGCAGAAATTCTGTAAAGATAACTAAGAGTATAAAACTGCATAAAACTATACAAAACTGAAGTAAAGTAAGGTAAAGCTATACTGGAAACCAATTCTAAAAGTAAACCAAAATAGTAACGAATCTAAAACTGAGTAATAATATGTAAAACTATGTTGTATGTCACTGAAGTCATGCATCTATATATGCCACAATACAATCCTAATATGTAACCAAAATATCATTGAACGGGTATGAATCGTACAGTTCAATGTCTACATATATCCTGTTGGGAATCCAATACTAGTCATCCTGCAAATTCCTCGATTGATATATGCAACATTACGTAATTCATAAAAAATCATTGAAACTCATATATAATGCTCATATTCATGCTTATGCTCATGCTCATGTTCATGCTACATGCCTTAAAATTCAAAAATCTAGAAAATGGGTTGAAATCAAATAATGGATCAAGTGTCTCTATTGTGTAGAATCCCTTCAAATGGATTCTGACTCATAGTTCTAGTTTCAATAACTATCTTTGCTTAGGATAATACTTAAGAACATTAGTTGGAAAGGTTGCATATACATGGTTGTATGTTTCCAGGAAAGGTGGATTTAACCCTTAGCTTGTTTTAAACTGCACTTATCAAAGTGCATTTTAATAGGAGGCAGAACCTGATCACAGTTTATATCTCAAGCTAAGTCATTAAATAACCTAATTATAAGCATACATAATGTTCATTTACATTACATTTTCATTTATATATTATATTTATATTTACATTTACATTTACATTTATATTTACATTTACATTTACATTTACATTTACATTTACATTTACATTCATTTACATTTATATTTACATTTATATTTACAGTTACATTTACAGTTATATTTACATTTACATTTATATTTACATTTACATTTACATTTATATTTATATTTATATTTACATTCATTTACATTACATTTTTATTTACATTTACATTTACATTTACAGTTACATTTACATTTACATTTACATTTATATTTACAGTTTATATCTCAAGCTAAGTCATTTTGTATATTTATATTAATATTTACATTTACATTTACATTTACATTTACATTTATATTTACATTTACATTTATATTTATATTTACATTTACATTTACAGTTACATTCATTTACATTACATTTTCATTTACATTTACATTTACATTTACAGTTACATTTACATTTACATTTACATTTACAGTTACATTTATGTTAACTTTCATTTACATTATATTTACATTTATATTTACATTAATTTACATTTATATTTATATTTACATTTAGATTTACATTTACATTTATATTTATATTTATATTTTACATTTGCTTTTACATTTACAGTTATATTTAAATTTACATTTACATTTATGTTTTATATTTATATTTATATTTATGTTTACATTTATATTTACATTCATTTATATTTACATTTATATTTACAGTTATATTTATATTTAAATTAACATTTAGATTTACATTTACATTTACATTTACATTCATTTAAATTTACATTAACATTTAGATTTAGATTTACATTTACATTTACATTCATTTATATTTACATTTACATTTATATTTACATTTATATTTACATTTATAATTACATTTACATTTACCTTTATATTTATATTTACATTTATATTTAGATTTACATTTACATTTACATTTAGATATATATTTACATTTACATTTACATTTACATTTATATTTACATTTACATTAATATTTACATTTACATTTACATTTATATTTACATTTACATTTATATTTACATTTAAATTTATATTTACATTTATATTTACATTTACATTTATATTTACAGTTACATTTATATTTACATTTACATTTACATTTATATTCATTTACATTACATTTTCATTTACATTTACATTAACATTTACATTTACAGTTACATTTATATTAACATTCATTTACATTACATTTATATTTACATTTATATTCATTTACATTTATATTTACATTATATTTATATTTACATTTACATTTATATTTATATTTATATTTTATATTTGCTTTTACATTTACAATTATATTTAAATTTACATTTACATTTACATTTATATTTACATTTTATATTCACATTTATATTTACGTTTACATTTACATTTACATAAATTTATATTTATATTTACATTTACAGTTATATTTATATTTACATTAACTTTTAGATTTACATTTATATTTATATTTACATTCATTTACATTTACATTAACATTTTGATTTAGATTTACATTTACATTTACATTTATTTACATTTACATTTACATTTATATTTACATTTATATTTACATTTATAATTACATTTACATTTATATTTATATTTAAATTTACATTTACATTTATATTTGTAATTTTACATTTGCATTTGCCTTTGTATTTATATTTGCCTTGACATTTAAATTTATATTTACATTTACATTTACATTTACATTTACATTTACATTTACATTTACATTTACATTTACATTTACATTTACATTTACATTTACATTTACATTTACATTTACATTTACATTTACATTTATATTTACATTTGCATATATTAAATCCTCCATATGAGCTTAGTTAATAAATTTAAATCTATTAAAGTTAGTATTGGTAAGCTTATCCATTATCTAAACCAATCCTAGTAATTATTCCTATGTAAATATCTTAATAGAAATCTCAAATCTAAATTAAGTTCTTAAGTAATTGGATCCAAGTTTATAGATCTTAGACCTTATTAATGAGCTATTCATTTAAATAAAATCCATACTGAATTATATCATTTCAATCCTGAAATTTTTATTGAATGAATCCTTTGGAACTCTCTTAGTTGGCTTAGGTGTATTCAACCTATAGAATAAATTATTCTATATATTGAATTTAATTCTTATATTCATAGTTTCTCATTTAATAATTTTATCTTAAGATTGTAGAATCAACCTTTTTAATTAGGATCTTAATTTCCCAAATCTTTTAGCTCAAAAGATTTGACTATCCATAGAGTGAGTTTGGTTGTGAAACCTTAGATCATGAGTAAATTTGTACCTTGGATTTGGAATATAAACCCTAATTTAGAGTTTAGACTTTAAATTTTTAATCTTGAATTTCTTAATAAAGATTAGGTTTGAGTTATTAAAATACCATAATTAAGTTGTTGATTAATTATTTAATCATTGTAGTCATCATTCTGATTAAAGATTAGAATTTGTTAGGTTATAATGTTTAACTTTAAGGATGTGAATCCAGGATTATACCAGAGAGTTGGATATTGGAGATCCTAAGCATGTATAATATCAGAGTAAATAGAATGTATTAAATTAGATGGCAATAGATATCACATATGTTTAGTAGAGTCCTTTCCTTACTAACAGATTGTAAATAAATGTTTGCGCTTGCACGCAAGTGTACGTGTTCTAAAGTGATAATTGAAAGTGAATTCCAGGATTTATCGTCCTCTAAGACAATAGAGTTTTGTTACTAAGGTGTATTTACTTTCAAGAATAGTTAGACTATTGATATGTTGTGTTTTGGTTGGCTCCAATTTATAAATACAAAGATCTTAAATTAAAAATACAGCTTAGCGAAGAAGGGAGAGTTGGGTTTTATCATGAAATTTATTTAGGGATATGTGTAAGTACTCTTATTCATTCAACTTTAAATGATATTTGTTCGCATACTAATTATAATCATGATAATAGCATTCTTTTGGTTGGTCCTCTAATTCCAACTATTTAATGCCTAGTGCATGAGATGAACTCAAGTAAGTTCAATCTCGGCTAATAAACCCTTGTGTTATTGATAGGGGTCAAATCTAACTTCTTACGTCTAAGTTATCAAATTTCTAGTTTAATTTTAGCGATCACACATACTTGATTCCACTCAATTAGCATGATGTGCATCTCTCACATTTTAGCTAAGCAAGTAAATTACTAGGCTATATGGATTATGCCACATTCATCAATAAGCACACAATTCTTCCTCTTCTTCCTTTAACTTATGATGAGCTAGGGAGCATAATTGGTGGCTCTCAGCTCAAAGAACAATGTTACTAGGCTCAAGAGCTTGTCACTGGGCTCTAAGTACTAGTGCACATATTCCTAGCTTTACGCCAGTTAGTGAGTTATGGAGCTCTAAGAGGATTAAGATACCAAGTTCAACTCATTATATTAATCCTAAGGTGTTCACACCGAGAATCCTCGCACAACGAAAATTTTCACGTATATTCGCGGTGAAGGCCTTTATGTGCATGTCCCTAGTTTTAGTATGATGAGTTGGCCTGATGGTATTTTCATTAAAAACCATATTAACTTAATAAAACATTCATCACACAGCATGCTTTCAAACAAGTTCATATCCAAACCAAAAATTGATTAAGAATTTCATTCATTGAAGAACACGAGTAGAAAAACTTGTTATCCTATAATTGATTACATGACTTAAGCCAACCCTCCCTAAAGAGGGTTTAGCCTTCCATCACAGAAGAAATATAGGAAATACAAGACAAGAAAATGAACCTTTGCATGGTTCTTACAGCAAGAAAATCAAAGAATAGATTAAGGGAAATACTAGGAACAACCCTTAACATTCACTAGTTTTATTTTTGCTCTCCAACCTGACCTTCCCTTGGTGGTTTCTTGAATGTTCTTCCTGCTTAACCTTGGTGGGATGGTTTCTCCTTTCTCTCTTGGATGCAGCTTCAGAATTTTTAGAGCTAAGAATTTCAAAGAGGGGAACCCTCTCTGGGTGTTTTTCCTTAGCTTTTATAGCTGTTGCTTCCAACCTCTTGAATTAATTCTGCCAATATTTTTAACTTCTTTTCTTTAATGGTTGTTTAATTAATATCCCTTTTATTCTCTTAAAAAAGAGAAGTTTTAATGCTAATTGTGTTGATGGAAATTAGGGAAGACAAAAGATTTGAAATATTTTCTCTTCCCAATGCTGAATTAAATGCTTAATTCTAGCTAAGATTACGACAGGTGCTGCCGCGCACTGCAGCTCCCGCGTCTCAATTTGGTATCACTGTGGCATGCTGTGGCGTGCTTGGGTGCATTGCAGCAATTTTTTCTCAGAATATCAATGGATGCTTGCTTAGGTGCATGCCCGCAGTGGCAAACTGTAGCGCCCATTTCTCGGGTTAAGGTCGTCCTGGTACACTGTAACGGGTTACTTCAAATTACTGTAGCGCTACAACGCATTATTGCACCGAGCTCTCGAGTTGATCATATTTAAGCGCTGAGTGGCAAGCTCAGGCGCACTATGGCGTATTTCTTTAAAATGTCTTCATAAGTTTTGGTCCAGTTGATCCACTGCAGCGCGCTGGAGCACCTAGCTCTCTATTTGTATTCGCTACAGCACTCTATAGCGCCAGTCTTGGATTGAGACCGCTGTGGCGCACTGTAATGAGGCCCCCTTCATAGTTCTGCCAAGTTCCTAGATCCAGTGAATTCTGCTGTAGCACGCTGTAGCGCCAGAATCTCGGATTGAGACCGTTGCAGCGCGCTGCAGCGCTAGAGTCTTGGGTTGAGAATGCTGCTGCGCACTGTAGTGCCAGAGTCTCATGTTGAGACTGATTAGGAGTGTTGTGGATTTTGTTCTATAATTTCTTCATTTGGCACAGATTTTTCTTTACAAAATTTTTTCCTGTAAAAGCAGTGAAAATGCATCAAAGTATACATTTTAATCATAAAAAGTGTTTGATTTAAATACTTATTTTGCTATAAATCTTAGATTTATCACTTACTTGATTATTATTTCCTTGCATACTTTGTGTTTTGAGCCTTATACCTTGAACATATCAATTGAACATTGCATATTTGATAAGTATCCCATGTCAACTTTGAATGCATAAATATCATATACTTATAAATCAGTACATTCAATTCTTTAGTTATCAATTTAGTAAAGTGTATTATATTTAGTATGCCTCTTCAGTTTTGTTCATTTTAATAGAATAGACTAGACTTAGCTCTGAAATTGGCTAGGATGATATATGTTAGACTTTCTATTCAGTGGTTTCATTTAGCTAGTTTATATTATGCAGTACTAATTTAGATACATCTCTAATGATCAGTTCAGTTTCAGTCCAGTGGCTTGTTTAGCCATATGTTTTCAGTTATATTTATTTGTTTTCTACATGCCTTTACAGTTCATTTTAGCTCAGTATTTTCAGTTCAGTTTTACTTAGTTCTAGCTTATATATTTTAAGATGCTTGCTTTACTTATATTTTTCTTCTTACTTCAGTTCAGATTATCTTTCGATAAATTAACACATATTTATTTGACCATAAGCATGTTTGGGTGAGTTTACTTCCGCACTTTTAGTTATTATATATTTACTGTCTAACCTTATTGCTGGAGGTGGTTGAGGTATGTTATTTTATATACTTTGTGTTGTTTAGTTAAAAATGTTTTATTTATAGTTATCATGCTCTTTTATTTCTTGTTGCACCTCTTTGAAATGCTTGCATGTTTAATAAAATGTGATATCTTAAACATATAGTTTCATTTAAGCAGCTTAAAATGTACTTAGACAATTGTCTAACTTTAAGTTTTTCTTTTCATGGTTGGGGCCCTGGCATTGTGATATCGTCAATGTTATATTTAAAGCTGTTTGTGGAGGAATCTTCATGAGAGATGCTTAGTAAGGAGGGGGGCCTTTTTTCTATTATTAGGGCTTATCTAGTTTCACATTTTGCTTGTGAGGATGAGTGTCTTTTCATTTAAATTATATTTATAATAATTATGGATGTATTTACTTTTCTACACTTTCATACTGAGCTGCGTTACTATTTTTGTTCTTATGCTAGGGATGTGAATGCTATTTTTACTTTGCTTTCGCACTTTGATATGTTAATGTATGACTTACAGTTTTTTGGAGACAAGTCTTTCCGCTAAGATGGGTTGGGATGTTTCCTAACTCGACTATAGTTGGGATATTTGACTCAGTCGGTGGCTGTCTTCATCGTAATCATGTTAATATTAGTATTATCATGAACATGGTGGAGATGAGGCACCACAGTTGGTATTAGAGAGCATCATAAGGTGTCCGATTAGAATTTGCATTCATATCTATCTAATGGATCGTTCATCTATGATGCAGTCATCAAGCATAACATCCATAGCACCATACTCTTAGTCAACTCAGTATAAAAGTGTAACTGAAAGTATCAATGTAAACCTAATTAATTCAATCTTAAAGTAACTTAAGAACTTATAAACTCTCTCAGAAGAACTAAATGGAGTGTGAATGATCTGACTTGAGCTACTACTCAACCACATTCAAAGTTGTCTTGGATTATGACTACCAGTTAGGCCAGGAAGGTGGAGGATCTATAACCGGAGTGTCTGCCAAAGGAGTCCTAATTTTGGACAAGATTTTTTGCCAACCTATCTTTAGAGGACTCGATTTCCCAATTTTGGCCAAAGAATGGTTACACTGTGTAGAGTTAGTTTTGGACAATATAGAGTGTCCAAATTCCATCCGCATCAATCTTATGACATTTTTACTTTAAGATGCTGCAGAGGATTGGTGGATCACTACCAACTGGTAATTAGAGATGATGTGCAAGAGAAATCACCGTGTCATGACCTTCACAAACTTTTGTCTCGCATTCTATGTTGAGTTTGTTAAGGAGCACTAGTACCCAGTATAAAGTTGCAAAAATGACTATAGTCTTTTGTCATTTGATGTCTTAGTACCTATATGATTTATCTCTTCATCTTACTGCTTATGTAATCGTCACTCTTAACTAAGGAAATTCTGTGATTTGTAAGATTGAATGTCAAAGCCTAATCTCATTTTTTTAAATTCACTCTGAAATAAAGATTCATCTTGCTACAAGCGAATGAATCCAAGATCACACGTATTAAAACTGTAGTAGTGTTTAGCAGCACTTCTAATGAAATTACCCATCTATGGGGTATGGTGGTAGCAATGCTAGAGAACCAAAGCCAGCATGCTTTGGCGATTCAAAAGTTAATCACCATCCATCCTTTGCCTACAACAACTAATGACACTGCACCAACAACCCCTACACCATATGCACCTCATTCATTCTATCATTCTGCCGATGGACTTCTGCAAAGCATTATGAGGTTGAGACCCTCAACCTTTAGCGGAAACTAATCTCTCATGGATACATTTGGTTGGCTGAAAATGGCAGAGAAGAATATGGACAGCATCAAGTGCCCAAATTTGGAGGCCATTAGTCTTAGTATCCATATATTCCACAAAAAAATAAAATGCTGGTGGGATAACATCGGAAGCACCCATTTTGTTGACTATGATGTTGAGGATATCCCTTGGGATGAATTTATGAAATTATTCAAATCAGAGTTCATTCCCTAATCGATATAAAAATTGATAGAGGACACAATTCTGAGGTTAATGCAAGGAAACCATTTTGTCTCAGATTATGAGATGGAATTCATGAAGCTAACATGCTTTGCCCTAGACCTAATATGATTTGAAGCTGCCAGGTGTCAAAAATTCCAAAGCAAATTGCACGCTACTATCAAATATCATGTTGCCTACTCCATCTCACAAAGTTCTCACAACTTGTGGAAATAGCAAGGGTGGTGGAGCACCATTAGTCTGCTAGGGATTTGAAGTAGAAGGTCCACATGGTACCAAACTGCCACGACGCATTCAAGAGGCACAAGCCTCAGTCTGTCAATTTCTACCAACTCGAGGCTGCTTCTCCATGGAGCAATCTCAAAACTACAATAGGCCTTACCCATATGGTAAGTGATATCACTTTGGCCATAAGTGCTACCCATGTGGTAATCCAGGTCATATGTTCTACAATTGCACGCACCAAGAAATAATGTGCGTATGAATCATTCGCAACAGAGTTAAGTATTCTATGCCACACTGCTAAATAAATGAGATTCAAGGATGGCAATAATGCCAGCTCCTTCTGCATAAGTATAAGAACCATCTCGGGAGAAAGCTGCTGCTCCTAAATTCCAGAACCAAGATAATTTCAAAAAGCAGGCTACTAATCATCATGCTGGTCCTGCATGTGTTTATGCCCTATCTCTACTAAACCCCATGGAAAGTAATAACATGGTTTCAGGTACATGTTTCTGAATCTTTCTTTTTGCATAATTTGTATTTCCTACACTTAAATATAGCAACTAGTTAATACAATCAATTAAAAAATTTTAGGAACGCTCTATTTTAATGACAAACCTTGCAATATGTTATTCGACACCAAGGCCTGTCATTGCTTTATTTTTAAGTGTTTCATCAAGACTCTTAATATGCTTTCCTACAGATTAGCTGAGTCATTAAAAATTGAACTTCCATCTGGAGCCCAACTCAGTTCTCACCAGTTCTTGGCATTTAAATCTCGCTAAACAATCAAGCCTTTGATTCCAAGTTGATCGTCTTACCTCTAGCCAATTTTAAAAACTTTATTGAGATGAATTGGCTTAGTAGTCACAACACAGTAATAAATTGTCTAAAGAAGAAAGTCACTCTACATTTCCATGGCATGCCTGAAAATTTCTTAGGGAAGATTAGTACTCAGCTATCTCTAATAAATGCTTTTAAAGCTGAGAAATTAATCAAAAAGGGATGTGATGCTTCGCTTGTCAATTCTTTAGTTATCAGTTTAGTAAAGTGTATTCTATTTAGTCTACCTCTTTAATTTTGTTCATTTTAATAGAATAGACTAGACTTAGCTATGAGATTAGCTAGGATAATATATGTTTAATTCTACGGTCTAACTAGACCTAGCTTTGAGATTGGCTAGGATGATTTATGTTAGACTTTTCTATTTAGTGGTTTCATTTACCCAGTTTCTATTATGGCAGTACTAATTTAGATACATCTCTAATGATCAGTTCAGTTTCAGTCTAGTGGCTTGTTTAGCCATATATTTTTCAGTTATATTTATTTGTTTTCTACACGCATTTATAGTTCATTTTAGCTCAGTATTTTCAGTTCAGTTTTACTTAGTTCTAGCTTATATATATTAAGATGCTTGCTTTAATTTTATTTTTTTCTTACTTCAGTTCAGATTGTCTTTTGATAAATTAACACGTATTTATTTGATCATAAGTATGTTTGGGTGAGTTTATTTCAGCACTTTTAGTTATTATATATTTACAGTCTAACCTTATTGCTACTTCTGATTAAGGTATATTATTTTACATACTTCATGTTGTTTAGTTAAAAATGTTTTATTTATAGCTATCATGCTCTTTTATTTCTTGTTGTACCTATTTGAAATGTTTGCATGTTTAGTATAATGTGATATATTAAATATATAGTTTCATTTAAGCAGCTTAAAATGTACTTAGATAATTGTCTAACTTTATATTTTTCTTTTCATGGTTGGGGCCCTAGCATTGTGATACCGACAATATTAGATTTAAAGCTGTTTGTGGAGGAATCTTCATGAGAGAGCTTAGTAAGGAGGGGGACCTGTTGTCTACTATTGAGGCTTATCTAGTTTCACTTTCTGCTTGTGAGGATGAGTGTTCTTTTCATTTAAATTATGTTTATAATAATTATGGATGTATTTACTTTTCTACACTTTCATACTCAGTTGCATTACTATTTTTGTTCTTATGCTATGGATGTGAAGGTTATTTTTACATTGCTTTCGCACTTTGATATGTTGATGTATGACTTACAGTTTTTAGGAGACAAGTCTTTCTGCAAAGATGGGTTGGGATGTTTCCTAACTCAACTATAGTTGGGCTATTTTCCTCAGTTGGTGACTATCTTCATCGTAATCATGTTAATATTAGTATTATTATGAACACGGTGGGGATGAGGTACCACAGTTGGTATTAGAGAGCATCATAAGGTGTCAAATTGGAATTTGCATTCATATCTATCTAATGGATCGTTCATATATGATGCAGTCATCAAACATAACATCCATAGCACTGTACTCTTAGTCAACCAGTATAAAAGTGTTAACTAAAAGTATCAATGCAAACCTAATTAATTCAATCTTAATGTAACTTAAGAACTTAAAAACTCTCTTAGAAGAACTAAATGTAGTGTGAAAGATCTGACTTGAGCTACTACTAAACCACATTCAAAGTTGTCTTGGATTATGACTACCAGTTAGGCCAGGAAGGTGGAGGATCTATAACCGGAGTGTTTGCCAAAGGAGTCCTAATTTTGGACAAGATTCTTCGCCAACCTATATTTAGAGGACTCGACTTCCCAATTTTGGCCAAAGAATGGTTACACTGTGTAGAGTCAGTTTTGGACAACATAGAGTGTCCATATTCCATCCGTGTCAATCTTATGACGTTTTTACTTTAGGATGCTGCAGAGGATTGGTGGATCACTACCAACTGGAAGTTAGAGATGATGTGCAAGAGAAAGCACCATTTCATGACCTTCACTTTCTTTTGTCTCGCATTCTATGTTGAGTTTGTTAAGGAGCACTAGTACCCAGTATAAAGTTGCTAAAATGACTGTAGTCTTTTGTCATTTCATGTCTTAGTATCTATATGCTTTATCTCTTCATCTTAATGCTTATGTAATCGTCACTCTTAACTAAGGAAATTCTGTGATTTGTAAGATTGAATGTCAAAACCTAATCTCATTTCTTTAAATTCACTCTAAAATTAAGATTCATCTTACTACAAGCGGATGAATCCAGGATCACACCTATTAAAACTGTAGTAGTGTCTAGCAGCACTTCTAATGAAATTACCCATCTGCGGGGTATGGTGGTAGCAATGCTAGAGAACCAAAACCAGCAAGCTTTGGCGATTCAAAAGTTAATCACCATCCATCCTTTGCCTACAACAACTAATGACACTACACCAACAACCCCTACATTATATGCACCTCATTCATTCTATCATTCCATCGATGGACTTCTGCAAAGCTTTATGAGGTTGAGACCCTCAACCTTTAGTGGAAGCTTATCTCCCATGGATACATCTAGTTGGCTAAAAATGGCAGAGAAGAATCTGGACATCATCAAGTACCCAAATTTGGAGGCCATTAGTCTCAGTACCCATATATTCCACGAAAAAGCAAAATGCTGGTGGGATAACATCCGAAGCACCCATTTTCTCGACTATGATGTCGAGGATATCCCTTGGTATGAATTCATGAAATTATTCAAATCATAGTTCATTTCCCAATCGATACAAAACATGATAGAGGACACAATTCTGAGGTTAAAACAGGCAACCATTTTGTCTCAAATTATAAGATGGAATTCATGAAGCTAACATGCTTTGTTCTAGAACTAATATGATCTAAAGCTGCAAGGTGTCAAAGATTCCAGAACAAATTGCATGCTACTATCAAAGATCATGTTGACCTGCTCCATCTCACCGAGTTACCACAACTCGTGGAAACAGCAAGGGTGGTGGAGCACCACCAGTCTGATAGGGATTTGAAGTAGAAGGTCCACATGGTACCAAACTGCCACAATGCATTCTAGAGGCACAAGCCTCAGCCTGTCAAGTTCTACCAACTCGAGGCCGCTTCTCCATTGGAGCCAACTCCAAACTACAATAGGCCTTACCCATATGGCAATTGATATCACTTTGGCCATAATTGCTACACATGTGGTAATCCAGGTCATATGTTCTACAATTGCACGCACCAAGAAATGATGTGCATATGAATCATTCACAACAGAGTCAAGTATTCTATGCCACACTGCTAAATAAACAAGATTAAAGGATGGCAATAATTCTAGCTCCTTTTGCATAAGTATAAGAACCATCTCGGGAGAAAGCTGCTGCTCCTAAATTTCAGAACCAGAATAACTTCAAAAAGGAGGCTACTAATCGTCATGCTGGTCCTACATATGTTTATGCCCTAACTCCACTAAACCCCATGGAAAGTAATAACGTGGTTTCATGTACATGTTTCTGAATCCTTCTTTTTGCATTAATTCATATTTCTTGCACTTTAATATAGCCACTAGTTAATGCAATCAATTAAATAATTTAAGGAACGCTCTATTTTAATGAAAAATCTTGCAATATATTATTCGACACCAAGGCCTGTCATTGCTTTATCTCTAAATGTTTCGTTAAGACTCTTAATATGCCTGCCTATAGATTAGCTGAGTCATTAAAAAATGAATTTCCATCTGGAGCCCAACTCAGTTCCCACCAGTTCTTGTCGTTAAAATCTTGCTAAACAATCAAGCCTTTGATTCCAAGCTGATCATCTTACCTCTAGCCAATTTTAATATTATTATTGAGATGAATTGGCTTAGTAGTCACAACACAGTAATAAATTGTCTAAAGAAGAGAGTCACTCTACATTGCCATGACATGCCTGAAACTTTTTTACGGAAGATTAGTACTCAGCTATCTCTAATAAATTAATCAAAAAGGGATGTGATGCTTCTCTTGTCACTTTGATGGGCGAAGTCAAAGAGAGCATTTATCTCTCTGATTGAAAATTTGTAAATGATTTTACTGATGTATTCCCTGAGGATCTACCAGGAGTACCTCCAGCTAGAGAAGTAGAATTATCTATTGAGTTAGTTCCGGGACACAGGTGATATCTAAAGCTGTTTACAAAATGGCACCTAAGGAATTGTAAGAGCTTAATGAACAGTTATAAGAGCTCTTAAGAAAAGGCTTCAGCAAGCCATGTATGTCACCATGGGGAGCACCAATTTAATTTGTAAAGAAGAAAGATGGATCTATGCGAATATGCATAGATTATTGTAAGTTGAATAAAGTCTCCATCAAGAACAAATATCCTTTGCCCATAATCGATGATTTACTTGATTAGTTATCTCGTGTTGTCATATTCTCTAAAATTCACTTAAGATCAGTAAATCATCAGTTGCGAGTAAGGGATGCCGATGTCAAGGAGACAATTATCTGCATTTTCTATGGCCACTATGAATTTCTTGTGATGTCCTTTACCAGTGCACCATCAATATTCATGAACTTAATGCAGCAAGTCCTTAGGCCATACTTAGACAAATTCATAATCATCTTTTTTGACAATATTCTTATCCATTCTCGAACTCAGAAGGATTATGAAGATCATTTACGAGCTATATTAGAAACTGTGTGTGAACACCTACTATATGCCAAATTCTCCAAGTGTGAATTTTGGTTAAAATCTATAGCTTTCTTGGGTCATGTAGTTGATGCCCATGGTATTCAAGTAGATCAGAAGAAAGTAAGTGCCATCTAAGATTGGGTACAACCTAAGTAAGTAACTTATATCAGAAGCTTTTAGGGACTAGCTAGATATTACAAAAAGATTGTCAAAGGCCTCTCCAATATCGCCTCACCTTTGACTAAGCTGATATAGAAAGCTGTACCATTCATTGGGAGTTATGAATGTGAAGAAGCGTTTCAAACTTTGAAGGATGCACTCTCTAGTGCTCGTTTTACCTAAAGAAGGTCAAAACTATTAGGTTTATATGGATGCATATGGAACTTGTTTAGGATGTGTATTAATATAAGAGGGAAATGTAATTGCTTATGCCTCTTGTCAACTAAAACCTCACAAAAAGAATTATCATCTTCATGATCTTGAACTTGCAGCTTTAATTTTTGCTTTAAAAATCTTGCATCATTAATTGTATGGAGTTCAATGCTCTATTTTCACTGATCATCAGAGTCTAATTTATATATTCACTCAGCACAAATTAAATTGCCTACAAAGAAGGTGGTTATAATTAATTAGCGATTATGATCTAACTATTCAATAACATCTCAGAAAAGCGAATGTCATAGCAGATGCTCTCAGTTCTCGTGCTACATTATTTGCCATTATTGCTAAACGTTCACTAGAAGAAGAATTTTCTAAACTCAAGATCGTGCATGTTTGTGGTGATATGCTCAATGAGCAAATTTAGCTAAGTTCTATAGAACCAACATTTCATAGAGATGTTCCATCCCACAAACTAAAGATGAAGATTATATAAAATTTAAATCTGAAATTGAAGGTGGTCATCACCATGATCTGCATTTATATGGAAATATAATCTATCAAGGAAATTACTTTTGGATTTCCAAATCCATGCATTAAGAGATTCTTATTAAAGGTCATGATTCACGATATCAGACCCTGGGATTACAAAGATGTATTAAGACTTGAAGTAGTTCTTCTAGTTATCAGTATGACAAAGAGCATATCTAATTTTGTGGCTAAATATCATGCTTGTAATCTGTTGAAGGCCGATCACTAAAGGCTTTGGGGTCTTTTTCACCCATTAGAAATTCTAGAATGGATATGATTTGACATTTCAATGGATTTTGTTATGAGTTTGCCTCGCACTAGATCTGGTGCCGATGAAATTTGGGTTATCATTGATCGATTAACTAAATCAGCACATTTCATTCCCATTTGTTAGACTGGCTCAGTAGAAAAACTCACCAAGCCTTATGTTACAGAAACTATTAGGCTGCATGGTATCCTAAATCAATAGTGTCTGATAGAGATAGTTGGTTAACTTCTATGTTTTGGCAGGTAGTGCACAACGATCTAAGGACTCCCTAGCCATGAGCATAGCTTTCATCCTCAAATGGATGGTCAGACTAAAAGAGTGAATCAAATTATTGAAGATCTTCTTAGTCTCTATGCACTTTATTTTGCCAGTTCTTAGAAAGATCAAATTCCATTAGTGAAGCTTGCATACATAAATAGCTTTCAAACTTGCATCAAAATGGCTCCTTATGAAGCTCTATATGGTAGAAAGTGTAATACTCCTCTGGCAGGGTCAGAAATAGGAAGCATTCAGCTTTATAGATCTTAACTAGTTGAAGAAACTAACAAAATGATTCAGTTGATTCAGCAAAGAATTTGTATTGCTCAAGATTGTCAGAGCAAATATCACGATGCTCATCATCATCTTGTAGAATTCAACGTTGAAGATTTTGCTTATTTAAAAGTTAGCTCGATGAAAGCCGTCTATAGATTTGGCATTGCAGGAAAACTCAGTCCCTGTTACATCAAACCTTTTAAAATTTCAGCCAAGGTAGGATCAGCAGCCAATAGGCTAAATCTTCCTGATGATTTTGTAGTAGTTCACAATGTGTTTTACGTATCATCATTATGAAGATGTCTCAAAGACCCTTCTCATCTAGTTTAGCTTATAGCAGTGGTAATCCAACCTAATTTCTCTTTTGCCAAAGAACCTATTAAAATCTTAGTTCATGATCAAAAGCACCTAAGGAGTCACCCCATTCCATTTTTCAAAGGATCAATTGAAGGAACCCCCATTTGCAAGACCAAGGTACTCCCTTTCGCTCCATTGGTTAATCCAATGGCTATTCCATTTTGTATCTATGCTTATTGGTATGCTTAAGATTTTGTGTTACCTTAGTTGTGTATCTAGGAAGCCATGTTTAAGATGTAGGAACTCATAAAAATATGTTGACAATAAGGAATGATATCTAAATATGCTTATACGAATTTCTGCACACCAAGTTCTTTAACCCCACTATTTTCATTGATAACTTGATAATTTGGTGTCGATTTAGAAATCAATAGAAAGGTCTCGGAAAGACCTTTCCATCAGTATATGGCACCGCTCGTTAACTGCTCTCAGTTGAGAGTCTTTGAGCCCGAAAGTTGACCCTTCTCGGTTTTCGCTCAGGTGAAAACACCATCGGGTGCTATGGCGTGCCGTAGCGCCCAAGTTTAGAACTGAATCAGCTGTCGCGCGCTATGGCACGTTGTGGCACGCCACAGCGCTTCTGGAGCAAAAATAAGGGCCTGGAAGCAAACTCCTGCAGCACGCCACAGCGGGCTAGAGCGTCATTTCGGGGAGAACTATGGTATCAAGAGAAAATTTAATTGAACAGTAACTCGAAAGCTGAATCGCCGCAGCGCGCCACAGCATCGTTTTTCGCAGCAGCGCACCATAGCGCCCAAAGTTTCGAATTCGGGTCTAATAGTTTGATGAAGCGTAAAAAAACATTTTTTTGTTTGAAATTAAACTTTTTCGTCGTAGCGCGCCATAGCATTAAAAGCGCTGTCGCGCACCGCAGCGCACCACGATTTTCCACCAGAAGGCGCTATAGCGTGACATAGCATCCAGAACTGTCTGGATTGGTCCATAACTGGCTGAAATGGCCAAAACTTCATCGTTTTAGAATTTTAAGGACCGTAATACCCTCGTGGGCTCAAACTACATGAAATTTGGACCCTTAAGTAGGGGCAAAATAGTCATTATACCTAAAATTGAGGTTAAGTATCTTCAACTTCTAAATTATCTTCTAAGTCCATTAAACAAGTATTAAAACTATATTAGAATCCTCTAAGTGAGTAAAATCAGCTATTAGGTCAAATTTGTCAAAATCCCTAAAATTTCTCTAAGTCTTTTCCTAAGGAAATACAACACCTCACAATAGGACTATTCCTAAAATTAGGGCTAGATCATAGGATATATTTCATTCATCGAATAATGGGTTTATTCAATGAATGAATCTTTGGTTTTATTAATTTTTAGATTTTACAACTTATTTGGATTATTTTGTCTTTCAAACATTAGATTTAAGATAGGAGATTTATCCTATTAAGTTCAATTTGCTTAATATAATTTACCTCAATCATTAGTTCACATTTAGAGTTAGCCTAGATCTTAAGTCTTACCTTTGGGATTATGTGATTAAGCCGAATCTCATAGTGTTTAATCCATAATCTCTAGCTTGGTAAATTTTGGACAAGCTTTTAGTTTAGAATATCTAAACTCATAAATTAGGTCGTGATTATCTATATAGTGGATATTCATTAATCATATTAGGACCTAGCTAGTCCTAAAATTTTGTAACCTATAAGGACGTACTTCTAAGTTTCACTTGATAGTAGGAATTGGGGATCCTGAACTTGTGTAACTTGGAATAGTTAGAACGTTTAAATTAGATAAAAAATGATATCACCATATTTAGTAGAGTCCCTTGCTTACTACTTGATTTTTGTGCTACATATTCCTTGAACTTTGTGCTTATTTTTCCTTAAAGATGTCATATAAGAAGATCATTATTTCATGAAGAATGAAAACTTAGAATATTAGGAAAACATTCGCATTTGGGTTCAGTATATGGTGCACATTACTCCAATGGATAGGGGTAAGGAGATATCAGGATGCTTAACATCATTCATTGAGGAGAGTGTTATTCTTTGGACCCTTTTAGTCTTATAGATATGCTTGACTCCTCAGCTATTTCTAAAATTGTCCATAGAAACAAAAGTAAAATAACGAAAAGATATTTGCATAGTATTATCTGCCTCTTCAGTCATATTGTATCGTATTATTATATTATGTCCTCCCTAGCCCATAAAGGCTATGGGAATATATTGGGCTAGATTGGCCAATTCTTTCTGATATGGCAGTTATACGTTCTCTTTAGTTCAGCTTACTATTTTTTATGTTGTTGATATATTTTATTTCAGTTAGCTGTATTTTTCTTATGTTACCTGCTTACTTGAGTAGATGTATATATATAGGATACTAGACTTTACTGCTTATTATATGTATCATTTTCAAATTTATATTTTAAATTAACATATGTCATATGTTCATCAGTATATTTAGGTTAGATTTTTCTTTTCAGTATTTTTACTTATTATATTGCATATATATGCCCTACCTTGTTTAGTTCACTTGAGGTGTGCTTTTGCCTCGATTTTTGTTTAATTATAAATACTACATTTATCACTTATCCTCATCCCCTTGTATGCTTACTTTCTCCCATCCTAGATAGATGCTTCATTTGGTTTAGAGTAAAATGGTGATATAATAAAAGTTTAATAAATATTTGCCGAAAGTATACTTAAACAATTTGTCTAATAATTTTTTTTTCTTCTATTGGCTGGGGCCCTAGTATTATGAAACTGATAATGTCAGAACTTGTATAGTTTGAGGGGCCAGTGCCTGAGGAGGAGCCTTATTTATAGGACGTGCAGTAGCCTGGAGTAGAAGACCTCTACTTGTCTTTTTATTTATTATGAGGACAAGTGATATTATCATTTTTAGTCTCTTAAACTTCAATTATAATGTAGTAATAATATAAGTACTCGTGACTATATTTACTTTCTGCATATTATTATTTGCTGAGCTATATTAATGTTTCTTACTCAATGTATGGTGAATACATGTAATCTTTACTTCATATCGCTTTTGCACTTGGTTTATATGCTAGACTTAGTGACTGATCCTTAAATTCATTCTGTGCATGTCCTTCCCTTATTAGTGGATTGTGGATCTCACCTAATCAAATGATAAGTGAGGAATTTGTCAGAGTGACACTCCACTCCTTAGTCTAATGATTGCAAACTTAAGGAGCAGGGCGCCACAGATGCCTTCACCCTGTTTAATCATTTAAATAGCACAGGATCATCGAGACACAATGGCTTTATGATCAGAGGGCTCATATCTCAACTGCCCTATTCATCTTTGTCTCCATTATGATTGTTTGTGCCTCTGGTCCCCCCCGACAAGTCGACCTAGTATTGTCGTAGTGGCAGTACGAGAAGTGAACTTTATCTTCTACTCTCAATGCAATAGCTTGACAATAGTGAACTCCCCACTATGGCCTCAAATGGTTAAACCATTCCTCTCCATCGACCCAAGCCTATTGCATGGACCCGCACCACGACAAACCTCCTCTTGAATCCCACACGCTATAAATAGCCCTCACTCAGCTCAGTTAGTTCCTTTACTCAATAAGGATCACTTGAATTTTCCCTCTCCTTCTCCCTAGCTCTTGGTAACTCCTAGCAATCTCAGTTGCTAGAATCTACTGACATAGAGTGTGGTCTGGTGTTCAGTACCCCCTATGAAGTCACTGCGATTCTCTAGAAGCTCTAGCTCTTCTCAATTCCTCCTTGCCGTGCCTACATTTCTGCCCCTAGGTACTAGCTTTTTCCTTACTGAATCGTGTAGACTTATTGTTCCTTCTAATACATTAGGATAGGTATTTATTGATGTGTAGATCTTTCTAGGCTTTAGGATGTCACAGTATATTGATTAAGTTGATTGGAGCTCAGTCCATACAGTAAGGACTTGTTGTCTAAACATATTTACTACCCATGGAGTTGGAGCCACTCTATGAAGAATTAGCTCAATCTATGGGGCCCGATATGCTCCGCAGTTATGCTAATACTGATATTAACATAATCATGAGGAGTACGGTGCTCCAACTGTGGCAAATCCCCAGCTTATGTAGAGTCAGGTATAACCCAACTACCTTAAACAGAAGAATTGTCACCTGAAACTGAGAACATACGTCAACTTATCAAAGTAGCAGAAGAAGAAAATAGTATAACATAACATTCACATGACAGTATAATATAGAAAGGTAAATGCAATAGTAACTCACCTCAAAAACAAAAAGTAAATACATACAGATTGAGTATTTAAATAAAAAGAGCTCTCATCCTCACAACAGAAAAGAAAATCTAACTAAGCAGCAATAGGAAGAACCTTCTCCTATCCAAGCATCTCTCTAGCAGAACTACCAACAAACAACCTTAAATCTGACATTATCGGTATCACAAATGCTAGGGCCCTAGCCAATAAAAGAAAATTGTTACAATTAGACAAAATATCTATCTACAGTTTAGGTAGATTAAGTAAACTAAGCATTTAAAGATATCACATTATTACTTTAAGCATACAAGTAATTTAAGGTGCAATGAGCAACAAGGAACAAGATAGCTGTAAATGATGCATTTATAGCTAAACAACAAGGTATGCAAAAATACCTACTAAATATGAAGTTGAATAAGATAAGGCAAAAATATTTAAATAACTGCAAAGTATTAAAAGTAAGCTTCTCCTAACATGCTTATAATAACATGAATATATGCTGATTTCATAAAAGAAAGCTGTACTAAAATGTGCTGAAGTAAGTTTATAAAACTAACATCCTAAATATGCCAATACTTAGTAAATACTAAATTTGAATAAATATACAAGTATGCAAAACTAATAAGTAAAAGCTACTGAAGCATGAGGCAAGGCAAGCTAAAGCACTGAAATAAAATAAAAGGCCACAAAAGCATGTGGAAAAACAAGCCAAAATACTAGAACTGAACTGAAGTAAAACTATGCCTAAACATAGTACTGTCATAACAGAAATAGGCCATATAGGACCTCTGAACAAAAAGTTCAACATGAATCCATCCGAGACATCATCAGAGCTAAGTCTGAGTTAAACTTATAGAATAAGACATGCTGTAACAACTCAAGGTTATTACCTAGCTTAATTTTAGCTAAACCATATCTTAATTAAGCTCATCTAGCCATTAGAACTAAACCCTAAAGATTTGGAGCAATTCAAAGCTCAATCAAATATTTTGTATCATTTTAATATTTAATTAATTAGAAAAAAAATTAAGGTTTTAATTTGACCTCAAAATCAAAATCTAACTATGCTGTTGTGATCGTCACCCCCAAATTAGCAAGGGTGATGTTTTGTACGCATTTAGAAGTTGTCAAATTTTTGATAATATTTTAATATACTTAAATAACCCAGAAAATAGGAAAATTAAATGATTGTCGAAATCAAAATCCGACTTCACCGTTGAGATCTCCACCCCCAAATTAGTTTGGGGTAAATTTTTGGTATTTTTCAGAGAGCATTTCTAAAATCTGAATTTTTAAACAATTAAAGAAATTATTTAATTAAGAAAATTTATTTTCTTAATTTACTTTGCTGGCTTCCCCCCCCCCCCCCCCCATCCCTCTCATTCGACTCATCCTCCATCGCACGCAAAAGGGCAGAGCCCATCTCCTTAACCCATGCCTCATAGCTCCTATAGGCTATGTCCCTCATCCCCTTCCTCCTTCTCCTTTAATAAGAAAGCTTAGTCCTCCCTCTCCATTTTTGGCTATCAAGTTAAGGCTCCCAAGCTTCCTCCCTTCCTCCATTGCTGCACCTTGAAGAAAAATCTTACCTTTCTCCAAGTTCTGAAGAAAATAGAGGTTTATTCTTCCTCTTTAAGGCAAAGGTACCCCTTTGCTCATCCTCCTTGTCTACTTCATGTTGCTATTATGCTGGTTTGTATCTTTAGAAATCTATGATTGTATTTGGAAGCCATTAAGGTTCATTAAAGCATCATATTCTTTTGAAAATCTCATGCTCTATTTTTTTTGTCCATTTTATATACCCGAACCTTTAACTCTATTGTTCGTAAAGTTAGGATAATTCATTTGTGCTAATTTTGGTATCGATGGAAAGATATCAGAAAGACCTTTCCATTTGATATATGGCATCACTCATGGAATCATCTGGATTGAGAGTATTTGAGCTCAAAATACGACCCTTCATGGTTTTCGCACAAGAGAAATCACCGTCGGGCGCTGTAGCGTGCCCTAACGCCCGAAACTCAGATAGTTTCTGCTGCTGCATGCCACTGCGTGCCACAGCGCCTGCAAAGTCATTTTAGGAAAAATTATATGAAATTAATAAATAAACTAATTGAATAGTAACCCGAAAGTTAGACCATTGCTGCGCGCCACAGCGCACCGCAGCGGGCTGTCGCGTCATTTTGGGGAAAACTATAGGAAATAAAGAGAAAAATTAATTGTGCAGTCACATTAAAGTTGGACCACTGCAACATGCCACAGTGGGATGCAGCGTTATTTCTGGAAAAACTATATGAAACCAGAAATTAAATTAATTGAAGTTTTTCAGCAAGTTAATCTGCTGCAGCGTGCCGTAGCGCTTGAATGCGCTGCAACGCATCGTAGCATCCAACTCTCAGGAAATTAAGCGTCGTAGCATGCCGTAGCATTTGAAAGCGCTGCTGCATGCCATCGTACTGATTTCTGCCATAGCGCGCCGGGGTGCCTAAAAGCACTCTCGCGCGCCACAGCATTGTTTTCCGCTGTAGCGCGCCCCCACATTGTTTTCCTCCATAGCGCGCTGCAGCGTCTGAAAGTGTTGCAGCATGCCGTAGTGCCTAGAATTTTCTAAAAATATGCAGAATTGCCTGAAATGGCCAAAACTTCACTATTTTGCATTTAAAGGTCCCTACTGAATTATATCAAATTTGAACTTAATTTAGTTAAACTTGAGCATTGCATAAAATTTTATGTAACAAATAAATTTGAAAGGTTATCCTTTTTAACATGCTCTTAAAATCTCTTATAAAATTTTGTGCCAAATATTGAAGAATAGGATCCTTGAATACTTGTATTGGCTAAGTAGGTCTTAACAACCAAATTGCATGAAACTCAAGTCTTTTTAAATTGTAATCAAATCCTAACTCCTTTGGTTTGATTTATAATTTGTTTAGCCTTAATTACCTTCTATTTTATGTCATTTTTACATTCCTATGTTTTCATGATATTAGGATGTATGTTAGAGAACTTTAACATTTATTTGGACACCTAAATGTGCTTAAATTGACATTAAACTACAAGTGAAGATAAAAATCTTGACAACTTGATTAAGTAGATAATACTTAATCTAAATCTAAAATTTGACATCAATAATACACCAATAATACATTGATTTATCATTGACCTTAAAATTAATCATTGGTCATAATTTTGGTAAGATTATGGATAAAACCCTAACTTGTCTTGATTGATCTAAATCTTAATCACCTTAATCAAGTAACTTTGATTGAAAGATAATTCAATTGACATGATTCCAATAATACATATGATTTGACATTGATCTTAAGCCATTGAATTTGAAGTGCTAAGGTTAATATTAAATCTGTGTGATTGAATCATCTGAATCTAAACTTTGGATCTTTGATTTTCTCTTATATAAAACTATTGGCATAAGATGGATAAATAAATTGTAATGATTTATAAAATGATCTAACTCTAATAATATCATTAATTTCATCCCATGATTGTAGAATAGAGTTTGATTAGATGGATTTTATTCATCTGATATGATCACCTTAATCCAAGTCTAATAAGTAAACTTTGAATCTTATCTCAAAAAATAGAAAAGTGAGATCTCAAAGGTCTTGCTATAGGATTATTCTTGAAATACTTAAAGACTTTAAATATTGATACATTGAGGTAGGAAGAACTTTGTAATTTACTAAGGTAGAAACTTAGATGATCCTTGATAACCATAGAAGTTGACCTTAATACCTCGTGGTAGGAACCACTTAAAGTACTTAGAATGGAACTTATCCCTTATGGTAGCAACCTACATTGAGAGATCTTTTGATCATACTCTAGGAGCCTTGTGATGGGCTCTCCTAATTAGAATAAGGATTGATATCTTTCATAAATCCTTGTTGATTAAATAGAATCTTCTGAACCTAGATTATTAGTTGGGTATAGTAGGGTATACCCATAGTACTGAATTATTTCAGTAGTATTTGGGAATGGTTGAGTCTCTCTAAGTAAGATTTATCTTTGTGCTATCCTATGGGCTTAGGCAGATACAATCTCACTTAGAGTAAATTAATCAATCCTTAGAGTGTTATAAATAGGGACTCATTCCCTTGTTTGATTAAAATACAAGTCGCCATCGAGTGATGCCTCCTAGCAAAGATTGCTTCAATGGATGTGGCTTAAACAAACTAAATAATTCAAGTTACCTTCTTTAAGACACTAAGTGTGATTGTGAGTTGGGCATCTTAATGACTTAGCTTGAAATACAAATAGCCATCGGGTGATGCTTCTTATCGATGATCGCTTCTTTAGGGTGGCTTAATCAAGCTAAGAGTTAAGAGCCACCTTTCTTGCAAACATGCTAAATATGTGTATACAACCTTCCCATCATATGATTTTTAAGTAAACTCTCAACTTTAACCAATTATCGAGATTAGAATCTAGGAGTCAGAATCCTTTTAGCAGGATTCTATACAATGGATACCTTGAATTCATTATCAAATTTCAAAGCATTTTTTGGATTTTTGGATTTAGCTCAAGTAGCTTAGAAGCATGAGCATGAGCATAAGCATGATGTATAAATACCAATAATGATGTATGATTATCAATGAAGATTTAAGGGTTACAGAATATTTCATATATTGATTGGGAAATTTCAGGATGCATCGGCATCGCAGTTCCCAACTAGATGTATGTTACATTGGACCGTACGACTCATAACAGTTCAGTGATATTTTGGTTACATATCAGTAGTAAATAGTATTGTGGCATATTTAGATGCATAATTTCAGTGGCTTACAGTAATGTTTTACATGCTATTACTCTGTTTCAGATCCATTACTATCTTTGTTTATTTACAATATTTAATTCCTGTACAGCTTTACTTTACCTTACACGAGTTTTGTACAGTTTTATACAGTTTTATAATTTGAGTTACCTTTACAATATTTTTGCAAATTTATTTACATTATATAAATGTTAAATGCTTAACTAAAATTATTTAAACTAGTTTTGATGTGTTAGACATATTGTCTAACACGGGGTACTTTTGAGATCCGGCAATTTGCTAGATCTTGGGCAGTATATTGAGTCAGGTCAGGAGGACACCAAGGAGATTCAGGAGGAGCCCAGCATTAATATTTTGCTTAGTTTATTTTAGTTCAGTACTTAGCTTTTATGTATGTATTTTAGTAAGCAGTTTGTAATAATTCTGGATGTGTTCTTTTTCTTTTTTGAGTCGTATGTTTCATACAACTTCTGTGATGAATATTTATGGATATTTACTTTAGCTTCTGCACTCTGTTTATATACTCCTTATACTTAGTATTGTGATGTGATTAGTATACTGGAAATGTTGATATCTTATACATATATTGGATTTCTCATGTGTTTTACATCCAATGTATGCATTGGTCTAATACTTAGGATAAGGATACTACTCTTATCTTAAGTATTAGCTCTCAACCTCCTTGAGGTTGAGTCAGTAGCCCTTCATATGAGCCCAATTTCAGCTATTCTGGAAGACGAGATATTCCTCCCTGAGTGGCGTGCCACCATAGAATCGATTAGGATTACCCCTCCTTGCGCACGGCGATGGGGCGGGGCACTACACATGTATCCATCCTATCCAAGTATAGAGCTAAGTCCGAGTCTATTCTATAACAAAACTGGAACTGAGGAGGTCGACTAAGCTAGGACACACCCTACTGAACTGAATGCACTGAATGAACTGAATGAAAGTTTATGCTTTTTAAATACTAACTTAGGATACATTATCAATATCCTGAGTGCACCTATTATGTCTAAGGAAAAAGGCTCAATATACAAGGTATGCAAAGTTACATTAGTCAAAGTAAGCAAGAGACTCAACTAGCCTTGTGTGATATCCGTTGTTGTCGAATTAAATTTAGTCTAACTATTCTGAGAGAATACAAGTTTAGGATCTCCAATATCCAGCTATTGAGTAAAATCCTAGATTCATGACCTTAATGTTAATATTAGAACTTAACAAGTTCTAATTCATAATCAAGTGATGACTATAAAAGATTAAAGTAATAAATTCAATGACATAATTAATATGTTTTTCTCACTTAACCCAAATCTTGATAATGCAAATCAAGATTAAGGATTCTTGACTTAAACTCCATATTTGGGGTTCAAATCTTGAATCCAAGGTTCAAAATCTACTAAGGGTCCAAGGTTTACACCCAACCATAATCTAATGGTAGAACATCTTATGAGTTGAAAGTTTAGAAAGCTAAGATCATAATGAAAGGTTATTCTATTATCATAAGACAAAATAATCAATTAAGAATGTATGAATCTAAGACCTACATCCAATCTTTAGAATATTCACATTATCTTAAAGATTGAATCCATCCTACACCCACACGGAGGTTTAAAGGGAATTAAGATAATAAATTAATTAAGGATTTTTAAGAGATATGGTATAAGTAGGTCAAAATGATTAAGAGTTTAAGATCTAAGATCTAAGATCTAAGGTTTGATCACTTAAGATCTAAACTGAAATGTAGGCTTAGGATTTACTTGAATAATTTCTTTAATGTTATAGTTCAAGAATGATCTTAATAAGGCAATTAAGATTAGAATTTGAGTGCTAGGACTATTTAGGCTATTCTTTAATAGGGAGTCTTAAATCCTCTTCTAAACCTTAAGATCTAATTAAAGCAATTTAAGACTTATTCACTTAGACTAAATTCATCAACTTATATGTTATATAAAAGATACCATTGTGCTAATTATCAACATATTACTAAGATTCTAGAGTTTAAGGGTGCTTAAACTATATTTTGGTCTAAATGACTATAATACCCTTCTTAAGGCAAAAAATTGGAAATTTAAGATTTAAACATTCAAATTGATTCAAATTAGTTTTAATGAACTTAATATTGACTAATGAGGTGAATGAAACACTTAATTTAAGATTTGATATCATAATTAGTTTAATTAGCACTAATCACATTTTAAGACCAAATAAGGTGATTAAGAAAATTAAGGCATATTAGGATAATCCAGGCACATAGGAGAGTTCTAATATTCTTAATAAAGCATTAGGAACTTGGTTCACCAAATCAAAGTGTTAATTAAGGCTTAATTTACTAATCAAGTTTTAAGAAAGTTAAGAGATGATTAGCAAATTTTGAACCCCTAAATAATTTTTAAGGGCATACATTAGTTCTCCACATTCTCATGAGCAATCAGAGACTTTAATCATAATTTTTGGACATTAATTTAATTAATTATGAATTATTTAAGTTAAGAGAAAGATTAGGTTAATTTATAAAATCTAACCATTGGATCATAAATTTTAATGCATATTATTAATCCTTATGATTTTTTGATTCAAATGGTAAATTGGATAATATAATATGGATAAGAATTGGCCAAGTTATTTCATTAATTTAATCTAAATGTTTTATTTAAAATGAATCATATGGTTTGATCTTCTAAATTAATTTCATTAAGGAAATTAATTCCAAAAAATCCTTAAATAGCTGCGGCCTGAAATTGAAAACACGTGGGTCAGAGACTGACCCGACCTGGCACTGTGTATCGTCATCGCAGGCATTTCCCCGATGCCGCGTCTCTAGGGCTTGCAAGATCTGAGAAATTCGCAAGTTACTGAACATCCCATGCCTTGATTTAAACCGTAACATGATCAAGGAGTTATGGCACATCAATCCCACCACGAACCCCCTTCTAGGACTTGGTGGATCATTGGAGTGCTACTCGGTCAATTTGGCTCCTAGGGCATAACTGTGAGGATTGAATTATCCTCACATAGAGAGTGCAATGCTCTGCCCCATGGCTCTACACCATCAATAGCTAAAGGTGAAACGATAGGATGATTCTAGGATTGTTGAATAGATGTAGGCTAACGGGGTGCTACTCATGGATTAACATATACAAGAGCTATACCTAGGTCGATCAATTCAGTCAAATCTATCGATCAGATTGAACCTAAGAAATGCTATGAGTCAACAATTATTGGTTGAGAGGTTTGGGCATCAATTAGAGTGATAATTACCTGAGGAGACACCATGGTTCAATGACTCGACAGCCGAGTGTCAGTGCATAATCAGATGGCATTCTAATTATTTGGTCAATGCCAGCTTCCACTAATGCAAATATTGACTACTGGGACACTTAGGTGAGGTCTTAGCTCAGCATTTAGGACTTGCATGATATATAGTCGAGCTAAAACCTGCTCAACAGAGAAGGGTCAGAGGCTGTACTAGGTATTGGAGAAAGGCTATGACTAGGGTGAAGAGATGAGCTCAGAATCTTCCAAGTGATTGCAGAAGCTCAACAAGGGGGTGTGAACACCTTACCACACCCTCGATTAGTAGTTTATAGTAACTAGGATGCCTGGATTGACTAGGAGGATAGGGAGCTCTAGAGAATTCTCTGAGGGAAAATTGAGGGATCACAGTGAGCAAAGGGACTCACTGTGATGCTGTAGGGGTACTTATTAGCAATTAGAAGGCTAGGGGTGGATTTTATATATTTTAATTATTTCAGTGATTTTTTATAGTATTGTTCTGTTTACTTAAATGTTAATATTTTTAAAACTATAATAAGGTATATTGTAGCTTTCGATGTGTTAGATCTATTCTTTGACACGAGGTACTTTTTCTTCTTCTTTTTTGTTCGAGAAAATAACATTTTTGGCATTCGATAATTTCTTAGATTAGGTGCAGTTTGAGGATCAGATTTTGGAGGCTTCCCAGGAGATTCAGGAAGGGTTTGTGGAGCACTAGCTAGCTTAACTTTCATTTACTATTTTAGTTTACTTTTTGTTACAAGTTGAGAGAGATTTTCTACCTTTTTTATGTTAAAAAAATGGTTTATAGTAACTTAACTCTAGATATATTTTTTCTTTGTTTTCTGAGATGAATGTTTTTATACTTTGCTTCTATGAAGAATAATATGGATGAATGCTATAGCTTCCACACTCTATTATTATTTCTACTTATACTTAGTACTTTGATGCGATCGACATATAAATGACGCTAATACTCATATATTGGATTCTTGTTAAAACCAACTCTCATGATCTAATGTATGTGAATACCTTATCTAAAACTTACGATATAAGTACTACATTACCTTAAGGATTAGTCCTCAATTCTACCTTGGGTAGAGTCTCAACAGCATCATTCAGGGAGGTTTAGCAACCCTTCTCAAGTAGTGCACCATTCCACTACAAAACTATTTTGTCTTTAATACCATGATTGCATGCAGCGATAGGACAGGGTGCTACAAATCCATACCAGGATTCTCTCATGAAGGAATCTTCGTCTTCGATAAGATGTTGCGGCACCTTATCCTTAAAGGGTTATATTTTCCTAGATTAGCTCGAGAATGGTTGCAATGCACCACCTTAGCCTTCAACTTTGTCAATTGTACTGAAAATGTTTATCTTATGATTTTGCCTCCTCTCTTTTAGAATGAAGCAGGATGCTGGTGGGACAAATCCAACTGAAAGATAGGCAAATGATTACCATAAAGAGCATTGTACACCTAATTAGTGTGACTTTTGGCATCATTGCTGCAAATTACTTTGGTGATTGTGCTTAGAACTTGCTAGCTAAATTAACATTTCCTTTAAACTTGTATTCCAAGAAGATTTAAATAAAAGGTTGTTTTTTCCATTCGAATACTTACTCCATATTACTAAACGAATGATTATTTCTAAATCTAGCAAAATGATTCCAATACCTTCTTCCTCTTCCCCCGCTACATTAAGTAGATTATTTGGAGAAATTAATGCCTTGGTTGAAACTATTAAAACCTTGGTTGACACTTATATACGGTAGGCAGAGAGAATTGAAAGGTTGCTCGTAGCACAAAGCAATCAAAACACATCCTTGCTTAAGTAGCTCCAATGCATTTATACCCTCCTCAACCACATTACCAATCTACTAATGGATAGCTACATAGTTTCATCCACCTTATTACTCCCACATTCAGTAGTAACTTATTAGCAATGGTCATTGTCAATTGATTGAAGATGGTGGAGAAGAATCTTAATAGTATTAAGTGTCTCAATTTTTGAGGCCATCCAACTCACTATCCACATATTATAAGAAGAATCACAGTTCTAGTGGGACAACGTAGGTAATTCCCACTTTACTGTAACAAAGTAGTGTTGTTACTCATTCTTGGGTAGCCTAATTAACTCTATTTCTCTTCTAGTGCTTATATAATAACATTAGGAGCCTTCACGTCAAGTTTGGTGTGATTTGGTGATCATTTGTGATTAACAAATATTCCTGATTATTTTAATAATTCTGAAAATACATATTTTAATTTGACCTCTGAACTAAGATCAGAGTTTGCCAGTGGGCTCCTCACCCATAAATTATTTAGTAGTGGTATTTTTGGAACTTTTGGAAGCTGCCAAATTTCTGCTAATATTTTTATAATATTTAAGAACTCAATAAATTAAGATAATTAAATTGACCTCCGTTAGATAATTCAATTGCATTTTTTTGTTCCTCACCCCTCATTTAGCGAAGGGTGAATTTTGGGATTTTATGGAGCCCGTTTGGTTATTTAATTTTTGATAGAACTCTTTCCCTCCCTTTTTCTATCAAATGATTGTTCCTAAGTTTATTGTACATCTCCAATCAAACATTAGGAACTCAATTTGGCTCAATCGAGCACAATCAAGCCTCGAATTGTCAATCGATCTATAGTAGTACACAGTACCATCCTCTTCACCAACACAGTTTGCCCTAAGCCTTCTAGGGTTTGACATTACCGGTGGTAGAATTAGACTCCGACCTTAGTTTAAGTACTATTCGATAGGTATCACTGAGACCTATCAATTGGTGGGTGGGCCGAGCCATGCGGTGGCCGGGAGCAGCCAAATTTTCAAACCCTGGACGGCCCCATTCGGTTTTGCATTGGGACGAAGCCCCGACACACAATCCCTATCAAACCGGGTGCCGTCCAACCATTTCGGACTGTGACCCATTGCATGCAGTTCAAGCCACCACAATTTGTGTTGGGCGCATCCTTGGCTCATCATGCATCACAGAATCTGCAGATGGTGCATGGACTTTCGCGCCATCGAGCTATCTGCGTTGTCACCTCCTCATATTTTGTGCCCCAATTTCTATGCCGGGCTCTATCTTTAGTGCTGAGTTGCGAAAATCCTCATTGTTACTCTAGCTAATCCAAGTTAATCTAAGCCAAACCAAGCTTTGTTTTTTTTCATCATACTCAAATAGTCATTTAAACCTAACCCTAGAAATTTGGGATCAATTGCACCTCAATGGATCAATTGAGCTATTTTACCTAGCAAAATTAATTTGATCTCCAAATTAAAATTTGGTTGTATTTTTGAATTTCTTACCATCTAATATGCTAAGGGTGAATTTCTGAGAATTTTTAGAGCTCATCTATTCCTAAATTAGATTTAAAATTTTTAAGGATTATCTATTATTGATTTAATTAAAATTTATATTAAATTTCAATGTGGGGTATACTATTAAGACCGCGATAGATTTGCTATGGGTCCCGATTGTGGGGCAGCCATTCCATCACATGGTTTCTCCCGCACGAGTTTGGGCACGATACATTCTACAGCATATACTCTCCACGTTAAGAACTAATCCCAACCGATAGACTGACCCCTCGCATCTGATGGCTGATACCTTCATTGTGTTTACTCATTTAAATAATGCATCAAGATTGTCCAAACCCAATGGATCTGTGATCAGATGGCCTAGAGCACTCCCTACCCTGTTCACCTTCATTCCCAACCCGTCTAACCGTGTTCCTGGTCCCCTGACAAAAAAATCTGCAGTAGGTGCCGTGGATGTATGAGGAAGGCCTGATCTTGCTATTTTACCCACGAGCCCAACGGCTTACCAGCAACCTCTTCCCAAGATGCCATCGACCATTGTAATCATACCTCTCCCTCTGCCTAAGCCTTTGCTATGAACCCAAGCCATGGTAGACCTCCCCTCAATCTCTCTGGCTATATTTAGCCTTCCCCAGCTCAGTAAGTCCCTTTACTCAATGAGGATCATTCCAAATTCCCTCAATCTCTTTCGAGCTCTCAGCTGTCCCTGGGATTTTCCAGCTGTTGTGTATCGCTGATAGTGGGTTAAGTCTAGTTTTCAGACTCCCTGTGCTGCTACTTGAGTCATATAGAAGCTCCAAATATCTTCAATTCCTTTGTATTGTGCTTGCAATCCAATTCTAGGCACTAGCCTCTTCCCATCAAGTTGTGTGGACTTGACATTTAATTGAATGCCCAAATATAGCATCTATATGTCACCTTGCTCTCCTTAGCACCTTAGGTCATCTATGCAAGGGATTTGGATCGATTAAGCTCAGTCCAGATAGCAATTGCTCCTTGTTTGGACAACATTGGTGCTTAGTAAGGTCAAAGATACCCCACTGAATGGCAAAGCTCAATTATGCCAAATTTCTTCTCAAAAATTCTCCTCGTGGCCAATTAAATCCATTCCAATGTTTTCCAGGATCTGGGCTAGCTCCTATTGACCATATCTATCGATCGAGCTAGCGGCCGTCTCAAGGGCTGAATCTGCGTAAGCACCCAGCTATCAGCTATACCCCAAGTCTCATAACCTTAAGGGTTTGACTTGCCTCACCTTCCCAATGATGTTGGGATCGAACCCCATTCATTTAGTGGTCTTTATGAGGAGAATTGCTCCTCACAGTGAAGCCTAAGCATTTACATTCAAGTCATATTGGTAGAGTATCCTTCTGGCAATTCGGTACCTCTCAGTGAAGGCTTCTAGGTCCAATCAAAGTGTCTTGACTCCCTGATGGTGTGGTAATTGAATGCTGGCTATGGCATGGCGTATCGATGACAAATTTGGTGATCCAAGTCTTATCTCTTCAGCCTGTCTAGGAAGGGGCACATTCGAGGACGTTATCACCTTGGGTCAGGCCAGCCCAGGCCCACGCAGTGCGATAGTATCAGCCAAGCTGGGTCTCGTGTTGACCCATGCCTTATGTTAAATGGGCCGGGCTAATATATTGGATTTAGAAATCAAATTCCTAAAGGAAATTAAATGCAAAAAATTGACTTATTAAATAACTAATGGTTTAATTAACCCAAAATAATTAAATTAAATTAATAAAATAGCCTTAGCTATACTTATCCAAACAGTATGATTAATATACTATTTTGATCAAAAAAATATAAGGAACAATAATCTAAAATAAAATTTCTATTTTTATAGTTATAATTTCTAATTTAGTCTAAACTCTTACTAATTTTAATTAGTGAATAATTAATCCATTTAATGTTCTAATTGTATGATTTAAGTTTCTGATTGCTTTTGAGAAATAGGAGAACCAATCCATATTATCAAAAATATCTCTAGAGTTCTAAATTTGCTAATCACCTCTTAATCACCCTAAATCTTGATTCGTATCCAATGACTTATTTTATTCTCTGATTTTGGTAAACTTAGTGTCAATTACTTTCTTATGTGTTCTAGAGCCTATCTATGTGTTCAGAATCTCATTATAAGTCATAACCTCATTAAATTACTTTTCTTGGTTTAAAAGTAATTAGTGCTAATTAAGTATGCTTTAAGTCTGAACTTAACTTTTAGAGTCTTAATCTTTATATTAGATAACAATAAGCCTAATAGAACTGATTAGAATCAATTTGGAAGTCTAAATCTTAAAATCCTAATTTTACACATAGGAAAAGCATTTCAGAGCCCTTAAACCCTAGAAATATCATTAGGATGCTTAAAATTTCAAATGTAATGCCTTAGAATCATTTCATAAGCTTTATAAATTAATTAATGGATCCAAATCATTTAAATCCATTCCTTCTTAAAATATGTTTAATTAATTGTTAAGATCTTAATGTGATCTTAGACCCTCTATATGATCTTTCTTATTGAAGTTTAATTTTATAGAATCAGTCCTTGCTAACTTATCTAAGCTAATCATAATAATTAAGTAAATATCTTAATGAAAATATTAAGTCTAAACCATGATTAAGATTTAGATCTAAGTCTTAGATCTTAGATCTTTTTTAGCTATTCATTAGATATAGCCTCTTTAGAATGTAAGCCTTCATTCTTGAACTCCATATTGATTAAATACTCTAATAGTGGGTTTAGGTTTTGTTCAACCAATAGAATAGTGAAATTATTCAATAGATTAAATTTATTTCATAGAATCATGAGTTCTTATTTGATTATTCCATATTTTGACGTTAGATTCAGCCTTTCGAAACTAGAATCGTAGTTCCTTAATCTCTTGGCATTTAAAGTTCTCTACCTTTAGAGTAAGTTTTGGGTGAGAATCTTAGACCCTTAGAAGTTAGTACCCTGGATATAGAGTTTAAACCCCAACTTGGAGTTTAAACCTTGAATTCTTAAATCTTGATTTATTTAATCAGGATGGGGTTTGAGTTTTTAAAAAACCATAATTAAGTCATTGATTAATTATTTAATCCTTGTACTCATCATTCTAATTATGGATTAGAATTTTTTAATTTATAATGTTTCACTTTATGGTTGAGAATCTGGGATTATACCTGATGGCTGGATATTGGAGATTCGAAATATGTAATATCTAAGAGTAGATAGGTTGTATTAAATTTGATAATAATAAATATCACAAATGTTTAGTAGAGTTTATTTCTTACTTAATTATTCTTGCTTTGCACACCTTGTGCTTTGAACTTTATACCTTGAACATATTAGTTGAACATTGGGTATTCGTTAAGTATCCCATGTCAATTTTGAATGCATAACTATCATATACTTATAAATCAGTACATTCAATTCTTCAGTTATCAATTCAGTAGTGTATTTTATTTAGTCTTCCTCTTTAGTTCAGTTCATTATAATAGAGTAGACTAGCTTAGCCTTGAGATTGGCTTGGATCATATATGTCTGATTTTATATTCTAACTAGACCTAGCTCTGCGCTTGGCTAGGATGATATATATTAGACTTCTGTTTAGTGGATTCATTTAGCCAATTTTTGTTATGGCAGTACTAAGATGGGTTGGGTTGATTTGTAACTTGATTATAGTTGGGAGATTTTCCTTAGTTCGTGATCGTCTTCACTGCAATCATGTTAATATTAGTACTAGCATGACCACGGTGGGGACGAGGCCCCACACGAGTAATTATTGCAGAATGATGGACTATTTAAGTTATTAATTATAGTAATATCAATATTAATTAATTTAAAATTTCATTTTATCATAACTTGCAAAATAATAATTCGAATTATGAAAAATGATGTCATTTTATTCAGGAAAATGAGAGGAACATAATGGTGATATTTAATTTAATTTAGGATTTGAAGCTTAGTATTCTTAATCATTTCTTAATCATAATTATGAGTCCCAAAAACCCTAATTTTCAAATATTATTTGATTTTGACCTACTTAGTGTCATTCTTCTCCTTATGATACGAGGATTCCACATTTTCTATTATTATTGTGTTTGACAATAAATGGATAACTTGGGTATTTGGCTCCTTAATTCTTCATGTTTTATGATTTTAGTAACTTTATTACTTGCATGTTTAGGTCTTAATATCTTAAGACAACAAGCATGTTTATTTAATCAAACTTTCTTGTTAATTATAATTTTGAGATTAAGCTTAGATTAGTGTAATTAGATGCCTTGTGTAGCTTAGTAAGCTTGTGATTTAAGCTTCAACAGTAGTAGAGATAGTGTAGGATGAGATTCCCTAACCTTGATTATTTGCCACTCTAAGTGCAGTTACCTATCCAATAGGTACTATTATATATTAACATACCTTTGCTTATGGTTTCTAAGCCTATTAGGATCAATTGCTAGTACTTTGAGTTAGAATCAATGAACTTACCCTTCTTGTTCCAAACCTCACATCAGGCTCCCTAATCCCCATTTTAGTATCCTTTAGTTTCTAAAAGATATCTTAGCTCTCTTTAAGCATTAGCACCATTATAGTCATAAGATAACTTAGAAAATGAAGTTTGTAACCTTACCTTTTCCCATGCACTTAGAACCTCCCAATGGAGTGCTTAGCAAAGTTAGTGATCTAATGAGCTAGGAACCATCAATCTATGTTGCCTTAGCTAAAGTGTAGTAGTGAACCTTTAATTTACACATTTAAGTATAGTGAACTTACCACCCTTATCATCCCTTATTAGCACCTTAAGCATGACAATAAAGATTATGTGGCTTAGGAGTAGTGTAGAATTAGTATCATGTTGCATAATTATACTTGTAAATCACTTTGTCATTTACATAAACCTAAATCAAGCTACTATATTGCAAACTCAGTTTACTTACAATATTACTTTCAATTGACTTAGAGATCAATATGTCTGAGTAAATTGGGAGTTTAATCAGGTTCAATTATCAAATTAAATAACTAAGAATTTAGATAATACTATATATCACATAATTTATATTTACTTGAATTCCTGAATGCTGCATTACTTTGAGATTATAACCTTGAACATTTATAAAGTCATTGGGCTATGCTTACTTATCATAGTCTTTGACTATATTCTTACTTGTTCAATTTACAATCTTTACCCTATGCAGTATATGTTATTTTACATTTATTTTATGCTTCACTACTTCAATCACTTTTACTTAGTATGATATTCATTGAACATATTCATATATTTAATTTTTGCTTTCATATGCACTTTAGTAGTTTCTAGTCTTATTAGGATGCCTTTTTTTTTCTTACCTATTATTGCAGGCTAGAGTAAACCTACTTGTAAGTTCTTACTCTTTTACATTACTTACTAACTTTATACAATTTTTAAACCATACTTTGATGCTTAGTGCTTCACTTATAGTATTTTAATTATAAAGTTGCAAATGTGATATCCAACTAAAATTTAATTACAACTTAGCCTAATCTTAAAATATGCTTAGACTTTTAGTCTAATTATTTATTTTTATTTTGTTGGTTGTGCCCTACTGTATTAAAAACCAAATATGGTAGATCAGGAGTGTCATCTAGATAGTGAAGTTGGGATAGTACTGGCCACTTATAGATTGAAGACTCTGCTTCCTTATTCTTTTACTGCTGTAGTGAGAATGAGCAAAATTTACTTTAAAATTCTCTTAATTCAATTTGTAATAGCTTAATTTATGTAATGTTTTTATTTTAATTTTGTTATGGATATATTTTCATTTTACTTGCTTAGTTAGGATAGTGGATTTATTGCATCTAGTTGCTTCATACTCCTACTTGTTTATTTTGCTACTAACTCACCCACCTCATAAAGATTCTTGGCAACATAGCACTTAATGTTAGGTTAGCTACCTTATAACTTAGTGTTAAGTGCTATGGTAACACCCTAGTATTGGATTAGGTTCCTGGACCAATATTTAGGGTGTTACATGTGTCGATTTTAATATTACAGACATCCCTTAGGAGGCTTTTGTTGAAGTTTTCAAGGCAGAGTTCATCCCTCCTTCAACACAGAACATCCTAGAAAACACTTGCTTAAAGATAAAACAAGGCAACCAGCCTAAACCTGAGTATGAAATGGAGTTCTAATGACTCACTCAATTTGCTCTAGAGTTGGTGACAATTGAGGCAGCTTGCTACCATCATTTCCAAAGCAGATTCCATGGTTTGATTAAGGATCACATAGTGCCGCGAAGACTCACTAACTTCATCGAACTCATTAAGATAGCTAGAGTAGTTGGACCCCATCAATCCCAAAGGGACTCAAAGTGGAGCTTTAATGCTGCATCCTATAGGAGTGATGTCATCAAAAGGCCAAGAACTTCATTGAATAAAGTATATCAGATTGAGGTAGTTGCTACTACTTCAGATCCATTTAAGGGTTGCATAATGCCTCATCCTAATGGAAAGTGCAATAATAGTGGCCTAAATTGCTATACTTACAGTAGGTTGGGCCACCTTTTCATCCACTGCTATTATGCAGAAATGGTTGACAGTGTGTGCATCGACCATTCTAGGCACAGGCAAGTCTTTAACCCCACTCCATGAACAGTAGAGATCAGAGTTTGGCAATCATGCCTCCTCTTCAAGAAGAAGGTCATATTCATAAGCTAAAAGATTCTTCTGCTCCATGAACCCTTAATGCAGAACCTCCCTGGAAGCAAGCTTTCAACAACAAACTATTGAATCTGCTAGGGTATAAAATCTAACTCATTTGGAGGCGATTGTGGATAATAATGTCGTGTCAGGTACACATTCTTGATCCCATTCTTAGCTTCACTACTTAACCATTTTTATTTCTCCAAATTTATCTTCCTACAACTAGTTCTTTATTGAATGTTTAAAATTAGGAACAATATGCATATGAGATAAACTCTGTAAGGTATTATTCAATACTGGGGCAAGTCACTCCCTTGTGTCTGAAAGTTTTGCCAAATTTGTTAACTTATCCTTCTACAAGTTAGCTAAGACCTTAAGTGTTGAACTTCCTTTTGAAGCCCAACTAAGTGCAGATAAATTATGTGATCTTAAGATCCCCTTGATTAATAAAAGCTATCTAACCAAGTTGGTGGCTTTTCCAATATTGAACTTCATTATCATATTAGGCATGAATTGGCTCAGTATGCATGATGGCACCATCAACTACCATAAGAAGAAGATAACATTCCATTCTCTTGGTACTCCTAAAACTTTTGTGGGAAGGTTTAATACCAAAGCCTCATTAATCAACACAATTAAAGCTGAGAAATTGATAAGTAAAGGTTTCATTGCCTATCTACTCACTATGATGGGTAATGCCAAGGAAGACATTCTGCTTTCTAATAATAGAGTTGTTAATGAATTCACCAACATCTTTCCTGAAGATCTGTCCGGGATACCTCCTATTCATGAGGTAGAATTTTCTATCAAGCAAATTCTCAGAAAACCAACCTATATCCAAGTCTCATATAGAATGACGCCCAAGGAACTATAGGAGTTGAATAAGCAACTATAGGAACTATTAAATAAGGGTTTTATTAAGCCAAGTATGTCCCCTTGGGAGTGCCTATTCTTTTGGTTAAGAAGAAAGATGATTTTATCTCGATGTGCATAGATTACCATGAATAAAATAAGGTAGCCATCAAGAATAAATACCCACTTCCTAGGATCAATAATTTGTTCAGTCAACTTGCTGGGGTGGTTATCATATCAAAGATTGATTTGAGATCTAGCTATCATCAACTACGAGTGAAAAATTTAGATGTTGAGAAAATAGCTTTTCATACTTGCTATGGCCATTTTGAACTCTTAGTGATGACATTTGGACTCACAAATGTTCTCTCATTTTCAAGGATCTAATATAGTGTGTGCTTAAACTGTATTTATATAAGTTTGTTATCATCTTAATTGATGACATTCTTATCTATTCTAAGAGTCAATCAGATAATGAAATCCATCTTTAGATCTATTCTTGAAACTCTCAGAACCCATAACAAGTATGCGAAGTATTCCAAGTGCAAATTCTAGTTAAAATCTATTGCATTTTTGGAGCATGTTGTCGATGCCCAAAGAATCAGGGTTGATCAGAATAAGGTAAGCGCTATTCAAGATTGGGCACCACTGAAGTTAGTAATAGATATTCGTAGCATCATGGAATTATCTGGCTGCTACATAAATTATTTCAAGGGCTTTTCTAAAATTGCATCTCCATTAACTGAACTGACATAGAAAATTATGCCATTCATTTGGGACTCTACATGTGTGAAAGATTTTTTGAAGCTCGAGGATGCACTCTCAATAGCTTTAGTACTGGTTCTACTGAAAGAAGAATTAGATTATCAAGTCTTCACAGATGCATTTGAAATTAGTCTGGGTTATGTACTAATGATAGAAGGAAAGGTCATTTCATATGCTTCTCATCAATTAAAGTTGCTTGAGAAGAACTATCCTATACACGACCTTGGGCTTTCAGCAATTATTTTCTATTTGAAAATTTGATGCCATTCTCTGCATGGCATTCAATGTGCCATTTTCATCGATCATCAGAGCCTAAAATACATCTTCACTCAGCATGATCTGAATTGCCATCAGAGAATATGGTTAGAGTTGATTGGTAATTAAGATCTGAATATTCAGTATCACACAAGAAAGGTGAATGTTGTTGCAAATGCACTTAGCCATCGTTCTACCCTTTGTGCCATAATCACTGACAGCCTTATTAAAGAGGAATTCTATAAGATGTGCATTGAACTTATCAGAGGTGAAATGTTAATTAAATGATTGAGTTAAGTTTAGTTTAGTTGACCTTTCCCAGAGACATCTCCAACACACAAATGAAAGATGAAGATTATATAAAGTTTGGAGCTAAGATTAAAAATGGGTGCCATTTTGATTTGTAGTTGAAAATAATATTATATATCAGGGAAATCAGCTTTGGATACCAAAATCTATGCATCAAGAGATCCTTAAAGATAGTCATAATTTAGGATATAAAATTCATCTTGGAAGTGCCCAGATGTATCAAGACTTGAAGCAGTCATTTTGGTGGCCAGGCATAAAAAGAAGTATTATTGAATTTGTGGCAAAGTGTCACTCTTGCATCCTAGTCAAAGTCAAGCGTTAGAAACCCGGAGGCCTGTTACCTCCATTGAATATCTTGAATGGAAATGGTTTGACATCTCGATGGTCTTTGTAATGGGATTGCGCACCATACTGCCTTCAAAACCAAAAGTCAGGTGCTGCTGCGCACCGTAGTGCCCTCCTGCCCAAGAGCACGGCACTATCATGCACCGCAGCATGACACAGTTCGAAAGCTCAGTGCTATCGTGCACCATAGTGCCCTCAAGATAGAGAGCCTGACACTACAATGCGCCATAGCGCCTGCTGAAAATATGCTCAGGAATAAGGCATTTAATCAACATTGGGAAGAGGAGGAGACTTAATTTTTCCCCTTCCCACAGCAGGAATTTATGGCAAAACAAATAAACTTCTTCATTTTTCAAGGGATTGAAAGAATTATTCATAAAGAAACAAATTAATTTTGAGGAAGATGGAAGGGGTGGTTGCACTAAGGCTGAGGAGATTTCCAAAGATTAAAAAAGCACAGATTCAAGACTAAGAAAAAGTTCTATATTTTGATATTCAAGTAGTCAAAATATTGGAGGCTGCCAAAGCTTAAGGAAGGAGAGTCCCCCTGCTCAAGGAATGAGAAGGCTACATTGAAGGAGTAGGATCAAGCTTAGGAAGTAGAGAAGAGAGAGATCAGAGATAGAGAGAAAATCTGGTGAATGTGACAGTAGTTCCTATTATTGTATCTCCATCTCCTTAATTTCCTTTCTTTGAGAGCCATGCAAGGGCTCCAAGTTTTATTTTTCTTTCCTTATATTTCTTTTCTAATGGAAGCCTAAGCCCTCCTTGGGGAGGGTTGGGCATATGCATGTAATGAGTTAAAGAATCAAAATGTGTTCTTGCTCCAAAAATTATTATTGAATATGTTCGTTAGTTATTTCTTTGATTATTGATGTGAAGAGAGCTGGGATAAATGATATGCCATGATTATATCATTATGAAAATGTTTTGAACTAAGAAAACTATCAAGATAATTCATCTTTTAGAACTAAGGTCATGCATAATTAGTATCCTCGCAGCGAATGTTACAACATTCGATGTGCAAGAGTGATTGATGCAAGCCCTTAGGTTTAATAATATGAAAAGAGCGATAGAACAAATGCTAAACCTTGCGGTTCACTGCTCACCATTAGCTTATGCTAAGAATATAGCACGATTGCCAAGAGCCATGTGATAAGTTCTATGAGCATTGTAGTATTGTCCTTTTAGCTAATCTAAGAAGATGATCTGTGTGAGCCAAGATCCACAAATTAAGCTCCATAGCACGTTCTAAGCTTATGCAAGGTTTATGATGCATTGTGTGCTTGTGGGTGATGCAACATAACTCATTAGCCTAATGAGTTTCCTCCTTAGCTGAACTTAGAACTGACGCATGTAGGCCATTGGTGGATTCAATTTCACATGATTCATAACTAATACAATAAATTTGATAACTTAGATATAAGGATCAAATTTAAATGATATCAATCACGTGAAGGTCTATGTGCCAAGAGTGAACCTTCTTGTGTTCATCTTAGAGCATTAGGCAATACTTAGTCCAATTTGGGGTGCACCCTAGAAAGGATTATGTTTCTTGGTTATAAATAAATCATTTAAGAAATTTAACTCATAAAGTTAGTAAAGAAGAGTACTCACACAAAACCCTTGATAAATTGCATGCTAAGCTCAACTCTCCCTACTTTCTCAACAAGTAGTTTCGAAATTAAAGAGACCCTGATTATTAATCATAGAACCAAACTATCAACAAAATCCAAATTATCATTCAAACATTAGTGAACTATAGTATACTTTAGTAACAAAACCAACACCATTCCTAGAGGATAATAAAGCTTGGGATCTCACCATCCCAAATATTGTTTCAAACCATGTGCACTTGCATTTGAGCACAAACATACAAAAATTACTCTATCAACCAAGATTATAAGTATCAAGACTTTTGTCATCATCCTCTAGAGTTTCAATGAGGCGATCTTGTGTTTCTAAGAGTAAGTTTGATGAAAGGTATCTATCGCTTTCGCGTAGCTGGCAAGCTTAGTGAAAAGACTCGCTTAAGTAGTAATAAGTCAAAATTTAAACATCAATGCCCCTTTCAAATAATAGTGGAGCTTCTGATAAGAACTCAAAAGTTAAGCGTGCTCAGGTGGGAGCACTCTTAGGATGGGTGACTTGCAAGGAAGTTATATCTGAGGGCAAAATCATGAGGCCTTTCAGTCCAAAAAGAATAATACCTTGACGTTTATGAGTTTGTGCTATTACAAATGGTATCAGAGCACACCATATGGTGTCAAATAGGAGTTAAGTGTCATACAGTGAAAAATACAACTTCATGTGAACAGCCTCTTGAACCCATGATGGTTAAAGTGCTATATAATTGGGGTACCTTTTGTGCTTGTAGGGGTCGCCTCTTGTCCTTTCAACCTAATGGATGATTCTTGGATTTGTGTGTGGATACTGATGAAAACATCAGTTACTTAAGTTGGAGAGATTGTAAGGACCCACTTAAGTAGTAATAAGTGAAACTCTTAAACATCAAGACACCTATTCAGATATCAGTAGAGTTCTTGATAAGAACTACAATGTTAGCATGCTCAGGTGGGAGCACTCCCAGGATGGGTGACCTACTAGAAAAAGATCTCTAAGGGTAAAATTATGAGGCATTTTAGGCCAAATTAGATAATACCTTGGTGCTTAAGAGTTTAGGCTATTAGACTTAGTCCAAGATATGTTGGACTTTTAAGAATTTTATCTAAGATTAAATCATCTATGTACAAGCTTGAATTGCCTAGTGACTTCTCTGTGGTGCACAGTGTATTTCCTATTTGATCATTCAAAAAGCACTTAAGAGCGCATCATCTTATTTCCATTTCTCAAATAAATATCCAATCCAATATGTCATCAATGAAGAGCATGTTAAGATTCTGATTAAATATGAAAAGTAACTCATGAGTTGATCTATACCAATGGTTAAGTGGAGTGGTGAAATCACAGTACTGAAGAATCCACTTGGCAGAAAAAATTTGATATGTGAGCAAAGTACTCTAGGATGCTTGAAAATGCTAGTAATTACTCAAACTTCTTTTAATTTTCCTTGTCTTCTTTATTCCTTCATTCTTTGTTCCTACTTAAGTGATGTCAAGGATGACATTGTTCTTAAGTAGGGGAACTTATAATAATCATTGGTCATTACCCTGATTAATCTGAACTAAATCCAAGTCCTAAATCTTGTTCCATCATTATAAACAAATAGTTATTATAATATAACCCTAAAAGTTTGGGATCCATTGAACCTCAACTGGATCAATTGGCTATTTTGCCAATTAGTTGACCTAGAAAATCACATAAATTCATTTGAGCTCCAAATCAAATCAGAGTTCTCCATTGAATTCCCACCCCCAACTTAACTAGGGGTTAAATTTCGGGAATTATTGGAAGTCGTCAAAATTTCTCGAATATTTTAATATATTTTAAGAACTCAAAAAAGTATGATAATTAAATTGATCTCCGATTAAGAATCTGACATCCTTTTTGAGCTCCTCACTCCCAAGTTAGCTAGGGATAAGCTCTTGGAATTTTTTGGATGTCATTTGATAGCATTATTTTAATTAAATTAATTGTAATTAATTAATTTTAAACTAATCTCATCTAAAACTAGCATTGTTTCACTTATTGATCAGATGATGTTGAATCTGCACCATCTAATCATCTCAACCGTCCAAATCAAATAGCTGGATTGCTTTGTCCCGCTACTTCAAGGACAGTGCTCCACATCTCACAAAAAGCACACACATGATAGACTCTGGCCACATGCATGGGGATTTCTTATGCTTTGAAGCTCCTCCCTAGCTCTTTTTAATCCATCACAGAAGCCTGACCATGTTTACATTGATTAAGCATTGAATCAAAGTAGCAAACCTGTTGTCCTGTTGTCTATAGCTCAATGAAATATCCCCAAGGTAAATGTAGGTACCCCCCTTTTTCTTATTGATTTGATCTTGCAATTGTTTTGTTTTGATTTCATTTCTCAATTTCTCGAAGTACCTTATCATTAGTTATTCTCTATTGAACTCAATAAAGTTCAATTGAAGAATGGTGGCTTACGATTCAACAGTCATAAATAGTATCCTCCTAGCATCCCAAAATCCATAAATCAGGGCATCACCATTTTTGCAAATATAGTTGAATTCAATTAGGGCTTTAGGTGTCAGTTGAAAGGTCTCTTGAAGAACTTTTGATCGGTATGCAAATTGCCACCTTAAATTATCGGGCCGCCTTGAATTTTGATGCCCTTGGTGAATTACACCTTATCGGGGAAGATCCACAGTGCTAAGTCGGGTCGGGTCTGGCGCGACCTATTGGGCTCTGCCTTGCGCGCACACATAGCCCACGTGTGTGCAATTTTTCCATACACGCGGCTGGTCTGTGTACAACTGTTGTTATGAACGGTAACCCTAAGTCTTAAAATTTATTTAATTAAATTGAAATCTTCAAGGCCTCATATATTTTTTAACCACAAATCCAAACATATTAATGTTATATCTCAAAGTTCTTAGAAAATGATAAGAATTATTAATATGCCATTAGACTCTCTATTTGGTGATTAGTTTCACTAATCACTTTTTATATTAATTAATTGCTTAATCTTCAAAGCCTCATAACTCTTTAACAATAATTCAAAACATATTGGTGTTATCTCAAAGTGCTTAGAGAATTGTAATGATTAATAATGTCATTATTTTTTCTATTTGGTGATTAGTTTCACTAATCACCTTTTAAATTAATAAAGCCTTTAATCTTAATTTTATTAATGTCATAACTTGGTCAAATCACATCCAAATATAGCAATCTAACATATCATTTCAATTAGAAAAGTGCAAAGAACACTAATCTACAAAAATATATTGATTTCTATCATTAGTTTTCTTAATCATACTTAATCACTTATAAAATAAATTAGTGACTATTAAGCTGAATTATTAGCCATATTTTATGTTTTAGGTCTCGAAACGCTCACCAAAATGAGAAGAACATGATTGTGAAGTTAAAATTTCCTTTTTATAATTAATTTCTTTAATCACTCACTAATCACCCTAAACTATAATTAAGGCTTAGATTAATTAACTGAAGTTCAAATTTAGTATACTTAATATCATTGTACTTAGTGTTCTTGAATATGACGAATGGAAGTATTTCAATTATGTCAGCTTCTGCACTCTATTTTTTTATTGCACTTGCCAATTTGTGCTCTAAATTATAACTATCATTATATGATAATTTGGGGCACAATTGTGTGTCTAAGTAATTGGTTACTTAGACATCTTAGTAGATCTAGTGCTAGCAAAGTAAGTCACCTATTAGTAGACCGTTGTTTCATACTTTGCTTGCGCATAGCGGCCGGGGCGCGGTGCCACATATATGCCAGAAGTGGTCCTTAGAATGATGTTCTACCTTTGAAGAATTGACATCAAACTCAGAGCTTCACCTTAAAAATATGAAATGAAAATCATTCATTAAAGAATGTATTAAAATCTAGTATCAATTTATCTCATCTGTATATTAGTTTTATTGTAATTAATAAGTAATATATATATAATAGCTAATCACACATTCATATTTAAGATACAAAATAAGAGAATACTATGTAAGAATGTGTCAAGCAAATTTGAGTATATTTATACATTTAGACTTGTTCAAAATATAGTTTAGCAATATTATGCCTTTTAACTGATAAATTATCTTAGTGATCTTTAAAATGAACAAAATATAAATTATTATCATCATGCTAATCTTATTTCAAGCTCACACTCTGAGCTTCTTCCTCCTCATAATCAATAATTCTTTTATCCATTTGCACTTTCTAGCCACTAGAGTATACACATGCATGTGCACCCTCAAAACCCTAAGATATCTCTTAAGTACAATATGGCCCCAATAGCCATTATGTGGCCCTCAGCTCATTAGATGCTTACCATGGGTCATTGATCTATCTCCTTGATGTGCTGCTTGTCCAAGTAGCCAAACTATGTGAGCCAGAACTCCTCCAGTATTTTGCATTAGCTGCCTGGTGATTGGGTGAGCCCAAGCATCGTACTCTTGGGCCAGGCAACTTTGGATGAATACACAGAACACTTCAAAATGCCTATGCCTTTGGGTAATGATAATAACTTTATAATATTAATAATAAGAAGTTTCTTATCATTATTAATATTATGTAATAATAGTAATAATAGTATTATAAATTATAATAATAATAGTAATATTATTTTTATATATTTTTTATTATCATTATTATTATTAATACTAATAATAATAATAATTATATAAAATTTAAATGAGATAATTAAAGCTGCTGAAATAAAAATGATGGAAATAATAATAATAATAATAATAATAATAATAATATATTTATTATTATCATTAATATTATTTATAATTATAACAATAATATAAAAAATAACATAATTAAAATTCCTGAAATGTAAATGATAGAAATAGAAATAATAGTACTAATAATAATTAGCTATTTATTATTATCATTATTATTATTATTAATGATAATAATAATAATAATGAAAATTTCAATGACATAATTGAAATGCTAAAATGAAAATAATAATAATAATAATAATAATATTAAAAATAATAAATATAATTATTATCATTATTATTATTAGTAATGATAATAATAATAGCAAAAATAATAATTAAATAATTTTAAAATGACATAATTGAAGTTGTTGAAATATAAATGTGAAAAATGGAATTGATAATAATAATAATAGTAATAAACAATATATATATATATATATATTTATTATCATCATTAATAATAATGATAATAATAATATAAATTTTTAATGACCCAATTGAAATTGCTGTAATATAAAGCATAGAAATGGAAATAAGTAAGAAATAATAATAATAATAATAATACAAAAATTGAAATGACATAATTATAATTATATTGAAATTAATAACTATATTATTATAGATAATAATTTAAATAATAATAATAATAATAATAATGATTGCATTATTATTTTTAAAATAAAATGAAAAATAAAAATTTCAGAAAAAATTAAAATAAAAACAATTTTTTGTTCTTCTTTTTCTTTTATTCTTCTCTTTTAGGGATGGCAGCCTGAGGGGGGTTGGGAAGGTAGAGATGGAGCTGGCTAGTAGTTAGGGAGGGGAGAGGGGGGAGGGGAGGAGGATTTGGGGAGGATTTGAGAGGGGGAGAGGGGGATTTAATAGCAAAAATGGGGTGGGAGACGAGGTACGACCAGTTACCCAGTGCACTCTTTTGGCAACTCTAATTTGTAAGCAGATGTTCCAATTCTCTCAATCACTTCAAAGGGTCTCAAATATCTTGGACTCAGCTTTCTAGACACATCGAATCTATACACACATGCATCGGACTAACTTTAAGATAAGCTCTATTGCTTACTTAGAACTCCAACTAACGATGACGAGCATCATGATATTTCTTTTGTGTATCCTGAGCTACAGTCATATTGCGCTTGATCAGTTGAACTTTCTTAATGGTCTCTTCTACTAACTCAGAACCATAAATTTAAGAGTCTCCTACTTCAATCCAAGCAACTGGCATTATACACCTCCCTCCATAAAGATCTTCGTAAAGAGCCATACCAATACTAGACTGATAATTGTTATTGTAGGTGAACTCAACTAAGGCTAAATGATCTTCCCATGATCCACCGAAGTCTTGAGCACAAAGACGCAAGAGATCTTTCAAGATCTGATTAACACACTCAGTCTGACCATCTGTCTGGGGTGGAAAGCACTACTCAATGCTAAACTTGTTCCCAAGTGTTGCTGAACAGCTGACCAAAATTTGAAAGTGAATCTACTGTCTCTGTCAGAAACTATACAGTTCGGTGTACCATGCAAATGGACGATCTCCTTAAGATAAATCTTAGCTAACTTCTTAATTGGATCTGTATGATGAATAGCTAGAACATAAGCTGACTTGGTGAGTCTATCAACTATCACCCAAATAAATTCGGAATCAGACCTACTCTTTGGCAAACTTACAGTGAAGTCCAAGGAGATATTGGACCACTTTCATTCAGGAATGTCTAAGGGTTTAAAAAGTCCACCAGGCTTTTGGTGTTCGGCCTTGACTAAGGAATAGAGATGGCATTTGAAAATAGCTATATCTCGCTTCATGCTGGACCACCAAAAAGATTACTTAAGATCTTGATACATCTTACAACTACTAGGGTGCACTACATTGCCAGAGTTATGAGCTTCAGACAAAATCTGTAATTGTAAGCTTTTTGGAATCCATAATATGAACTTTTGAAGTACAACACCTTCGTCATTAAGACGTAATTCAGATCTCTTGCCACTAACGATTTCAGAAACTAACACAGAATAACTTGAATCCTCCTTCTGAGCTTCAACAATCTTAGATCTTAGGGAATCATCTAACTAATTATCAAATAGTAGAGTGCCTAATTTAGCTGAACTGATAGCCTCAAGACTCAATCTGATAAAATCTTTGATCAAAGATTCATTGCAAAAATAGGAAGATAAAGTCGCTTTATGACTCAGGGCATCAGCTACGATGTTAGCTTTACCCGGATCGTATTGGATTTCCAAATCACAGTCTCAAAGTAACTCTAGCCACCTATGTTGATGGCAATTAAGGTCTTTCTGAGTAAAGATGTACTTTAAGCTTTGGTGGTCAGTGCACATCTCACACTTAACCCCATAAAAGTAGTGTCTCCAGATCTTTAGAGAAAAAACTATTTCTGTAAGTTCAAGGTCATGTACAGGATAGTTCTTCTCATTAGGCTTAAGCTGTCTAGAGGCATAGGCTATTATGTGGTGATCTTATATCAAAACACAACCAAGTCTTTCCTTAGAAGTATCAGTATAAACCTGAAATTCTTTACCCTCATGAGGTAGTACAAGAATAGGAGCAGAAGTCAATAACTATTTTAACTTTTGAAAAGATTCTTCACAAGCTGTGCTCTAGATGAACAGAACATCTTTTCTAGTTAACTGAGTTAACGATGAAGCAATTAGAGAGAATCTAGGAATGAACCTTCTATAATAACTAGCGAGTCCTAAGAAACTGTGAATCTCTGTTACAGATTTAGGTTGAACCCACTATTGAACAACTTCTATTTTCTCATGATCTACTCTAATGCCTTCAGCATCAATCACGTGACCCAAAAATGCGAAGGACTTGAGCTAAAACTTGCACCTAGAGAACTTAGCAAAAAGTTTATTTTCTCTTAACAATTCTAGAACGGTACAAAGATGCTCTTCATGCTCAGCAGTTGACTTCGAGTAGATTAGGATGTCATCGATGAAAATGAGGACAAACTCATTGAGATACGGCTTAAGGATGCGTTGCATTAGGTCCATGAAGATGGAAGGAGCATTTGTATGTCCAAAAGGCATGACTAGAAACTCAAAATGCCCATAACAAGTCCTGAATGCAGTCTTGGAAACATCTTCATCCTTGACTCTAATCTGGTAGTAACCTAATCTTAAGTCAATCTTGGAGAAGATCTTTGCTCTGGTGAGTTGATCAAACAAATCCTTGGGCGAATGAATCCTTTCCGCATTGAACCATCCTTCTTCTTGTTGAATATGACATGAGCTCCCCAAGGTGACATGCTAGGGCAAACAAATCCTTTCTCTAACAATTCTTGTAATTGCTCTCTAAGCTCTTGCAGTTCTTTTGGAGCCATTCTATAAGGAGCCCTAGACTTAGTTTGAGTTCCAGGGACAAGTTCAATAGAAAACCCTACCTCATGCAGAGGAGGTAGTCCAAGCAAGTCTTCAGGGAACACATCCAGAAACTCTTTAATGATGATAGTCTCTTCTGGACTACTTACTTGCTTCTCTTCACCGATTAAAGTTACTAAAAATGCATATAACCGTTACTAACAAGGTACTTGGCTTCAATAGCATTGATTAAGGATGCAATCAAACTAAGTTTCCCTATAAACACTTCAGGTTTCTTTCCAACCTTAAGTGAAACTCACTTACGAAAGCAATCTATTATGACATTACACTTACTTAGCCAATCCATTCCTAAAATTATGTTAAAATTCATAATGGACATAACAATAAGTTTGGATTGGAATAATTGGTTACTGATTGGGATGTCTATCAAACAGAACTCATTAGCACACATCTCAGCACCAAATGGCATTTGAACTACTAAGGGACTGCTTAGGCTAAAATGTTGAAGATTTAAAGAAGAGGCACAACTCATAGACATGAAAGAGTGACTAGCACTAGTGTCAAAGAAAGTATTATAAAATTGGTTTTTAATAATAAGAGTTCCTATAATAGGGAAAATAACCTCTAATTACACAAATGAAAATTTAAAGAAGGAAAATGTTGAAATTAAAAATTACAGAAGGAAAATGAAAAACAAAAAAAGAAAATTAAATTTAGAATGTACCGGTAACCACGCTATTGTCCTTTGGGGAAGCTGAGGAAGACAGAGTGAAATCCCTTGGTATAGTAGGTGGTTGAGCAATGGACTTACCCTTTTCCTTCCAACTATAGAGGCCTTACTTAGAGAAAGATGGAGGTACTCCCTTTTGGTGTTGACCACTTCCACCAGTAGGAGGAGGCATCAAGGCAAGTGTTGGCGCTTGAGAATTTAAAGGAATTGTATTCTTAATAGAACCTTGATGGTTGATCTTCACCTTGTCCACAATTCAGCTAGCATGACAGTCCCAATGCTTATGATTAGTTCTACCACATACGTAACACCTGCCACCTGTGTGGTAGTACTTCCCATAAGGATGGGGTCTATTACATACTGCTCCTGGTCTTCCTTGTTGGCCTTGCTTAGGATTATGGCTGGGATTTTGATTTGGATTTCAGCCAAAAGTAAGTTGGAAGACTTTTGGCCATGGGAGTGATTTCTCTTAAAGGGTTCAGTTCTGGAAGGTTGTGGATGGGAGCGCTTCCTCAAATCCATTTGTGATTGATGGTACTCAACCATACAAGCACCTTCCAAGAGCTTGGGAAAACTATCATGATGTTGAGACATCAAATGACTTTTGGCAGAATCTCTAAGATTTGACAAAAATATTGTGCACCTAGCCACTTCAGTATGGACTAGATTTGGAGCAAAATGAGAGAGTTTATGGAACTCCATCTTGTAGTCGTGCACTGAACGATTTCCTTGGGTAAGTTGCATGAAATTGTTTTCTATTATTGTTTGGGCAGAAGGGAGAATGAATTCTTCATGGAACACCTATTCAAATTCATCCCAAGGAATGCTTCTATTTAACCCTCAGAGAAGCGAGTTTTCAACTCACTATCCCACCAGTACTCGGCTTTCCCGCAGAATAGGTAGGTTGCAAGACAGAGACATTCGCTCTCCAGACACTTAATACTAGCTAGTGTCTTCTCAATTGCCTTTAGCCAATCTATGGCTTCAAAATGAGAGACTAAACCATTGAAAGTGGGAGGGTTTAGACAAAGAAAGGTGAGAAGGTAGGCATCCACAATAGGGATTGAAGATGGCGGTGGAGCCAAGGGAAGTTCAGGAATAATAGGAGAAGAAGCTTGAGGAGGATTTGGGTAGATTTGAGATGGAACTAGAGAAGGTTGGGAAAGGTTGTAGGATAAAGTCATCATTTCTGCTTCACGTGTTTGTGCTTCTACCATTACCTTTATCATGTCCAACAAATTCTGCATTTGCTCAATTTGGGAAGTCATATTGGAAGTAGGTTCTTCCACTATTAGTTCAATAAGAGCATTAAGATATGGATCCATTCTAAAGAAAGAAAAAAAAAGCATCATTTAGAAACTGAAGAAGGTAAGAAAGAGGAATTCTCATTAAAATTTAAAGCTTTTAAGAAATTACAATCTTTAGAGGAAAAGAAGGAGACACAAGTAAGAAGAAATTATTTACAAAGTTACTAAAGGGAAAGAAGAAAAGAGCAAAAGGAAGACTAGTACTACTAGTTATAAAATTTTGCATAGAATATATTTTTGAAGTCTTCATAAGTGGGGGCACAATAAAGATGCCTACATCCACGAATGAGTACTCTATACGCATGACACCACCAATTTATGGTGTAGTCATCAAAAAGTTCATCCAAAATTTAGAGGCATAAGTGTTTTGGGCATTTTATGGCCTCAAATACCATGGTAATACAAGAGAGCCATTCCCTAGCTAGCTATGGGAAACAATCGCCTCAAAATACACAAAACCTCAAAATTTAATTCAGAATTTCACCTCCTGCAGCAGATACTCCCAAGTTAACTCTACCAAATGTTGACCCATACCAATGATCATACTCCCAATATTGGAAGAACAATTTGGTATAAAGTCTTAGTTCAGCACTAGGATCTGCCATCTAAAAGTTAAAATAAAGTGTAAGTTAGAAATTTAGATCACTCATTTAATTGAAAATGTGTTTACTATCCTAAGATGTCATTTATTTAATTTTACTATACTATATTATTTGCTTTTGGATGAATGGATATGTTTGTCTTAACTTAAAGTTCTCAACTTAGCTCTAATACCAACTATGACGACCCCAATATTGAGAATCACTTAGCTCAACATTGATACGTCACCACAATACCTAATACTAGATTTGAAAAAATTTAATCTAAATCATTAGATATTGTGTTTAGCTAAGGATTTAGAAGAGGGTCTTAAGTTACGATGGAAGGGAAATTATGAATGGTATTAAGTAATTTTATAAATGAAGATATAATACAATTAAGCGTATGATACTTATAAGGAAACCTGTGAATTTAGGTATTTAATGAGTATTTGACATGTCAGTTATAAGTCCTAAAATTCTTAAAATTTTTGGTAGAGTCTCCTTTTAAAATGGTTAAGGAAACACCTACAAAGTAGCGATGCAAGACTTCCATTCCAATGGAAGTTATAATTTGAAAGGAAAGCAACCTAAACTAACATGCAATCAATCCATTCTAGCTCTAATTCTAGTATAGAGTTCAATCCATTACATATGATTGCTCATTTCCAATTCTAAAATAGAGTTCAATCCATTTCATAGGATTGCTCATTTAGAATTCTAAAATAAAGTTTAATCCATTTCATTGGATTGCTCATTTAATATTCTAAAATAGAGTTCAATTTATTTCATAGGATTGCTCATTTACAATTCTAAAAGCTTAAAAGGAGAAAATCACATTTGTTACAATTATTTACCCTAAGGTTTGCTTTATCACAACATTCAATACTCATATGTAGATATGAAAAGATTATTACTTAAATAAGAAACTAGCTTCCAATTCTATAAATAATTGAAAATACAACTATTTCCATTTAACATCCTAAGTAGATATGCAATTAATGACTTAATTAATATTCATTTTTATACATTTATAACCATTCATCCATTCAATATATTCATCCATTCATTCAGCACAAGCATTTAAATATAAACTAGACTCCAACAAAGTGTAGTAAAAGTAAAGTAAATAACATTTATTACAAACCAACAGTAAACTTAAGGGAAAGAATGAAATTGAAAGCTCACTTGAAATTTATAATAAGCTATATAATTGAGTATATGATAAGAAGAAGCAGTTAATTTTTAGCAGTTGGTCCAGCTCCACTAGCCTCCAAATGCACCTGATCTATCACATTTTGGCATTTAAATGTGATAGGGCAAAGCTAAGAAAATAGAAAATCTGGTTAGAATAAATAGTCTAAGTACAATTTAAGATTGGCTAAACATGTTATTATTATAACTGGATATCACTTTCTAATTACAAAATAAGCACAAGTATGGGTACAATATAGTAAGCACACAAATGAGGAAAAGTAAGTAAGAAAAACAAAGTGAGTTAGAATACTCACTTAAGTACACATCCTAGCCTGCAATTAGAATAAGGGTAAAAGCATCCTAAATAGGCTAGAAATAAACTAATATGCATATGAAAGTAAATGAAGTAAGACATGTACATGTTCAAATGAACTTATGCTATGTAAGGAAAAGTAACAGTGAAGCATTTAAATGAAATTTTACAACATTCACTGTTTTCTAAGTAAATTGTAAATAAGGAAAGTATAGTTCTAAATCATACAAAATGCATAGTAAGGAAATTGAAGGAATATTTTAGACTATTAGTCTAAGGTTCACATAGTCTAGAATTATAGAAAGTAACATAGCTAAAAGCTATGGTGAGTCTTAAAAATCTATAAGATTGAAGATCTCACATGTTTATTAATTGAATTTATTTTAATTTGTGCTCATTCTATGGGCATATTCAGAATGAAAAGAGGAGTTTAACACATCTGTTTAACAACTAAAGAAAAGCGGGGTTAAATCCTAAAATACTCACAGTCACCTTTTGAGAATGCAATGTCTCCTTATTACTCCTTTTTTAGTTTGCCATAGATTGATCCACCATATAAACTCCTAGTAATTTTAATATGAAAGTTTTATTGATGCACAATGTCTTATAAGAATGATTTAATGAATTAGGCTCAAAGCTAAGTAAGCATTCAAGGGAAATTCATTAATTGCAACTAAGTGATATCCAAAGTTATCTAATTTTAATGATCTACTAAATGATTAGAGCTAATTGAGCTCCCAATTAACTTTGAGATATTGATCTCAAGTTAATTGCAAGTATAGTAGTAGTTGCGGTTTTGAAAGTAATAGTTTCAATTCAATTAATATGATATGACAAAATAATTTATAAGTATAATTAATACTTTTAGAAACTAGGTCTTGCTCACATTTTAAACTATAAGATTCAATTGTATAATTAAATCAAGGTTTAAGTTTCTAGTAGGAAGGGATTAAGATAAAAGGAATATTTAACTTAAGAATTATAAGTTAATATAAGTCCACTAAAGTTCACTAGAGTTAACTTACTAGGTTATAGTTTGAAAGATCTAATCAATAAAGTATTAATCTAGCTAAGTTATAAGCAAATGAAAGGTTTAAGATAAGTAATTGATAGGACTTAAGAACTATAAGTTCTTAGTATTCTAAAAATTGATGTTTAAGGAATTTAATAGGATTCCTAAATTTCCCTAAGTGACTTAAGATCTCTCATACTAGCTCTTAAAATATTCAAGAGGAGGTTTTAAGGGTTAGGGTAAATGAATTAAGTTCTAATCTACTCACTAAACTAGATCTAGTTGATTCACTAATCTACCATTACAAAGGTATTGAATCTATCTACACTCAATGGGTGTAACTAAATAAATTTAGGGATCAACTATTATTCAATTTGCAAATCAATCCTAGGGTTTCTACCTTAAGGTTGAAAGGTGAATTAAGCACTTGGCAATTAATTCACATAGATAGAAAATTGAGAACGAAACTCAAACTAAATTTAATCTAATTTGATAAGGGAGATAATAAATGTGACATATTAGCTATCCTAGGGTTTTATAAAACCTAAAATATGCTATCTAGAAATTTGGAATAATCACAATAACACTAAGTAAGAGTAAAAAATCTAAAATTATAAATTGTTGTCCAATGGAAATGATTTATATATAAATGAAATCCTTATATCATTAGGAGAAGAATGACACTAAGTATGTCAATTTTTGATAACTTTGGAAAATTAGGGTTTTAATGACTTCTAATTAGGGTTATAAAGTGATTAAGAAAATTAGGTTGTTAAATTTGATTTTATATTATTTTTCCTCACATTTTTGTGAGAGAAATGGACTATTTGATCATTTAATTTGGACATTAAATGATCAAATTAGGTCACATGAAATGATGAAATTTAATTATTATTAATTAATAAGTCTTAATTATTGACCAATTAAAATATTTATTTAAATAGAAATTAAATTGCATATTATTAATCTACTAATTTTTATGATCAAAATGATATATAATATTGCATATATTGGATGAGTATTAATGAAGTTATTAATTAAATAAAAAATTTGGTAATTATAATTTATTAATTGATTATTAACTATAATCATTTTAAGATCGCATTCAGTTAAATTATTAATTATTAAGTATTTATAAATAAATCACAACACAAAAAAATAGAATTGCTAAAACCAAAGAAAAGACAGCTTGACAGCGACTTTGAGTGACGTGTGCCATTGAACACGTGCCGCCCATCACTGGGGCTACGTGTGAAGGCGGGACCCTCCCGAATGATAGAGCAGCTCGAAATCAAACTGGATAAGTTCAATTTGAATACCCGGACCGAGACCATGACGGTTTGAACCATTTCGTCTCAAAATGGAACTGAGACCGACACTTAGGGTTTGGTCCCCCAATCGAACCCGGAGGACCCCGAGCATAGACCGCACGTCAACTCGAAGGTCTTACCGAGGTCAATCCAACAAGACACTAATCGGACCCTGGTGTTGGCTAAGGAGGTCGCAAAGTCGAGCCCTAAATTCCCCGATTTGAGAAACCGAATGACTCGAATGGCCGATCGACACTAACGGTTAATTAAGAATCAGTGAGCTCAATCGACCTTTATAAACAATTCATCTAGCAATAAGATCAGGATTAAGAAGATTTAACAAGTCGATTGAGAGTATACCTTGATTTTTTTTTCTTTTTTGAAAGTTACCATCCCTAATCTAGGTTTTGCTCCAATGGCTTAAATGGAACTCCCTTCGCTCCCAGCTTATGCGAATGAAGAGGATAGAGCGAAAAATGGAAAAGATAAGAATGGACTATGGGTTAACAACTCGGCAATCCAACTGGAATCTCTGGATGGTCCTCGATTGACACCATTGATTGTGTCTGAGCACGATGAGCTGGGATCAATCTAGACCGTCCGTTCAATTTTTTTGATCGGATGGTCTGATCTATGGAGAAACGAAGGTAAGAAGATAGCCGTTGGATCAGATTAAATTAAAATGTAATGGTCAAGATCTAGCCACGCGGTTGTTTTGTGCATGGCCTGCCACACGGGATCTCTGCCTTTTTTATTTAACCGAAATAATTCAAATATATAATACATATTAATTAAATTAAATATTATATTGTATTAGTTAAATTATACTCATTTATTTATTTAATTTTAAATATCTAAATGCTCTCCAAAAATCCTAAAAACTCACCATTACCTAATTGAGGTATGGTGAACTCAAAAATATAATTAGATTTTTTATCAGAGGTCAATTTTATTATCTTAATTTTATGGGTATTTAAATATTATTAAAATATTCGAGAAAAATTTGATGACTTCCAAACACTCCCAAAATACCACTCCTAGCTAATTTGGGTGTGGTGAATCCAATGGTGGACTCTATTTTCAATTTTGAGGTCTAAATAAATTATGCATTCTCAGAATTATCAGAATACTAAGATATGTTGGAAATTGCCAAATGATCTCCAAATCACACGAAAATTGAAATAGAGACTCCTAATACAATTATAAGACTAATGAAAAAGGATTAGAGTCAATTAGGTCACTAATTGATATGTAATAATACTAGGGTTGTTATATTAAGTGATCCACACATTGCTATTATGCTATGTGTATTAACTACCCCTCAAAAAGACACTAATTAGAAATGTACATCAATTTTCATACCTATTTTAAAAGTCGTGACAAATCTTGTAAACTTATCATTGATAGTGGAAGCCGTATAAAGCTTATTTCCACCTCAGCCTCATCCATGACCCTACAAGTTTGCATGGGTCAACAAAACTTCCATATCTATATCTCAACATTGTCTTGTCCCAATACAATTAGGAGCATATTCTGATAAGATATCGTGTGATGTTCTTCCTATAGGAGCATAATGTTAGGAAGACCCTTGCTTTATGATATGCATGCCATTCATGATGGACATGGAAATACTTACTCATTCATGTTTAAGGGTAAAAGAGTTGTTCTAAATCCTTCTAAGCCTAAAGAGATAAGCTAACACTAGCCTTGAGATTAATTTGCCCTAGTAGAAAAGAAATTCTTGCATATTATTAATAAGCATAAGCTTATGAGAGAAGCTCATGGAAATATTGTATTTTCTCTAATTGTAACAAAAATCCCTCAACAACCGTGTGATGAAGCCTTACTATTGAGATAAGTGATCTCCTCTCTAAGTTCATTGATGTTTACCCAAAGGAACTTCCAAATGAACTTCCCCTAATGCGAAGCATTGAACATGTTATTGATTTTGTTGTTGGATCTTTCCTTCCTAATCTTTCTCATTATCAAATGAACCTAAATGAACATGCTGAACTCAAACGACAAGATGATAAGTTATTATCGAAAGGTTTTATTCGAGAAAGTTTATGACCTTGTGCTGTGCTTTCTCTCCTTACCCCAAAAAAAGATGGTACATGGTGTATGTGAATAGATAGTCATGTGATTAATACAAATACTATTAAGTATCACTTTCCCATCCCATGACTTGATGATATGCTAGACATGATGGTTTGTGCACAAATTTTCTCTAAGATTGATCTAAGGAGAGGATATCACCAAATTCACATGAAAGAAGGAAATGAATGGAAGATAGCCTTTAAGACACAAGAGGGTTCATATGAGTGGTTGGTAATGCCTTTTGGCTTGACAAATGCCTCTAGTACCTTTATGTGAGTAATGTATCACATCTTATGCCCCTTTATTGGAATATTTTTAGTGGTTTATTTTGATGATATTTTTGATTTTTAGTCAGACTAAGAGTGATCATATAACACATTTAAGGTAATTTTTTGAGGTTCTTCAATAAGAAAAACTATATATCCATTTGAAGAAGTGTTCTTTTAAGATGTCATCAGTAATTTTTTTAGGATTCATTATATCTTGTGATGGTATTTCTGTGGATCCTGAGAAAATCAATGCAATTCTAAATTGGCCAACTCCATCCAATATACATGATGTTCATAGTTTTTATGGGTTATCCATATTTTATTGAAGGTTTATAAATGGGTTTAGTATAATAATGACTCTAGTCATGCAATGTTTAAGAGGTGGAGAATTTAATTGGACAAAGGAAGCATTTAATGCTTTATACAAATAAAAAATCTTTAAATTGGCCCACCAATATTAAAATTGCCTTATTTTAACAAAGTGTTTGAAGTATTTTGTGATGCCTCTAGTGATGGTATAGGAGGTGTTCTTAAGCAAGAGGGTCACCCAACTGCTTTCCTTAGTGAAAAGTTGAATGATGCTCGATAACGTTACTCTACACATGATCGGGAATTCTATGCAGTAGTCCATGCCCTTCGATATTGGAGACACTACCTACTTTCCTGAGATTTTGTACTATAGTCTAACCATGAAGCTTTAAGTATCTCAACACTCAAAAGAGGCTCAGTTCTTATCATTCAAAGTGGGTCCAATTCCTTCAAGAGTACACCTTCATTCTTAAACATAAGTCTGATATTGAGAATAAAGTTGGTGATGCTTTAAGCAGAAGGTGCATTATTTTACATAGTATGAGCATCAAAGTTACTGGATTTGATAAAATAAAAAATGAGTACAAAACTTGTAAGAGTTTTGGTCAACCATATGAATCTCTAATTGTTGATACGTCCACTATTGACTCTACTTATCAACTTTGAGATGGATATCTTTTTTGAGGAACCCGTCTTTGTGTTCCTGATTCTTCACTTCGAAATTTTCTTATTCAAGAAATGCATTTAGTAGGCATTTCAGGTTATTTTCATCGTCATAAAACTATATCCGTGGTGGAAGATCGACTCTTTTGCCAAGTATCAATAGAGATGCTGCACGTGTTGTTTCCCAATGTCGCACTTGTCAATTAGCGAAAAGTGGAAAACATAGTCATGGATTGTATACACCTCTTCCAATTCCTCACAAGCCATGGGAAGACCTTAGTATGGACTTTATACTCGGATTACCTCGCACCATCAAATGTTTTGACTCGATTCTTGTTGTTGTTGATCAATTTTGAAAAATGTCTCATTTTATTCCATATTATAAGACATCTGATGCTTCTCATGTTGCTTCAATTTTCTTTCATGAGACAGTTTATTTGCACGGATTACCCAAAACAATAGTCTCTGATTGTGCTATTAGATATATGCATTATTTTTGGAAAACTTTATGGAAGAAGCTTGGAACAAAACTCTTATTTTCTACTACTTATCACCCTCAAACTGATGTACAAATGGAGGTAATAAATATAAGTTTAGGAGACCTTAAATGCTTAGTGGCAAACCATACCACTAGTTGGGATCTTGTTCCACCCATTGCCGAGTTTGCTTATAATGGTTCTATAAATCGATCAACCGTAAAAAGTCCTTTCCAAATTATTATAGGGTATGAACCAAGAAAGCCAATAGACCTTGTTGATCTTCCCATTTCTTATAAATCTAGTGCATATGCATCTTCATACGCACAAATCATGCATGATTTTCACCAAGAAATTCAACAAGAGCTTACATTAAGTTATAATAAAAATAAAGCTGATGCTGATGCACATAGGCAGTTTGTAAATTTAATGAAGGATATTTGGTTATGGTCAAGGTTAGGCCAGAGAGCTCCCAAAAGGAACTTTAAAAGAATTTACACTCAAAACTTCTAACCCTTATAAAATTGTAAAGAAGATAAATGATAATGTATATGAGATTGATCTTCCTATAAATGCTGGTATTTCACTTGTATTTAATGTGTCTGACTTAATGTTGTATCATGGGCAGGCCCCGTTTATTTTTCCTCTACAAATAGCACTAACATGCAGGTTGACACTTACTTGGGAGCTCCCTTGCTATCTCGCCGATTGCAATACCATAATTCTGATTAGATTTTGGATGACCAGATCATTAGTACATCAGATGGAGGAGCTCAGAGGTTTATTATCCTTTGGAAAGGACTGTCGCCACTTGAAGACTCTTAGCTTATGTTTGAGGAATTAAACCATATTAGTCCACAACTTCTATATGAATACATTAATCATCATTCTCCAGAGGAGAATCCTTCAAATTTGAGGAGTGCTGATGCAGAGTACCCACGTAGACATCATCAACACACCAAATTATAAATTAAGCTAAATTTTTCCATGATTATATATTGTATTTTCCATTTTAGTTACATGGGTTTATTCGTAGAAACCATTTAAATGGGCCTTTTGATTAGCCCATTTTTCAAGTTTTTGTCACGAGTGTTTTTTGAGTGAAAGGACACTTTAGTCCTTCATAAGAGAGTTGGTCTAAGGTTTTTTGATATTTTATATAAAAGGACACTTTAGTCCTTCATGAGTGGGTTGGGTTATGGGTTTATTAGTCATTTATAGGAAAAGCACTTTAACCCTTCATGAAAGGGTAAGTTTATGTTTTTGATGGTCATTTGACATGTGTTGTATTGCTATAAGGAAGAAAATATCTTATGTATCATGGCATTGAAGATTGAATGAAAATATAATTCTTAACTTATTGTTTTCATAAGTAATTTCATTCTTATGAGAATAAAATCATGAGTGTGAGTATTGCAAGACTTAGAGAAGGACATCTAAGGAAGGAAAGAGATCCTACGATGAAGGACTGTTTGTAGAAGTCGACTTCAATTATCTCCACTTCGCCACTGGTTGCCTTAACTTTGACACATGTTAGATCAACCATAGCTCTTATTTATCTTTATATTTTATATGGTACAGAATTTTGCGTGTTAGCATAACTGTGGCTCAAATCATCTCAATCTCATTTTTTTTTTTAATTTTACATTTGTACGCAAAATTCGCCTTATTTTATCGATACGCAATCGTGAGTAACTTGTTATTTTTATTGGTGTAAACTTTATCCCACCCTCTGCATGTGCATTCATTTTGTCCTACGTCATATTGGTATCAGAGCAAATATATCCTCAACTTTTTATGCCAATTGATGGCAAAATCATTGCATACAATAAAGCTTAAATTTCATTCACGTCCCTTTTCGGTTTGATTTATACCCCGTCGTATTTTGATCATAACTTATTCAATTTATATCTAAATATTATGTTTGAGAACTTGATTTTGGGTAGAACGACAAGATCTACAACTTTGTAGAAGAGTATTTTGCTTGATTCAGATATTTCAGCATTGAAAACCATTAAATACGGAGAGCTCCTATATATATATATACATACATATAAAAAAAAAACATTATGTTGACTCGCAGTGAACATCGATACCAAGGCCAAACTTTTGAACAAAGAACCGATGACCTCCTCAAACTCTTACTTGAGAAAATAAAAAATCTCACTCTCTCAATACATGATTTTCGAACTAGAATTGAAGCGCTATAGTTGAAAGCCAATGAAACGTCACCAACTCCACTTGCACCAAATGAAAAAAATAACCATCTTCATAGCCAAGAAGGTCATCCCAATGATTATATATCATCTCATCTTCCTCCACAATCACTAGCTAAACCACAATGCAATCACCTCTTAAGTCATGCTGATTATTATCAAGATCTAGATAGTATACATCCCCAAAACTATCATAGGATAGAGAGAAATTTTTGGAGACATAATGGCTATGAGCAAAGGTATCATGGAGATCATTTTCTTCCTCTCGCATATGAGCCCTTACATAATAAGGGTCAATGTATTATTACATCATGAACAAACCATCAAAACTTAGATGATGATATTGTTCAAAGGGTAAAGATAGACCCGGGCGACTCGATGTAAGAGTTTTTTTTGTTTGGCTTATTGATATGGATCAATATTTTGATTGGATGCAAATGTCCCATGATAGACAAGTACATTTTGCTAGTATGAAGTTGATAGGCCATGCTAAAACATATTGGATTAATCTTGAGCATAAGAATCAATGAGCTGGGAAACCACCTATTTCTTCTTAAGATGAGATGAAAGAAATCTTAAAATAAAAACATGTTCCCTTAACCTTTCATGATTAGCTCATGGATGAGATGGCTACACTTAGGCAAGGATCTATGAGTGTTGCTGATTAGATGACTCATTTTGATGAATTGATGACCAATTGTGACGTTATTAAGGATCATCGAACAACAATTTCTCGATTTCGATTTGATTTAAGAGCATATATTAAATGAGAAATGTTAACTTAAGAGGTTTACACTCTTGATATGCAAGACATGGTTGGTGCACAAATTTTCATGATATGGCTCGAATCATCTTAATCTCATCTTTTTATTAATTTTGCATTTGTATGCAAAATCTGTCTTATTTTATCGATAATCAATCGCGGATAACTTGTTATTTTTATTAGTGTAAGAATCATCATATCCTCTGCATACGTATTTATTTAATCCTTCATCATATTAGTAACAGAGCAAATCTATCTTCAACTGTTTATGCCTATTGATGGCAAAATCATTGCATACAATAAAGCGTAAATTTCATTCACGTCACCTTTCGGTTTGATTTATACCCTGTCGTATTTTGATCATAACTTATTCAATTTAAATCTAAATTTTATGATTGAGAACTTGATTTTTGGTAGAACATCAAGATCTACAACATTGTAAATGATTATTTTACTTTATTTAGCTATTTGAACATCAAAAACCTTAAAAAACCAAGAGCTCCTATGATATATATATATTTATATATATAACTTATGTCGACTCGTAGTGGACATCGATACCAAAGAGAAACTTCTGAACAAAGAACTGATGACCTCCTAAAACTCTTACTTGAGAAAATGGAAATTCACTCTCTCTCAATGCATGATTTTTGAACTAGAGTTGAAGTGCTAGGGTTGAAATCCCATGAAACATCACCAACTCCACTTGCACCAAATGAAAAAAAATGACCATCTTCCTAGCTAAGAAGGTCATCCCGATTATTACATATCATCTCATCTTCCTCCACAATCACCAACTAGACCCCAACATAGTCACCTCTTAAGTCATGTTGATGATTATCAAGATCTAAATAGTATACATCCCCAAAACTATCATAGGATAAAGAGAAATTTTTGGAGACATAATGGCTATGCGCAAAGGTATCATCAAGATCATTTTCCTCCTCATACATATGAGCCCTTACATAATATGGGTCAACGTATTATGGCATCATGAACAAACCCCCAAGACTTAGATGATAATATTGGCAGTAGGGTAAAGATAGACCCACCCACTTTTGATGGATGACTCAATGCAAGTTTTTCTTGATTGGCTTATTGATATGGAACAATGTTTTGATTAGATGCAAATGTCCCATGAGAGACAAGTGCATTTTGCTAGTATGATGTTGACAGGCCATGCTAAAACATATGGGATTAATATTGAGCATAATAATCCACGATCTGGGCAACCACTTATTTCTTCTTGTGATGAGATGAAAGAAATCTTAAAACAAAAATATGTGCCCTTAACCTTTCATGATCAGCTCAGGGATGAGATGACTACACTTAGGCAAGAAGCTATGAGTGTCGTTGATTATATGACAAGTTTTGATGAATTGATGACCTGTTGTGATGTTATTGAAGATCATCGAACAACAATTTCTTGATTTTGATCTAGTTTAAGAGCAGTTATTCGATAAGAAATGTTAACTCGAGAGGTTTACACCCTTGAAGATGCATTTTGACATGCTTCTCAATTTGAACAATACCTTAAGTCTCACACCCACTGAAAACAAACAAACTCATTAGAAATTAATTACTAGCATCCCTCTATTGCCCCAATTCCCCAATCTTCCAATCCATCAAATGTTCATAAAGGAAAGACAGCCATTGTGTCAAATTCTAAGGCTTCAAGCATAACTTGTTTCACATATGGAAAAAATGGGCATTTTGTAAGTACTTGTCCACACAGAAATCTACGTATAGATTTTGAAACTGCTGAACATAATAATGATTGTGATGATGATCTAGTTGCAGTTGACCCTTCTAAAAAAACTAGTGATGCAGATGAAGCATTAAGTGAGCCACACATTAATGCTATGCGATGTGCATTAACTACCCCTCAAAAGGACACTTATTGGAAATGTACATCAATTTTTCATAAATATTTTTAAAGTGGTAACAAATCTTGTAAACTTATCATTGATAGTGGAAGTTATATGAATGTTATTGCCACATCAGCCTTAGTTAGGATGATGCTGACACCTGAGCCTCATCCACGACCCTACAAGGTTGTCTAGGTCATCAAAATTTCCATCTCTATATCTCAACATTTTCTTGTCCCAATACATATAGGAGCATATTATGATAAGATATGGAGTGATGTTCTTCCTATGGATGCTTCCCACATACTTTTAGGAAGACTCTAGCTTTATGATATGCATGTCATTCATGGTAGACATGCAAATACTTACTCATTCATGTTTAAGGGCAAAAGAGTTGTTCTAAATCTTGCTAAGCCTAAAAAGGCAAGCTCACACCAGCCTAGAGATTCATCTACCTCGGTAGAAAGACATCCTTGCACATTATTAATAAGCATGAGTTTAAAAGAAAAGTTCATGGAAATATTATGTTTGCTCTAATTATAACAAAAATCCCTCAGTAGACCTTTGATAAAGCCTTACATGTTAAGATTGGTTATCTCCTCTCTAAATTCACAGATGTTTGCCTCGATGAACTTCCAAATGAACTTCCCCCACTAAGAAGCATTTAACATACTACTAATTTGGTTCTTGGATCTTCGCTTCATAATCTTCCTCATTATCGAATGAACCCAAATAAAAATGCTGAACTCAAATGACAAGTTGATGTGTTATTATCTAAATGTTTTATTCAAGAAAGTTTACCACCTTGTACTATGCCTACTCTCCTTTCCCCCAAAAAAGATGGTACATAGTGTATGTGTACAGATAGTCATGCAATTAATAAAATTACTATTAAATATTGCTTTCCCTTCCCACGGCTTCATGATATGCTAGACATGGTTGGTGCACAAAATTTCTCTAAGATTAATCTAAGGAGTGGATATCACCAGATTCACATGAAAGAAGGAGATGAATGGAAGACAGCTATTAAGACATAAGATGAGTTTTATGAGTGGCTAGTAAAGCCTTTTGGCTTGACCAATGCCCCTAGTACCTTTATGTGAGTAATGAATCACATTTTACACCCCATTATTGGAAAATTCTTAGTGGTTTATTTTAATGATATTTTAATTTTTAGTTAAACTAAGAGTGATCATATAACAAATTTTAAAGGCAAGTTTTTGAGGTTCTTCAATATGAAAAACTATATATCTATTTGAAGAAGTGTTCTTTTATGACATCATTAGTGATTTTCTTAGGATTCATTATATCTTGTAATGGTATTTCTGCTGATCATGAGAAAATCAATGCTATTCAAAATTGGCCAACTCCATCAAATATACAAGATGTTCATTGCTTTTATAGTTTAGCCACATTTTATCAAAGATTTATACAAGGGTTTAGTATAGTAATGGCTCCTATCACGCAATATTCAACATGTGGAGAATTGAAATGGACAAAGGCAGCATCTAATGCTTTTATACAAAAAAAAAGTTTAATTAGCCCACTGGTATTAAAATTTCCTGATTTTAACAAAGTGTTTAAAGTATCTTATGATACTTGTAGTGTTGGTATAGGAGGTGTTCTTAAGCAAGCGGGTCACCCAATTGCTTACTTTAGTGAAAAGCTAAATGATGCTCGACAATGTTACTCTACATATGATCGTGAATTCTATGCAGTAGTCCAAGCCCTTCGATATTGGAGACTCAGCCTTCTTTCTCGAGGTTTTGTGCTACATCACCGTGCATATGGCGCGCACTGCGGGGTGGAAGCGGTGAAGAGTGAAAATTGTAGAATTATTAAAATAATCACATTAAATTAAATTTTTTCGTATTTTTTTCCTCGTTTGAATTCCGAAAATTATGAAACTTAACAAGGAGGTGTATTTTGATGAGACGAACACACGCTCATTTTCTTGGGAGCTTCTCGCTGGTGTTCTTGTGAACCATCCTTGTTACTTATACATCCAGGAGCTCTATTTGATCACAAGGAAGAGTTCCATAGGAGATTTGAATCGTGGTAGCCACGAGCAGTCTCAGCCTTTCCCGGAACCGTCAATGTAAGGTATCCCCTTCCAGGAATCCCTTGCTCAACTCCTAATGGCTTTGTTAGCTCTAAATTATGTTTGTAAGGATTAGTAAGCCAAACTAAGATGTACTTAAGGGAATTTCAAACTGATTGGTGTCAGTTAGATTTACTCATGGGTTGTAATGGTTTGGGATTTCAGAAGGTTCGTCAGTGCATCCTTCTAGCGAAGGTCTATACAAGGGCTTAATATAGTAATGGCTCCAATCAGGCAATGTTTAATAGGTGGAGAATTTAAATGGACAAAGACAGACTCTAGTGCTTTTATAAAAATAAAAAATCTTTTAACTTGCCCACTAATATTAAAATTGCCTAATTTTAACAAAGTGTTTGAAGTATCTGGTGATGCCTCTGGTGTTGGTATAAGAGGTTTTCTTATGCAAGAGGGTCACCCAATTGCTTTATTTAGTGAAAAGCTAAATGATGCTCAACAATGTTACTCTACACATGACCGTGAATTCTATGTAGTTGTCCAAGCCCTTTGATCTTGGAGACTCTACCTTCTTTCTCGAGATTTTGTCCGACATCACCGTTCATACGACGTGCACTGCAGGGTGGAGGCGGTGGAGAGAGAAAATTGTAGAATTATTAAAATAATCAAATTAAATTACTTTTTTCATACTTTTTCCTCATTTGATCTCCAAAAATTACGAAACTTAACAAGGAGGTGCATTTTGATTAGACGAACACACTCACATTTTCTTGGGAGCTTCTCGCTGGTGTTCTTGTGAACCATCCTTGCTAAGTGTACATCCAGGAGCTCTGTTTGATCACAAGGAAGAGTTCCATAGGAGCTTTGAATCCTGGTAGCCACTAGCGGTCTCAGCCTTTCGCTGAACCGCCAGTGCAGGGTATCCCCCTCCATGAATCCTTTGTTCAACTCCTAAAGGCTTTGCTAGCTCTAAATTGTGTTTGTAAGGATTACTAGACCAAACTAAGATGTACTGACAGTGATTTGAAATTGATTGGAGTCAGTTAGATTTACTCATGGGTCATAATGGTTTGGGATTTTAGAAGGTTCATCAGTGCTTACTTCTAGAAAAGGTATATTCAAGGGTTTAGTACAGTAATGGCTCCAATCATGCAATGTTTAATAGGTGGAAAATTTAAATGGACAAAGACAACATCTAATACTTTTATACAAAAAAAAAATCTCTTAACTAGCCCACTAATATTAAAATTGTCTAATTTTAACAAAGTGTTTGAAGTATCTTGTGATGCCTCTGGTGTTGGTATAGGAGGTGTTCTTAAGCAAGAGGGTCACCCAATTGCTTTCTTTAGTGAAAAGCTAAATGATGCTTGACAATGTTACTCTGCATATGATCGTGAATTCTATGCAATAGCCCAAGTCCTTCGATATTGGAGACTCTACCTTCTTTCTCGAGATTTTATCCTACATCCCCGTGCATACGGTGCGCACTGCGGGGTGGAGGCAATGGAGAGAGAAAATTGTAGAACTATTAAAATAACCAAAGTAATTTAATTTTTTCATATTTTTTTCCTCGTTTGATTTCCGAAAAGTACGAAACTTAATGTGGAGGTGTATTCTGATGAGACGAACACACTCACATTTTCTTGAAAGCTTGTTGCTGGTTTTCTTGTGAACCATCAATGCTACTTATACATCTAGGAGCTCTGTTTGATCGCAAGGAAGAGTTCCATAGGAGCTTTGAATCCTGGTGGCCACTAGCAGTCTCAGGCTTTCCTTGAACCGTCAGTGCAAGGTATCTCCCTCCATGAATCGCTTGTTTGACTCCTAATGGCTTTGCAAGCTCTAAATTATGTTTGTAAGGATCACTTAACCAAACTAAGATGTACTGAAAGTGATTTCAAGTGGATTGGAGTATGTTAGATTTACTCATGGGTCGTAATGGTTTTGGATTTCAGAAGGTTTGTCAGTGCATCCTTCTAGCAAAGGTTTATACAAGGACTTAGTACAGTAATGGCTCCAATCACGCATTGTTTATTAGGTGGAGAATTTAAAAGGACAAAGATAGCATCTAATGCCTTTATACAAATAAAAAATCTTTTAACTAGCCCACTGATATTAAAATTGCTTGAGTTTAACAAAGTGTTTGAAGTATCTTGTGATGCTGCTGGTATAGGTATAGGAGGTGTTCTTAAGCAAGAGGGTCGCCAAGTGCTTTCTTTAGTGAAAAGCTAAATGATGCTCGACAACGTTACTCCACATATGATCGTGAATTATATGCAGTAGTGCAAGCCCTTCGATATTGGAGACTCTACCTTTTTCTCGAGATTTTGTCCTACATCACCGTGCATATGGCGCGCACTGCGGGGTGGAAGTGGTGGAGAGAGGAAATTGTAGAATTATTAAAAAATCAAAGTAAATTAAATTTTTTCGTATTTTTTCCTCGTTTAATTTCTGAAAATAACAAAACTTAATAAGGAGGTGTGTTTTGATGAGACGAACACACTTACATTTTCATGGGAGCTTCTTGCTGGTGTTCTTGTGAACCATCATTGCTACTTATACATCCAGGAGATCTGTTTGATTGCATGGAAGAGTTCCATTGGAGCTTTGAATCCTGGTAACCACTAGCGGTCTCAGCCTTTCCCTGAACTGTCAGTGCAAGGTATCCCCCTCCATGAATCCCTTGTTCAACTCCTAATGGCTTTGCTAGCTCTAAATTATGTTTGTAAGGATTACTACACCAAACTAAGATGTACTTAAAGTGATTTCAAATCGATTGGAGTCAATTAGATTTACTCATGGGCTGTAATGGCTTGGGCTTTCAGAAGGTTCGTCAGTGCATCCTTCTAGCAAAGGTTTATACAAGGGTTTAGTACAGTAATGGCTCTAATCATGCACTGTTTAATAAGTGGAGAATTTAAATGGACAAAGACAGCATCTAATGCTTATATACAAATAAAAAATCTTTTAACTAGCCCACTAATATTAAAATTGCTTGATTTTAAAAAATGTTTGAAGTATCTTATGATGTCTCTAGTGTTGGTATAGGAGGTTCTTAAGCAAGTGGGTCACCCAATTGCTTTCTTTAGTGAAAAGCTAAATGATGCTCGACAACGTTACTCTACATATGATCGTGAATTCTATGCAGTAGTCAAAGCCCTTCAATATTGGAGACTCTACATTCTTTCTTGAGATATTGTCCTACATCACCATGCATACGGCACGCATTATAGGGTGGAGGCGGTGGAGAGAGAAAATTGTAGAACTATTTAAATAATCAAAGTAAATTAAAAATTTTCATCTTTTTTTCCTCGTTTGATTTCCAAAAATTATAAAACTTAACAAGGAGGAGTATTTTAATAAGACGAACACACTCACATTTTCTTGGGAGCCTCTCGCTGGTGTTCTTGTGAACCATCCTTGCTACTTATACATCCAGGAGCTCTCTTTGATAGCAAGGAAGAGTTCCATAGGAGCTTTGAATCCTAGTAGGCACTAGCGGTCTCAACCTTTCCCTGAAATGTCAGTGCAATGTATCCCCCTCCATGAATCCCTTGTTCAACTCCCAATGGCTTTGCTAGCTCTAAATTATGTTTGTAAGGATTACTAAACCATACTAAGATGTACTTAAAGTGATTTCAAATCGATTGGAGTCAGTTAGATTGACTCATGGGTTGTAATGGCTTGGGATTTCAGAAGGTTCGTCAGTGCATCCTTCTAGCAAAGGTTTATACAAGGGTTTAGTACAGTAATGGCTCTAATCATGCACTGTTTAATAGGTGGAGAATTTAAATGGACAAAGATAGCATCTAATGCTTATATACAAATATAAAATCTTTTAACTAGCCCACTAATATTAAAATTGCCTGATTTTTAAAAAGTGTTTGAAGTATCTTGTGATATCTCTAGTGTTGGTATAGGAGGTGTTCTTAAGCAAGAGGGTTGCCCAATTGCTTTCTTTAGTGAAAAGCTAAATGATGCTCGACAACGTTACTCTACATATGATCGTGAATTCTATGCAGTAGTCCAAGCCCTTCGATATTGGAGACTCTACCTTCTTTCTTGAGATTTTGTCCTACATCACTGTGCATACGCACACATTGTGGGGTGGAGGTGGTGGAGAGAGAAAATTGTAGAATTATTTAAATATTCAAAGTAAATTAAATTTTTTTGTATTTTTTTCCTCATTTGATTTTTGAAAATTATGAAACTTAACGAGGAGTATTTTGATGAGATGAACACACTCACATTTTCTTGAGAGCTTCTCACTGGTGTTCTTGTGAACCATCCTTGCCACTTATACATCCAGGAGCTCTATTTGATTGCAAGGAAGAGTTCCATAGGAGCTTTGAATCCTGGTAGCCACTAGCGGTCTCAGACTTTCCCTGAACTGTCAGTGCAAGGTATTCCCCTCCATGAATCCCTTGTTCAACTCCTAAAGGCTTTGCTAGCTCTAAATTATGTTTCTAAGGATTTCTAAACCAAACTAAGATGTACTGAAAGTGATTTCAAATCGATTGGAGTCAGTTAGATTTACTCATGTGTCATAATGGTTTGGGATTTCAGAAGGTTCATCAATGCATCCTTCTAGCCAAGGTTTACACAAGGTTTTAGTACAGTAATGGCTCCAATCACACAATGATTAATAGTGGAGAATTTAAATGGACAAAGACAGCATCTAATACTTTTATACAAATAAAAAATCTTCAAACTAGCCCACTGATATTAAAATTTATTGATTTTAACAAAGTGTTTGAAGTATCTTTTGATGCCTCTGGTGTTGGTATAGGAGGTATTCCTATGTAAGTGGCTCACCTAATTACTTTCTTTAGTGAGAAACTAAATGATACTCGACAATGTTACTCTACATATGATCATGAATTCTTTGCAGTAGTCCAAGCCCTTCGATATTGGAGACTCTACCTTCTTTCTCGAGATTTTGTCCTACATCACCGTGCATACGGTGTGCACTGCGGGGTGGAGGTGGTGGAGAGAGAAAATTATAGAATTATTAAAATAATCAAAGTAAATTAAATTTCTTAATTTCTTTCCTCGTTTGATTTCCAAAAATTACGAAACTTAACAAGGAGGTGTACTTTGATGAGACGAACACAATCACATTTTCTTGGGAGCTTCTCGCTGGTGTTCTTGTGAACCATCCTTGCTACTTATACATCCAGGAGCTCTGTTTGATCATAAGGAAGAGTTCCATAGGAGCTTTGAATCCTGGTAGCCACTAGAGGTCTTAGCCTTTCCTTGAACCGTCAGTGCAAGGTATCCCCCTCTACGAATCCCTTGTTCAACTCCTAATGGCTTTGCTAGATCTAAATTATGTTTGTAAGGATTACTAAAGCAAACTAATATGTACTATGTAATTTCAAATCGATTGGAGTTAGTTAGATTTACTCATGGGTCGTAAAGGTTTGGGATTTCAGAATGTTCATCCGTGCATCCTTTTACCGAACCTCCCCCCCACATCGATGTCCGTTAAACCTACTCATAACTCTTTGATAGCTGGCTGAAGGGTTAGGAGGTGATTATCAAACTCAAATGGGGTTAAGTTAGCCCAAATTAGCCTTGATACTCTCATGCTCTACAATACATCACAGTGGAGTGAGCTCGAGTAGGCTGATGGTGCTCTGGGTGAGCTAATGTGTTGTAGATCGGCTCATTTGAACTGTCATGGGATGGTGATGGTATAGGCATCAAAACCCCCTCTTGTGTGGCCTGTGTTGAGCCAATTTGGCTCACATAACGGCCCGCTTACGACCGAGCAGGGTCCCAACGATCGACACCATCAACTGATGGGCTTTTGGTGCCAATCGGCATGCCTGACCTTGCTGTGTGTTTTGGTAGGTAGCTCATTCCCAAAGATGGCTGAAATCTATGGGAATTAGTGGTGAAAGTTTGCCCTAATTTGATCAATCCACGGGGACAAAGCATTGTCATGGGTCATGTGACCCGTGGCTTGGTGGTTTCAACATGCGAATTATTGCTCGAATATTCCCAGACCCGTCGGGTTTCTATCCACCCGCATAGTAACCCATAATGGAAATAGAACATACCGAGAATATTCTATTTTAAGTAAATGGCACAAACATTTAAATTAAATTAGAACTTTATGAATATCATACTGAATATATTAATGAATATAAATCTAAAACATATAAAATTAATTTATAATGTCCAATATTCATTTTCTTTAACTTTGCAAATTCAATCATAGGGCATTAGTCTAAAGCTTATTCTCAAAATGAGCAAGAAGAGAATATATATATATATATATAATAATGGAGGAAGCTTTGGGAGGGGGATCTTTTGGGAGGGGGTTTGGCGCTTCTAGGGTTTCTGTCGGCGCACTGTCGGGATTGCCGTTGGGTGTGGGGAACTACTCGAGAGAGTTCCCCCCTTCCTGGTGGTTTGGCCCCGGTGCAACCAGGATCTCCTTTTCACCCCATTCTCCCATTCCATGTCGCGAAAGAGGAGGTTTTTCGATTCTTGGGATCTGCTTAAGGGGTTGGGTAGCTGTCGATAAGCTCAACCTATTTTTGAGTAGTTATTGTAAATGAGGTTCTTGGATTCAAAGCCTTCCTAAAAATTCATTCTCGATCGCCCTGGTTCTGTTCGATGATTTTGTCACTCTGCTATCAAGAAGGTTTTTATTTTTTAGTAGATGTTCCTTGAAATTGTTCGCTGACAAGTCGCAATCTTCTGTCGAGGATTTCATCTCTGAGCCCCACTGGATCTCCTTTCCTTCCCTTCGCCTGAAACTGAACAATCCTCACCATTTGTGGGCGCTGGCGAGTGTTGTGGAGCGCCGATAGCCATTGATAAAGATTCAGATTTCTGGCAGGCTCCAAAAGCCAGAGTGTTAGTAGATCTGGACATTTCTCGGAGGTGCCCTAAATAAATTTTCATTACGGGGTCTATTTTTAATCATTTTCAAAAGGTCAGAGTATAACAGGAGTATGTTAAGTGCTCTCACTGTGGTCATTGTGGTCATGTTGTGGACGAGTGTCGAGTTAAGCTTAAAAAACCTAACTTCCAATGGAGACCGAAGCTAAATCCTTTCCCCCCAGTTGAGACTTTCTCTCCTAATCTTTCCTTGGCTTTAATCCCATACTCTCCCCCAGGGTGGGCCTCTATGCAGCTTGTTGCTCCGGGGGTCAAAGTCCCCTTGACAGGGAGAGTCAATTGGTGGTGGCTCAGCCGAATCTAGTGGACTTCATTGTTGATTTCAGCAAAGGGATAAGGGGTTGTTGTCATCAAGGCTGATAGTCCTTTTTTGTCCTCGGTGGAGCCAGATGACTGGATTATGCCAAAAAAGAATAGAACCACTCGAAGAATGAAGGCTGAAATGATTATATTGAGAGCTAGTTCCAGAAAATTGAATCATATTCATCTATGTTGAACAAATCAATTTTAGTTTGGAATATTCGAGGCATTGCAAATCATTTGAGTAGGGCTAGAGTTATTTCTCTGTGTAAAAGTAATCAGGTGATGTTCTTGGCTATTCTTGAATTGCTCTTTCAAAACCAGGCAATTGGGCTTTTTGCGAAACGTTTGGGATTCTCAAAATTTTGTGCAAATGTTAATAGTAAGATTTGGCTTTTTTGGAAGAACTCGGTTGATTTCGAAGTGGTGCTGCATGAGGCTTAGAGTATCCAGGGCCTAGTTTCTTGGAAAAATCTTGTATGGAATATCTCCGTGATCTATGCTAGTTGTTCTTATTAGGAGTGAAGATCTCTTTGGCATTCTCTGGAAGCTTGGTGTTCGGCAGATGAGTTTCCTTGCCTTGTGGGTGGTGACTTCAATGTGGCCCAGTGTCCTTTAGAACGATTTGGTTGTGGCAGGGGCTTCTTGGGAGCTTTGAGGGATTTTAACACCTCCATTTCCAACTCGGGTTTGGTTGAGATTAATTTCAAAGGTTTTTCTTTCACCTGGTGTAATAAATCCAAGTTGTCGTGCCTGGATAGATTCTTAGCCAATCCAAATTTTCTTAGCCATTTCTCTCCTCTTATCATCCACCATCTTAATTGTCTGGGTTTGGATCACTCTCCTCTCCTGTTACCTCTGCATCTGATTCCTTCCTCCCCCTTTCCTAGAGGTTTATTTCATTTCCAGAATATGTGGGTGCATCATCCAGACTTCCTTGATCTGGTGAAGTCAAGCTGGGTTGCCCCGGTGCTTTCTTCTGGAACTACCATGTCCACTCTCTATTTAAAATTAAAGCATTTAAAACCTGTCTCAGGTCCTGGAACAAGAACTCCATTGGTAATATCTTTGAGAATGTGCTTAGAGCTGAAAACGAGGTGAATAGATTGGAGAAACTTTGGGATGCTTAGGGGTCAGAGGCATCTGTCTTAGAGCTGCGTAAAGCAAGATGCAATCTTGAGTCTGTTCTGAATATGGTGCAAGACTTCTGGATTCAAAAATTGGCTTTGAAGCATTTTAAAGGTGGTGAGAAGAACACTAAGTTTTTTTATTCTTTGACCAAAATCAAGCATTCATCAAATTTTCTTAATCATTTGAAAGATTTGGAGGGTTCTAGTATCCCTCAGGATTCTTTGGGTGATTCGGCGGTTCAGTTTTTCTCTGAACTCTGGAGATCTAAGGGGTGCTCTGTTGATGCTATTAGAGGTGATTTGATGTTCCCCCAGGTCTCTGATGTGGCAAATTCTAGCCTCCTCTCTCCCCCTGCTTTTGAGGAGGTCGAGAAGGTGGTTCTTAACCTTGACCCGGATATGGTGGTGGGTCCTGACGGGTTTTCTCCTTGGTTCTTCCAGTCGTGCTGGAAAGTGATTAAGGCTGATGTCTTTGAGGCAGTTCTGGATTTTTTTGTTTCAGATTACATTCCAAGGTTTGTTTCAGTTACCTCTATTGCTTTAATCCCCAAGAAAGAACACCCTTCGTGGTGGTCAGATTTCCATCCTATTAGTCTTTGTAATGTTTTCAATAAAATTTCTTCCAAGGTTATGGCAATTAGGTTGTGCTCCCTGCTCCCCAACCTCATCTCGCCATCCTAGAGTGAGTTTGTGCAAGGCAGATTAATTTCTGATATTTTTTTCTTGGCTAAAGAACTTATCCAGGACTTAGATAAGTGTTGTAACGATGGAAATGCTATCATCAAGCTCGACATTATGAAGGCTTTTGATAGAGTTGAGTGGCATTTTCTTTTTACTATTCTCCAAAAGTTTGGCTTCTCCAATTTGGTTATTTAGTGTATTTATAAAGCAATCTCCAATGTTGGTTTCTCAGTGCTGCAAAATGGGGTGAGTAGAGGTTTTTTCCCTTCTCCCCAGGGCTTGCAGCAAGGGGACCCTCTTTCTCATACTCTTTTTGTTATTGTAAATGAGTATTTTTCCAGACTCCTAGCACATGATTTTTCCATCCACAAGGGAGTTCCCTTCCATAACTCAGGTAGGCTGATCATTTCACATTTATCTTTTGCTGATGATATTCTTATTTTTTGGAAAGCAACAAAGCAAGTGCTCAAATCGGTCCTAAAGATTCTAGATCACATGGAAGTGGTTGCGGGGATGAAAGTGAATCGCCATAAGTCAAATGTCATGTTTGGGAAATCACTGGCTCCTGCCATAATCCAAGAGCTCCTTCTCCTGTCGGGTCTTGCCAGATCCTATATGCCCATTAATTATCTAGGCCTTCCTCTGTCGAAAGGGTTGGTGCGCCCAGCTATGTTCAATTTTATCATTCAAAATATTTCTGCAAAAGTAAATGGTTGGGCGACAAAATGCCTCTCATTTGGGGGTCAGCTTGTACTTCTTCAAGCTGTTGCATATGCTATTCCCAAGTTTTTTTTGGCGGTGTTGCGGCCTCTGGCTACACTCATCTCTCATTTCAATACTCTCTGTAATGGCTTCCTTTGGGGAGATTATGCAGGCTGGAAAACCACCATGTAGTGCAGCTGGAAGTTGATCGCAATCCCCAAGGCTTCTAACAGATTGGGTTTTTCTACCCTGCATAACACCCACGTGGCCTTTTGTGTGAAACAGTGGTGGCGATTATGCTGTGGGGAGGGGCTGGGCTTCCTATATGCTTAAGAAGTATGGGTCCAAGTGTCATCTTTCTGTTAGGGGGCCCTTCAAAACGACTCTTCGATGTGGCAAAACTTTTTGAGAATTCGGAGTGTGGCGGAAGGGTGCATTGTGTGGTCCCTTGGGGAAGGCTCCTACTCTTTTTGGTTTGATAATTGGTTGAAGGTGGGCCCTCTCTCCTCTCTTTCTCCAGTGGTGGGTTCAGCCCTTATCTCGGTGGTTGAATTCTAGTTGGAGGGCCTATGGGATTGGCCATAGGTTGCGGTGATTATTTCAAACTTGGAACTGGTAAATCTGATTTGTAACACTCCTATCTTGGACGGGTTGGATTCAATGGTGGTTGTGGTGGGTGCAGGTTCTAAGACGAATTTGAAACTTGCTAAGTCGGTTATTGAGCCTACCCTCCCGGCCGTTCCTGGTTGGTTCCGATTGCCAACGTCTGCCCTTTCCTTTTTCATTTGGAGACTTTTTAAGAGCTTCATTTTGATAGATGACATCCTCAAATCACGTGGTGTTTCGTTGGCCTTTAAATGTGTGTTTTGTCAGGGTAAAGTATCTCTGTCTCATTTGTTCTTGGAGTGCCCGCTGGCTAAAGGGCTTTGGTCCCATTATTTTTCTCGATGGGCTGCCGCTTGCCCTCCAGGTTCTTCCATCTCGGAGCTTTTGCTTTGGAGCCTTAATCATTTACGACAATGGGGGTTTACTTTAGCGTGCCAAATTTGTTGACAAGTTTGGTCCGCCCGCTCAAGGCTTAAATGGGGGAAGATTAAGGTGTCCATCCGTTTGCTTGGAGTATTTATTGAAAATTATATGAACCTTGCAGTGCTTTTCGGATTCTTTGCAGGGGTTCCACGTGCCCACCTGTTCGATCATGGAGTTCTGGCTGAGGAGAGCCCTCTCCTGTGTGGTATTTCTCTGCGTTACTCTTTGTCCCTCCTCGTTTTGCAGGTTGATCTATCCTCTGGGGGTAACTACTTCATTAGTAAGATTGGCTGGAAGTGGTGGTATAAGGCTATAATAAATGAATATTGGTGGTCCTGTAAAGTAGGCACAAGTATTAAAATTTGGTGGATTCCTTGCTTCGTCCTCTGGATGCTTTTTCGGTGTGGTTGTTCTGAAACCAATCTTTGCTTTTTGGGTTCTTATAGATGCAAACATTATCTAGATTCTGAAACCAATCTGCATGTGTAAACATTATCTAGATTCTAATTATAGGGATCAAGCTGCTTATTTTTCTTTTTGGCTAGATCATTTTAAGTCGTTCCTTTGGTGGTGTTGGGAGTATGTGGTCGGGGTTGGGGGTCTTTGCTTCAATTGGAGAGGCAAAAACTTCGTTTTATCTCTAAATGCTTTTTGAGGTCTCAAATGTGTCCCAATCGCAAGACTTTCTTTGTCGGCGCTGTCATCTCGCTCAGTCAATCCCTGTCTTTTCGCCCTGGGTTGGTGCTGTCGGCTCTGTTGTCTTCCTGATCTGTTGACTGGATGCTTCCTCAGGGGGATCGAGAGGTCTCTTGATGGTTGGAGTCGCTTCGTTTTGCTGGGTTCCTTGGCCCTTTTAGGGGATCTGCGGATTGGAGTGACCCGGCTGGTTGTGTCGGTGCGCTGCCCCGGTCCTCTTTCTGTAGCCTCCCCTGCTTTGGTCCTGTTCCTCTTTTTGCTTCTCGAAGATTGTCGAAGGGTGGCTTATCTTCCGATCTGTCTTAAGCAGATTTCGTGGCAAAAACAAAAAAAAAAAAAAAAATTTAATATATATATATATACACATACATATATTGCTATTTTTTGTGTTGATCATTTAAATGATTTTGAAAGGAAGTACTGGCAGCAAAAATGATATAATTCATTTAAATATGCATAAGCATTTACTCTTTGTATGTGTAATGATAAGCGTTTAAATAACAATTCATTATGGGGCTCTTTCGATCTCAGATTCCAAATAATACTTAGCTGTGTTCGTAATTTGCAGTGCACAATTTTAGTAAGAATTTACTTTTAGTTCTTTAGAAAGCATTTTTTAAATAATTTAACTTTGTAGGGATATTTGATCGATATTCTTCTCACATGTAAATATGAATGCAAAATTACTTAAAAAATGGTTGTGCTTCAAAATCGTGTTACTTTACAAATATGATTGAGATTATCTAATATTATGAAAAATATTATTTTGCTCCTATTTTGGTTCCAAAACATAGAACTTTTTTCAAACTAAGACTAATGAGAAGTAATAAATTTTTCATCAATACTCATTTCAATAGTATATCTTAAATTTTAATTATTATTTTTAGTTAACGTGTTCTTAAATTGATAAAATAAAAATTTATAATATTGTATGTGTTTAATAAGATTTGTTACTGCTTTTGTAAAAATACAAATTGTTGTTTATGAAATAAATTGAAAATTTTAATCTCTAATAGCAATTACTCACAATAATCTTATTCACTAAGTCTAATCATGTTCCCATCTCTTACAAATCTCATAAAGATTTGACCAAGAAAATTTTAAATACATGTCATCTTCACACACTCTATCCTTATTTCTTCAGCAAATAAGATCATTCTATCACAATTATTTGTGGAACCATTGGCTGGGACAATGGAAGTCTCCAAATAGTTTTTTTGGAACTTGTGAGGGTATAGGTGAATGTATTAAATGAAAGAATAATAATTACATGACAATTTCAATGACATAAAACAACAAAAAGACAAATAAAAACCAAATTAGAATAGAACTATTAGGGCAAGCAAACAAGTGAACTCATAAATAAGAGAACAAAATAGAGAAGAGCTATGGAGTCAATGCTATTGAAGAAGTAGAGGGGGACCCTTGATCCTTTGGGGATTCAATCATCATAATATCATTGTGAAGTATCTGCAACAAGCTTAGAGTCAAGAAAGGTAGCATTCCAAATGAAAGAATGTGGTCCCAATTAACTTCATTGTCCATCATTGTTCCAAGCCAACTAAATAAATGGAAACTAGCAGATTCCAAAGCAAACTTGCGCACCAAAACATGAAGGTAATAGCATAAACGCCTAAATAAGTTCCTAGTATGCATGAGAAGGACCGCATGCATGCAAACATGAGTAAACCATCTTAGCAAAACAAGTCCATTTAAGTGTTGAAGTAAGCTGGAACATACCTATAATGCCAGAATAAGTCCCAACAAAGTGAGAGAAGGACCACACATGTGCGGCAAATGGAGTTTGGACAGCAGAAAGGATAAATCAGATACAATTAAGTTTACATTACTATCAATTTTGTATTTCTAGTTACACATAATCCCATTGATTTGCCTTTTGAATTTTAGAGTAATAAATGGAGATAGGATAACAGAAAAAAGAAATAAAAAACAATTGAGTTTACATCACTATCAATTTTGTGTTTCCAATTTTACATAATCTCGTTGATTAGCCTTTTACATTTCAAAGCAATGGACATGACACCAGAGGCCCTATGCAAGAATATACAAACTTTTCTTTCTTCCCAGAGGCAATATACAAGAGCAGCAATAACAATCAACATTCACCGAGTCGATCATTTAAAATTGATATGATCAACAGTATGCATGACCTGTGATACAGAAGGAGGAAACAAAAATTTCTTGCTAATGGGGAGAATTGCAAGTTTAAAACTAAAATCATAAGAAAAATATATGTGAGAATTTTTAGACAAACAAAGGGAGTAGATGGGATAAATCTTTATGCCACAATTAATAAAGATGTCAGTAGTTTAAAGACCCTTATTTAGCTCTATCGCAAGAGCATAATAAAGTATCAATTAGTATTTCTGGTGCCAGACTGGGGTATGCCAGTCCACAGTAGTAATTTGAGTAAGAAGGAGCAATTGAGCATCATTGAAAGTAATTTTTTTTTTCTTTGAAACTATGAGAGACATCTAGCAATCTTAAGTGCGGCATGAGCATATTTGTCATTGCTTCTGCTTTTTAGAGAAACATGTTGTAGTCTTGATGCGATTAAGACATGTAAGATTATTGGATTTTCACCATTCAACCAACATAGAGGTGTTACATAAAAGCCACCAATAGTGGAAAATTTGTACCTCATGAGGAGTGTATTAGGAGCAACTAAACCAACTCCCCCTTTTTCTTTTAATTTACCCTTTAGAATCCCATGATAAAGCATGCATCTTCTTAGCTTGCAATTCGTGATTAAGGAAATGAGAACAGATACTCTTAAGCAATTTAATCACAGCTGCAAGAATATGAATAGATCTACGCCAATGTAAAAGTAAGGCTAATCCAAAAATTTGAGAAGTTGTTACCGGCCTGCGTACAAAAAGAACTTATTGGTCCAACCATTAATCCAAGCATGAATTTTATCAATAAGCCCACCACATTTAATTTCTTTAGTGCTTTTGTTGGAAATTGGAAAGCCAAGATATTTTGTGGAAATTCGCTAATATTAAAACCCATCAAGTTGGCAGATCATCCGTATTGTTCTTACTTTGTCTTCAAAATTCAGAGCTGAAGTAGTTACCACACCATTAAATTATTTTCGTACATCTTTATTCAAAGTTAGCCCACCACATTATCAAGCTTCAAAATTGCATTTATTAATGAGTTGCTCACCACTATCAACACACCATCCAAAATTTCTAACAAGAAAGGTAGTGGCAACAATGTGTTAACATCACCATTAAAGTTGATGTTAAAACAATGCAAGTAGCTTTTCATGATGTAGTTGTTCAAATTATCGGCATTGAAATTCTATTCATCAATTTCATGTTGGAAACCTTTTTTTTCAAAATTTCAGAGGATTTGGTGAATATAATGATGAGAATGTACAAGAAAATCTTAAGCAAATAAAATTGAGTCTTTGGTGATATATTTTGGAGCTTCATGCCATGCGATATCAAGCAAGTTAATTTTCAAATGTTTCACATCATGTGAGCTAGTGAGCTTGAGCCTGGGATATGACAATGCATGCATCATTATGGGCCAAGGAGATGATGATAGCCTGTCGAATGAAACGATGTGGCGGCTGAGGGACCCACAGCACAAGTTTTGCTCTAACTCCATTCCTAATTTACCAATTAAGAAAATGTCATCTACAAATACTACACACTAAGGAACTACTTCTTTAATATGTTCAATAATAGCATCTGTAATTGATAATCATCATATAAATGTATCTAATATTAAATTTATAAATATTAATAAATGTTAAAAAGATAAGTGAGTGCTTAATTAATCTAATTTTAAGAGATATAAGGGATTTGATGTGCATCAACACACAATAGCATGCGAACTCAAACTTTATAATTAAATTTTAAAGGGAGTATGGTGCCCGAGTTTAAATATTGCATTTAAATTCCCATGATTTGCTCGATTTTCTTAAGATTGTAAGAATACAAAATATTATGCCCATTTGTGCGCTAAAAGCTAATTTTTTTTATTTAGTGTCATCATGCGTTCATTCACTTATCATTGTGTTGTTGTGAATCCTCATATGTAATAACCCGAGTGTTATTACATGTCAATTAATAATTTAATTGACTACAAACCTCTTTCATTACTCTTATAATAGTGTTAGGAGTCTCCACCTCAAATTTTGTGAAATTCGGAGACTGTTTGGCAATTTCCAATATTTCCTGGTTTTTGGTTACTTCTGAAGATACCTAATTTACTTAGACTTCGGATTCAAAAATGTAGTTTGCCATTGGACTCAACATACCCAAATTAGCTAGGGGTAGTATTTTGGAAGCGTTCGGGAGTCGTCAAAATTTTAGCAAATATTTTAATGATATTATAATGCACATAAAATTAGGTAAATTAAATATATCTCCGCTCACAAATCCGATTTCATTTTTGAGTTCCTCACCCCTCAAATAGGTAAGGGCAAAAATTTAAGATTTTTTGGAGTCAATTAGGATATTTTAATTTGATAAAATAAATATGATAAATTTAAACTTTAATATTATATGAAATTATTAATAATATAAATATATTTCCATTTAATATCCTAATCAGTAATTTTAGAAAAGGTGAAAATCTGCTGCAATGTGCAAAGCACCAAACAGCTTGCCATCCTCATCCTAACTGTCCATCCTATTTTGAGTGAGATCAAATGGCGGGCAGTCAAAATCGAGACTTAACCTCATACTCCCACTGTGCACCTACTTTTCTTTTCACACGATCGCCCATAGAGAGGGAGAAGGAGGGCGTACGTTGCCACGATCGCTCCGTCAGCTACTCCCTCACGCCTTATTCCCCTATCGACTCCAAAACTCGGAGAATTTTTCTTTTATGGGATACATTGATATGATTTTTTGGAAAAGGCCAAGAAGGGAGGGAAGAGGCGAGGGAGGCATAAGGTTTTGCAATGGAGCTTCGAATCCAAGATCCCTAACTTCTGTCGGTGAACTCTAAGATTAGAACCTTAGCAGAAGGTTTTGCAATCACTAGTATGCAATCTTCCTCCAAATTAATTGTAAAGAATAGGAAAAGGTTTTTCGATGCTTACCTTCCTGCCCTAACAACAAACCCAAGTTTCTATCAATAAGAGTGATAAGATACACCATTTTGTTCCAAATCCTTACTTCTCATTTTTTTCTACATTTCGATTCTTACTAAAAAAAAAAGGAAAATTTTATATCATTCATTTGGCTCTAGTCGATTTAGTTAGGGATTCTTGCTGAAAATCTATAATGTGTTTTGACATTTATATTAGTCTTAAAAGAACGCTTACTCTCTATTCTACCTTCTGAAATGGTCTAGATAATAATGTAAATCTTAGTAGTGGTAAGGAGACAGATGGAAGAGTAGTCAAATTCGATCGAGCTTGATCAAATGCAAATGAAAATATTTAACCTGAATATCATCTCAAACCTTACTTGCTGAAATCTTCACTCTTATTTTATTTATTATAGAGACTTTAAATTCAGTTTGACAAACAATATTGATGCTAATTTAAACTCTTAAAAAGAGAATTTCCTAAATCAGCTAGAAGTACTGTCAATTACATATCTTTACTTTTATTTTTATCATTTTACTAATTATTTATTCGGGTATTCATTCTTAATTGTTAAATGAGCAAGTTGAATTGAAAATGGTTGATTAAGATGGCTAGTTATTCCCTATGTGCATTCTTTTCCTTTCACTGGATAAGTGCTGACCAGTATTATGAATTTTATAGTATATATAGATATATGCTTGTTGTTAAATTCTTTAAATTAACTTTAGAATTGATTTTTGAAGCACTCCTTTCTAATGTCCATCTCATCTTAAATGGCATACTTCAAGCTGCTACCGAATGGTAATATAAAATCGATTGCATTGCAAGGTAGTGATATATATTACTTTAATGAGTGATTAAGTATTTAATAAATGATGCTAAACACTAATTAGTTTGAGCTTTCATTATTTCAAATTTCAGAAGAATTAAAAAAAAAAGAAAAAAAAAACTAAATAGTCATATTGCATATTACTAATGAGGTTTTCATTTATGAAGGCAAGGAAAATACTATAAAGGAAATGATATGAAATTACTGCAGGTTATTTGATTTTGTTCTTCTTTCCTTTTTACTAAATTAAGTTAAGTCATCAAGTGGTGGATATGCAATTAGATCATTTACGCCTTTTTATTCAATTTAAATACCTTAAGATAGTCATTGCACCAATTATCATAATGGATTTAAATGATTTCAACCTTTCTTTTCTTCCTTAAACTCTGATCTTAATGCTGTGAATTTTGGGTCGAGACATGTTGCAATATAAAAGTCTTATTATTGGAAAAGTTGTTCTAAATGTTGAATCCTTTACTAATAGAATTATTAAGTTCTATGTGGCAATACCTTACGATTGTTGAATTAGATGCAACCATTCTTTGCAAGTTAAATTATATGTGCATATCATTTTTAATGTTGAACTAATATTGAAGTTCTTATATGTTGAGCCAAATGCTATTACTTCATACTTAATAAGTCAATTATTGTTATACTTTACAAATATTGCCATTTTTTTATATATGTGATCAAATGTTGTTGGATGAATCTATGTAATCAAATACTGCAAGTTAAAACTATATGATCAAGTGATATCAGTTAGATCCATGTGATCAAATGTAATTAGTTAATTCAATGTGACTAAATGCTGTGATTGCTTTTATTAGCATCATATGATGCCACGTATTTATATTGAGATCCAAATTGCTGTCATTAATTTCCATTAGAATCATATGTTGCCATGTCTCAAATGAAATCAAATGCTACCATGTAATTTGGGAGATCCAAGTGCTACCATTTATTCCAATAAATTCAATGCTGCCATGTATTTTCTAAAATGAGATTAATGAGATCATAAGTGATTCAATATTGTTGTTAGATGTAATGAGAGAATAAATGCTATCATTTATTTCAATATAATCAAATGCCACCATTTTTTTTATATGAGATTAAATATGAATGCTGCCATAAATTGTATATGAGAATATATATTGTCATTTCTCTTATTAGTATCATATGGGCCATGTGTTTTAGGAGATCTAAATGCTGCAATGTATTTTATGGGATCTAAATGCTGTTATGAAAGAACAAGTGCTGCCATTCATTTTAAGGTGGATCAAATACTATTAATGTGATCAAATGTTGTCCATTCATTAGAGTGATCAAATGCTATTAGTCATATCCATGTGATCAAATGCTGCCATCTTTAGTATTATAAGATCAAGGGTGATCAAATGCTATTAGTCATATCCATGTGAACAAATGCTGTTATTCATTTAAGGTAGATCAAATGCTGCCATTTTTTTTATGTGAATGAATGCTATCATTTCTTTTATTAAAATCACATGTTGCCATTTATATTATGAGATCCAAATGCTGCTATGCATCATATAAAAATGATTGATGTCATTTAGTCTTGCATGTCTACTTTGCAGTGTTTCCTTAACCATTTATAAAGGAGACTCTGCCGAAATTTGTAAGAATTTGATATCTTAGAAATTTTATGGAAAATTGTAGATATATTCACTTGTTAAATACTTATCTAGAAATTTCATATCTGGGATTGTAAGTATTCACTTCAATTATAAGTATTTACTTCAGTTGTAAGTATTCACTTCAATTGTTTAATTTAGAACATTAGTTCTCAATTAATTAGATTGAGAGTAATGGCTTCCTTTCATGCTTTATATAAGCTTTTAGATTTCTAATTCCTTACAATCTTAAAATGAAATGTTTCATGTAGGGTATAATCTATCTCTTTTCTTAATTTCAAATATTCAATATCAATTAATCTTAGATAATTTCTTGATTAAATTGAGTTGATAGTTTTTGTGTATAAGTTAAATAAGTAAAGCTATTAGAACATCCTTTAGCTTATACTCTCATTAACTTAGAAATCTATAAACATTATTATTGCTTACTAGCTTCTTTAAAATTTAATCATAAAACTATTTGATTTGATTAGTTTAGGACTAGTATAGGATGAACTTCAATTATATGGAAATACTAATTTCCAAACTTATCTTCCTTTTACTTTTATGAAAATTGACTTAACGATCAATATCTACAAGTCAATTTGGAGCTCCAATTAGCTCCAATCATTAAGTAGATTATTATAGTTTAGATAACAAAAGGATATCACATAGTTTACAATTATTGAAATTTATTGAATGCTTGTTAGCTTTGAGCCTTTTTTTGTGAACATCCATTGAAGATCATTGTGCATAAATAAAGATTTTCATAAAACTTTAAGGGGAACGCCTTATAAAAAATTTGAATAAGAAAGATAGCGCTTATTATAGGACTTCACATTTTAGAGAGGGTAAATGTGAATGTTCGACCTCCCCACTGTATCTAGTTAGGCAGACGAGCTTAACTCCTCGCCCCACTCTGTTGAGTACTCCAGCAGAATGAGATAGCTTCTAAATATAACTTCAACTAAAGATATAAGAGTTCTTTTATAATCTTATTGATTGTAAGATCTCTTCAGAACTATTTAGTTATGCATATTTTCATAGTCCTAGGCTATGATTGTCTTAGATCAAAGATACTTCTTTATTTTTTAAGCATCACACTCTCTATTTCCAGTATTGTGTATTGCTTACTTCAGTTTAATTTAAATACAATTTATGTTGCTTAATTTCATTTAATGCTTCACTATATTTCATTTTCTTACTTAGCATAAATTTTATTGAACATGTATTACTTTCATTTTATTTACTTAAATGCACATAGTAGTTTCTAGCCTTTAGGATGCTTTCCCTTACCAATTTTGGATACAGGCTAGAACTTTTATAAAAGTGAGTATTTTTACTTTGCTTATTTTATACTATCTCCTTTGCAGTTATGCTTAGTTCTTTTTTCCATATTTTATAGCTTCTATAGCTACACTACTTACTTTAAATTGTAAATTGTATTTATGATATCTTATTAATTTAAGAACATAGCTAACCTTAAAATGTGCTTAGACTGTTTGGTCTAACTACACTTTTTCTTTTCTTTGGCTTTGCTTTATCATATTTAAATACTAAATATGATAGATCAAGAGCCCTTTGATTCAGGTAATGCAAGTCCAAGTGCTTGAAGGGATTATAAAGAAATTGCTTCCGCTTAATTTTAAATTGTTTACTTGTATTTTATTATAAGTGAGAGAGTGATCTATTTACTATCATCTACTCTTACTTTTAGGAGGTTTGTAACAATTAATTTATAAACTGTTTGAGTTTAATTAAGTTACTTTTACCTATTCTTAATTAATCTGTGATGTATTTACTATTTTGTAACTGCTTGGGATGAATGAGTGGATTATTCTAATTGCTTATATTAAAAATACTTGTAATGTTATATTAATGTGTATCTCCTTATCATGTATCTTTGATCGAGTTCAAATTGTATAACTTTATTTTTACTTAACAACTTCTCCTAAAGTGTGGCGCCCCACTCCTTAAGTTCACAATCATTAGACTAAGGAGTAGTGTGCCACTCTGGCAAATCCCTCACTTATCATTAGATTAGGTAAGATCTACAATCCACTGCTAAGGGAAGGATGTGCACAGAATCAATAAGAGAATCAATCACTAAGTCTAACATACATATAGAGTGCGGAAGTAAAATGAGATAAACATTACATCAATTCATCATACATCAGATATGAAATAAAATGAAATAGCTCAAAAAATAGTAATGTGCAGAAAGTAAACACAGTCACAGTACCTGTATTATTACAACATTTTAAGTAAAGTTTATGAAATGAAATAAATAACTCTCATCCTCACTAAGGGATAAAAAGGGAACTAAGTATCTTCTGGTTCAAGCTGCTATGCCTCCTCTAAGTAAGGCTCCTCCTCAAGCACAGGATCCTCAAACTGCTTAATATTTGACATTATCCATTTCACAATGCAAGGGCCCTGGCTAATAAAAGAAAAATCTTATTAGACAAAATGTCTAAGTACATTTTAAGCAAGTAATTTAATAATTATTTGTTAATATTACCATTTTACACTAAACCAAATGCAACATCTATCTAGCATGGGAGTAAGTAAGCATACAAGGGGATGAGGATAAGTTATAAATGTATTATTTATAACTAAGCAAGAATTGAGGCAAAATCACACCTCAAGTAAACTAAATAAAGTAGGGCATATATATGTAATATAGTAAGTGAAAATACTAAAAAGAAAAAAAAATCTAAACCTAAACATGCTGATGATCATTGATATATGCTAATTTAAAACATTAATATGAAAATAGTACATATAATAAGCAGTAAAGTCTAGCATCCTATACATGTATCTATAGAAGTGAGCAAGTAAAACAATATATCTACAGCAAGTTATAATTCTTATTCTATTAAACTCAAATAGTCATTAGAACATAACCCTGAAAGTTTGGGATCTATCGGATATTGATTGGATCAATTGACTATTTTGCCAATAATTTGACCTAAAAATTACCTAAATTAAATTGACCTCTAAATCAAAATCAGATTTCACCATTGAATTCCTCACCCCCAAATTAGTTAGGGGTGAAAATTTGGAAAATTTTAGAATCCATCAAATTTTCCTGAATATTTTAATATATTTTAAATACTCAAAAAATTAAGATAATTAAATTAATCTTCAATTAAAAATCTAACATCATTTTTGAGTTTCACACCCCCAAATTAGCTGGGGTGAATTTTTGGTATTTTTTAGAAGTCATTTGATAGCTGAATTTCAATTAAATTAATTGTAATTAATCAATTCAATATTATTTAATCTTGTCATCCAAATCTAGTGCAGTTTCACTATTTTATCAGATAATGCTTAATCTACTCCATATGATCATCCAAGCCATCCAAATCGGATGGCTAGATTGCGTCGTCCCACTGCATGCAAGACGGGGCCCCATGTGTCATGAAGAAGACTTACGTGATGGACTCTGGCCACATGCATGGGGCTTTCCAACACTTTGTAGCTCCTTCTGAGCTCCTTTCATATCATTTCAAAAACCTAACCTTGTTTACATTATCTAAGCATTGAATCAAAGTAGTGAACACTATATCTTGTTGTCTATTGCTCAAAGGAATATCCCCGAGACAAATAAAGGTATCCCCCTTTTTCTCATTGATTTGATCATGCGATTGTTATGTTTCAATTTAGTTTCTCAATATCTCAAAGTACCTTATTGTCTGGTGTCCTCCATTGAACAATTTGATGGATTCTAAAATTTTTCTATCAATAGTTAGCTTAATCTCAAATTGAGGCACAATGGCTTCCAATTCAACAGTCACAAACATTAACCCCCTAACATCTCAAAAGCCCTTAATTAGAGCTTCACCATTTTAGCGAATACAGTTGAAATCAATTAGGACTTTAGGTGCCAGTAAAAATTCTCTTCAATACCTATTGATTAGTATAAAAATTGTTGCATAAAATCCTTGGACTGCCTAGAATTATGATGCCCTAAGTGGATCTCCACGATGCCCCATCATAGAAGATCCACAGTGCTGGGTCAGGTCGAATCAGGTTCAACTTGTAGGACTCTTCCCTGTGCACATGCGTAGCCCACATGCGTGCAATTTTTCCTTGCACCCAGCTAGCTGGGCAGCTAGTCTGTGTGCGACTTTTCTTGTGAACACTAACCTTAAGCTTACAATTTTAATTAATTAAATTGAAATCTTCAAATCCTGATCTCTTTTTGACCACAAATCCAAACCTATTGATGTTATATCTCAAAGCGCTTAAAAGATTGCAAGGATTATTAATATGCCATTAGATTCTCTATTTGGTGATTAGTTTCACTAATCACTTTTTTAGTTAATTAATTGCTTAAAATTTAAAGCCTCATAACTCCTTAACCACAAATTTGAACCTATTGATGTTATATCTCAAAGTGCTTAGAAAATTACAATGATTAATAATATGCCATTTATTTTTTTGTTTGATGATTTATTTCACTAATCAGATTTTTAAATAATTAAGCATTTAACCTTACTTTCATTAATATCATAACTTGGTCAAATCACTTCTAAATGTAGTGATCCAATATATCATTTCAATCAAAAAAGTGCAAAGAACACTAATCTAAAAAATATTTGGATTTCTATCAATAGTTTGCTTAATCTCACTTAATCACTTATAAAATGAATTTGTGAATATTAAGCTTAATTATTAATCAAATTTTATGTTTTAGGTCTCTAAGCACTCACCAAAATGAGAAGAGCATGATTGTAAAGTTAATCTTCACATTATATATCAAGAAACCATTTGGCATTAAATGAAATGAATTTTAAACCCTAGATCTTTACATCTTAATTTTGACCCTTAATGAGGGGCACTTTGGTCCTTTTTGCCAAAAATTAAGTTAAGTGAAATTTAATCAATCAATTTATCATTTACCCTTAAAATCAATAATCTTAGAGTTTAAAATGAATTTAAGGTTAATTTCAATTTGCCTTAAAATACTAAACTACTAAATTTGCTCTAATTATCCTAAGTGTTGAAATGTGGATGTAAGAATCCACATTTCCTGCACCTTTAAAATCATTATCTTATTAAATTATAATTAATCTAACTAAAGTTTAGAAGAATTCTTTAAGTAAATATTTCCTTAGGATTTTCCTTAAATAATTAATTCTTTATCCTTATTTTTAGATTCTTAAGTCATGCCCTATTGAGTAATGAAATTATTCAATAGCTTAAGTAATTTATATTGTATCTTTTGACTTTTAAAGTTAGATCTTATAATTTTAGGTCTTGATTATTTTATCTCTTGACTTTAGTTTAATATTAAAGATCCATTGTATTAAGTTTGATTATACTTAATAAGTTTTGCCTTAACATTTAGTACATGATAATTAAAGAAATCTTAGATTATTAGAATTTAATAACTTTAGGTTAAGAGGTGTAAGCCCCATATTTGGATTTTAAATCTTAATCCCTTAATATTGATGGGTTTTGGGTTAACAGATATATTAATTAAGGGGACCATATTTATTTGTTAACTTTTGTAAGCGACATTATTTAATTTAAATTAGAACTTGATTAATTCTAATGGGTGACCTTATAGGACCATGACTCTAATTTTATACTGGATAGTAAAATATTAGAGATCTTGGGATTGTATATTCTTAGAGTAGTTAGAATGAATATATTATATAATAAAAGATATCACAAATTTATGCTTAGTACTGCTTCAATTCCATGATTTGTATGCACTGCTTTCTTATTATTTGAGCCTTACTATTTTAACATACCTAGTTGAAACATGATCTATTTGATGAATATTATGTGTTAGTTTTGAAAAGCATATAATATTGGTATTAATAATCAATAAATTTAGTAAATTTAGATAAAACATTTGTGGAGTGTGGCCTAAGTAGTCTGCCTCTATAGTTTTTGAGATAGAATCGACTCAGGTCCAACCATGAGAGGGTTTGGATGATACATGTCTGATTCTGTATTCATTAATGGTTTAGATGATATATGTGAGACTTTCTAATCTATGGCTATGTTTAGAAAGTTTTTATTACGGTAGGACTTGTCTAGGCACATGACCAATCAAAAATGAAATTATTTTAGTTTAGTTACTTTAAGTGCAATTTAGTTTTAAGTATTTTTTGTATATACAGAATTTGTAGTATTTTCTGTTCTTTTAGTATTTGCGCATTTTTAGCAGCTTACTAGTTTTATACATGATTAATTGAGTAAGCATGTTAGGATGTTAGTTTTAGTATTGATTTACTTATTCTACATTTTTATCAGAAAAATCAACATGTTTAATTGATCATACCTATTTAAGACTTCTCCTTTATACTTTAGAAGGTTACATATGCAACTGCTTAACCTTTTTTTATAGATATTTGGTTTAAGGTATGCTTACTTACCTCATATGTTGCTTAAGTTATTGTAGAACTTTGACCTTGCCGTGGTCATGCTAATGATAAGATTAACATAATTACGATACAGTGGTCACCACATGACATATTCTCAATTATAGTCAGATTAGGTTTCTCCCTAATCCATTGAGAACTGCAAAACTTGCCAACTATATCTATAACTCGTATAACTAACATGCATACTTAAATGTTAGAGTGCAGGTGTAGTACTCCGCCCCGCCTCTATGCGCAATAGAACATTATTAGCGGCAAAGCAGGTCATTACTTAATAGGAGTAACCCTTTCTAAATCATTATCAACTCATCACTAATGAAGAATTAATAAATGACCGATGAGTTCCTTTTTCATGTATTAAAAGCAGCCGCTGGGACTTATCCTTAAGACAAGAAAAGTATCATTATCTTAAGTATTAGTTAATGTTACTCATATACATTGGCCATAAGATGAATAAAGATATTTGTATTTGTACAGGGAAAATCCATTTGAATATGCTATAGTATGTGAATAAACTACTAATCACATCACAATACTAATAATAAGATTGAATTTATATCAAAGTGTAGAAGCTTAAACATCCATTCATAACATTCATCACAGAAGTTAAGTAAACATTTGTCTCTGAAAAGAAAGATAAAAGTATCTAGAGTTAATTTTTACAATGATAGTTTTAAATAATAGAGCAATAAATAAATCTATTATCTCACAGCAATAAAGTAAAATCAGCATCACAACAACTATTTCTTCTCCGCCTCCTCCTAAAGCTCTCGAATCTCATTTTGAGTTGTCTCCCCCAACAGTCTGGCACAATGTCTATGAGGGAAAAACCTCGCTGCCAAGACCGCTTGAACAATGGAGATGATGAACAACTATGGAAATTTCCTCGATCGTTCGATTGATAAAGAGAAAAGGCATGATGGCCTTGATGGATGAGATCTCAATGGTAAAATGTGAGAGCCATCCAGACCATTGAATCATGAGCATGATTCGATGTTCGAGATCAACTACAGGCAAGATCTGATCTATACCATCAGATCCATTTGAAACAGCTACCGTGGCGCAGAGCCTCACATCATATCACCCGCGATCCGCACAGCAGATCTTGAGCGATCTGCCAACCATTGCGAGGGGGGGTATTCAGCAATCTTTTAAATTGTAAAACCCTTAATTGCAATTTATATAAATAAATTTTATTGAATTATGGCTGAAATGACCTCCGAAAATTCATAGGCTTGCACCCCTAGCTTAATTGGGAGTGAGAAATTCAAAAATGAAGTCAAATTTTGATTTTGAGGTCAAACTAATTATAGCTAATTTTTAGGATCCTGAAATTGGCAAAATAGCAAATTAACTCAATTAGGCTCTGATTGATCCCAAATTTTTAGGGTTAGGTTCTAGTGATAAGATATAGCTAATGGAATAGAATGAAGGCTTGGTTAATAATAAATTTGATAGGATAACAACCTAGTGTTATTAATCACTCCCCCACTTAAGAATGATTTCATCCTCAATATCATATTTAAGAAAGGAAAGAACAAGCCAAAATTAAGAATGGAAACAAAAAAGAAAAGTACTTGAATTTTAAGAAATACTTGGATATTATAGTTGTATATCTGCCTCTTTCTCCCAAGTAAACTATTGAGAGAACAATTTTTCCATTGAGCCTTCCCCATGGGGATAGAGCGATTTCTCAACTACTTTTGATCATGAGCTAAGACTCTGATTGGCAACTCCACATAGGAAAGATCAGGTTGGAGAGCTATGGCTGGAAATGAAACTAAATGCAAATGATTTTGAAGATATCTTCTAAGAGATGATACCTAAAATATATCGTGCACTACCAAAAAGTTGTCGGAACTTATAATATGTAGGCCACAGTTGCTACTTTTGCTACTATTTCAAAGGGTCCGACATAGCGAGGACTGAGTTTCCTTGCTACGCCAAAATGAAATACACATTTCATCGGGCTAACCCTTAAATGCATAAAGTCACCAACTTTAAACTTCAGAGCATGATGATGTGCATCATGATATCAACTTTGGAAATATTGCGCTTCATAAATCCTCTACTGATTAAACTGCACCATCTTTTTGTTTCCTCAACTAACTCTGATCCAAAAAGTCGAATGCTACCAATTTCTAACAGCATAAGTGGAGTACTACATGTTCTCCCATAGATAACTTCATATGGGGCCATGCTGATGCACATTTGTTGACTATTTCTATAAGCAAACTCCATCAACGAAAGATGATGTTCCTAGACATAACTAAAATCTATGATGCAAAGACACAAAAGTTTTTCAAGAATCTAATTGACCCTTTCTATTCATAAATCAATTTGAGGGTGGAAAGCTATGCTCATGACTAGAGTAGTTTCCAAGTTTTGATGCACTGCTTGCCAGAGTATGGATGTGATTCTGCTATCTCTGTCAGATACAATCAATTTAGGAATCCCATAGAGTCTAATGATTTCTTTGATATAATTCTTGTCCAAATTCTCAATGGAATCATTCTTACAAATTGGTATAAAGTGGGCAGTCTTGGTTAGTCAATCAACTATAAGCTAGATAGAATCAGCTCCGGATCACAATTTAGGCAGACCCATAATGAAGTTCATTGATATGTTAAATTATTCTATGATTTCTAGAGGATGAATCAATCCTCTAGACCTATGGTGTTCAACTTTGACTAAGTTACAATCATTACACTTCACTATAAATTCTACAATACTCTTCTTCATTCTAGGCTACCAGAAGGATTGCCTCAATTCTTGGTACATCCCAGTACAACTAAGATGAATCTTGTAGCTATATTGATGGGCTTCAATAAGAACTTTTTGATGTAAGGACCTAGGAATTCATAGTCAATTCTCTTGATAGATAACACTAATGAGCAACTGCAGGTCCATACTACGAGCGCTTTCGATATCAAACTTAAAATTCAAGAAGTTTTCATCTTCTAATTGCATAATGGAAATATTCTTGAGGAAGGTTGATTCTACTGAACTCTAATCTAATAATGTATTCAACTCTCCACTGCATATAGGTTCGATACTTAACTTTGCGAATTCAGCTTCAAGAGGATTTATAACAATCATGGAACAAAGAAAAGCATGATGGCTTAGAGCATTAGCTACCACATTTGCTTTACCAATATAGTATTGAACAGTGAGGTTATAGTCACTGATTAACTCCAACCATCTTCTTTGGTGAAAGCTTAACTCTCGCTAAGAGATGATGTAGTTTATACTTTGGTGATCGGTGAAGATCTCACATTTAACCCTATAAAGATAATGTTGCCATATTTTTAGAGCGAACATTATGGCAGCAAGTTCGAGGTCATGGACTGGATAGTTCCTTTCATTTGGTTTCAACTAGCAGGATGCATATGCAACAACATTTTTCTCTTGCATTAAAATACATCTCAGGCGAGTTCTTGAAGTGTCAGTGAAAATTTGGAAATCCATACCTTGTTTGGGTAAGGTTAGGATGGGGGTAGAAATGAAGGCTTGTTTAAGCTTAGAGAAAGTTTCTTCAAATTTAGGAGCCCCCTAAATAGAACATTTTCTTAAGTTAACATGGAAAAAGGAGAAGCTATCTGCAAAAGTACTTTGACCAACTTGCTACTAGCCTGTAAGTCTCACAAAGAAACAAATAACAGTCATTATTTTAGGTTGAGACTATTCTTGCACAACATTGACTTTCCTTTGATAAACTCTGATTTCATCAACATCAATGACATGACCTAGGAATGCCACAAAGTCAAGTCAAAACTCCCACTTGGAATACTTAGCATAGAGTTGATGCTTACGCAAATTTTCAAGCATAGCTCGCAAATGGTTTTCATGTTCCACTTATCTCTTAGAATATTTAAGTATATCATCGATCAATATGATTACTAGTTTATCTAAGAGGGGCTTAAGCACACACTTCATTAGATCCATAAAGATGGATGGTGTATTTGTTAGACCGAAGGACATCACTAAGAATTCTTAATGGCCATAACACATCTTAAATGTCATCTTCTTAACATCTTCTTCCTTAACTCGCTGTTGATGCTAATTTGCCACAAATTGATCATGGAGAATACCTTGTGTCCAGTTGTTGATCGAATAGGCCATCGATACGAGGTAATGGATACTTATTCTTAATCATCACCTTGATGAGTTCTCTATAATCTTTGCACATACGAATAGAACCATCTTTCATTTTGAAAAAAAGGACTAGCGCTCCCCAAGGAGACATAGTTAGTCTAATGAGGCCTTTATTAAGTAGTTCCTGGAGTTGCTTGTTTAGCTCTTACAACTCCTTGGGTGCCATATTATACAAGACCTTCAGAATAGGTTGAGTTTCAGGGATAAGCTCGATCCCAAATTCTACATCTCTAACTGACAGAAGGACATGTAGGTCTTCTGAGAATATCTTAGCAAATTTTCAAACTATACAATTCTCATAGATAAGAATGTCTTCCTTTATTTTCTTATAGCATTTTCACTATGTAGGCATCACATCCTTTTCTGGGACAATAACTAGGGATTGAACAACCTTGCAATGGGATACACTTACAGCCCTCTAATGCTTGAAGGCTTCCTTCCTAAGATGAAAGAAGTGGGCCTTCCACTTCTTATACATCTAAAACTAGAAGTGCTCTTGCATACGGGCAACTTTTTCAAGCTTGGGGAGATGCTTAAGGTGACGGGACACCAGATGTGCCATGATCAAATATTTATTTTCTTTCAAAAACTAGCTACACCTTGCCACTATAGTTCTCACTAGTTCTAGAGTAAATATGGATAGTTGGCAAAATTCTAGATGATGCACTTATTTTACCACTAATATTCTGCTTCATCTTGGAGTAAGGGTGTAGTCAAATTGATAATTTCATAATTTGGTCACTTAATGATAGTCAAGTTATTTTCCACCAATTTAGCTAGCTTGTAGTGTCCATGGGGTTCTGAACCCCAATAAAAATGGTGCCTTGAGTTGCAGAAAGCTATGCATAATTCCATCCACTGAGAAATGTGAGGCCAATGGAGATGCAATATGATTACTGGAGGTTGTTGAGCTACAATCATACTACAAGTTTCCTGAGCTTACTGGGCTTGACTCTCAATTAAGGCTCTCACCAAGTTAACAAGAGAGTTTATATCCTCAGAACCATTTGATGATAAATCAATAGTAGTTTTCACTGGAATCATCACTGATGGAGAACTTGGATTCATGACTGAAAATTAAGAGTTCAAAATACAGAAGGGAAATTAAAAGTTTACTTTTTATGAAGTGCTTTAAAGAAGTACAAGATAGATGAACTGAAAGACAAAAGAAGCACAATCAATAATCATAACTAGGAAAGGAAGAACAAAGATTTTAATTACAAAATTTTGCCACAAAAGAAATACAAAAATTGACATAGGTAACAGTGGTCCTCTTTTGCGCTTCCTCTCTAACATTCAATACATTTTTATCCACCAATCTTCAGCCTTCTGACACAGTAGAACTCCAAGAATCTAGAGGTGGTACTCATTGGGACATGTGTTTTCTTGGATTAATGTAGTTACACGATCTAACCACTTGACCTACCTAAAGTACATGTGTATGCATTTGCACACAAATGTACATGGTTCAAAGTTATTTGGGATGGTAAGATCCCAAAATTTATCATCCTCTCAGAATGGTATTTTTTTTTCTATATATATATATATATAGTATTTAGTTTATGCAACTTTTATTTCAGTCATTTTCTTTTATAAATATATATATATATATATATATATATATATATCCTAATTTATGCAACTTTTATTTCAGTCATTTTCTTATATATCTATATATATATATATATATTGTTGTGTTGTGAAGACCTCTTAGTGTATAGGAACGCACTGGTGCTGCAGCATGTCGTGGCACAATGCAGCAAGCCCAGGGGTTCCAACTCGAGATTGAGGCGCTATTGCGCGCCTCACTCATCAGCAACTGAGAAGCAAGTGCTGCAGTACGCCACAGTGGAAATCATCACTATAGCATGCGACAACAGAAATGTTAGACTCTACAGCACGCCATAATGCACTCAACATGAGAGGCTGGTGCTACAGCATATCGCAGCGGGCTCAACCTGAGATGCGAGCGCTATGGCACGCTGTAGCGCCTGATGAAAATAATGTTTTGGTCCAGGTTATGCCCAAAGCAATTATGAGGGAATTTTAGACCTTTTAGGGTCCAAAATGGAGCTGGGTAATTAAGCAGATAAGTTGGAAGGCGATTATAATGTTGGCATTTCATATTAGATGCTGAAAGTTGCTGTAAGGAGAAGATCCTTAGGTTGAACCCTAAGGAAGTTGCAGTATAAGTTAGCCCTTGCATGTTGGAGGAGACACTCCTAGTGGTGGCTGCATCATCTCCTTTGCATTATAGAGTAAAAGCTAGAGCATTTATGTTGACATAAAAAGCTTTCTGTAACTTTGTAACCATCAAGCTATTCTAATGAGTTTTCTTGTGGTGTGGCTCCATGATTTTTCATATTCATGGGTTTTCCTATTTCTTCATTTTTCAATGTTTCTTGGTTATTCTTAAGTCTTGTGGATTTGTGATTTTGAGATTGCTTGGTAACCTTCAATGCAGCCCCAGTCCTCGTATACGAAGTGCATGCTCTTGTGAAAATGCTTTCGCAGCGAATATAGTGTGCAGAAGTCTTCGTCACATATTTACCAATAAGTGGTATCAGAGCCAGAGGTTACCTTGTTGGTCCTGAGGTTTTCTTATTTGAGTGGGAGAAATGGTCGAAGAGATAAGACACAAGATTGAGAAATTCAGCCGAATGAACTTTGTGTTCTGAAAAATGGAGACGGAGGATCTGCTCTACCAGAAGAAGTAGTATCTTCCATTGAAAGGAACCGACAAAATACCTACAGCTATCACTAATAAAGAATGGGAAGTTCTTGATAGAACTACATTGGGTTTGATTAATTTATCGTTGTCTTCTTCTGTTGCTTTTAATATTATTAATAAGAAAACTACTATAGATCTCATGAATGCCCTTACAAAGATGTATGTAAAGCCTTCGACTTCAAATAAGATTTTATTGATGAAGAGACTGTTTAATATGAAGATGATGGATGGCTATTCAGTGACTAAAAACTTCAATAGGTTCAACACCATGGTGAGCCAGATGAGTTTGGTGGGCATCAGTTTTGATGACGAGGTCCGAGCTTTGTTACTCCTCTCTTTACTACTAAACAATTGGGTTGGGCTGGTTACAACCATGAGCAATTCATCAGGGAACGCGTTGTCAAAATTTGATGGCATTATTGGGCTTGTTCTGAATGAGGAGGTGCAGAAGAAATCTCATGGAGAGGCGTCTACTTCAGCACTAAATGTTGAGAGCAGATGAAGGTATGTTGAAATGTGACATAATAGAAATAGGTCAATATATTGATGAGGAAAATCAAGACTTGGAAAGGCAAAGCCAGATTATTGGAACTGTGCGAAGGTAAGTCACTTTAAGAAGGACTGTCCTGCCCTAAAGAAGCCAAGTGGTGGTGTAAAGATGATGAACCCCACTGTGAATGTTTTAGTTGACGAGGATCAGGATGCATTGATCCTCTCACTTGTCAACATGAAGTTCTGGGTTGTGGACTCAAGAGTATCCTTTTATGCAACTCTATTTATGAGTGCCTTCAAGAGTTACACTAAGCGTGACTTGGGGAAGTGTATCTTGGATATGATAAGGCATGCGACATCACTAGCAGAGGTGATGTGGATGCTAAGCTACCACGGGATGTAGTTTGGAAGCTCAAGGATGTTAGACATGTGCCATGTCTAAGGAGAAATCTGATCTCAGTGAGCCAGATAGCCAAAGAGGGCTACAACACTTATTTCTAAGGAGACTCATAGAAGGTCACCAAGGGTGACTCTAATAGACTGTAAATACACATCTGCACTTGCACACAAGTGTACATGGTCTGAAGTAATAATTTGTAATGGTAAGTTCTGGATTTATATCGTCCACATGGAATGGTGGTTTTGATACTAAGTTTTATCTATGTTCAATAATGTTTAGACAATTTTTATATAAGGTTTGGTGTAGTTCCTAATTTATCAAAGCAAAGATTAAAGTGAAGATACTATTTAATTTAAGAAGAGAGAGTTGGGGGTTCATTATGTGATTTGTGAGGACTCGGTGATGTAATCATGTCATTGCAATTTATAAAGTAGTTTTACTATGCCTAATTAATCAAGTGAACATTGCCTTCCTAAGATTGGTCCTCTAATTCCAACAAGTTCAAATCTAGTGCACAAAGAGAACACCCTAGGAGTTTTACCTCGGCACATAGATCTTATGAGATCATGCGCTACACGCGTGATTTAGCTAAGGGAGAGGATTTATCGGACCCTATGGACTATGTCACATCATCCATGGGTGTTCGATGATCTCTTCCTCCTTCTACTTTGCTGAGCCATAGAGCATGATTGGAGGGGGCTTGGCTCATAGGCTTCAACTTCTTGGATGATATAAAGGAGTAGTGCTAATGGCTTGAGAACTTGTCTTGTAGCTCTCAGTTCTATTGCACTAACTCCTTGCTCTAATTCAACCAATGAGCATTGGAGCATAAGTCTTTGAATATCTTATAGAAATATTATCATTCTAGATTTAGTTTATTTTAGATTTTGATTTAATAATCATTTCGGGCATCCAATAAAAATAAATAAAAATTAAGCTCAAATTTTATTCATTGCAAATTCAACATACAACGCTTTACACCTTACTCAGCATATAGTTACAGCCCAACCCTCTCTAAAGAGGGTTTAGCTCTCCATTATAGTTTCAATACTGCAAGAGATATAAAAGAACATGAACCTTGGCATTGGTTCACAAATAAGGAAAACTAGATAGGGGTGAGAATGGTACTTGGAACAATCCTGAATTTATGGAGTTTTATTAGTTCTTTCTCCTTCCTTCTCTTCCTTTCTCTAAGTTCCTTTGCTTCTCTTCCCTCTTGAACTTGCAAGGTTGTTCTAAAATGTCTTCCCTATATAGTTCCCCATCTCTTTCCCATAGTAGCATATAATTTGGATCAATGAATGTCAAAATTGGGAACCCTTCTTTAGTTTCAAAATATTGTTTATATAGGGATTCCTTCAACCTTGTACGCAAATTTTGTCTAACGATTCCTCTTCCTTGAATTAATGGTAAGCCATTTTATATTATTCCTTTATTCATCTAGGATACAATAGGATTTATTGCTTGTGCAGTTTCCAAATGGTTGGAGAAGGCCAATGGTTTGAATTTTTAGCCTTCCCTATGCTATCATTGATGCCTTGACCTGGGAAAATTTGCATCGGTCACTATCGCACACTGTAGCAGTTGTATTTCATTCTTACTGTGCATGGCTTCAAACATACTGTTTACTGGGGATCCGCCGTAGCGTGCTGTAGCGGTCGCGTTCAAAACTCTATTCCACTGCAATGCACTAGAGCGAGTCGAGTTAATTCAGATTCTCGCCATGGCACGCTGAGGTAGTTTGAGTTTAGAAATCAATGTTCAATTAATTTTTTCCCATGATTTATATAGTAAATCTGAAATGACATTGTGGCCCACTAGAGCATGCTACAGCGAATTCCTTCCACAATTGTAGAATTGCTCCAGGTTTTGCAAGCTGCTCTCATGCCGCTAAAGCGCATCGTGGCACACTCAGTTTTATCCCAGAATTGCATATTTACGACAAGTTTTAATTTGCTCATCTTTTATTCTGAAAAGCAGCGAAAGCAAATCAAAATATATAATTTTAGCTAAAAAGTGTTTGCTTTTATTAACCTATTTTACTATAAATCATGTGGTTATCATACCCGCACACTTAAATTCTTGGTCGTCCTCGAGAAAGCTCAAAAATAAAATTTTCTAAATTTTGTATATTGCAAAATTCAATTAGATATGTGTGAAGTGTTTTTTTTTTCTTTTTTTTTTTGTCATTTCATGTATTACTTGACAAGGTGATTAGAAGAATTCATAATCTAACAAGTCTCGTACTAATGTTTTCCTTTCTTTTGACTATTTTAGTTTTCATTTTCTAAATGTATGATACTCAACTCACAATTCCAGGGGGATTTTCTAGGATTGCTTAACTATGAAAAGTTAGATTCGATATGTAAGAATCTAGTGCCATTTGTGCTTCTTCTTCTAAATCGTAATGAATATTTCTTTTCAGGAAAGATATTTTCTTCATCTTATTTTTTCTTAATTTTCTTACTTTGGGAGAGATATTTTCCTTAATCCTTGAATTTTCTTTTTTATTCAGTCCAAGGGAGAGATATTTTTCTTCTTTCCCATTTATTTTCATTGCATTCAGTAAGTCTTACAGAAGAATAGCACATTGTCTAAATCAAGTTCCTTGAACCCACCCCCAAACTTAGATTTAAAGCATCATATATTTTTGATTATGGAGACTTATAGTAAATTGATTGCAAAACAATTTAGCATGAAAAATTTTGGAACTATTCATTTTTTTTACGTCTTCTTGTTAGGTAAATTAGAATAAGAAAATTCTTCACATGTTCCATTCACAATTGAATTCAGCTCATTAAAAGTTTTAGAAAAATTGTTGAGATAATAATATTCTATTAGCACAATAATGGGGGATAATAATTCACCAAGATTTATATAAACAAAAATAAAAAGCACAAAGTTAAATGCAAAATAAAAATACTATACAAAGAGTAGTAATGAATGAAACAACCTGATATAAATAATGAATTTTTTTTTTTACAGCAATCATGCTTGAGACTCCTCTTGCTCCTTTATTGACGCACACATGTAGTAATTATAATCTGAAACAAACAAAAAACATAAAATTATTTGTTCAGTTGCCTCCCAACCAGCGCTTAGTTTAACGTCCTCAGTCTGACCAAAAAAAGTTTATATCCTTTTAAAATTTCTTTCTAGATTTTCATTAAGGCTTTAGGATGAGTGTGAGCTTGTTTAATAATGTAATCGTTATGAATGCCACTACACTATCTTTTTCTTTCTATGTCGAGCTTGTGTCTTCTAACTTACAATAGTTTTTCTTTTTATTCATCTATTCATTTTTCTCATTTCTTGCCTTATGTTTGTTATAGAACTCATAAAATTCATCATTAATATCTTTCTCAAATTCATTTTGCAAAAATGCATAAAATTCAATTAACTTAAGAGTAAGATCAAAGCATTTCTCTACAAATTCACATTGCACAAAATAATCATCAATATTGCTAAGGGGTTTCTTTGTTTTAGATACCTTGAATGGTTTTGATGCCTTCATTATTTTGAATCACTTTACCTTGCTTATCTTCAAATAATGCATCACTTATTGTTAAACATTGAGGTAGATGCACTTGAGGTGTGTAGGAGACATAATTTTTAGATTGCATTTGATCAACTATTTCTATTTGAGAATCTTGTTGCATTTTTAAATTGTCTAATTCAAATTAATAGTCCAATTCTTTCTCAATTTCATCATTCGTTTGAGTTAAAGTGTTTTCACTACATGTGAGCATTTCTTGTTGCATTTTAAAATTGTCTAATTCAAATTAATACTCTAACTCTTTCTCATTTTTATTGTTTGTTTCAATTAAAGTTTCTTCCCTACAAATCACCACTTCTTGGATCACTTATGATCATCCAATTGGTTGATCAAATTTGTGGAATGGCTCTGATGGATTAAGTATTAACAGCCCAATGCGTGAGCGATCATAGCGTAGAATCAATGGGCGCAATCCAATGTGCGATTGTGACCTAAATAAGGTCAGATCCAGACCGTCAGCTCCACAAGGGAGACAATCTGCTGCAGAAAGATTTGCTGTCATAAGACCTGGGCTTCACAGGGGATCACCCTCGGTCCGTACAGTGAATCCTGAACAATTAGCAATTGTTGGATGGTGGAAATGAAAATATAAAATACTAGAAGCCCTAAGAAGCAATTTTCCCATAATTAAATATAATTTATTTATGGCCTAAATGACCTCCAAAAATTCCCAAACTTGCATCCTTAGCTATATTTGGGGTGAGGAAATCAAAATTGATGTTTGAATTTGATTTAGAGATCAATTTAATCTGCATATTTTCTTGGGTTCCAAAACTGGCAAAATTGCTAATTTAGCATATTGAGGTCCAATTGACCCCAAGACTTTAGGGTTAGGTTCTAATAACTTGGTAAAGCAAATAAAATAAAACAATTAAAGGTTGGTTAAGCTTAGTTTAGTTGTGATAGCTGACAGACGGAAATACACATCTGTGTTTGCACGCAAGTGTACGTGGTCTGAAGTAATAAGTGGAAGTTTTAATTCCGAGATTTATCATCCTGTGGGAATGGTGGTTCTAATAACTAGTTATATTTTCTTTCAATAATTCTTCGATGTCAATTTTTGTAATGAGTTTTGATTCTTAATTTAGCATTACAAATTACCTTAAGTTAAGATACGATTTGATTAAAAGGAGAGAGTTGAGTTTTCTTTGTAATAATTTCAAGGGCTTGGTAATATAACTTCATTGTTGAATATAATACTTTAAATCTTTGTGCTTAAATAAATCAAGTGACACTATTGGAATTGGAGTTATCTTCCAATTATTACAATAGGTTCAAGTTTAGTGCATAAAGGGAGCTCCCAATGGGGTTCTTCCTTAGCACATAAACTTTCATGAGATCATGATTTGTTATTAGACTTGATTCCCTACATCTAGGTTACCAAATAATATCTTTTATTTCTATTGATTTCACAAACATGACTTCCATTAACCATGCATCATGCGCTTTGCACGCAGTTTAGCTAGATGGGAAGATGCATTGGGTCGATAGACTATGTCACATCATCCATCAAGTTTTCCAATGTCCTCTCATTCCTATTACCTTGCTGAGTCGCAAAGCAAAGTTAATGGAGAACTTGGTTCACAAGCATCAAATCGTTTGGTAGAGCCTTTAAGGAAAGGTGCAATGGAGCTTGAGAATTTGTCACATAATTCTTAGCTCTACTTGCACTACTATCCTTGCCCTTGCCCAATTGATGAGCTTGGAACACAGGTTCTTAAAATAAAATTATTTAAATTATTCCATCCAAGCATTTATTACAACATAAATAATAAACAATAAGATCAACTTTTCATTCATTCAAACAATTCATTAAAACGCCACCATACCCTTACAATTTCATATAATTACATCTCAACCCTCTCCAAAAGGATTTTAGCCTTCCATTACTAAATAAACATGAGCACACATACAATGAAAAGTGAATCTCACCATTAGTTCACAATAGAAAGAAATCAGAAAAGTTTTTATGAAGAAATACTAGGAATCCCCGGATGATTTCTGGGGTTCTCTTAAACTCCTCCTGCACTTCTCTTGACTGCTCCGCCCATTTTCCTTTGTTTTTCATTCTTCTTACTGTTCTTGGTAAAATTTCTTCCTTTTGGAGAGTTCTCCTTTCTCCTCTTGCTATAGCTATTCATTTTGGGGACTTGAATGTCAAAAATTGAAACCCTCTTAAGATCTGAGATTGGCCCTTAAATAGGGAAGTTCTTAGCTCCCAAGGCATTAATCATGTGACTCTTCACCTTCCTTAGTTTTAATTCAAACCCTTTAAAGATTTGCCCTATTTATTCTACTAGGATTCAACAAAAATAATGTATTTTCATTTTCAAGAGGCTGGGAAAGGCCAAAGGTTGCATTTTGTTGCCTTCCGTATGCTGCATTTAAGGCGGTTCTAGAAAATTCTGGATCGTCCAGTGCGGCACGCTGCGGCGCGTTGTAGCAGCAGCATTCCAAATACTATTTCGCTACGATGTGCTATGGCAGCAACATTCCAAATACTATTCTGCTATGGCGCGCTGTGGCAGTAACATTCTATACACTATTCATGCATGAAAGTTGCTTTTTTTCCTTTAGTCGCCGCAGTGTCCGCTATGGCGCGGTGTAGCACACAACAAAGCACTCCAGTGGATAAACAATTACTATTCCAATAGTCTAGCTATAGTTTAAATGATTAAAAGAAATATTCCTCGAAAAATGTGGATCAAAAGTTCAAATATAGTTTTATAAAATGATAATTTACCCGCTGCAGCGCACTACAGCGAAAGTATTTTTAAAACACTGTTCAATTTCTCTTTTATATGGTTTTAATATTTCCTTGAAAAATGTTGCTCATCTACGTGACTCCTTCCCTTGGGAGATTTTGCAATATCTATCATCCTTTCTCTGGAAAATCAGATCCATCTAAGTAAGGTTTTAGACGATGTCCATTTACCTTTATCGTCTCAGCAGACGAAGTGATATCCACATTTCCATGGGGGTATCTTTTTATTATTATGAATGGGCATGTCCATCTTGATTTCAGCTTTCTTGGAAAGAGCCTCAAGCTAGAAATAAACAACAATACCTTCATTCACAGTTCTAGGTATTTTAGTTTTATTAGCTTATCGTGCAATTTTTTTGTTTTTTCCTTATACAGCTTGGCACTTTCATATGAACCAAACCTGAATTCATCCAATTCGTGTAGTTGCAGAACTCTTTTCTCACCTGCTAGTTTGAAGTCAAAATTCAGTTTTTTAACTGCCCAAAAGGCCCAATGTTCCAACTAAACCAGCAAATGACAAGACTTCCCATAAACCAGCTTGTAAGGGTACATTCCTAAAGGTGTTTTGGATGTTGTTCTATAAGCCCAAAGTACTTCGTTTAATTTTATGGACTAGTCCTTTCTATTTTTGCTAACTATTTTCTCTAGGATTGCTTTAATTCTCTATTTGACACTTCCACTTGACCCTTAGTTTGAGGGTGGTAGGCAGTACCTACCTTATGCTTAACCCATACCCCTTCAAAATGGATTCTAATTATTTATTGCAGAAATGTTTTCCACCATCACTTATTAGGACACAGGGTATACCAAACTAGCCAGGACATGATCCTTCAAAAATTTGATTACAGTTTTGGCATCACTATTTGCACAAGCTACAGCTTCGACCCATTTGGACATATATTCAACCCCCACTAATATGTAGTTGCTCAAATTTAAGGTGGGGAACGGTCTCATAAAATTAATCCCCCAAACATCAAATAGTTCAACTTCAAAGATTTCATTCAAGGGTAACCCATCTCTTTTACTTAAATTCCCCATCCTCTAACACTGATCATAGCTCTTTATAAAATCAGCAGCATCCTTAAATAATTTTGGTCAATAAAATCCAGATTGTAGCACCTTTGCTAATGTTCGATCGATATCATGATGCCCTCCATAAGGGGATGTGTGGCAATGATATAAAATGTTGTTTGTTTCAGTTTCAGGCACACATCTCCTTATGATTTGATCGGCACAGCATTTGTATATGAAAGGATCATACCAAAAGTTATTTTTAACATCAGCAAAAAACTTTTTCTTTGTTGGAAGTTAAATTCTTTAGGGATCACTTTCCCTACAAGATAGTTAGCAAAATTAGCAAACCAAAGAGGATTGCTTGCTGCAATTGCGTAAAGCTGCTCATCGGGAAAAGTCTCACAAATTTCATCACCTGCCTTATGATCCAGATGGGTTAATCGAGAGAGGTGATCAGCCACCACATTATCACATCCCTTTTTATCACAGATCTCTAAGTCAAATTTCTTGTAGAATCAAAACCCAATGTATGAGTCATAGCATTGATTCTTTCTTTTTAAGAAGATATTTGATTGCTGCATGATCGGTGTACATGATTTTTTTTGATCCAATAAGATACAGCCTGAATTTGTTGAATGTAAAAACAATTGCTAAAAGCTCTTTTTCAGTGGTGGCATAGTTTCTTTGGGCTTCATCCATTAATTTACTTGTGTAATAGATGGAATAAAAAATTCTCTCCTTTCACTATCCTAAAACTACTCCAACAGCAAGATCACTAGAATTACACATTATCTTAAAAGGGTCATCCCAGCTAGGTGTAGAGATTATAGATGTTGAAATAAGAGCAAATTTTATTTCTTTGAATCCCTTTGTGCAGTCTTCATCAAATTTAAATTCAAAATCCTTTTCTAGAAGCCTGCACAAAGGCAAACTAATTTTGGAGAAATCTATTATGAACCTTCTGTAAAACCCCGCATGTCCATGAAAACTCCTAACTCCCTTTACATTGGTGGGTGGGGGAAATTTCTTAATAACCTCAATTTTGGCTTTGTCTTTCTCGATTCCTTTTTTAGATATAAGGTGACCCAAGATAATCCCCTCTTCCACCATGAAGTGACACTTTTCCCAATTCAGAATAAGACTAGTTTCTTCACATTTCCTTACAACCTTACCCAAGTTTGTCAAATAGTCTTCAAAAGATTTGCCAACTACTAAAAAATCATCCATAAAGATCTCTAGGAAATCTCCTATCATATCAAAAAAAATGGCCATCATACACCTTTGAAAACTTGTAGATGCATTGCATAGACCAAAGGGCATCCTTCTGAATGCAAATGTTCCATAGGGGCACATCAAGGTTATTTTCTCTTGGTCTTTTGGGGCTATCAAAATCTGATTGTACCCCGAGTACTCATCCAAAAAACAGAAGTAAGGGTTTCCCGCCTACCTATCTAACATCTGATCAATGAATGGGAGAGGATAGTGATCTTTTCGAGTTGCCTTGTTTAGTCTCCTATAATCTATATATACTCTCCATCTTGTAACTTTCCTGATTAAAATCAATTCATTATTTTAATTTAGAGTTATAGTTATCCCACTCTTCTTAGGGACCTCATGAATTGGACTTACCCAAGGGCTATCCAAAATTGGGAAAATAATCTCAACATCCAATAATTTAATAATCTCCTTATGCACCACTTCCTTTATATTTAGGTTTAACCTTCTTTAAGGTTTTGTGGATGGCTTAGAGTTGTCTTCCAGCAGGATACGATGCATGCATAAGGTTGGACTAACTCCCTTCAAATCAGCAATACTCCATCCTAACGCCCTTTTGTGTTCACTCAACAAGTTACACAGTTTTGCCTCCTGAGTTGGGCTTAACAAAGCAGATAAAATAACTGATAGTGAAGTTTCCTCCCCAAGATAAACATATTTTAAGTGATTGGGCAAAGGTTTTAAATCCAATTCAGGAGGTTCATCTATAGACAACTATATTTTCTTCCTTTCCTGAATCAACTCATCAATTTTGTTTTCTACCTCATCAATTCCAGCTCCTTCTTCTTCCTCTAAATCAGATTCCCCTATATCTTTAGAATTAGCAGCTCTTCCAACACATTGACTTCCTGACACTCGTCATTTGGCTTAATGGGATGCCTCATTGAATCCTTTATATTAAAACTCACCTCCTCCCCTCGCAGTGAAGACTCGATTGACCCTTATCAAGATCTATCATGGTCTTGCTAGTAGCAAAGAATGGTCACCCTAGAATTATAGGAATCTTATGATTTTCATCTTCCATTTCCAACACAATAAAATTGACGAGGAAGATAAATTTATCAACTTTGACTAGAACATTTTCTAAGATTCCCATAGGACTTCTTATGGATCTATCAGCAAGCTGGAGGAGGACTGAGGTAGGTTTTAAAGAATCATTTCCCAATCTTTTGAATATGTAGAATGGAATTAAATTTATTTAAGCTCCCAAATCACACAAAGCCTTTTTAAAAGAGTGATTTCCTATGTTGCAAAGAATGGTGAACCTCCCTAGTCCTTCCTTTTAAGGGGAATTTTCTGCTGGAGAATGGCACTACATTCTTTAGTCAAGGCAATTGTTTTCTTCTCATTTATTTTTCTTTATTTGAAAGAATTTACTTCATAAACTTAGCATAATTGGGCACCTATTCTAATGCTTCAGTGAAAGGAATATTTATATGAAGAGTTTTAAATATTTCTAAGAATTTATAGAATTGGATGTCTAACTTTTCCCTTGCCATTCTTTGCAGGTATGGGATGTGAGGTGTGTAATCAGAAGGTTTATTCATCGCATGTTAGTTCTCTCATTCTTCTCTTTCTCTTTGTCCTTATTAATTTTTTGTTCCTCAATTGATCCCTCTCCCAAAACCTTAGATGTATTTTTAGAATTTTTTAATACCACAGGTTCTGTAATTTTTCCACGTCTTAAAGGTATGGAATTTCCTAATTCATTCCCATAGTCCCCTATAACTCCTACCAAGACAGGTTGATTTAATTGCGTCATAATTTCCCTTAATTTTAACTTAATTCTTTTGACAGCCTTTTCTTGATTCAAAAGTGCATGTTCATGTCGATTTAATGTTGCATTAGTTCTATCATAAAATTGGTTGGTGTATGTTCTAAGCTCTTTTAATGAATGCTCTAATCTTTTTCCATCCTCATCATGTTGGTTTCCATTGTTTAGGATACCATTTACTCCTTCAATTTCTTCATTATGATGAGAAATAAGCTACATACCCTCAAGTTTTGGGTTAACATGTCAATTTTCTTTCTTAGTTCGGCAATCTGATTTGGCTCGTTCAAGTTATTCACCTCCATTTTGTTGGAGTTCAGCCACTCGGTCGGCCATTGGTCTGCATTGTTTTCCATTTCCTCAAGAAGATCAAAAGCCTCCTCAAAGGGTTTACTACTTAAAGACCCTCCTATGACTGCATCAATAAGGGTCCTTAAGAGTGCATTTAATCCTTTATAAAATATTTGCACCTGTATCCACAGAGGGAGCTCATGATGCTGGCAACACTTTAAATAGTCCTTAATACATTCCCATCCATCATACAAATTCTCATCATGCTGCTGAGAGAAGTTTGAGATTTCATTCCTCAACCTGGCTGTCTGGGCAGGTGGGAAATACTTGGCTAGGAATTTCCTTGCCAAGTAATCCCAAGTCCTAATAAATTCACCGGGTAGAGAACTGAGCCAAACTTTAGCTCTATCCCTCAATGAAAATGGGAAAAATCTCAATCTTTAAAGCATCATCGGATACACCATTAAATCAGAAGGTGTCGCATATTTCCAGAAAATTTGAAATATGAGCATTTGGGTCATCCGATGCTAGCCCACTAAATTGATTATTTTGAATCATATTCAATGTGGATGCTTTAATTTCAAAATTATTAGCTTGAATAGGAGGTCTAACAATGGTAATAGGAACTCCTTCTATAGTGGGAAGTGTGTATTCTCTAAGGAGTCTCCTCCTAGCATTTACCATTGGTTCTACTGGGTTTACCTCTAGATCTTCCATTTGTGCATTTTGTTAATTAATAATTACATGTTCTCTCCTAGTTCTTAGAAGAGTCCTATTAATTTTAAGATCATAAAAGAATTCTACAAGGTTTCTCCTACTCGTACAGTTAAAGATTCACTAGCTAGAGCAAGTTACGGTAATCAAATTCGACAAAGTAAATTCACCCACAAATGGCCAGCAGATACTAATTTCAATAATGATAAAGAGCAATAACTCTCAGGAAATTTTTTTTTGTTAAGAAATAAAGTAAATAAAGAAATTAATTACAACTATGTAAGATTATATGCACAAATTAATTAGTTCTAAATCACTAGTTACTAGAAAATTATACTTGATACAAAATAAAACAGTTCCCCGGCAACGGCGCCAAAAACATGACAGGCAGAAATACACGTCTGCGTTTGCACCCAAGTGTACGTGGTCTGAAGTAATAAGCGGAAGTTTTAATTTTGGGATTTATCTTCCTCTAGGAACGGTGGCTCTGATACCTAGTTATATTTTCTTTCAATAATATTTAGACGTTGATTTTTGTAATGATTTTTGGTTCTTAATATAATAATACCAATTACCTTAAGCTAAGATATGATTTGAATAAAAAGAGAGAGCTGAGTTTTTATTGTAATAATTATAAGGGCTTGGTAATATAACATCATTATTGAATGTATACTTTAAATCTTGGTGCTTAATTAAATCAAGTGAATACTATTAGAATTGAAGTTACCTTCTAATTATAATAGGTTCAAGTTTAGTGCATAAAGAGAGCTCCCAATGGGGTTCTTCCTTAGCACATAAACTTTCATTAGATCATGATTTGATATTAGACTTGATTCCTTATGTCTAGGTTACCAAATAATATTTGTTATTCCTATTGATCTCACAAACAAGACTTCCATTAACCATGTATCGTATGCTTCAGACGTGGTTTAGCCGGATGCGAGGATGCATTGGGTCGATGGACTGTGTCGCACCATCCATCAAGTTTTACAATGTCCTCTCATCCCTTTTACCTTGCTGAGACACATAGCAAAGTTAATGGATCACAAGCATCAAATATTTTGGCAGAGCCTTAAAGGAAAGGTGCAAGTGAGCTTGAGAATTTGTCACATAATTCTTAGCTCTACTTGCACTATATTTCTTGCCCTTGCCCAATTAATGAGCTTGGAACACAGGTTCTTAAAATATAATTATTTAAATTTTATTCCATCCAAGCATTTATTACAACATAAATAATAAACAATAAGATCATCTTGTTATTCATTCAAACAATTCATTAAAACACCACCATACCCTTACAATTTTATACAATTACATCTCAACCCTCTCGAAATGGTTTTAGCCTTCCATTACTAAATACGAATAAGCACACACACAAAGAAAAGTGAACCTCACCATCAGTTCACAGCAGAAAAGAATCAGAGAAGTTTTTAGAAAGAAATTCTAGGAATCACTTAAGGGTTTTATGGGGTTCTCATGGACTCCTCCTGCACTTCCCCTTGACTGCTCCGCCCTTTTTCCTTTGCTATTCCTTTTCCTTACTGTTCTTAGTAAACCTTCTTTCCTTTGGAGAGTTCTGCTTTCTATTCTTTTTGCAGCTATTCCTTTCGGGGACTTGAATGTCAAAAATTGGAACCCTCTTAAGGTTTGAGATTGGCCCTTAAATATGGAAGTTCTCATCCCCCAAGGCATTAATCATGTGACTCTTCACCTTCTTTGGCTTTAATTCAAACCCTTTAAATATCTATCCTATTTATTCTATTGGGATTCAGCAGAAAAAATGTATTTCAATTTTCAAGAGGCTGGGGAAGGCCAAAGGTTGCATTTTGTGGCATTCCCTATGCTGCATTTAAAGTTATTTTGGAAAATTTTGTATCGTCTGCAGCGGGGCACTGTAGCGCGTTGTGGCACGCTATAGTAGTATCATTCTAAGCACTGTTACACTACAACGCACTGTGGCAGCAATGTTCAAAATACTGTTCCGCTATGGTGCGCCATGGCAGCATGTTCCAAACACTGTTCCTGCATGAAAGTTAGTATCTTTTCCTTTGGCTGCCGCAGTGTCCGTTATGGCGCGCAATAGCAGATAAAATTTTGAAATAACTATTCCAATAGTTCAGCTATAGTTTAAATTATTAATAAAATATTCCGTTGTAGCGTGCTGCAACAAAAAATACTTCGAAAAATGCGGATCAATAGTTCACATATAGTTTTATAAAATGATAATTTACCTGCTGCGATGCGTTGCAGCGGAAGTATCTTCAAAACACTATTCAATTTCTCTTTTATATGGTCTTAATATTTCCTCGAGAAATGACGCTATGGTGCATTGCTGTGCGCCGTGGCGCTGTAGCGGAGAAACTTTCAAAAACACTTCAATTTCTCTCTTATATGATTTTAATTTAACTTTAGAGAAATGACGCTGGGGCACAATGTAGCGATCTTTCTTCCATGTTTGCAGTTTGGCTTCCAGGTAAGGGAGTAAATGAGATAGCTATGGCGTGCTGTTGCACACAGCGGTGATTTTCCTTCCATGTCCTTTTAGATATTCTTCTAGGTGAAGAATTTTCATGAGTCGCCATGGCGCTCTGTGGTGCGCCATGGTGCTCTGTTGCGATTTTGAGCTTTTGTGATTCAGCTCATGCATCCCATTTTTCTTCATTTTCCTGCAAAAACATATGATTCCATTCAAAGCACCTTGTTTCATATGGTGTTTAGTGATGTTTTGATGTTAAATTTAGCTATATATTCCGTATATATCAATAGCAACTTAGGGTTCTTACAACTCTGCCATTTAAGAATGATGTCATCCTTGACATCATCTTTAGAAATAAAAGAAAACACTTGTTGTAAGAACAAAACTTAAAATGGAAGAGCACCAAGATTTTCAAAGAGATTTGGATTCCTTTGCTGCATATTCACCTCTTTCTCCCAAGTAGATTCTTCAAGAGAGTGATCCTTCCATTAAATCTTCACCATGGGGATAGAGCAATTTCTCAACTGCTTTCAATCTTGAGTTAAGATTTTGATTAGCTCCTTCACATAGGAAGGATCATACTAGAGAGATATGACTAGAAGTTGAACTAAATGAGAATAATATGAAGACATCTCTACAATAATGAAATGTAAAATTCGTTGTGCATTGCCTAGAAGTATTCTGGGAGATTTAACTGGTAGGCTAAGGAACTTACTTTTACTACTACTTTGAAATGTGCGATGTAACGGTGGTCGAGCTTCCATGCTATGCCAAAACTAAGAACACCTTTCATGAGGCTAACTATGAGATAAGAAAAATTGCAAACTTTAAACTCCAGAGGATAATGTCTGGCATCATGAAACTTGCTTTGATGATCTGGAGCAGCATGAATCCTCTATTGAATTAACTGCTCTTTCTAGTTGGTTTCTTCAATAAGATCAGATCCGAAGAGTTGAACACTGTCGATTTCTGACCATGAAAGTAAATGCTGCACTTCCTTCTATATAAAGACTTATATGAGGCCATGCCAATGCTTTCTTGTTGACTACTGTTAAAAGAAAACTCCACAAGAGGACGTTGGTCTTCTCAGAGACCACCGAAATCTAAGATACAGAGATGCAAGAGATCCTAGAGAATTTGATTAAAACATTCTATTTGTCTATTTGTTTGAGGATGAAAGGTTGTACTCATAGCCAGGGTGGTCCCTAGATCCTTATGTACTGCCTGCCAAAACTTGGAAGTGAATATGCTTTCTCTATCGAATATGATCGATTTAGGAATCCCATGGAGTGTGACGATCTCATTGATATAGAGCATTGCCAACATCAACATAAAATCGATTTGACAGATATGGATGAAATGAGCCGACATGGGTAGTCAATCAACTATGACCCAAATTTAATCAGCCCCAAACCTCGACTTAGGTAAGCCCATGACAAAATCTATAAATATATCAAACCACTTCCATTCAAAAATTGTCAGAGTTTGAAGGAGTTCTCTAGGCCTTTGATGTTCAGCCTTAGCAGGATTATATACATGGAACTTTGTAATGAATTTGGCTACACTCTTCTTTATACCAGGCCATATAAAAGATTGCTTTAAGTCTTGGTACATCTTTGTACTACCAAAGTGGACCTTATATTTAGAATTATGGCTTCAACAAGAACTTTTTGATGCATGGATTTAGGAATCCAAAGATGACTTCCTTGATAAATCATATTTCCACACAACTGCAAATCATGGCGATGACCACCTTCAATTTCAATCTTGAAATTAAGATAGTCTTTGATGAATCCATAAATTATATCTCAAATAAAGGAAAATTTCATTTATTTCTCATAATAAAACTGCTCCTTAATCCAATTTTATCTATCTTTTCAAAAAAAATACCTATCCAACGAATTCCGAACAATTTGGACAATTTTCCAAAATTTCCAAAAGAAAACTATTGTCGCGCACTGCAGCGAGCCTCTTTGAGAAACACGGGCGCGATCGCGCGCTACAGCAGGACACTTTGTGAAACGTGGGCGTGATCGTGCGCTGCATCGGGACACTTTGTGAAACACGAGCATGATCGCGCGTTGCAGTGGTTCAGTTGCAAGGCACTAGCGCCACAGCACGCTGCAATGGAGTACTTTGTGAAATGCGGTCGTGATCGCGCCCTCCAGCGGGACAGTTGGCAACTGCGGGCGCTCCGGCACGCTGCAACGAAGCATTTTGCAAAATGATGGTGCTCCAGCGAGCTGCAGTGGGGAAATTTGCGAAACTACTGGCGCAGCAACACGCTACAGCGTGCTACAGTGTGTTGTAGCAACTCTTCACTTATTAAACCTGATCGCCCCAGTGCGCCGCAGCAGGCCTTTTTGCAAAAATGTTTTCGCCATAGCGCTGCAGTGGCCGCCAAATTTTTTGTCTAACAGAAGTATTAATTGCGGCTAGGACAAGACCTCCAACCAGCCTCTTGTCTCCAGCCATCATTCGTTCTGCCGCAGCTCCATTCTTAAATAGAAAATAGTCTCTTTGATGTGATGAGAAGGATAAAACAATGGAAAATATTGGTCACCTTATTCATCAATTGGAATTTGCCATCATTAATTGCTAGTTTTGATCATGGGAATGAAGAAGCAGCCCCACATCTAAAAATACCTCCCCTCTTGACTAGAGGAGGGTTCCAAAATTGGCTCACTTCCACCTAAGTAAGGAAAGGGGTTGCATAGAAGAAAAGAAGAACTTCCCAAGGGAGGAAGAGATCATCTTGCTAAGGAGAAGGAGGAGAGAGGCAGCACTAGGGACCTAAGAGAAGCACTTTAAGAAAGGAGAAGAAGAGCCCGAAGAACTTCCAAAGGAACGTTCCTAGTATTTTCTATGCTCTTGCTTTGTAATTTCTTGTCTTAGTTGATCATGAAAGGGTCTTTATCCATATATGTGTTCTTTTTCATCTCTTTTATAATGGAGAGCTAAAACTTCCCTTGGGGAGGGTTGGGGCAATCCCACATGTATTAATAGTTGCTACAAAATATGAAGTTTGCTTCAAGTATTAATAAAAATTGTGAACTTAATGCCTTACTAAAGAAATGTATAATATTATTGAGGACTTGAATGTTGACCAAAGGACAAGGACTATTGAACTCAAGGACTAACTTGCCTTGTGCTCCATAGCTCACCTTAGTTTTGATGCTAGATTTATGAGTGCATGAGAGCTTAAAGCTATGTGAGAGAGTTCTTGAGCTTAGTGAACCTTAATCTAAGCTCAACTAAAGAGTTGATGCATGTGATGTTGAGACCCACCAATTTAGCACCGTTGCTCAGTATACTTGAGGGAGGGAATGGAATAATTGTGTGCTCATGAATGAGGTGACATAGTCATTAAGCCCAATGAATTCAATCCCTCATCTCAAATATGTATGAAGCGCGTGACGCTCTTAGTGGAATCAATGCTTATAAGATCTTAAAAATTAACAACCCTCATCTCCATGATCAAGAGATGAGATAAAAAACACAGACCTAAAATCTTATAAGGATCTTCGTGCTGAAATAGAACCGACTGTGTGTTCATTTCATGCACAAGATTTGAACTTGTATATCTTGAGATCAAACTCAAAGAAATACAATGTGCACTTAATCAAAATCTAAGTAAATGAAAGATGAAGGCTTGAGGAATCATCATACATAAGTTATCTATCATGTTCATGTGGGAGAAACCCAACTCTCCTCTTCCTTTTAGTTAATTCATTTTCTACTAAGTGACTGTTGTGCTTGCTCAGGAACCAACATAAACAAAACACCCATAGCTTAAACATAAGTGATAATAGATACACCTTAGTAACAAAACATCCAATTCTCTATGGTTCAATAAATCCTGGAAACTCAAACTTTCCACTTATTACTTCAGATCACATACACTTACGTGTGAGTGCAGACGTGTATTTACAGTCTGTCAGTCTTCATCTTTAGTATGAGACATAGAGATAAAACTATGAAAGGTTGGCTCTATGAAACTCAAATGTATCAATAGACTAAGCATATTACCTCTAATAGGCTCAATGCAGAACTTACAAAATTAGTCAATGATAGGAATTTAGGTGATTGAGGAACATAATGTAGCACGACAGCTAACAGCATAAACTACAATGTTTGCTTTGCCAGGATGATACTCATTATTCAAATCATAGCTATTGATCAATTCTAGACACCTTATTTTTCAGTAGTTCAGTTTGTGCTAAGTAAGAATATACTTCAAGCTATGATTAATGATGAAAATTGAACATTGAACTCCATAAAGATAGTGACGTAAAATTTTTAAGGCAAAGATAAGAACAGCATGTTTGAGATCATGCACTGAATAATTATTCTCATGGGGCTTAAGCAGACAAGAAGCATATGCAATCACTCTACCTTCTTACATTAGAATGAATCCTAAACCAAATCTTGATGCATCAGTGTATACTTGGTAGCCTAAGCCTTCTTTTGGCAAAATGAGCACTGTGGTTGTTGACCATCTTTCAACTTTTAAAATGCTTCTTTATAGCCAGAACTCCAAACAAATATAAAGCTTTTTGAGTCTGTTTGGTTAACACAGAGGCGATTTGAGAGAAGCCCTTAACAAATTTTCAATAATATCTAGCTAATCCTAAAAAGCTTTAAATATAAGTCACCGATTATGGTTGTGACTAATTTTTAACACCACTGACCTTTTTTTGATCAAATCAAATACCTTGAGCATCGATAATGTGACTTAGAAATGCAATAGAGTAGAGATAAAACTCACATTTGGAGTACTTAGCATAAAGTTAACAGTTACGCAGTACTTCTAATATGACTCTGAAGTGGCTTTCATGCTCTACATCACTCTTTGAGTAAATCAAGATATCATCGATGAAACTATGACAAATTTGTCAAAGAAGGACTTAAGAACACATTGCATTAGGTCCATACAAATAGATGGTTCATTCATTAGACTAAAGGACATCAACCGAAAGTCATAATTTCCATAACGAGTTCTGAATGTCATCTTCTCGATATCTTCTTCCTTAACTCACAGTTGGTGGTAATCTGATTGCAAGTCAATCTTGGAGAAAATATTGGCTTCAAATAACTAATTGAATATGTCATTGCTTTGAAGTAATGGACAATTATTGTTGATTGTCACCTTGTTGAGCTCTCAATAGTCTATTCACATACTCATGGAACCATCTTTCTTCTTGATAAAAAGTATTGGTGCTTTCTATGGAGATGAGCTTGGCCTAATGAGACCTTTCTCTAATAATTCCTAAAGTTTCTTATTCAGTTCCTGCAACTCTTTGGGTGCCATATGATATGGGACTTTGGAAATATGCTATAACCATGGAATAAGCTCAATCACAAACTCCACTTCTCTAATGAGTGGAAGACCAAATAGGTCATCAACAAAAACATCAGGAAATTCACAAACAATATAGTTTCGGTTGATAAGAACATCTTTCTTATTCTCTCCTAGCATAGTTACTAGTTAGGCATCACATCCCTTTCTAACTAGCTTTTTGTCCTTTAAAGCATTAGTCAGAGAAGCTTGGCCTACGAACAATTTGGCTTGACTTCTAATTCCTAAGGTGATTTTCTTCTTCTGGCAGTTCATTATGGCATCATGCTTACTTATCTAGTTAATTTCGAGAATTATTTCAAAATTTGCTATCAAGAGTATTATAAGCTTAGCTTCAAAACTTTTAGTTTAAGTGTCATTTCTATAATATCATTTAATTAAAGATCAGGATTTGGTTTATTCTTTCTTATTTTAAGTGTCTTTTACTCTCTTAAGTTTGTTCAAATCCTAAGGTGTCCTTTCCAGATGTTCTTATATTCATTTTTGAGATTCAACTTGATGAATTATGGATGATGTATTCCTTATAGACACACTCTCCTTATCTAACACTTTATAATTTTGCTCTAATATAAATTGTAATTCTCCTTCCTATTACTACACGCAACAGAAAGATAATAACAACATAATTGGTGGCAGAATAGTACATTACTTAGGAAGGCTGAACTTCCCCTATTCTGAGTTACTGTTGAATATTAATTCTTAAGATTAGTGTAATATCGTTATCTTAAGTTTTAATTAAGGTACTTGTACATATTGCTTTTAGAAATAATAATAAAAAGATATCTAATGTATATGAGTATTACATATGAGTTTTCTTCTGATCACATCGCAATATTAAGTATAAGTAGCTGAAATAATAAAGTGCAAAAGCTTTAGCATTCATCCATAAAATTCATCACAGAAGTTAAGTAAGAATATTCTTCTCAGAAAAGGAAGAAAGTTACATCCAAAGTTAATTATTACAAACTATGGTTTATAATAAAATGAGCAATAAAAGTCTCCCATCTCACAGCAGAATGTAAACTAAGCAAATAATTAAATGTTTTCCTGGCTACTACTCCTCCAACTCCTTCTGGAACTCTTAAGTAGCCTCCAAAGCTGGCTACTCAAACTACTAAAGTTCTGACATTATCAGTTTCACAATGCTAGCGCCACATCCAAAAAAAGAGAAAATCTTATTTGAGAATAAGTCTAACTACATTTTAAGCTCATTTAGTATTTTTTTTATATTTAATGGATCTTACATAACACTCATTAAAAATAAAAATCAAATAATAGAAAATTGAAAATCTAAACACTAAAATTGAAAAAAAAAAAAAAAAACTATAACTAAAAAATATTGAGAGTAAATCAATTGAAAAGAAATGATAACTAAAACAAATTGAAATTAGAATTGTGCTATATGTCATTGTATATGCATCTGAATATGCCATTGAATTTATGCTGACTTATTCATTTGAAGCCATATTGTATCCACAAAACTCCTAGATATCTTGATGCCCGTTGCATCCCATAGTTCCTACTCAACCTTAGTGCATGTTGCATCCTATAGTTTACAAATGATATTGATGCTCATGCTTATGTAATTTAAATTAAATGCTTGAAGGCACTAAAAACTAGAAGAAAATAAGATTAAACATCCATTCTTATTATCTAGCTAATTTACATGTTCCCCCTTATATGCACATTCACTTTAAATGTTATATAAGTCAGAACACTAAATCACATACTTTACCTTAATCAAGTTTCACTTAACTAAAGTCAGTATTATTCAAAACTACTCTTTTATATTGCCCTAATTTACCACATGTTAAGAATACATATACATAAATAGTATGTCCTAAGAAAGGTAATTTGAAATACTTAGTTTAGTTAACTACACTTATCGATGCGCACATAAGAAAATGGACATAATCCTTTTACATTTTATTCTCTCAAAGTAAGTTGTTCAATCCCCTACTTATAACTTACATTGGAAATAGAAATTTATCCAGAATTGTACTTATCTATTAATCCAAGATAAGACCAGAACTCTATAATTTAATTTAGGATGAATAAACTAATTCCTTATCTTACATTACTTAAAGTTCTAAACTGACTAATTTATAATAAGGGAATTTCAAGCTAAAGAATCCAATCTCCATTGTAGTATGTCCTACTCAAATGGCTCCAAAGAAGTGATATAAGTCATTCAATTGAGGTAAACTACCACAAAAAAAAACTCAATGTAAGCCTCTTCAAGTTTTCTCACAACAAGGCATAAGATCAGTCATTTAAGTTTGTTACCATTCATTTAAGATCATACCTTAGTATAAGCCAAATACGATATTTTCTACCTCAAAATTATCTTAACTAAAGTTGTGAAACTTATAAGGCTTGTCTTTACCCTTAAGAGTTCTAAAGCTCTTAGCACTTACTCATACAATCTATAGCTACAATGGTTGGATCTAAAATCATTAAAGGAAATGATTTCATGCAAGATTATAAAATTAATCTTTGATTAAAGTAAACTAATCAAGTATGCAAATCCCTAAATTATTTATCTTTAAGAGGTGAACATTTAGGTCATGGGATAAATCATTAAATATTAAAAATTTATTGTTTTGTGAATTAATCATATCTTAATGATTAATTAAAGATAAATTCATGCTAATCCTTTTATTAAAGAGAAAATCAATAAGATATAAGATTAAGGTTAAAGAAATAATCACATAAATCTATTTTGAAACTTGGTGATCTAATTTGCCAAACTAAGAGTTGATAATCAAATCAATTATTGTTAAGCTAATCATTAATATGTAATAAGTACAAATCAATAGATTAAGCTAGATTAGTTAATTAGTGAGCTTAGTAAGAGATAATTAAAGTTTTAGACTAATTAAGAATATTTATGAATTTAACATGCCTAAAAATAGAAGTGAAAGTTCATCATTAGGTTAGTTGCTGATTAAGGATTATATGTATATCAAAATTATCAAAATTAGCCAAGTGAATTATTTAATCTTCACTAATTAGGGTTTTAAGTGATTAGGTATTAATTAACATAATTAACTATGAAAAGCTAAATATATTATTGAAATTAAGTTCTACATAACATTATGAAACAATAGGAACTAAAACCATGCAAATTGGATTTCTACATCTCCTAATTTTCACTCATCCAAGTTAAATGTAATTAACACAAAATTAAGAAAGTAAATCACATCAACATATATCCATCCTTGAAATAGTATTCTAGGTAGCAAAATGAAGAAGTATAGACTAACAGTATGCAATTTGGATAAGATTTATCTTAATTATCATTAATTGTGGTTTAGTGTAATTAGGGAATGATCAGTAAAATAATCCCACAACCTAAGATATTCATATAGTTTATTAATCTACACATTTTTCTAATTAAAATGGTATATAATTTCATAGCATTTGGATATGAATTGACAAAAATAAAGCAAAACCCTAATTCCATTTATTTTCCTATGATTAGAACTATATATTGCATTAAATTAAGCACATATATGAATTTTAGCTGTCGGTTTGACTGGAACCCAATGGGTCAGACCAAACTTAGATCATGCAGGCCGATCGGGCTTGACACAGTAGGGCAGCACAGGTTACGGGTTAGCCCAAACTGCACTATCATCTTCTTCGTCACAATGCATAGAATCTCGACAGTCCCATTCATGGTTTGACCTAAACACCTAATTCTCCACTTTCATGCTACCTCGTCACCCCAATTTGATCACTGTACCTACTCTTGGTCAAGACACATTGATTGCATACTAAATCCCTAAGCATGGGATACTCTACTCTCATTACCATGATAGTCCTAAGCTCTTGGCTAGGGTTTACTGTGGGAGTTGAATTAATCCCCTAAAAACCAACAACTGACTAGATCTTAATGGCTACACTTTCACCACACCATGATGGAGCTAGGCCCCATGGTAGCTGAGCCTAGGCGTGGCTAGACCAGCATACTAAAGCCCTAAGCAAGTAATAGTTCCTATGCTGATCAATAATAGGCTTGGTAGACCATATCGATCACTTATGATCAGTATGCGATAGCACTTCTTGTTGATTTATGACTAAATTGAGCACCAATCATTAGAATAAGACAAAGAGTCCATTATTGGGAGGTGAACCATCTCGACAGTGCTCCACACAATCTGAGCCCACCCCGTTCCCTAGGATGAATACTACGGCTACATTTCTAGTCATAAACACAAGAATAAGCTCACAATATCAAAAGAAGATAAAGCGAGCAAGTGAAGAGCTCACACAACTCCCCACAGGAAGGGATACTTGATTTGGTTTGAATTTCTAGAGCTGAAGGAAAATTGGATCATAGAAGGATTCCAAAAGCTTATTTGGAGAATTGAGCCTTACTTTAATATTTGAACATCTGATCTCACCCACATATATATAGGGAAGGATGCCATGGAGTTGAGAATAGTAGGGACATGATTGGAACCTCATTTGTGGTAGGTCAAGAGGAAAGACAGAGAGCTAAAGAGGCTAATTGGAGCACACAGTGAGCAAAGAGTTGACTGTGCAAAACCTTAAGGCTATATGTATCTTTAGGAGGTGGCTGGAGGCTAGGGAATGGGCCTGAGCTCAGGTTGAGGTATTCATGCCCAAGCTCCAAATGGGGGAAGCTCAAGCCTTCTCAACTCGATGGAATGGATTAACTAATTTAGGGAAGGAGTCTAACAATAATGCTAAGGGGGTGAAGAGTGGGGGGGCAGGCCAAACATAGCTAGTGTGAAGGATTTTCTTTGTTGGGAATGAAAGCGCTCTGAGGACGATGGTGAACAGTGCAGAACTCTAGATGACAGTTAGATGGGTTGATCAGAACTGTAGAATGGCTCTGATGGATCAGATCCTAACGACCAGATAAGCTTAACCACAAATTCTACTTCTCTAACTAGCAAAAGGCCAGGTAGATCTTCTGGGAATATTGTTAGGGTTAATTCTCAGCACCACCGAGCACACTTTCCACAGTGGAAGAGAATTTTGCAAGAGCACTTGATTGAGGACCAGGGTTGAGTTGATGGTTAACAAGGAAATTCAAAATCACAAAATTGCAAGTAAGAAGTCACACATCACATGCATGCAAGAAAACCACAAACATGCAAATATCCAAACACAAAAAATTAAGTGGAAAAGCCAAGAACAAGAAAAACCACAGTGCCATACCATAGAAATTTCACAGTGAGACTTGAAAAATACTGATTTACAAAGAGCATAACCTATGAAAAGAAATATACAAGCTTTTACTCTAAGATCAAGAGAAGAGAAGCAGCCACCGCTAGGAGTCTCTTCTCCAACATGCAAGTGGTTTTTTGCACTATAGAATCCATAAGGATTCACCTTAGAATCTCTTCATAGCAGCAATAACTAGCCTCCAATCTGAAACACTAACATTATAAGTGATAAATCTATAATTTATATCCTATATAAAGGAAAGTTTTATTCATTTTCATATTGATATTGCTTCCTTGATCAAAATTTGTCTATTTTTTCAGGAAAAATTCCCACGCAGCAATTTCTGAATAATTTTGGACAATTTCCCATGATTTCTGAAAAAAATCTACTGCCGGGCGCTGCAGCGGAGCAACTTGCAAGGCATTGGGGCTATAGCATGCTGTAGCAGACCAACTTGCAAGATGCTGGTGCTATAGCGCACTGCAGTGGACTAATTTGTGAAGCGCTGGCACTACAGCGTGCTACCATAGATCAGTTTGCGAACGCTGGCGCTACGGTGCGCTGCAGCGGATCAATTTGCGAAAAGCTGGCGCTAGAGCGTGCTATAGCGGATCAATTTGCGAAGCGCTAGCAAAGGGGACCAATTTGCAAAGCGCTGGTGCCTTAGCGTGCCACAGCAGACCATCTCACAAATATTCATCCTCTCCAGTGCGCCAAAGCGCGCTGCAGCAGCGCGCCAAAATTCTATCTGAATAATGCATTAAATGAGGCTGGGACAAGACCCCCAACCTGCTCCTTGTCTCCCAGCTATCATTCCTCCTGCAGCAGAATTATTTTTAATGGAAAATTGACATTTTGATGTGATGTGGAGATTAAAGAATGGAAAAGTAAAGGTCACTTCATCCCTCAAGTTGGATTGGCCATCATGACAATATAATTTTTAAGGGAAATGCAGAATTTGAATGAGAAGAAGAAGGATGCAACCCCTCTATAAGTACCACCCTACTTGACTTAAGGAGGGTTCCCAACTTAGCTCACTAAGATCCTAAGTAAGGAGAACTAGGATTCATAACTGAAAATTAAGAGTACAAAATTTAGAAGGCAATTCAAGAGATTACTTCTCATTAAGTTCTTTAAAAAAGTACAAGATGAATGAACTGAAAGGCAAAAGTAACACAAACAATAATCATAGCTAGGAAAGGAAGAATATAGATTTCAACTTTAAAATTCCACCACAAAAGAAGTACAAAAGTTGACATTGGTAACTATGCACAGTTCTCTCTCGTGCTTCCTCTCTAGCCTTTGATACATCTTGATCCACCATTATTTAGCCTTCTGACATAGTAGAATTCTAAAAATTTGGATGCAGTATCCATCAGGGCATGCCATCTCTCGAAAAAAGCTGGTTATATGATCAAACCACTTGACATACCTAAAATACATGTGTATGCATTTGCACAAAATGTACATGGTTTGAAGTAATCTATGTTGGTAAGATCCTGAGATTTATCATTCTCTGAGAATAATATTTCGAATCGTTACTAGAGTTTACATAATTTCAATTATGTTTAAGTGATCAAAATGATTTTGGTTTTGTCCTAAATTATAATTTCAAGATTTCTTAGGTTTTGAAATAGTTGAGAAATATTAGGGAGAGTTGAGGTTAAACATGAAAAGTATCATTGGTTCATACAAGTACCCTTCTTCTTAACTTCATGTCAAGTCATTTAGAATAATTTTCATTTAATAATTAAGAGATTTAGTCTTCTCTAGTGGACTTACTAAATGTACTAAATCTTATCTAGTGCTCTGAGATGAATACTAAAAATGTTCAATGTCGACACATAGATAAACATGTGATCGTTAGCATACGAATTCATCTCTTACATCCAAGTAGTAAAATCTACATTTTAAGTTGAGTATCATATGAACATGATTCCATTAATGGCTCACACGCATCTTCTCTTGAATTAGCTAAGTAAATGAGAGCTGCTAGGCTCAATGAGCTTATGTCACATCACCCATAACTCACAATAATCTATATCCTTGCATAAATTTAGGGTGAGCTATGAAGCTCAAAATGTGGTTCTCAGCTCACATGTGTCTACTCTTCATTTAGCCATGGTAGTGAGCTGCGAAGCCAAACAAACTTATTTCATATCACTCAGCTTGACGCGCTCGACTACCTCGCATAAATCATAAGTGAGATATGGAGCTTAGACTATATGTTGTTAATTTACTCATGGTTTAAGTGATCAAGCACTTGACCAAAGTTGTACATGCGCTATTTTTGCAAGGTGAATGTTGCCACAGTCATTCGCTGTGCTAAGGCTCAAATATGCACAGCTTATGGGCAAGGCAATCATTAAGCTCATTGAGATTTGCATTTAGATATATTGAATAAGATTTATATGTATATAGATTCACCATTCTCCAATTTTTCATACAATTAAACATGCAAAATTTTTGAGATCTTATTAATATTTCATTGATAACAAGAGTTTAAGAATTACATTAATGGTTTCTACATGCTCTTGCCCAACCCTCTTCAAGGGTGGTTTATGCTGCCATTAAAATATAAATACAAGGAAAGCTACAAGAAATGTTGAGCCTTTAAATAGCTCTTATATCGAAATACATGAGATAAAGTAGGAATATAATACTAGGGAACAACTGTGGCATTCTCTTTGTCTTCTTCTTTCTTCAATCAACTTTTCTCTTTTTGCTCTCTGTGCTTCTCCTTTTACTCTAGCTGCAGCCATCTCTTCCTTAGGGTGGGAAGCCTCCTCAATATTTCATCTCACAAAACAACAATCAGAACCATAGGTTAGAACTAAAATATGGATCCTATTTTAAGCCTTGTATTCTTCCATTATTTAGACCTCCATTCAACCCCTTTGCATTTAAAAAAACCATCCAACCCCTTCTTGAAATTTAGATTTTATTTATTCTCTTGGTAAAGTAGGAGTTTAATGCTAGCCATTTAATTCATGCTATGTGAAAATGGAGAGAATTAAGTATTTTGGGTTTCCCAATACGGACATGGACCTGTTTCCCAAAGCGATTTGATGGTGGGCGCTTCGTCGCATTGTAACGTCAATATTTTTACTTGACAGGTGTTATGGCACGCTGTGGCACCTAGTTTTCAAGAATTTGGCTGCGACGGCATGTTCTAGCACTTGGCTCTAAGGATTTGAACTGCTATGACATGCTATAGCACATGGCTCTCAAGAAATTTGGCTACTACGATGCCCTGTAGTTCCTTCCTCTCGGGAACAACTGTGCTATGGCACACAATAGCACTTGGCTCTCAAGAATTTATCTACTAGGGCATGCTGTAGCCCCTAGCTCTCAATAATTTATTTTATACGACATGCTATGGTGCCAGGCTCTCAGGAACTTGGCTGCTACGGCGAGCAATAACGCCTGGCTCTCAAGAATAGGGGCGCTATAGCGCGCTGCAATGCTATCTTCATTAAAATTTCTTTCCATTTAAAATATAGCTCCTTCTCAAGAAATGCTACAAAAAATTACTCAAAGTACAATTAATACTAAGAAAATCATAAATTTCAACACAAAATTCCCTTCCTCTTACTTGGTTAATCACACCCCCCACACTTAACCTCTTACACATCCTCAAGTATGCAATAAATGACTTTTTGGTATAATAAGAATTAGACATTCTTGCTTTGAATTGTAACATCTATGAAACTTTTCTTGTAACTTAAAGTACTATCAATAATGTGATGATTGATTAAGGGTAACCTTTATTTGTTTTAGTCCAATAGTAAACTGCTCTTTCCACTAACTTTTCCTCTTTTTCTTTTAAACATTGTGTGACTATATGAATAGATGATAGGGAATTTTCAGACTCCTAGTTAAGTATAATTAAAAAGATCATGTCTTTATAAATTTCATGCCATATGTGCTTCTTCTTATGAAATGTAATGTGTATTGCTTTTCAGAAGAGATATTTTTCTTCGTTACTACTTTTTCTTTTTCAATGTCATATGGGAGAGACATTTTTCTTCATCCTATTTCCGTCCTTGATTTTTCTTATTCATGGGAGAGACATTTTTCTTCATCCCACTATTAATGCATTACATTCTTTAAGCCCTACAAAAGCCTAGCACATTCCTTAATTTAACTAATCTTTCATTTATCTCATATGAACCTTGTTTTCCCCCACACTTAATTTCATTGAGTCACAAGTTTTGTTAAATGAGTAAAGGTAATGGTTTTAGCATGTTTTACTTAAACTTTAACGCATAATCGTTACTTACTCGCTCAATCACATACATGTTAAAATAATAGATTCATGAAGGTTTTCTAACATGTAAATCAAATTCTAGAGCTTTATTTACAAAGAGATGTGAATTCTCAAAAATTTGCTACATTAATTGCATTAGATGGGAGCAAAAAGTTACATAGGCGATGAAACAAATACAAAAAAACTAAACATACAAAACATAAAGAAAAGTAAACAAACAAAATAAAAGAAAATTACAACATGATTATTTTGGGTTACCTCCCACTCAGCGCTTAGTTTAACGTCCTCAGTCGAACAAAGGTTGTTCCCTTCTACGTGGTCCCTTCCATAGAAACATCATGAAATCTCATTTCTTCTTTCTTCTATACATTTTATTGAATGTAATATATTTTAAGTCACTGGCCATTAACCTTGAAAGATCTCTCTTTTTATGATCTTTCAATGGCTCCCTGAGGGTGAACCTTAAGTATTGTGAATAGTTTCGACCACCTGGACTTCAATTTACTTGAAAATAATTTCAATCTAGAGCTCAATAATAGCACCTTCATCCTTGGTTCAAAATTCTTGGGCCTTAACAGTTTGTTTAGCCAGTTTGTCATCTTGTCTTTGTAAATCCTGGCGCTCTCATAGGCATTCAACCTAATTTCTTCATGCTTACTAAGTTGTAGTGCTCTTATATTCCCTGCTTGTTTGAAATCAAAATTGATCTTATTAATAGCTTGCCAGGTGTGATGCACAAGCACAATAGGTAGGTGGCACGACTTCTCATAAACAAGCTTGTAAGGTGATATTTCTAAAAGGGTTTTGATGGCTATTTGTAAGCCCACAAGTCATCATGTAATTCGGAGGGCCAATCTCTTCTATTATGATTCATAGTTTTATACAAGATCTGCTTCAGTTCCCTATTTGAAACTACTAGTTTACCACTCATTGGTGGGTGATAGTGTAACACCCCATCCCATCCTAGCACGCAACAAAAAGATAACAATAACATAATTAGTGGCGAAATGCTGCGTTACTCAGAAAGGCTGAACTTACCTTAATCTGACTTACTATTGGATACTAATTCTTAAGATAAGTGCAATATCCTTAAATTGGGAGGAGGTGATTTGAAACAAAATAAAAGAATAAAAAAGGAAATAGAAGTTTTCACCTCAAGCTCCACTTGGTTTCACAATGATTGCAGAAATTCTAAATGAAATTTTCAAATTTCAAAGGGCTGAAATTGGATGTGCACCACTACTATAAATATAGCTCTTCAATTCATTTGAAGGGTTCCCAATCTTGGCTTAAAAAACTTCTAAGTGATAAAAAGGGGCTGCATAAAAGAGAAGGAGAACTCTCCAAGGGTGGAAAAACATCAATTGCTAAGGAGAAGAAGGGAGAAAGGCAGCACTACGGACCTAAGAGAAACGACTAAGGAAAAGAAGATGAGAAAATTGCAGAACTTCATCAAAGGAATGTTCCTAGTAATCTCTAATTCTTTCCTTTGTATTTTTTTTTAGTTAATCATAAAAGGGTCTTTATTCATGTATGTGTTCTTCTTTATTTCAAATGTAATGGATAGCTAAACTCCCACCCTTGGGGAGGGTTGGGCCAATCCTATATGTCATGTAAGGGACTATTATGTATGAAAATTTCCTCAAGCTTCTAATGAAAATTTGTGAAATGAATGACTTGTTAAAGATATCAAAAAGAGACTATTTGTGAACTTGAATGTGGACCATATGACGAAGGACCTAAATAACATCAAGACTTAAAAGTCTTGTGCTACATAGCTCACTCTTAGTTTAGAGCTGGAATCATGAGTGCATAGGAGCTTAGAACTATGTGAGGAAGTTTTTGAGCCTAGTGCACCTTGATCTATGCCCAACTAAGGTGTTGATGCGTGTGAGCTAAGACCCACTAAATGAGCTCCGCTGCTCAGTATACATGATGGTAGGAAGATAACTTGTTGAGAGCTCATGTGTGACGTGACATAGCACATTGAGCCAAACTAGTCATCTCCTTAACTGAACAGCGCATGACGCGCATGATTCCCTTAGTGGAATCAATGCTTGTAAGATCTTAAATAAGGAAACAACTCTCATTTCTATAATCTAGAAATGAGAGGAAAACTAATGATCTTAAATCTTATGAAGGTCTTTGTGCTAAAATATAACTGACTGTGTGTTCATTTCAATCACGAGATTTGAACTTATAAATTTTGGAGTTAAATTCTAAGGTGGACAATGTGAACTTGGTTTAATTAAATGAAACTAAGTAAAAAAATTTAAAAGGGCAATGCTTGAGGAATTATCTTTTATGAGTCTCTACATTTCATATGGGAAAGACCCAACTCTCATCTCCTTTTATCATAGTGACTATCTACCTAGACTTATAGTGCTTATTTAGGAACCTAATCAACAAAATATGCATAGTTTAAACATTATTAAAAGTAGATATATTTTAGTAACAAAACACCCGATTCTCTGAGGACGATAAAACTCGGAACTCACATTCCAAATTATTACTTCAGACCACTCACACTAACGTACAAGCGCAGCCATGTATTATACTCTTTCAAGTTCTTGGCACTGTTGCCAGGGAATTGGTAATTGTTTTGTATTAAGAAAAATCTATCATTAAATAGTGATTCAAGAAAACCTTTGCATATAGTTTTGTTTTGTATTTATATGAACTAACTTGTAGTTTGATTATTGACCTTTTCTTTTTATTATCTTTCTGAATCTTTGATCATTATCATTATAATTTGTTCTTGATGGCTTAACTTCAGTCTTGTATGAGTAGAAGAATTTGTACTGATTATCTTTTGATCCAGAAATTGAGAGAACCTATTTACAAGCTAGAAGAGAATAAAATATTTTATAGAATCAACAAGCTGCTATGGAAAACTTTAATGAAAGTCTTAGAGAACCTTTAGGAGAGCCAAGGGGAAGCGCACTTGGAGATTATGCATTGCCCACTGTTAAGGGATTCCCCCATGCTATTGTTTGGCCTAACATCGAAGCGAATAATTTTGAAATCAAGCCTTCCACATTAAGTATGGTTGAAAATAACCGGTTTGGTGGATTAGCTACAGAAGATCCTAACTCATATATTTCAACCTTCCTCGAAATTTGTGACCCTTTCAGGTTTAACAGTGTCTCTGAAGATCACTCAAAAATCATGCTTTGAACTAAAAGAAAAATTATGTTAAGAAAATATAATTATAAATTTGAACATCAAAAATAAGAGTCTTGTGCTCCATAGCTCATAACTTCATTTGAGAGTTGGTCATGTGTGCTTTAGTTCTGAGAACTATGGAGAAGTTCTTGAGCCTAACTACTCCATGCTCTAAGCTCAATCAAGAAGTCAAAGCATGTGAGCTAAGACCCACTAATTGAGCACCATTGCTCAGCATACATAAAAGGAGGAAAAGGATTCATTAAGAGCTCATGGATGAAGTGACATAGTCCACAGAGCCCAATGAAATCACTTTTTTATCTGAACTGCACATGATGCACAAGTTGTTCATTAGTGGAATCAATGCTTGTGAGATCGCATAATTACAACTACTATCTTGAACACCTAGATGTAGGAAAACCAAAATGCTCTAATTGTGATCTCATGAGAAATTTATACTAAAATAGAACCCTAGTCAGGCACAAGATTTGAACTAGAAGGAATTAGAGGACAACTCTAAGGACAATGTACACAAGATTTGAACTGGAAAGAATTAGAGGACAATGTGCACTTGATTATTTGGCATGATTATGAAAGAATGAAAGGTGCTTGAGAAGTAATCCAACATAAGTCCCTCTCAATTCACATGGATGAATCCAACTCTCCTCTTTAAAATCAAATAGTTTATAAAGTTTAAATTTTGCTTTGTCAATGAAACCACATCAAAAACTGAAACATTATTGAATATAGATATATGTAAGTAACAAAAGACATCATTCCCAGAGAATGATAAATCTCGGAACTTACGTTCCAAATTATTATTTTAGGCCACGTACAATTGCGTGTAAGCACAGACATGTAATTACAGTCTGTCATGTATATGATATACACACATATTTTATATGGGCGTGTGCATATATGTTATGTGTGTTTATCAATACATATATTTATAAATATATGTATACAACGTGGGTATATGTGGGTGTATCTTTATAATATACCAATATATATATATATATATATATATATATATATATATATATGTATATACATATACAATGTGGGTATATGTGGGTGCATTTTTATAATATAGCCTATGTGCACATGTGTTTTATAAACTCACAGATGCATGCATTATATATATATATATATATATATATATATATATATATATATATATATATATATATATATATATATATATATATATATATATATATATGTATGTATATAAATAGGTTATTCATAAATATACACACACATACTTCCTCATATACCTATATTAGTTTGTGTATACAGGTGTTTATATATATATATATATTACACCAATTAGGATTGTTTATGTCTTTATATAGATACACGTATATAAGAATATATATATAGACTTTGTAATTATATATTTTTTGTATATATATATATATATATATATATTTGTGTGTGTATGTGTGTGTTTGTGTCTGTGTGTGAGTATATATTTATATACCATGATATTTATATATCCCAATGTGTGTGTGTGTATAATGTATGTGTGTATATAGAGTAGGTTTTATAAATAAACACTCATAATATTTACAATATGTGTGTGGTTGCGTATTTATATACAACTGCCACACACACAGTCACCCACTTATATATATACACATAAACTTGCAGATAGGCCAATCTATCGTACACAGCCGTGCAAATAGGGCCAATTATGAGTTTGTGTACTATACATACAAATAAAGTGTGTATGCAGGTACCCATACGGATACATATGTGTACATACACCAATACACATATAGCAGGACATTTGGTGTATAGAGTATAAGCACACACAACATGCATACACCCACACACACACATACACACACACTTTTTTCACACACACACACCCACACACATAAACACAAATACACACACAGATATATATATATATGATGGCTGAAAGTTCTGCGGGTTGTGAGGGTGTCGCCGCTCTTTGGAAATTGTTCAATGCTTCTTGGGTTAAGACTTAGGAGGATCGTCAGGATTTTGACCTGCCGCTCCTCTCCGATCGTGAGTTTCCGCCTCTTCCTCTGGGCCATCAGGTTCTTAAGGTAAATCAAGTCCCCCCACTTTCAAGCTTTCCAAGCTTGACTCCCAAGCTTTTTCTTCCTTGTTCGGGCGGAGGCTTTTCTATTTTGGCAGTTTTCCTTAAAGGCTGGATCTCAATTTCGTTATTAAATAATTGGTTGGATTCTTTCTGTATTGGAGGTTTCTGGATAGTTGTTCCAAATAATAATTTCTTGATTTCGTTGGTTCTTTTTGATAATTTTGTGAATCTTCTTTCTTCTTGGTTTTTAAGGCTTGATAGGAGAATGTTGAAGATGTTGGTAGATAAAGTGGTAGTTAATCCTGTTGGTTCCTTTTGTGAACCGCATTGGATCAAATTTCTAAATTTCAGGCCCAAATTGAACAATCCCCATCACCTTTGGGCACTGGCAAGTCTTGTGGGTGCCCTGATTGCGATTGATAAGTGCTAAGGCTTTTGGCAAGACCCAAGGGCAACAATTCTTGTTGATTTAGATATTTCTAAGCACTGTCCTAAATCTATTGTTATTTTCAGTATTATTTTTGAACATGTGCAAAGGGTGGTTGGGGAACAGGATTATGTGAAATGCTCATTTTGTAGTAAGTGTGGTCATGTTGCTGAAGCCTATTTTTAGATTCAAAAGAAGGTTTGGAAGGTTAAGGAGTTGGGTCTGGCTTATCCAGATGTTGGTGGTCAAATGTTGAACCTGGTACAAGCTATTGTCCCTTATGTAAGAAAGGTTGGTTCATACGATCCTTTTCCAAATCTGGTAACACTAGTAGTTTTTTCTCCTATCAAGGCTCCCCCTTCTTTTCAATGTGATGTTATTTCTTTTATTCTTCATGCCCTGGAAAGGATTGGAAAGGTCAATGTAAAAGTTAAGTCATTGTCCCCGAATTTGGATTCTTCCTTGGATACCTAGGAGGAGTGGGTTACTCCAAAGAAGAAGTCTCGAGCTGCCAGGAGGACTCAAGCAACTATGTTACTTGTCAGGTCTCAGTCTAGGAAGTCTGTTAGGTTAAGCTCATGTTAGATAAATCTATTTTATTCTGGAATGTGCAGGGTACTGTCGTTGTTAAAACTAGGAGAAGAGTTAAATCTATTTGTAGAAGGAACAATGTTCTCTTGCTTGGCATTTTTGAGCCCCTCCTAAAAAGTGAGGCTATAGGAAGGTTAGCTAATTTCCTAGGATTTTCTTCATTCTTTTTTAATGCTTGCAATAAAATTTGTTTTTCTAGAATTCCCCATTCTGTTTCGTGTGGTGGTGAATGAGGATCAATATGTTCATGGAGTTCACTCCTGGGGAAGCCTTAGTTGGAAGGTTTCGGCTGTTTATGCAAACTGCTCTTACATTTTAAGGAGGCAGCTTTGGGCCTCTATTGAGAACTGGTGCAATACAGATGACTCCCCCTGCATGGTGGGTGGGGACTTTAATGTCATGAGGAAAGCTTCGGAAAGAATTGGTAGGGGCAAATTTTTGCTTATTACTTTTAGAGAGCTTAATGATATGATTTGTATGGGGGGTCTTGTTGAGATCAATTGGTTGGGTTCGAACTTTACTTGGTCCAATAGCTTGATGGTTTCTAGAATTGATAGATTTCTGGTGAATCCAAGCTATTTAAGTTTGTTCAATGGGCTCCAAGCTTCTCATCTCAGTAGGCTGGGCTAGGATCATGCCTCCCTTCTTCTCCCTCTTGCCTCTGGTTCCCACCCTAAGGGTAGGTTCAGATTTCAAAATATATGGGTGAGGCATTCAGATTTTTTGGAGGTTGTTAAGTCAATTGGGCTATCCCTCTAAATCAAATGGCTTCCCCCATAGTTCTTCTGCATCTAAAACTGAAAAGACTCAGGAACTCCCTAGTCCTGTGGAATAAAACCAAGTTTGGTAATATCTTTGATGTGGTCATAAAAGCAGAAGCTGAAGTAGCTGAGATTGAAGTGGCTTTCGATCTCTCTAGTAATCAGGAAATTTATTTTAAGTTATCGAAAGCTCATGACCACCTGGATTCGGTTCTGAATATGGAGCAGGATTTCTGGATCCAAAAATCCACCTTGATAAAATTTAAAAAAGGGGAGAGGAACACTACGTTCTTCCACTCGTGGGTGAAAGTGAAGCAGGCTTCCAATGCCTTTGTCAGTTTAAAGGATGGGTTCGGGAAATGCATTCCTCAGGAGAAGCTGGGAAAATTTGCTAGTGATTTTTTTGCTCATCTTTGGGCTAGTTAGGGGTGTGACCTTAACCCTCTTTGTAAGGAGTTTCCCTTTCCTCAGGTTTCTAAGGAGGACAATGCTAGGCTGATGTCTTCTCCTTTGTCTTTGGAAGTTGAGGAAGTTATCCTTTCCTTGCAAAAGGACTCTGCTACAGGTACAGATGGGTTTTCTCCTCACTTTTTTAAAAAAGTGCTGGGAAATTATTAAGTTAGAGGTAGTAGAGGCTGTTGGTGATTTCTTCTTATCCAATTATATCCCTAAATTTGTTACCTCTACTGTGGTTGCTTTGATTCCCAAAGTTCCATCTCATAAGGCTTGGTCTGACTTTAGACCTATAAGCCTTTGTTCTATGTTTAATAAAATTTGCTCAAAAGTCTTAGCTCGAAGGTTGTGCTCTATTCTTTCTAAGCTCCATTCTCCTAACCAGAATGCTTTTGTAAAAGGAAGGCTTCTCTCAGATAACTTCCTCTTAGCCAAGGAGCTAATCCATGATCTAGATAAAGCATGTTTTTGGGGCAATGCTATAAACTAGATGTTATGAAGGCCTTCGATAGGATTGAATGGAGACTCCTACTTGCTATCCTCAGAAAATTTGGTTTCTCGGAAGAGTTTATTCAATTCATTTATAAATGAATTTCTAATGTGTGGTTTTCGGTTCTTTTAAATGGTGCTTGTTTTGGCTTTTTTAAATCCTCTAGGGGGATCCCCTTTCTTCGGGTTCGTTCATTATTGCAAATGACTACTTTTTGAGGCTTCTCTCCTTCCAATTCTTTGTGGTGAAAGGTATTAATTTTCATAACTCTGGTAAGTCCATCATTTCTCATCTTGCCTTTGTAGATGATACAATCATTTTCTGCAGAGCCACGGTAAAAGCCTTTTCTGTTATTTTAAGGATTTTGGACCACATGTTGCTGGTTTTTGGGATGAAGGTCAATGTAAGTAAGTTGAATGTGGTCTTTGGGAAACCTGTGGCATTGAGCAAAAAGTCTTAGATTTTGAGACTTTCAAGTTTTTCCAGAGCTTCTCTCCCAATTGTTTACTTGTGTCTCCCTTAGTCAAAAGGTTTCATGCCTTGGCCTCTTTTCCAGCCTCTATTGGATCAGATGTCTTCAAAGATCAATGGTTGGGCTTCTAAATGCCTAACGTTGGGTGGCCGTATTATTTTATTGCAATATGTTTTTAACTCAATCCCTAGTCATTTTTTGGCTGTCTTCAAGCCTCCTTACAGATTTATTAATGCTGCATATAAGCTTCTATAAGGTGGCGGCCAAGATCTCCCATGGCCGCCATACTCAAGTGGGCGACAGACCTCCTGCCATCGCACATAGAATAGACTGCTACCCCTCGCTTCTTCCCAAAGAAACAAATGGAGGATAGCCTCAATATCTGCAAAGCAGGAGTCCAGAATTGGATCCACTAAATTTGGTAACTGTGAATCATGGCTAGAACTGACCTGATCAAACTGAGCTGCCGGCAAGAGAGAGGTGACGAGTGCTCCATGAGCTCAATTTGCCTCTGACCTACTCCGCGACTACTGCAAAGTCTGCCCTCCTTAGAGGCCTGCCAATAACTGTAATCCCAAGATAGCAGAGGGAATCACCTCTCCGAAAACCAAGCTGGGCTGCTAGCTTGAGCTGCCTGAAAGCTATGGTATGATGGCTAAATACAATATGTGACTCATGCAAGTTCACAGATTATTTAGTCCAACTGTTGTAATGACCAAGTATACTCTCAACCTCCCTGTCTGCTGCCATAGAAGCTGGTGCAAACATAATCAAATAATCAGCATACATGAAGTTTGAGAAGCTGGGCCCACCCCAATCCCGTGTGATGCCAATCGGGCTACCTATCTGTTGTTACCGCCGGACTAAAAGAGAAAATATCTCGTAGCACAGGATGAATGTGTAAAGAGAGATGGGCACCCCTGACTGTAATCCCTAGGTATCGGAGGGAGTCCCTCTCCTGAATCCCACTCGGGCTGCGAGTCTGCTCTGCTTGTAGGCTCTGTGAATTTCGTACATTCACAAATTGTCCTGTCCAGCTGTCGTACTCCCTAAGGATCTGTTGAGCCTCTTTGTCAGCTTCCACTGAAGCTGGTAAAAATATAATCAAATCATCAGTGTACATGAGATGTGAAAAGGTGGGCCTGCCTCGATCGAGGGTGATACCAATTGGGCAACCAACCCGCTGCTGCCGTCGGACCAAGACCAAAATAGAAAAAAGCTCTAAGCACAAAATTAATAGAAAGGAAAAGAGGGGGCATCTCTGCCTGAAGCCTCTCCTCCCTACTATCCTAGGGAGTCGGTGCTCGCAAATGATGACAGAAAACCTAAGGGATTCCCCTCACTGTATGGCCCAGACTGTCCATCGCTGCGTAAAGCCAAAATGATGCCAGATTAGGCGAACACACCCGCACTCCATACAGTCATAAGCCTGCTCCATATTCACTTTGAGGGTCATATGACCAGTTGTCAAGGTGGAATATGAGAGCCGCGTAAGAATCTCTTGAACCGTGAGGCAATTCTCACTGATATCTCTCCCAAGAACAAAGGCACCATATTCTCGGGAGATCAAAGAAGGCAACACTACCTTAAAGAGCATGAAGATCTTGACCGCTACCTTATAGATAGTGTTATAAAGGCTAATCGGGCGGAACTACCTCGAAGTGGAGGCCCCTTCCTCCTTCGACAAAAGGACAAGAGGTGGATGGCAGCCAGGGTATCAGCCTGGGTGATCCTCTAGTAGTCGGTGAAGAAGGAAGGCATAGTGCCATCAATCCCAGGAGAATAGTTGGGGCTAAAGGCCCTCAAGGCTACCCAAATTTTTGTATTTGTGACCACAGCTTGGAGAGAGAAAGAATCTATTTCACCAAGCGTGCAATCTAGAATCAAATCATTTGGGCAGTCCTCTACAAGACAAGAGGTGCCACCCCACTTCTCCTAGAAGAAATCAAAAAATGCTTGGCATGCTCGTAATGGATCTGAAGAGAAGTCCCCAGAATCCTCCTGAAGCACAAGTACGGTATTCAACTTACTACGCTGTGTCACGAGCCGCTGAAATACCATGGGACATCCGTCACCCTGAGAGAGCCACCATGTCTTGGCGCGCTGCTACCACCAACATGCCAACCTCACCTCTATCTGAGAAAGCTCCTATGTGGTATCCCAGATTTGCTAAATGAGCTCTGGGTCTCTGCCTCTATCAATTTTTGTATCCATAGCATGAAGCTGCATGCGTGTCTCGTTCCCATCGCGATAATGCCTTGAGAGTGCAAGTTAACTTGTGGTTGAGGACCAAGGAGGGCAAGCCACGACACGGCCATCCCCAAGTCTGTTCAACAACATAGTAGGACTCCAGGTACTAAAGCCAAGTGTCCTCAACCTTGTACCGGGCACCGGTACACTGAAACTTAAGACATGCATCTGTTAAAAAGATGGGGTAGTGATTGGAAGCTACCCGGGGAAGGTGGTGCATGACTGTATTCGATAGGATGCCTAACGCCTCTGTGCTAAGCAGGAACTAGTCCAAGCGCCCCCAAATACGGTGGTCTTGAGACCTATTGTTACTCTATGTGTAAGGTGGACCAACAAATCCTAGGTCATGGAGGTGGCACACATCAAGTACCTCTTGGATATCTATCTGTGGAGAAGTGACTCTAGGCAACTTCCCATCATGTTTCTCCATCTGAGAGAGATTGCAGTTGAAGTCCTTGCTAAGAACTAGAGGGCAACCTTTCACCAAGACAGCTAGGATCGTCTACCACAGCTCTCATCGCGTGTGCAAGTCAGTAGATGCGTAGACTGCACCAAACTGGAAGTGGGTCCCGGAACACAAGGTAATGATGGACATGATCACTTGACTACACAAGCAGTGGACCTTGCCCTGCAAAAACTCTTCCTACTAAGCAAGAAAGATACCTTCCGATCGACCCAATGAAGGCTGAATGCAAAAACTCCAATGGTACCCAAAAAGGCGATTAGCATCGCAATGGGTGAACTCCTCCACCTGTGTCTCAAGCAAAGTGACCAATCTCGATTTGCGCTCTGAGACAAGCAGCAGAAGGTGGTGGTATGTCGTCGGCTTCCGCACACCGTGACAATTCCACGCAAGGATGCCGTTCATTGGGGGAATAGTTGGTGATCTCTACTCCTAAATAGGAGATTGTGGGCTGGAGGGAGAGTTTGAGCAAGCTCATACATGGGTCGTGACTGGATCGGCCCAGTCCAGAAGAAATGGCACCTATTGGGCCAACAGGTTTGTGAAAAGTTCTCAAAATCGACCTGTGAATCAGCCCATGAGAAGGCAAAATAGACATGGACTGCCACTTGGAGCGTGGGCTCGCAATAGAAGAGTGAAGCTGATTTGGCACGGCTGAGGTGGGGCCTACGTCAAACTCGGAGTAGAAGCGTGGCTAAACCCGCGGTATGGTGGGGCCCAGGTCTTTAAAGGCTGGCGCGGCTGGGATGAGGTGGTACGCAGTGAATGGACAACGGTGGGGCCAGGAGCAAAGTTCATGCGTGGGGGACCGTTGGGTTCTGTCTCGATGCAACCGTGCGACAGACGACCAGCAGGAAAAGACATCGGTGCGCAAGAAAAGTCAGATGTGCTGTCGCCTTTTGTTTGCTCCATGGAGAGGGGTGCACGGCCCACTGCATTGCTGTCAAGTAGTGGGGATTGATGGGTGGCATGGACAGCAGAGAAAGGCATTGTCACAGTCAGAGCCGGGCCCGCTAGATGAGACTGGTCCACTCTTCTGTTTGAGCGGTAGCTTGCATTGTCAAGTAGAGATGAGGCCACATTAGCAGAGTTGGAAAGCGAGTGTCTGACTGGTCCCGTCGTTAAGTTGGGGCCAATCCAAAGTGGACTGCTATCCATAGGAGCCGCCTGGTTTGTTGGCTGCAGACAGTTGGGGGGCACTAACGCCAACTGTCCTAACTGTAGCTGGCTTCCATTAGTAGCTGTAGGGCCCCACTTATATGAAATTGTGTGCCATAAGTAGGTGGGTGCACTGCACATGACCCATAGGCTAGCCCAACACGTTTAGGTCTGGCTGCTCCAGAGCGAGATCGACGCACCTATCGTTGAGGAGGATTTCTCGAATGTCTGTTACGCTGAACAAAGATCAATTCAGTATCAGTGGGCTATTCAGTAGATGTTGGTAATTTGTTTGAAGTAGCTCTATTCATCAGTCACTAGAACTCTTGAACAATTGTTCTAGTAGAGGTCGTTCCATGCTGCTGAGAACAGTCTTTGTGGCCAACTATGCCACAAAAATTACAAAACAAAGTAAAACCTTCATACTTAACTACTTGTGTTATCGTTGCATTGATCGATTGAATCTAAATTGATGAATTTAAAGGGTCCTTGAGGTTGACCTCCACACAGACACGAGCATAGGAACACCTCTCCAGGTTGGATGTCGTCGTGTCTATGCCAATTAATGTGCCAATTTTTGATGCTATACGTGTCAAGTTTTTGTTCCCCCACATGTCTAGCGGACAGCTAGGTAAACGTATCCAAATCAGTGTGGACCACCTGACGTCCATGCTGGGTGAAAAATTTAGCACCTATTTGGTGATTCCAAGTACTTGTCCACCCACATACCACGGTCCTCCGATTAGGACTTGGTTGATGGATTCCTCATTATTGAACTTGATGAGTAAGCAATTACTTTCAATAGTTTGAATTATGAAACTACCAAACTTTCCCCACCGTAACTTCAGCTCATTCTCAACAACGGTGAAGGGAATACGGTGACCAAATAACCTCACAATAATTGAACCTTCTAACTTTCAATGATGAAGACGCAGATCATCTTCATCCAAAATAATTTCTCCATGAGCACCAATGTACTCCCGCAATTCTCCAACGTCGTCACATGGGACAATTTTGGGTTTGTCCCAAGCATTCGCTCTTTGTTCATGCGGCTGCGGTGCAGCTTGCGGATGCGGCAAAGTAGTGGAACTTTGTCAAACACCTTGGGGCTCTCTTCATGAAAATTCTGCAAGCTTCCTTTTGTATTTAGATCAAGTTCATGTTGGATATTGACATTCTCACAATCTAAGATTTCAATCTGCACATCCTCTAATAACTTTGAAGAATAAGTAGAATCATGCAAACCTCTCAAGCTTGTGTCAGCACTTTTTTTTGCTGGAATTCCTGCAGCAATGTTGATGGAAGAAGCTCTTGCTGCCATGAATTTGAGCAACCCTCCTTCTTCATGAGGGATATCAATAAGTGGTAGAGACGATCTAGGGGCTGGGAGCCCTATCACCATGCCATCATGAGCTACCTCTTCTTCCCAAATCATAGCTGAAGAAGAAGAAGAAGAGATACTCGAAGGAGAAGTCAGCCTTGCGCTGCCATGCTCCATCCTCATTGGAGCTTCCATGGATTTGAAGAAACGTCCATGCTGAACCTGCCTTGCTCCCCACGCCGTATGAGCTTGGCTGGCCTTAGAGAAGGCCGACGCTTCATCTTCATTAAGGGTGGCCGACCCCTCCTTAGGAGGAGGGTCTCCATGGGTGGCCAACCCCTCCTTAGGAGAAGGAGGAGGCCCTCCTTCTTTCTCCTTGTCTTTCCCTTTCCTCCTCATCAAATTCTTTGGGTTCTATGAAAGAAGGTTGTAGCCCATATATAAATACATATCAACTAACAATCAAAAGTACAATAATTCAACCGGGATCAAATTCCACTGTATCATCGACCAGGAGGTCTAAAAGACTCTTGGGGAGCACATCCCCCCTGGAAAAAGAAAAAGCACCATATCGGGCTAAAAAAGCACAAAAGTCTGCTACACAACTTGCACAGCGTGATCAGTAAGCAAAGATACAATGTGGGACATCCAACAAAAAAAAGAGGGGATCAGCGTGTCTCTCTCTACCTCGTGAATGGAGGGTCCTCTCCCAGAGACAATGAAGCCTCCAAATAACTCCCAAGCAATGTCCCTCATTAATAACAATGTTAGCGTCCATCGTAGTAGTCAAGAGTGCTTGTTGACAAATGGTCATAGACAGAATCTCTACCTGAAGAGGGGATCTAGCCTGCATAGTGTCTCCCACTACAGCCAAAAACTATCCCTCAGCATCACAAACAACAACAGCCCCAAAAGTTGTGGGCTCTTCATAGCAGTATGAAGCGTCGATGTTGGCTTTCAGCCAACGGATCGGGGGGGCGGGGGGGCACCACCTATAGCGGTGGTGGGGCCTAGCGGGCCATGGAGCCCCAAGAGTCATACCCATCATGTAGTCCAGCACTAACCAAAGTAGACAGAATCAAACCAGCATAGACCAGAGGAGTGGGATATCGGCAACCGTAAGAGCACTCAATCCTGCTCCACCAGGACTGGTAAAGAGTATAAGCGACCAACTAGCAACTGAATTGGATGTATGGAGATGCAGCGGCATTCAAGAACAGCACAGAAAACTGATCCCTGGAGACCATAGTGGCTGGGAGCAAGCCCCAATGAATAAAGATATCTAGGATGGCTCTGGTATTGCAGTATTGCACTATAAAGTGCTCTCTATCCTCCTCAGACTCACAGCCCCAGACACAAGTGGAAGAATGAGTGAGTCCCTATCGAAGTAACCAACATTCAATCGGGATGGAATCACCAAGCAGATGCCAAGGAAAATAAGCCTCTGGGGGCCTAGGGCCATCTCCCACATGGCTACAAATTGTTAAGGATGGCCATCTCTCTCCAACCTGTAAAGCTAACTGCCTTTGCTCACAGAAAAATAATCTACCAGCCACTAAAGCTGACTATCTCTCCAAAGTCTTTGGATTCCATGAAAGGATGACCATAGCCTATGCATATATATATATATATATATATATATATATATATATACATATCGATTAACCGGGATCAAACTCCACGGTGTCATCTACCAAAAGGTCTAACAGCCTTCTGGGGAGCACATCAACCCTAACAAAGGAAAAAGCACCAAACTGGCAATAAAAGCACAAAAATCTACTACATGATTCACACAGTATGATCGGTAAGTAAAGATAACTCGATGTACTTCTAGTAGAAAAGCTGCGGGTGTGGGTCCCACAGTGAAGAAAAGCTGAGGCAAGGCAGCGGGGTGGCGTCCACTAGCGAGGAGACATGTGAGCGAGAAGATGTGTTGTCATTTGCAAGGCTCACCACATGGGTGCAAATAGTGGTAACGGTCCCATCGATAGGCTCGAGGACCTGTTGCAGACTGTTGGGTGGGCGGGGTCGTGCGCTGAGTAGTCCATGTGGCCAGACGCGGTGCACACTATCCTGTTGTCAGGTGCGTTATCGAGGCATGATTTTGAGCAGGAAAACTCATACATTAATGCCTGCTGACCAATAGTTGGCATCCCACATGTACCAAGCGGATCCAGTTGGTGTGGAGGATCCAACTAGCACTCCTTGTGACCAATTGACAGTGGCCAGCTGGCGAGAGCTAGCGTGGGCTGGACAGGGGCTATGGGAAGTGCATTGGTACCTACAGCTGCATGAATTTGTGTGTGTAAGACATGGTGCAACTGACCCAAGTTCATTGGGCATGGGTTTGGTGGGACCGAACTTGTTGGTCGTCTAGACTTCTGTCATTAAGGCAGTCGTCCCCTCAATGGATCCCTTCCGGGCCCATATGTAGGTCATTTCTTCCTTTGAACTAAGATCCAATATGTACCCTCGGCCTCATGATAGGTAGATGCATTGTTTGTGATGGCTGTGTTGGCATTTTCTTTAGCTATGGGTCTTGATGAACAATCTCTGTGTCCCACTCTCATGCAATGATTGAAAAATAGTGAGAATCCTTCAAACAATACTTACTGAGTATGCAGAGCCTCCATAATTTGTATTTGGACTGATGCAACCAAAGGTTGCCATAGATTAACTTCAACACAAATGCAAGAAAATGTGCACCTTTCCTCATTCGCAGTGAAGGCATCAATACAAATTGGCTTGCCAATTTTCTTTGCAATTCTGGAGAGGTTTTTGTTGCTCCATAGATCCAAAGGAAGTTCTGAGAGTCTGATCCAAATCGGGGTGGACCAACCCACCTCCATGTTGGGAGAGAAGTTTGGCACCCAAGGTGCCATTCCGAGAACTTGTCCTCCCACATAGTAAGGCCCTCCAATAAGGACTTGATTACATTCTACCTCGTTGCCAAACTTTACCAAGAGACAATTTGCTTTAATGACTTGAACTGAGAAGTTACCAAACTTCTCCCATTGTACCTTAAGCTCATTTCTAATGATAATATATGGAATCCATCATCCAAAGAGCTGAACAATGAGGGATCCCTTGAGTTTGTTCTGATGTAATCGAACATCATCCTCATCCATGATAACTTCTCCATTCATACCAAAGCAAGAGTCATCTTCATTCACTAAGTCACAAAGAACATTTTGTGGTTTGTTCCAAACTAATTTTCCTTTTAAGATAGCAGGCATGGATGTGGAATTTCATCAAGAGGTTAGCAACCCAACTTTTGTAATAGTGTACACGGTGTCCTTGATTTCTCTCAGGTTGCTGTTCAGCTCTTGTCACTTCCATATGCTCAATACCTTCATCATTCACTGTATGCAATCCAGAAATCATGTCCATCATACCTTCACTATTTGACTCAGCAACTTTTTTTGGAGAGATTTCTGCAGTGGCTTGGGAGGCCAAGGCTTTTGCTATGATGAAATTGAGTAAACCTCCTCCTTATCTTGTAATATATGGAAAGGAAGATTTTGGAGCAGGAATCAAAATCACTGTATCTTCAGTCGAAGCTACCTCCCTATCACAGCCGTTGACAAAGAGGATGATATCTCCAAAGGGGATTGAGAGGCTTCATCCACCCCTAAGGAGGCTTAATTTGCCGATCTTGAGGCCAATCCGTGAGCTTTGCTGCCCACTATGTGTCCAACTACGGCCACCACCAATCTAGAAGTAGAGGAGGGCATGAACCTCTAAGAGTTCGGGGGCTCCTCCTCCTCTTTGCTTTCCTTAGCTCCTTTCCCTCTTTTTAGCATGAGAGAAAAGTTTTTGGGTTCCATGAAAGGATAGTCGTAGCCTATGCATATATATATTTATAACTATCAATCAAATGTACAGCCGATCAATCGGGATCAAACTCCACGATATCGTCTACCAGAGGGTCTAACAGCCTTCCAGGGAGCACATCGCCCCTAACAAAGGAAAAAGCACCTTGACGGGAGAAAAAAGTACAAAAATCTACTACAAGATTTGCACCACGCGATCGATAAAAAAAGATAACTCGAGGAATATCCAGTTGAAAAGCAAGGGGATCAGCATGTCTCTCTCCTCCTCAAGAACAGAGGGTCATCTCCTAATGGCTACGAAGCCTCTGAATCGCTGCCAGTCAGTCTCCCTCAATAATGACACTATCAGCCTCAATCTTAGTAGTCTAGAGCACCTGTCATAGGATAAATGCTGCTTAGATCTCTGCTTGAAGAGGAGACCACGCCTGCACAGTATCTCTCGCCGCAGCCATGATCTCGTTACGGAGCTCATCCATGAAAGCTCAAACTGGGAAGGAAGCCTAGCCAACATTCCTCATTCCGAATTGACAGACACGAGTAGTGCATGGCTAGTTTTTATTTCTAGCTTTGTCATGCCTTAGGGTCACTTGGCTGAAGTGACCCGCGCCAAAGTGCTCCTCTTGTGCTCATTGGTCAGGCCGGGAGAGATTTGTATCTCGAGCATCATTTTTTAGCAGCTCTGGAAGGCTCTCCAGGGATGCATTAGCATTCGGATCTTTGATATCTGGGATATGCGAGGCCCAATGGGTAAGAATATTCTCATTCGACTCCGTCATTCCCCCCAGCACCGCTCTTGCTCAGTGCTCATTCAAATATGAATGTCTATTCTAATGAGCGAAAGCCACCCAAGAAAAGGAGGGGTGAACAAGGGGAAACGTCTACTCCGTCCGACCATACTCTCACTGATAAGTTGTTGCTACAGATTCATAAGCAACAAACTAATCTAGGCACTTCTTTGGCAATCGACATGCGGTTCTTCAAAAAGGAACTCGCCCAGCAGTGTGAATTCTAGTCCGAATTCCATGAAGATCTAGGACTAATGTTTGAGGACTTGAGCTTGCAAGGAGGATCGGACACATCCGTACTGCCGCAACCGGCTATCGGACACTCATAATCCATGCGACTTCGCCTATGACATGGGATAAAAGGAGGATGATAAAGACCAAGAATAGATAGGTTGTATCTTTTCTTAATTGTATTGCTATTTTTTGTGTTTTTCTGTTGTTGTTTTTATTTTTTATTTTGAGGAATTAAATTATGGATTATTATAGTCCAAAAATCTTAATGAAGAAATTGATTATCAACCAAGGGTTGCTTAACAAAAATTGACTAACTCTTTGACACCATTAAATCATCTAAGCAAGGGAATGATTTCAGATTGAGTATAATCTCCAAAATTTAAATCAATGCTAAGGACTAAGTGTAGGGGAAGGCTTGGCAATAAAAACTAGTGATTAAGATGAGTAATTTAAAAGAGTGTGCTAGGCTCCCGCAGGACTTCATGATCATAAGGATTAGAAATTGGGATGAAGAAAAATTTCTCTCCCTAAGAATGAAAAAGAAAAAAATAATAAAAAAAAGGATGGAGAAAAATATCTCTCCCAAAGAAAAGAATTGAAAAAGGATGATGAAAAATATCTCTCCTAAAATTTAACTATCTTTGTGATTCATATGAAGGAGCACATATGGCATAAAAGTTTTGATTACTCACTACCTCCCTAGTTCAGTTAGTCCAAAGAAACATCCCCATTACTGAGAACCAAGCAAAACTTCTTATGAATTGAAGATTAGTTGATTAACCTTTGTTCATAACCAAGCTTAGAAAAATTTTAATGATGCTAATTGCTCTTGTCATTTTAGTTAAGCATGAGCTTTGAATTGCAAATCAAATCCTCATTGATATTACTTGTTGACTCTTATACCTAAGAAATAGAAAAATACCATTTTGAGCTTACTCGAGGACGAGCAAGAAATTAAGTGTGGGGGTGTGATAAATCCATAATTTATATCATAAATAAAGGAAAATTTTATTCATTTTCATATTGAAACTGCTTTCTTAATCAAATTCTGCCTACTTTTCAGGAAAAATGCCTACCCAGCAAATTCTGGATAATTCTGGAAAATTTCTAAAAATTTCAAAAAAAAATCTACTGCAGCGCACTGCAGTGGATAAACTTGTGAAATTCTGGTGCTATAGCGCACTGTAGCGAACCAACTTGTGAAACTCTGGCACTATAGCGTGCTGCAGCGGGCAAGCTTGCAGGACTCTGGCGCTACAGCGCGCCACAGCAGAAGAACTTGTGGGACTCTGTCATTACAGCGCGCCACAGCATGAGAACTTGCGGGACTCTAACACTACATCACGTTGGAGCGGCCCATCAATGTACAAAGCAGAATGCCGCAGCGCGCCATAGAAGACCATTTCACAAAATTCAACTGCTGGAGCACGCCACAGTGCGCTGCAGCGACGTGTCGAATTTTTGCCAGAACTAAGCATATATTATGGCTAGGACAAGACCCCCAACCTGCTCCTTGTCTCCCGGCCATCATTCCTTATGTAGCAGAACTATTTTTAAATGGAAAATTGACATTTTGAGGTGATGTGGAGATTAAAGAATGGAAAAGTAGACGTCACTTCCCCCCTCAAGTTAGATTTGCCATCATCATAGCAGAATTTTGGAGGAGGGAAAAATAGATTTTGAATGAGAAGAAGTAGAATGCAACCCCTCTATAAATTCAACTCTTCTTGACTTAAGAAGGGTTCCTAACTTGGCTCACTAACATCTTAAGTAAGAAGAGGGCTGCATAGAAGAGAAGGAGAACTCTCCAAGAGTGAAATAACTCCTCTTGCTAAGGAGAAGAAGGAAGAAAGGCAACACTACGGACCTAGGAGAAGCAACCAAGAGCAAGAACAGGAGAAGTCCCGAGAACTTCACCAAAGGAACATTCCTAGTATTATCTAAACTCTTGTCTTGTGTTTTCTTAGTTGATCATGAAAGAGTTTTTATCCATATATGTGTTCTTCTTTATCTCTTGTGTAATGGAGAGCTAGACTTCCCTTGGGGAGGGTTGGGGAAATCCTGCATGAATTGAAAGAGACAATGATGTATGAAAATTTCCTCAAGCTTTAGTAAAATTTGTGAATGAAATAACTTGTTAAAGAAATTTAAAAGGACTATTGTAGACTTGAATGTGGACTAAGTGACAAGGGACTAAATAACATCAAGGCTAATAAAAAGTGTGTGCTCCATAGCTCACCCTTAGTTTGGAGCTAGAATCATGAGTGCATAAGAGCTTAGAACTATGTGAGAAAGTTCTTGAGCCTAGTGCACCTTGATCAAAGCTAAACTAAAGAGTTGAAATGTGTGAGCTAAGACCCACTAAATATGCTCCATTGCTCAGCATGTGTGAAGGGATGGAATGGATTTTTTGAGTGCTCATGAACGAGGTGACAGTCATTGAGCCCAAATGAAATCACTCCATTATCTAAATTGTGCATAATATACATGAAGCTCTTAGTAGCATCAATGCTTGTAAGATATTAAATGAACAACCCTCATTTCTATAATCAAGCAAAGAGGGGAAAACCAACATCTAAAATCTTATAAGGGTCCTTGTGTGGAAATATAACTGAATGAGATTTGAACTTGTAGATCTTGGAGTTAAACTCTAAGGAGGATAATGTGCCCTTGATTTAAATATTATGTAAAGAAAAAAGTAAAACGCTTGAGGAATCATCATACATAAGTCATCTAACATATCATGTGGGCGAGACCCTACTCTCCTCTCCTTTTATCATAGTTGTTTTCTACTAAGAATTGTTGTACTTATTTAGGAACCAATTCAACAAAGTACGCATAGTTTAAACATTTTTGAACATAGATATACCTTAGTAACAAAACACCCAATCCCTGAAAATGATAAATCTCAAAACTCACATTCCAAATTATTACTTCAGACCATGTACACTTGCGTGCAAGTGCAAACATATTTATAGTCTGTCAATAGTCACTCCCTAAATCTCTGCCTGAAGAGGAGATCGTGCCTATACAGTATCGTCTACCACAGCCAGAATATGTCTGTCAAATTCACGAACAACAGTGGCCCCAAAAGCTGTGGGTTGACCATAGCTAAACAAAGAATCAATGTTGACCTTCAGCCAACGGGGCGAGGGGAGCACCATCTAAGGGAGGTGGAGGAGCCCTGGTGGGTCGTAGAACCCCAGTAGTCGCTCTTGTTAAGCAAACCAATACTGACCAAGGCGGATAGTATCAAACTTGCACAAATCACCGAAGAGGGGTATGATCGTCCATGGGAGGACTCTGTCCTACTCCTCTAGGCCTTGTACAAGAAGTAGGCCACTAGCTGGCTGCCGAACCAATGGCTGCAGTACTTGGTAGAGGTCGAGAACAGTGCATTAAACTAATACCAGGAAGTCAATATGGTTGGAAGCAGGCCCCAACTCACAAAAGTCTTATGACAGCTCTCATTTTCTACAATGTACAACAAAATGCTCCCTGTCCTCCTCAGCATCATAGCCCCAAACACAGGCTGTAAACTGTATAAGCCTCCTCCTAAAGAGCCAACTGCTGGTCGAGATGGCATCACTAAGAAGTCTCCATAGGAACAAGCCTCTCATGGTCTTAAGGCCATCTCCAATAAAGATGTGAACTACCAAGGCTATCCCTCTTGCTCTGGCTGGCATGACTCTTAGAGAAGTATGCAATCTGCCACTGTCGAGCTCCCTCCTCAAAATGCGCATGGTGCTAAACAACGGGCCAGCCCTAGCCTAGGATCCTCCAAACAGTTGAGTCTGCACGTCGGACTGTGAAATCCTTCGCGCGGTAATGGTTGCAGGCCTCCATAGCCTTGCGGGGGAGTATGGTCACAAGGTTGAAACTTAAGAGAATTGACGGAAGGGCACCACCAGGAGTGGAGCATGCGGCTTAATTTGACTCTACAAGGGAAAACTTACCAGGTCCAGAGATAATAAGGATTGACAAAATGAGAACTTTTTCTTGATTCTATGGGTGGTGGTGCATGGCCGTTCTTAGTTGGTATAGCGATTTGTCTGGTTAATTCCATTGATGAACGAGGCCTCAGCCTGCTAACTACCTATGCAGAATTCATCCTGCGCGGCTAGCTTCTTAGAGGGACTATGGTCGATTAGGCCACATAAGTTTGAGGTAATAACACGTCTGTGATAACCTTAGATGTTCTGGGTCGCACGCGCTCTACACTGATGTATTCAACGAGTTTATATCCTTGGCCAACAAGTTAGGGTAATCTTTAGAAAATTTCATCATTATGGGGATAGATCATTGAAATTGTTGGTCTTTAACAAGGATTTCCTAGTAAGCGTGAGTCATCAGCTCGCACTGACTACGTCCCTGCCTTTTGTACACACCACCTGTCTCTCCTACTTTTTGAATGGTTCAGTGAAGTGTTCAGATCGCAAAGACATGGGGGGTTTACGGCCCATGACTATGCAAGAAGTCCATTGAACCTTATCATTTAGAGGAAGGATAACTCGTAACAAGGTTTTAGTAGGTGAGCCTGCAGAAGGATCATTGTCAAGATTTAGAAAGCATTCTAAGTGATTTGAATAACTTGTGAACCATGCGGCGGCCAATCTGGCACCGACACACGGCAGGGCTTGAGCCGGTGCCCCCCTCCGGGGGGCTGCAGCATGGGCTGACTGAACTCAAATTGGCACAATGTTGCGATAAGGGAATGTGTTTATGCATGATCACATGAACAGGCTTTGTGATGTGGGCACTGTTGCATTCTGAAAGGACTAGCACAACTCTTTACAAATAATATCTCGGCTCTCGCATCAATAAAGAGCATAGCGAAATGTGATACATGGTGCAAATTGCAGAATGCTGTGAACCATCGAGTCTTTGAATGCAAGTTGCGCTCGAGTCCAGCATTACGTCCCTCTCACCTAAGCGCACGCCACCGGCATGGACGCGCATACTAGCTCCTTACGCTCACTGGCGCGGCAGGCTGAAGTGCAAGTCGTGCCGCTCTCGCTGTGGCCACGGCTGACAAGGGTAGGAAGAAATGTTGCGCGCCTCGGACATTTGTCTTGCATCGTGGCACATGGGGGTCGCTTGCGCTCTTGAGATCTTAAATCCCTGCATCGAATGCCCGTGATGGCTAGGAATGTGACCCCAGGATGGGCAGAGCCACCCACCAAGTTTAAGAATATCAATAAGCGGAGGAGAATAATTGTAGTCTGGAGAAGGTCCTCAGCAACGGATTGGGCCCAAGTCCCCTGGAAGGAGGCACCGAGGAGGGTGAGAGCCCTGTTCAGCCCTAACCCTGCCACAACACAAGGCGCAATCGGCAAGTCAGGCTGTTTGGAAATGCAGCCCTAATAGAGCGATAAATTTCGTCCAAGGCTAAATATGGACAAGAGACCAATAGCGAACAAGTACCACGAGGGAAAGATGAAAAGGACTTTGAAAAAAGAGTCAAAATGTGCTTGAAATTGCTGGGAGGGAAGCAGACAGGGGCTGGCGGTGCGCCTCAGCCTGAAGCGAAACGGATGCGTCTGGCTTGTGGCTCTACTCAAGGTGCGGATAGTTACAGGCCAGCCCGACGGCAAGAGTCTGGGCGATTGTTGCCCGAGAAGACACCGTCACGACGGCCTTGGAAAATAGCGTGCACTGGCTCGATGTGCCCCTTCTAGGGCTCCAGTGCACTCGTTGCAACAACCTGTGGGCTCCCCATTCGACCCTTCTTGAAACACGGACCAAGGAGCCTGACATGCTTACGAGTCGACTGAAGTCAAAGCCCAATGGGCCAAGGAAGCTGATACGCGGGATCCTCTAGGAAGGTGCACCACCGGCTGACCTTGATCTTTTTGTGAAGGGTTCAGGTGAGATCATGTGCATTGGGACCTAAAAGATGGTCAACTATGCCTGAGCAGGGTAAAGCTAGTAGAAACTCTAGTGGAGGCCCATAGTGATACTGACATGCAAATCATTAGTCTGACTTGAGTATAGGGGCAAGAGACTAATTAAGCCATCTAGTAGCTAGTTCCCTACAAAGTTTCCCTCAAGATAGCTAGAGCTTTAGACGGAGTTCTATCGGGCAAAGCCAGTGATTAGAGGCATCGGGGGCATAACACCCATGACCTATTCACAAACTTTAAATAGATAGGACGGCCCGACTGCTGCATTGAGCTGAGCCGTAGTATCAAGGGCTCCAAGTGGGTCATTTTTGGTTTGTAGAATTGACGATGCGGGATGAACCGGAGGCCAGGTTATGGTGCCCAAGTGCATGCTAACCTAAAACCACAAAGGGTGTTGGTTAATTAAGACAGTAGGATGGTGTTCATGGAAGTTAAAATTCGTTAAGGAGTGTGTAACAACTCACCTGCCGAGTGAACTAGCCTTGAAAATGAATGGTGCTAAAGCGTGCGACCCACACCCGGCCATCGGGGCAATGGCCGGGCCTGGATCAATTGAAGGGTGTGGTGGCCACCGGAAAACTCGGGGTGCAAGCTCGTGCAGAGCGGCCATTGGTATGGATCTTGGTGGTAGTAGCAAATATTTAAATGAGAACTTTGAAGGCCGAAGGGGAAAAATATTCCATGTGAATGACACTTACACATGGATTAGCCGATCCTAAGAGACTAGGGAGGCCCATAAAATAGTGCTCGTTTGTGCGAGCTTTGAAAATGAGTTGGGTTTAAATTCTTGAGCTGGAATGTGGCGGTTGACGACAACGTTAGGTAGTCCGGAGATGCCGGCGGGGGCCTCGGGAATAATTATCTTCTCTGCTTAATAGTTTGCCTGCCCTGGAAGCTGCTCAGCTTGACGTAGGGCCTAGCGGCTCAAAGAGGGCCGCACGTTGAGCGACGTCCAGTGCGTCCCTGGCAGCCCTTGAAAATTTGGAGGGCTGAGTGTTGTGCACAGCCAGTCATACATATAACTGCATCAAGACTCCAAGGTGAACAGCCTATAGTTAATGGAGCAATATAGGCAAGGGAAGTCAGCAAAATAGACCCATAACTTCGGGAAAAGCATTGGATCTAATGGTTGGGCTTGGGGATCCCAGTCCCGAATCCATCAGCTGTCAGCAAACTGCTTGCACTACGTCTGTGGAGAAAGCGGGTCGTCGCGTTCTGGCTAGGGGACGAATTGGGAATTGCACCATGGGGCCTTCCCCGGGCGTCGAAAAACTGACTCAGAACTGGTACGCTCAAGGGGAATCCGACTGCTTAATTAAAATAAAGCATTGTGATGGTCCCAACGTAAGCTCACGCAATGTGATTTCTACCCAGTTCTCTGAATGTCAAAGTGAAGAAATTCAACTAGGCACGGATAAACTGTGAGAGTAACTATGACTCTCTGAAGGTAGTCAAATGCCTCGTCATCTAATTAGTGACACACATGAATGGATTAATGAAAATCCCATTGTCCCTGTCTACTATCCAATGAAACCACTGCCAATGTAACAGGCTTGACAGAATCAGCAAAGAAAGAAGACCCTATTAAGCTTGACTCTAGTCCAACATTATTAAATGACTTGAGAGGTGTAGGATAAGTGGGAGTCGGCTCGTCGGCGGATGCGAGAAAACCACTACTTTTAATATTATTTTACTTATTCTATGAGACGGAGGTGGGGCATTGCCCCTCCATTTGGCTATCAAGTCCTTCTACGGTGGGTCGATTCGGGCGGAAGACATTGTTAGGTGGGGAGTTTGGTTGGGGCAGCACATCTGTTAAAAGATAATGTAGGTGTCCAAAGATGAGCTCGACGAGAAAAAAAATCTCGTGTGAAACAAAAGGGTAAGAGCTTGTTTAATTCTGATTTCCAATGCGAATATGAACCGTGAAAGCGTGGCCTATCGACCCTTTAGTTATTCGGAGTTTGGAGCTAGAGGTGTCAGAAAAGTTACCATATGGATAACTGGCCTGTGGCAGCCAAGCGTTCATAGTGACGTTGCTTTTTGATCATTCAATGTCAGCTCTTCCTATCATAGTAAAGCAGAATTCACCAAATGTTGAATTGTTCACCCATCAATAGGGAATGTGAGCCGGGTTTAGACTATCGTGAGACAGGTTAGTTTTACCCTTCTGACGATCGTGCCGCATTAATAATTCAACCCCGTACGAGAGGAACTGTTGATTCACACAATTGGTCATCGCTCTTGGTTGAAAAGCTAGTGGCGCAAAGCTACCGTGTGCAGGATTATGACTGAACGCCTCTAATTGGTATGGCCTGCACAGTTTAACTAAGGCGAGGCAGGGCAATGTTCCCAGCGGATATCCGGTCATGCAATTATATCTATACATAGTTTAGTCCTGATTAATTAGAACTTAATAACTTATTTATATGTGGGTATTAGGTTAGTTTAGTCTAATTAATTAGATTTAATTAGTAAGGTTAATATATATACATATATGTAACCTTTGTTAAATTAATTTAGCATTAATTAGTGAGTTTAATTAAATTGTTAAGTAATATTAAACAGTAAAGTAATATTTAAAATATACATATATGATAATTTTTAGATAATTAATTAATTTCATTAATTAAGTAAACATAAATTAAATAATAATTAAACTTAATTAAATAATTAAATAAGAGATTTATAACTAATTAATTAATTGTGAATAATTAATTAATTAATTAATTGTGAATAATTAAATAATTAATTAATATATTAGTTAGTTATTAAATTAATTAGATAGTAGTTAGTTAATTGAACAATATATTTGATTAATAAGTAATTAAATTAATTAAGGTTAGTTTAATATTAATTAAAAGAGTATTAATACTTATTTTTTAAATAATAAATTAATAATTTATCTAATTTTAATAATTAATAGTTTAATAAAAAGTGATTAATAATTAAATAAGGCTTAATTAGCACTAATCCCAACATTAACAAATATTATTAAATAAATAATTAATTCAAATTAAAATAGTATTAAGAAATTTATTAATAAAGTAAAATAATATTAACAATAATTAATTAAGAATTAATTAGCATCATTCCTAATTAAATAGTAATTTTAATATATTATATAATTAGAATATATAAATTAATTAAATAACAAATTAATTACTAATTAATTAATACTAATTAAATATAGATTAGAGAAAATTGGATAATTTGTTAATAATTTAGAAAATTCATTTTTAACTCTAGGAATGAATAGTAAATTAATACAAACTGAATAAATAAATATTAACTTTATTTATTTAAATTATTTAATTCAAAATTCTTAAAAGTTAAATAACTTTTTGTACAATGATCCAAATATATAGGTCTCATTTTACTCAAAAAAAAAGGAATCAAATGACGTAATTTAAAAATTTGTTTCGGGGTACATACAACGTAGTGAGATTTTTTAATCGAATTAAATCCTCACAACTTTTAACTCAGTGGTCTAAACATAGGCAATATGGGTCTTAAAATACTTAGGAGAACAACCCCAATACTATAGAAGTATTAGTTTCCCCATTTGGGGCTTAGTTTGAAAAGTAACATTTAGGACCCTGCCCTAAAAATGATCAAAATATCCTTATACTTCAATTGACCATAACTTGGTCACTTGAACACCAAATTCAGAAATTCAAAATGCTAACTAATTTAGAATTTCATTGTCATCAATAAATTGAAATAGTATTTATGATCTGAACACTAGAAAATTATAAAATGACCAAAATATCTTTACCCTTAGTTAGGCCATAACTTACCATTTGAAGTCCAATTTGGGTTTACTACCTGTCAACACACTCAGTATATTATAGGGAAGCTATAAAACTTGAGTTTGCTGAATCTTGACTTCAAATGGAAAAGTTCGGTTTTTGTCACCCGTTGACCGATAAAATTACTGAATTGCCCTTAGAAATAGAAATAGCCATAACTCAGTCGTTTGACCTTAGAATGAAGTGTTCTTAGACTCTATGGAATCCTTGAACAGTAACCAACAGTAAATTGCACAAAAAATTAGATTCCATTAGGTGTAAATTACAAAATTGCCCCTTAGGTTAAAAACCTTAGTTTGGACCAATATGATCCATTTCTTGTCCAAATTGAGCGGACTTACTGTCTATCTTCATATTAGAAGTAAGGAATCACTTAGTAGTAAGAAATTCCTATTTGAACCCTAATTCAAAAAGTAGTTTTTTGAACCCTTAGGTAAGGGCAAAACAATCATTTTGCCCAAAATTTAGGTTAAGCATCTTTAACTCTTAATTTCTTTAGTAAATCACTAAAATTAGTATTAGAAGTGTATTAGAATCTCCTAAGTGAATAAAATTAGTTTTTTTAGTCAAAATTAGTAAAATTTCTTAATCTTTTCTAAGTCTTTTTCTTAGGATCTTTCACCTAACATTAGGGCTATTCCTAAGACCAGGATTAGATCATAAGCTAGATTTCATTCATTAAAAAATGGGATTTTTCAATAAATGAATACTTAGTTTTATTAGTTTCTTGACTTTCACAACTTATTTTGATTATCTTGTCTTTTAATCCTAGATTCAAGATAGGAGATTCATCCTATTAAGTTAGATTTGCTTAATAGGATTCGCTTTAATCATTAGATCACAATAAAACTAAGATCTTAAGTCTTACCTTTGGTATTATGTGATTTAGCTCAATCTCATAGTGTTAAATCCAAAATCTCTAATTGTAGATTTTGCTAGCTAATAGCTTAGAATGTTTGTACTCATAAATTAGGTCGAGAATATTTTTCATAGTAAACATTGATTAAGTATATTAGGACCAAGCTAATCCTAATATTTTGTAACCTATAAGGATGATCTTCTAAGTTACACTCAATAGTAGGACTTGGAGATCCTGAACTTGTGTAACTTGGAATAGTTAGAATGTTTAAATTAGACAACAAATAATATCACCATATTTAGTAGAGTCCCTTGCTTATTATTTGATTTTGTGCTATGCATTCCTTGAATTTTATGCTTATTTTCCTTGGACATGTTAAATAAGAAAAATGTTGTTGCATAGAAATGAAAACTTATAATATTAGAAAAATATTTGCATTTGGGTTCAGATTATAATAGATTATGGTGTACATTTACTCCAATTGATAGGGGTAAGATGAGATCAGGATACTTAACATCACTCATTAAGGAGAGTGTGTTACGCTTGGGACTAATTTAGTCTTACAGATGTGCTTGACTCCTCAGTTATTTTAGAAATTATCCACAGAAGCAAAAGTAAAATAATTAAAAGATGTTTGCATAGTATTATCTGCCTCTTCAGTCATACAGTATTATTGTGATATGTTTGCCCTAGCCCATAAAAGCTATGGGGATGGATATATATATATATATATATATATATATATTAGGCCACATTGGCCAATTTTTTTGATATGGTAGTTATACATTCCTTTGCAAATTTTCAGCTTACTATTTATTATGTTATTGATGCATGTTATTTCAGTCAACTATAGTGGTATTATTTTTCCTACTCACTTGTATAGGTATATACAGGATGCTAGACTTTACTGCTCATATTATAGGTACCATTTTCAAGTTTTTGTTTCAAATTAGCATATATCATATGATCATCAACATGTTAGGTTTAGACTTTTCCTTCAGTACTTTTAACTACTGTATTATACATGTATGCCAGTTCCTTGTGTTGTTGTTGGAGCTGTGCATTTGGCTCATCTATTGTTCAGTTATAGATGCTATGTTTATAACTTATATTATTTCCCTTGTATGCTTACTTGCTCCCATACTAGATAGATGTTTTATTTAGTATAGAGTAAAATGATGACATTAATATATGCTTATTAAATTACTTTTCTAAAATGTACTTAGACATTTTATCTAATAAGATTTTTCTTTATTGGTTGGGGCCCTGGCATTGTAAAACTGACAATGTCAAATATTGAGTAGCTTGAGGATCCTATACCTGAGGAGGAGCCTTACATAGAGGAGGTGCAGCAGCTTGGACCAGAGGATATTTAGCTGTATTTTTTATTACCGTGAGCATGAGTGATATTTATATTTTTAGCAACTTAAATTAAAGTGATGTAATAATGCAGGTTCTGTGATTATGCTTACTTTCTATACTTTATTATTTTCTGAGCTATCCTAATTTACTTAATGTCTGATGTATGATGAATGAATGTAGCACTTACTTTTCATATGCTTCTGTAATCTGTATGTATGTTAGACTTAGTGACTCAATCTATTATTTATACTGTGCACATCCTTTCCTTAGCAGTGGATTGTGGATCTTTCCTGATCCAATGTTGAGTGAGGGATTTGCCATAGTGACACTCTGCACCTTAGCCTAGTGATTGTGGGTTTAGGGTGCAGGGGCGCCACATATGCATTGCTAGACATTCCCTCGAGGAGATCAAAGAACTCATCGAGGGTTTTGCTACTTAACGATCCTCTTGTGGCTGCATCTATGAGGGTCCTTGTGGGTGCATTAATACATTGTAAAAAGACTGCACTTGCATCCACAAAGGAAACCCATGATGCGGGCAATGCCTTAAGCAGTCCTTAAAATGTTCCAGCCATTATACAAGTTCTCACCATACTGCTGAGAGAAGTTTGAAATTTGATTTCTCAGCCTGGCAGTCTTAGTAGGTGGAAAATACTTGGCTAGGAATTTCCTTGCCAAGTCATCCCACGTCCTTATAAACTCACTGGGTAGAGAACTGAGCCAAACTTTAGCTTGGTCTCTCAGCGAGAATGGGAATAATCTCAATCTTAAGGCACCATCTGATAACCCATTAAATTGGAATGTGTCACATATTTCTAGAAAAGTTGAAATATGTGCATTCGAGTCATTCGATGCCATCCCACTAAATTGATTATTTTGGATCATATTCAAAGTGAAAGGTTTTATCTCAAAAATTTTTGCTTGTATAGGAGGTCTAACAATAGCATTTTGAACTCCTTCTACTGTGGGGAGTGCGTATTCTCTAAGCAATCTTCTCTGAGCTTTTATCACAGGTTCTGCTGCATTCATATCTAAGTCTTCCATTTGCACATTTTGTTGGTTTAAAATGATTTGCCCTCTCCTAGCTCTCAAATAAGTTCTATCTATTTTAGGATCGTAAAAGAATTCTGTAAGATTTCTCCTACTCATGCAGTTAAGGTGTCTATAGCTAGAATGAGTTCCAACAATCAATATTTAGCAATAAATATTCACCACAAATGATAGCAGAATTTTCAATAAGATAATATGCAATAAAATTTAGCACAAGTTCTTTTTAGAAAATTTTCTAATTTTTCTCAAGCAAGCAAATAAAGAAATTAACTACAATTATGTAAAAGTATGTACAAGTTAAGTAATTCTAAATCACTAGTTACTAGAGTATTATACTTGATACAAAACGAGCACCGATCCCCGGCAATGGCGCCAAAAACTTGACAGACGGAAATACACATCTACATTTGCACGTAAGTATACGTGGTCTGAAGTAATAAGTGGAAAGTTTAGTTTCCAGGATTTATCAAACCTCAGGAAATGGTTTTTTGATACCGAGTTGTATTTCTTTTACTAATGTCTAAATACCATTTTGGTAGATTTTTGTTAGTTCCTAATCAGCAATACGCAAGACTTTTAGTAAAGATACAATTTGATTAAAAATGAGAGAGTTGAGATTTAATTATAGTATATGCAAGGGTTGGCTATATGACTTCATTGTTTGTGTGTACATATTCAGTTTAATTACTTAATTAAATCAAGTGAACACTATTGGAATTGAAGTATCCTTCAATTACATTGGGTTCAAGTTTAGTGCACAAAGAGAACTCCTTGTGGGTTCCTTTTTAGCACATAAACTCTTATGAAATCTAGTTTCATTAATTTGATTTTGACTACCTACATCTAGGTTACCAAAAACATCTTTTAATTTAATTGATCTCACAAGCAAGATTCCATTTATCATGCGTCATATGCTTCACACATAGTTTAGCTAGATGGGAGGATGCATTGTGTCAATGCATTATGTCACATCATCCACTGAAGTTCCTAATGTCCTCTCATCCCTTCTACTTTGCTAAGCAACAGAGCAAGGTTAATGGAGAACTTGGTTCTCAAGTATCAAACTTTTGGGAGAGCTACTAAGGCGGGGTGCAAGTGAGCTTGAGAATTCTGTCACATAATTCTCAACTCTACTCGCACTACCTTCCTTGTTATTACCCAATTGATGAGCATTGGAACACTAGCTCTTTTAATTAAAATAAATAAGAATTCAATTCATCCAAGCATTCATTCAATATTAAAATTAACAATATAACAAATTGTTTTTCATTACAATTAAACAATATCATCATACACCAATAATTCCCTTGCATAATTCTACAACTATATCTCAACCCTCTCCAAGGGGTTCTTAGCCTTCCATTACCAAGCAAGAAAGAATATACATGTAAAGAAAAGTGAACATCGCCATCAGTTCACGATAAGAAATAAATCAAGGGAGTTTAGGAGAAATATAAGGAATCACCAGGAGGTTTTCTGGGGTTCTCTTTACTTTTCCTGTGATATCATCTTGAAGCTCCACCTTTTGTTCCTTACTGTCTTTTCATTCATTCCTATTCTTGGTCCTCTCTTCCCGTTGGAGAGTTCTCCTTCTTTCTCTTCCTGCAACCTTTCTCTTGGTCTCTTGAGTAGCAAAGGTTGGAACCCTTTCAAGGTCTGAGATTGACCCTTAAATAGGGATGCACTCAGCCTCAAAGCTTTTAATGTGTGACCTTTCCTCTTCCTTGCTTTAATTCCATTCCTTTTTAATGTTTTTATCTGTTTAAACTATTGGGATTCAGCAGGGATTTAATATATCAGTTTTCAAGAGGCTGGAGGAGGCCAAAGGTCATATTTTGTGGCCTTCCCCATGCTTCTTAACTACTATTTTCTGGAAAATTCTGGGTCGTTCGTTGCGGCACGCTGTGGCTGTGTCATTTCAATTTACTGTTCTGTTGACGTGCGTAGTGGCAGCCGCATTTCAATTCCTGTTCCGCTGTGGCGCGCTGTGGTAGCAGTGCTCCAAACATATTTCCTGCACATAAGTTTGTATCTTTTTCATTCGGTCGCTGCAGCGTATGCTAAGAAGCGCTGCGGCGCACTACAGCGGACAACTTATGGAATCACTATTCAATTAGTTTTACTATATTTTTATAAAATGAAAATTAACACACTGCGTCACTCTATAACGTACAACTTGTAGGATCACTGTTCAATTAGTTATTTATAAGGTTTTAATAATCAACAAAAAATGATGCTGGAGAGCACTGCGGTGTGCAACTTGCATATTTACTGTTCAATTACTCATTTATAAAGTTTTAATAATCAACAGGAAATGACGCTGTAGCGCGCTGCGGCGCGCCGTGGCATGCAGCAGCATGCAACTTGCATTTTTACTATTCAATTACTCGTTTATATGCTTTTAATTTATTCTTATCAATATGACACTGTGGCGTGCTATAGCAAGCCATGGTGCGCTACAGCAGTCTTGCTCAAGGTCTGCAGTTTTACTTCCAAGTAAGGCATTTTTAAGGGGACGCCATGGCGCGCTGGAGCGTGTTGCGGCGATTTTTGTCCAAAATTTGGTAAATCAGCCTTTGCAGTTTGTTTTCTTCATTTTCCTGAAAAGATCAATTTCTTCCCAAAGTATTGGGAAATATGTAGTGATATGAATATTTAAACACTAGATTTTTGCTACAAATTCTAGCTATATCAATATTTAATATCTTAGTTTGAGATTTAAACTGTGATCAAGTTTTGCCTCCTATCTTAGTGTTCGATAAGTGCAGTTTTAACCAAATTAAGTGTTAAATCCACCTTTCTTGGAAACATACCTAATATAAATATACAATCCTTCCAAATGATGATCTTTAGTAAAATCTTAATTAAAACTAATTATCAAAAATAAAATCTATGAGTTAGAATCATTTTAGCAATATTCTGCTCAATGGAGATATTTAAGTCATAATCTGATTTCAAGCATTTCTAGATTTCTAAATTTAAGTCATGTTGTATAGAGGCATGAGCATGAGCATGAGCATGATGTATAAATATTAGTGATGATTTATGAGTTACAAAATATTCCATACCTCAATACGGGAATTCAGGATGTTGAGACATTATGGTAAAATTTACCAATAGGATGTATGTAGACATTGGACCGTACGACTCATAGTATTTCAGTGATAGTTCAGTTGCATATCAGTGGCATACAGTATTGTGGCATATTCAGATGCATGAATTCAGTGACATATAGCATAGTTGGGATGTTTTTATATTAATTTTAGATCATTTATTATTTTTCATTATTTTTATCTTTTAGTTTACAGTTCAGTTTTACTTTACTTAGTTTTTCATAGTTTCAGCTATTCAGTTACCTTTACTGCTTTTCTATAGTTTTATTTACTTTACCGTTACATTATAAATATTTTAGAACTATTTAGTTTAGTTTAGTTGTGTTAGACTTCTCGTCTAACAAGGGATACTTTTGGGATCCTACAATTTGCTTGATCCAGAGTAGTTGGTTGAGCCAGGATAGGAGAACTCTCAAGAGATCCAAGAGGAGTACGTGGAGCTGTAGTGGATTCTCCTTCAGCCTTGTCACTTTTCTACTTTTATTTCAGTTCATTAGCTAAACTTTACTTTTGTATTATTTAGTAAACTGTTTGTAATAATTTTGGATGCACTCTTACTTTTCTTTTTTGAGATGTATGCTGAATTTTGTTCTATGATGGATGTATTCTGGATATTTTGCTTTAGCTTCTGCCCTCTATTATTCTATTATTATACTTAGTATTGTGATGTGATCAGCATACTAGAAATACTGATATTTGTGAATATATTTTGGATCCCAAACTTACCTTTATAATCAAATGTATGTATTAATCTAATACTTAAGATAAGTATCTTACTCTTATCTTAAGTATTGACTCTCGACCCTCCTCTTGGGTTGAGTTAGCAGCCTTCAGTGTGGATATTTTGCTTAGTTAGCCTATTCGGGGAGATGGGTTATGCCTTCTCGAGTAGCGCACTGCTCCGCCGCCGAATTTAGTTAATTTTTGCACGTGGTGATGGGGCATGGAGCTACAGTTGGTATCAGAGAAGTATCATAAAGTGGTAGATAAGGAGCATGTTCCTATCGACTTTATGATCAGTTCTCTACATTAGTTCAAGATCACAAGTTACATAGTGTAGGAAAAGCAACATCCAAAAGTTCATCAAGTTACCTCAAAAATGAAAATTTGAGTATGCCTGGAATAGGGACATCCTAGAAATTGAATGCACATAATAACATCACTGATATAACAAACTATTAAATATAAATTGTACATCCTAGGATTTGAACAAACTTCAAAGATAATAAAAATAATATGAGTCAAGTACTTATAAGTTGAGTTACTTTTAAGAAATGGAATACATGTAGTTAGCATTCTGGTTCTACCTTAGGAGATTTGGTGACTACTGGATAGATGATCTTAGAGATGGCCATATCTATGGTAGGATCATCGATGGAGTATCAGCTTAAGGAGTAAGAGTTTTGGATAAGATCCTTACCCATTCATCCTTTGGAGGTACTAGTATCCCAGCAGTTGCTAGACAGTGGTTGGATCGTGCAACCATTGCCCTTCGAGAGATTGCTTGTCCCGATGGGCACAATCTTCAGATCATGGAGATCTTACTTAGGGGATCGGTGAGTCATTAGTGGTTTTAGGGTTATATGAGGTTAGCTCGGAGGAGTCATGTAGTGTAGTGCCCCGCCCCGTCGCTGCGCGCAAAAGACGAGTATAATCATAATTAGCGGCAGAGCGGTGTGCTACTCGAGAGCGGGCGAGCTTACAAAACCCATCTTCCTGAATAGGCTACAAGATTGAGTCACACTGAAGGCTGCTGACTCAAACCTGAGAGTAGGATCGATAGTCAATACTTAAGATAAGAGTAGATTACTTGTCTTAAGTATTAAACTAGTACGTATATTGGATTTAGAAAGGTAAATATGAATCCAATATATGTTATCAATATATTAGCATTTCCAGTATGTTGATCACATCACAATATTAAGTATAATAGTATAACAGAGCGCGGAAGCTAAAGCAAAACATCTAGAATACATTCATCACAGAGCAGTAGTAAACATTCATCTCAAAAAAGAAAAGTAAAATACATCCAAAATTATTACAAACTGATTTAAAAGATAAAAATGCAAAGTCTATCTAAGGTACTGAAAGCAAGGCAGAAAGAAAAGGGGGAAAGCTGCTCCACTAAGGCTCCACGTACTCCTCCGAGATCTTCTGTAGGTTCTCCTACCCTGTCTCCACAAGCTGCTCGGGATCTGACAAATTGCTGGATCCCAAAAGTACCCCATGTTAAATAAGAAGTCTAACACACCGTAACTAACTAAGCAGTTCTAAAGTAAATGTAATAGATAGTAAAGTAAACACAACTGTAGGAAGTAGTAGTAAAGGCACTATATAACTAAAATTATAAAGACTAAACAAGTAAGACTGCATCAAAACTGGATATTGAAAGTAAACAAAAATATAAACTGCTCAGAAATTAATATGAAAAGTCAAATGCTGTACTATATGTCACTAGAATAATGTACCCAAATATTCCACAACACGGTATGCCAAGGTCTGTCACAGAACTATCAGTGAAAGGCTATGAGTCGTACGGTCTAATGTATACATACACTCAGTAGGGAAGATAGTATGATGATGCTGATGCATCCTGAGATTCCCCAATCTAGGTATGCAACATTCCATAACCCATAATTTATCACTGATACTCATCCATCACTGCTGAAATGATTCATCAAACTCATGCCCATGTATATGCCCATGCTTATATTCTAGATGAGTAAAATTTAGAAATCCACAAAACTTTGAATACTGAAAATAAATTCTAGGTCTCCACTGTGCAGAATCCTGCTAAAAGGATTCTGTCTCCTAGCTTCTAGAATGATAAATGGTTAAAGATGAAGATTTGCTTAAAGATCATTAGGTGGGGTGATTGTATACGCATATTTAGTGCATTTGCAAGAAAGGTGATTCTTGTCACTTAGTTTGATTAAGCCACCCTAACAAAGCGATCTTCGATAGGAGGCATTGCCCGTTGGTGATTTATATCTCAAACTAAGTTAATAAGATGAGTAACTTACAATCACACTTAGTGTCTTAAAGAAGGTGATTCTAATTACTTAGTTTGTTTGAGCCACACCTATTGAAGCGGTCTTCACTAGGAGGCATCGCCCGTTGGCGATTTGTATTTCAATTAAACTAAGGAATGAAAACCTGTCTAATACACTCTTAGTCTTAGGAGATTTACTCTAACAAGATTGTATTCGTTTAATCCCTCTGGATAGCACCTGCTCATAAGTCCTCATTGGAGTGAATTAACTAATCCTGGATACGGCTAAAGAAGACCAGCACTATGGGTATACCATACTATACTAACCAATAATCTAGGTTCACATAACTCTATTTAATTAATAAGGATTTATCAAGATTATAAATTCTTATGCTAAATAGGTAAGTCATATACAAGTCTCCAAGAAAATGAGATCAAGGATCCCTCCATATAGATTCTACCATAAGGAAAGGTATCATTCTAATATCTTAAGTAATTCCTACCACGAGAGGTTAAGATTAATTCCTAAAGTTAAGGGATCATCTAAGCTTCTACCTCAATGAGTTATGCAAAATCCTCCTACCTCAATGTATAATCAAATTTAGGTCTTTAAAGTATTTCAGAAAAACCTTATATTGAGATACTTAAGATCTCACACTCATATGCTAGCACTTTAGGTTTTACTTACTATTTAGATTTAGGATGATCATATCAGATGATTAAGTCATCTGATCATTCCTTATTCTAGGATTATGGGATTTAAATTAATGATATTATTAGAGTTAGATCACTTATTCAATCAATAAGATTCTATGAGTATTATTATGTTAATAGTCTTATTTATGAGAAAATCAAGGATCCAAAATTTAGATTCAGATTAAGCAATCACATAGCTTTATTATTAAGCTTGGCAGGTCTAGTTCAAATGCTTATGATCCATACCAAATCAAATGCATTATTGGAATAATATCAATCTCATTATCTTATAATCAGTATATTAAATTAAGTATTTAAGAGTTTAGATCTTAATTAAGCAGGTTAGGGTTGACCCCTACTCATATCTTAATTGAGATCAAGTGTTCATTTATAAATCAATGACAAATCAATGAATTAAGTATGTATTATTGGTGGCAATCTTAGACCTAGATCAAGTCTTAAAAGCTTGATCAAAGTCTTAAGACTTCTTATATTAATTAAGGTGATTAAGTTCTCCAATTTTAGATTTATTCAATTTATACATAAAAAAATAGCATACATTATTTTCATACATTTACCTTACTATTAGGAAGCATATTAATAGAAGAATTTATAAAATAGAAAGTAATTAGTGCTAATCAAACCCTAAATCAATCCAAAAGGATTAGCACATATTTACAAATCTAGCCATCAGAATTTCATACAAATTGGCACATAAGTTCTATTTAATCATATAATTAATCAAAGACTAAGTTTGCTAAATTCTAATATATATATAAACCCTAACTTTCACTAATCATGGTTTAACAAGATTAGGGCATAAGTACAAAGATCAGAAAAATAATTCACTTAGCACATTCATTCTACCCTTCATAAGGAGACTAATGGCATCCTAAACATATAATTTGGTTAAGTATAATTGCTAATTCACCCTAATCAAGATCTACAATAATTAGGAAAATTTAGAAAATCTAACCATTAGATGTTCAACTTATTTTATATTCAGATCCCGAATGATTTTCTGGTCAATTTCATATATAATATTATAGGGTTTAGTCGAGTGGATTAAAAGTTATTCAATTAATACATTCTGTATTTTTATTTAAATGATTTCCTATGATTTGAATAATTGAATTATTTTCCTTAAGGAAAATAATTCAAATAATTCAATTATAATTAAAATGGGATCGGCCCATTAACATAAGGCACGGGTCGGCGGGGCCCGAAGACCCAGGACTATCGCACCGTATGGGTCCCGGGTCGGCCCGACCCGCACAGGGGCTTCATCCCTGAGCCTCCGTCCCGACGGAAGGACCCGATTAGGGAAACCCTAATCAGTTAATTCCGGCGTATCTCGACCACAGCACGACCAACCAACGATCGTTACACATTCACCGTGGTCAGGTGCACCGAATAGGACCCGAAGCCCTCTGTGAGGTGGTTCGGATCGGCTAGACCTTACTCACCCGAGGGCTCCCGCAATGGAGCTGCTATGGGGAGATAATTCTCCCCATAAAGGCCATGCCAGACCCAGGGCTCGATATCTACACCTTAATGGTGGTGAGACGGATCGAAACCCCCTGGTCTGAGGGCCTGAGATGATCTGGAACGCCGGGACCATACTCACCCGAGACGTTCCTTAAGGGACTTAGCCCGATCGATCGATTCGATCAACCGGGGCTAACTTAAGGCGTAATTACGATAGCATTAGGTTTGATTCAACAATACGCAGCAATACGAGTCAAAAGAAGGAAGATCAGAGCTTCATTGTCTCGAAACTGGCAAGTGGGGGTACCTGGTTCGTCGGGATGGCTCGAGACGATGATTGAGGGAATGGCTGGCCTTAGTTGATCTTCCAGATGCTGCAAAGGATCCTGAACACAAGGAGAGCCTACTATCAGCTGTTCGGGAGCTCCTGGATCGCCTACGCAAGCTCAGGTGTTTGGCAATGGTGGAAGTTGCAGAAAGCTCAATTGATCAGCAAGGGTCAATTGGAGCAATGCTAGGGCTATTTATAGCCTTGGTAAGGGATTGGAAAGCTTTTGGAGGGTTGGCTCGGGCTGGGAAAGACCCGAGAGGTCGGGCCATGGCTGAGCTCTAAATTTTCCTAATTAAGCTTGGCCGGGTCATGAAGCCCGATTAGGGTCCTTGCTAAGATGGGGGAGGTCCTAATGACCTTGTTGAGGTGGACACAGGAGTGGGGGACAAGCCGGGCAGCTGGCAGTATGGGGAGGATCTTCTTGTTGGGCGTGGCAAGAGGAAGACGAAGGTCCACAGTAGTGGGACCTACGGATGCCGTTTGATCTATCGATTAGATGGCGCTACAACCGGGATCGCTTGGATCCTAACGGCCGATCGCGGGGGTGATCCGAGCTGTAGGATTGGTCGGGCAGATTCGAAGGCTGACTCGCGATCCCACGGGATCTGATCTTGGTCGTTGGTTCCTTAAGAGCAACGGCGAGATTTGTGGGATGCCGTTGTCGCGTGACCCGGGCTCCGCAGCGGATCATCCGCGGTCCGCACAGCGGATCCCAACCGTTTTATTAGTTTAAATGGTATAAATGCAAATTTAAAATGTTAGGAACCCTTTTATGCAATTAGACCATTTTAATTAAATGTGAATTATGGCCTAAATGATTTCCAAATTGAACCAAACTTTCACCTCTAGCTAATTTGGGGGTGAAAAACTCAAAAATGAAATCAGATTTTAATTCTGAGATCAAAATATTTTAGGTCTAAACTAGGGCATCTAGATTGATTAAATTATCATTTCAGACTTAGAGAAGTCCAATGGACTCCAAATTTTCAAGATAGGATTCATTTGATTTGATGCTCTTAAAGCAATGGAATCAAAATTAATGATTCTTTAGGCTATAGATTAGCAGGGTAACAATCTAGGGTTGTTATATGTAGTCGCTTTGATTTCTGTACTACCTTTTGGGTAGAATACTATAACAAGAGGCTCTTGAGTCTTTCCTTTCATGAGTAGTTTATGCATTTTGTGGATCTATGTTACTTATCATTTGAGAAAGTAATGAATTAAACAAAAATGAAATGTTACTATTCAGTAAATTTATACTTGCACTTACAGCCATGAATCCCGGATATTTTTCTGCTCCCACACTGATTAAGAATATGGTCTCATCCTCAGGCATACCTAATGAAATGAATCCTATGGCGAATTTGATGAAGGCGCTAATCGAGAGTAATGTGAAATAGGCGCAAGAGATTCATGCCCTTTTACAAAGCATTCACCAGTAATCTCTTCCTCAACTACGAGCTCCATCTTCCTCTCAATTCTTAGGAAACAGGCTTCTTCATAGTTTCATGTGATTAAGGACTCCTACCTATATATGGGGATAAATTAATCATGTTTCCAATTGCAAATTTTGATGTAATTCTGGGAATGGACTGGCTATACAAACATTGTGCATCCATATATTACCAAAAGAAGAAAATTACTTTTGGCAGTGGAGGTCAGTTGCAATCCTTTGTATGTAGATTTAGTACCCAACCATCGTTGATTAATGCAATGAAAGTAGAAAAGTTAGTTAAGAAAGGCTATGATGCATATCTCATTACAATGTTAGGAAATAAGAAAGAAGTTGTACCTATTTCAGAGAATCGAATAGTCCGTGAATTTCCCAACATCTTTCCTAATGACCTACCTAGTCTTCCTCCAATTAGAGAAGTAGAGTTTGCAATTGAGTTAATCCATGGAACCTAGTTGCTATTGAATGTTCCATATCACATGGCACCTAAGGAGTTGCAAGAACTGAATAAGTAATTGCAAGAGTTGCTAGAGAATGGTCTTATTCGACTGAGTTCATCTCCTTGGGGAGCACCCATCTTGTTCGTGAAAAAGAAGGATGGTTCGATGCGGATGTGCATCGATTATAGAGAATTGAATAAAGTAACCATTAAGAATAACTATCCTTTGCCTCGTATCGATGATCTGTTTGATCAACTATCTGGAGCTAAAATTTTCTCAAAAATTGACTTGCGATTAGGTTTCCACCAGCTGCAGGTTAACGATTCAGATGTTGAGAAAACCGCGTTTAGAACCCATTATGGAGACTATGAATTTTTGGTAATGTATTTCGGCTTAACAAACGTGCCATCCATTTTTATGGATTTGATGCATCGCGTATTGAAAAGCGTATTTAGATAAATTTGTCATCATCTTCGTCGATGATATCCAAATTTATTTAAGAAATAAAGCTAATCATGAGGACCATCTGCGGTTAGTATTAGAAAAGCTTCGAAGCCATGAATTATATGCTAAGTATTCTAAGTGCGAATTTTGGCTTGACTCAGTCGCTTTCTTGGGTCATATCATAGACGCACAAGGAATCAATGTTGATCAGAATAAAGTAAGCGCGGTTTAGGATTGGTCACAACAAAAGTTCACGACTGATATCATAAGTTTTTTGAGTTTAGCTGGTTACGATAAAAAATTTGTTAAAGGCTTCTCACAAATCGCGTCTCCTCTCATGAAGTTGATGCAGAAAGTAGTACCTTTTGTATAGAGTTCAAAATGTGAGAATGCATTCCAAGCGCTAAGTAATGCTCTTTCTTTTGCACTAGTTTTGGCCTTACCAAAAGAAGGTCTCAACTACCAAGTCTATACTGATGCGTTTGGGATAGGCATGGGATGTGTGCGCATGTAGAAAGGAAAAGTCATCGCATGTGCGTCTCATCAGCTAAAACCGCACTACAAGAATAAGCCTGTTCATGATCTGGAATTAGCCGCCGTAGTTTTTTCTTTGAAAATTTGGCATCATTATCTGTATGCCATCCAATGTTCCATATTTACCAATCATCAGAGCTTAAAATATATCTTCACCCAGCATGAGCTCAACTGCCATCAGTGAAGATGGCTCGAATTAATAAGTGATTATGATTTTAACATTTAATACCACCCCGATAAAGTGAATGTTGTAGCCGATGCAATGTCGTCATGCTACACTTTCCTCCTAAATAGCTTCAAGTCCTTTGTAGGGAGAATTCAAAAGGCTTGATATCAGGCCAGTTAGCCAACTAATATCCATGAGCACCATTGAATCAACATTTTATCGTGATGGCTCCATCTTCGAAACAAAGGATGAAGACTATCAAAAATTTAATGGAAATCGAAAGTGGTCGCCGATTCGACCTGTAGCTGCGAGGAAATGTAAATTACCAAGAAGATCATCTATGGATTCCCAAATCCTTGCATCAAGAGATTTTGGTGGAAGGCCATTATTCTGGTTATCAAGTGCATCCTGGTAGCACTAAAGTGTACCAAGATTTGAAGAAATTATTATGGTAACCTGGAATTAAGAAAAGTGTGGCCAAATTTGTAGCCAAGTGTCATGCTTGCAGTCTAGTCAAAACTGAACATTAAAAGCTTCTCCATCCTCTGGCAATTCCTATATGGAAGCAGTTTGATATTCTTATGGAATTCATTATGGGTTTGCCTAAGTCAAGGTCTGGTACTGATTCAATTTGGGTTATTATCAACCGACTAACCAAATTGGCACATTTCATTCCTATGCGTCAGACTAATTATGTAGAAAAATTAGCATAGTTGTACATCAAGGAAGTAGTCAGACTTCATGGAATTCCAAGGTCTATCGTATCTGATCGAGATAGTTATTTCACTTCTAAATTCTAGCAGGCAGTGCATCAAGACTTGGGGACTACCTTAGCCATGAGCACCACTTTTTACCCTCAAACAGATAGTCAGACTGAAAGAGTCGACCAAATTTTAGAAGATCTTCTTCATCTTTGTATTATATATTTCTGAGGTTTCGGGGAAGATCATATTTTATTGGTAGAGTTTACATATAATAACAATTTCCAGGCGAGTATCGGCATAGCTCCCTATGAAGCCTTGTACGATAGGAAGTGCAGTACTCCCCAGACATGGTCTGAAACTGGCAGTGTTTAGTTATATGGCTCATAATTAGTTGAAGATACTAATCATAAAGTTTAGCTAATCCAGTAGAGAATTAAAGAAGCTGAAGATTGGTTATGCAGCTTATAGATTGAAGCTTCTTGAAGATTTCTCTATAGTCCATAATGTGTTCCACATCTCCTCTCTGCGAAGATGTCTTCACGATCCTTCTCATCTAATGCAACTTCCAGCGGTATCTCTCCAGCCGGATCTTTTTTATGTGGAGAAGCCAATTAAGATCTTAGCTCATGATCAAAAGTAGCTGAGAAATCGCTTAATTCCAATGGCAAAGGTTCAGTTGAGGAATCGCTCTATAGAAGAATCTACTTAGGAGAAATAGGTTGATATTCTAAGAAAGTATCCCAGTCTCTTTGAAGATTCAGGTACCCGTTAAATTCTGAACTTGTAATTTTATTCTTAAAACTTCTTTATTGTTGTTTTCTCTCTCGAGATGATGTCCAGGATGACATAATTTTTAATTAGGGGAGTATATAACAACCGCTACTATGGACATTCATCTTCCTCTCGCTCGCACCCGAGAAGAGATGTTCCCTGTACTACCAACTGTCAGTTCTATCTCCCACTCTCGCATCCACCTCGGCAGGTTGTTAGGACCTCTCCCATGTTGGTATGCAACTCCGATCAGGCCTCGTGACTCGGTCGAGGTCAAATAGGAAATTTGAGAGCTCAGCCATGGCCCGACCTCTCGGACCATTCCAGCCCAAGCCAATGCCTCTGGAACCTTTCCAATTTATCTTTGAGGCTTTAAATAGCCTCAAGTTTGCTCTAATGATTATCTTGCTAACCAATTGAGGTGAGTTCTTTTTGAGTCTCCATTGCTGTCTGTCCGAGCTCCCTTAGGCAAATCCAGAGCTTTGCAAACCATTGATAGTGGGTAATCCTTCTGTTCAGGATCCCTTGTGCCTTCAGGATGCCAACTAGTGCCCCATTCTCCCTCTGCATTGTCTGCGAGCTTCCAGTCAATCCAAGTACCCCTATTTGCAAGTGACAGACTGTAAATATACATCTGCGCTCACACGCAGGTGTACATGGTTTGAAGTAATAAGTGGAAAGAGTTACATTCCGGGATTTATCGAACCACAGAGAATTGGTTGTTTTGTTACTAAGGTCTATCTATTCTGACTAATGTTTAAGTTATGATTTAATTGATGAGTTGGTCCTAGACTTAGCACAGTAACTACAAAATGAAGATAAGTTAGATAAAAGAGAGAGGAGAGTCAGAGTTATTCCACATGTGATGATACCTTACCAATGTAGTTTTGATTTCTCAAGCTTTGTCTTTCATTTATATTTTGTTTATCAAGTGCACATTGATCACCATGAGATTTTATCTCAAAGTCTCACAAGTTCAAATCTTGTGCACAAAATGAACACACATTTGGTTCTACTTTGGCACAAAGATTCTTATAAGATTTTAGGTTTTAGATTTTCACCTTATCTCTTGATCAAGGAGATTATAATTATATATGTTTTAAGATCTTATAAGCATTGATTCCACAACGAGCATCACATGCATCCCACATAGTTGAGATTAGGGATTAGTATGTTGGGCTCAATGACTATGTCACTTAGTTCATGAGCACTCAACTATTTCCTCCTTTACCTCAATTATGTTTAGCTAAGGAGCTCATTTAGTGGGTCTTAGCATGATATGCATCAACACTTTGATTGAGCTTAGATTAAGGTACATTAAGCTCAAGAACTTTGTCACATAGTTTTAATCTCTCATGCACTCATAAACCTAGCATCCAACCTAAGGTGAGCTATGGAGCAGAAGACAATTTAGTTCTTGAAATTATTAGTTCATTTCCTTTTATCCACATTCAAGACCAAATAATAAAAAACATATTTCATTAAGTCCTTTACAATTAATTTCGCTTGAGGAAAACTTCATACATTAATAATAACACATACACATGAAAATTCCCCAACCCTCCCCAAGGGAGATTTAGCTACTCATTACACAGGAAGTGAAGAAAAATATATACATGAATACAGACCCTTTCATGAACAACTAAGAAAAGAAAATACAAGAGCAAGGTTTAGAAGATACTAGGAATATTCCTTGGAAGTTCTCTGAATTTCATCTTCTCCTTCTTCAAGCTCTTCCCTTAGGTCGCTAGTGCTGCCTTCTTTCTTCTTCTCCTTAGCTAAAGCTTGCCTTGACACCCTTGGGGAGTTCCTCACTTCTCCTTATGCACTCCTCCTCTTTACTTAGTGTCTTGAGCAAAATTGTGAACCCTTCTCTAGTCAAGAGGAGGTGTGTTTATAGGAGAGGGGCTGCATACTCATTCATCCTCTCCAAAACTAGCAATTTGATTAAAAAAATTTGAAGTAATGATGGCAAATTCCAAATTAAAAATGAAGTGACCAATATCCTTCTTTGTTTATCCTTCTTATCAAATCAAGAGGCCATCTTCTATTAAAAATCAGAGCTGCTGCAGGGAATGATGGCTGGGGATAAAATGCAGGTTGGGGGTCTTATCCCAGCTATGATAAATGCATATGACTGGCAAAACTAGCGGCGGCCACTGCAGCGTGCTGTGGCGCGCAATGTAGCAAGCAAATAAGCTAAGTCTCCCGCTGTCGCGCTACCGCGTTCACATTTCGCAAAATTACTCGCTAAAGTATGCTATAGCGATTCCTTTTTGCAGGTTGTACCACTACAGTGCGCTGGAGCAGGAGCATTTCGCAAAATGCTCCGTTGTAGTGCGCGGTAGCAGCTCAATTTGCAAAATGTCCCGCTGTAGCGCGCTACTACTCCCGCAGTTCTCAAATGGACCCGCTGCAACACGCTATCGTGCCTGCAGTTCGCAAATGGATTCGCTGCAGCATGCTACTGCGCCCACGATTCGCAAATGGACCCGCTGCAGCGCGCTATCGCGCCCGCGGTTTGCAAATGGATCCACTGCAGCGGGACTTTTTGCAAACGGAGACACTATAGCGATTCCTTTGAAAAATTTTGGAATTTGGACAAAATTATCACAGAACTCCTTTGGATGCCATTTTCCTGAAAAAGATAGATAAAACTTGATTTAGGAGCACTTTAAAGGTCAGAAATGAATAGGTTTTCCTTTATTTTAGATATAATTTATGGATTCATCACACCCCCACACTTAAATTCTTGCTCATCCTCGAGAAGACTCAAAATAGTATTTTTTTCTGTTAAAATAGAGATGATAGTCACAAAAATTCAATTAGAGTCAATATAAGTTAATGTTCGTGCATAGCAAAAATGAAATGAAACTCTTAACAACATTTAATGTTTTAACCTTGGCAATGAGGGTGGTTTAATCAATTAATCTCCAAATATTTTGATTTTCATGCTAGACACTAGGTGATGGAGAGAGTTCATTATGGACCCTAGACTAGAAAAGGTGGTCAAAGTCTCCAAGAGTTATGCCATATGTGCTCTTTCTTATGAATCACAAAAATGAAAAGATTTGAAGGAGAGATATTTTTCTTCATCCTTTCACATTTTGATCATTTGGGAGAGATATTTTTCATCATCCCTTTTTTGAATATATATTTTGTTCTTTTCATTCTTAAGGAGTGACATTTTTCTTCATCCCCAATATGCATCTTTGTGATCATGAAGTCTTACGGGAGCCTAGCACACTCTTTTTTAGAGTACATGCCACATTTCTAGTCCAAGTCCAATGCCTTCTCCCACACTTAGTTTAAGGCATTAAATTGAATTTTTGGAGATTAGATTATCCTCTACTCATTCCTTAATTAAAATATTTTAGTGCTTATAATGTATTTGGTTATTTTTGAATTGCACCATTTTACTTATATTTAAGTCCATCTTGTCAATTTGTGATTTCCAAAAAATTTAGAAAAAATATTTAGTTAAGCATACCATAAAATGAGGGGATATGAAAATTCTTAAATTGAAATCTTAAAATAAACACACAAGAAAGAAAAATACAATGAAAAATATAAAAAGGTACAAAAAGAAAAATACAACCTAATTAATCCTGGGCTTCTTCCTCCTCATCCGCATCTTTTTTTTTTTTTTTTTTTTGGTTTTGGTTGCCTCCCAAAAAGCGCTTAATATAACATCTTTAGCTAGACTCGCTAACGATCAACTAGTTGGATCTAGTGGTTTCCTCTTCCATAAGCTAAAGATGCTTGAGTGAGCACAACCCACGGGGTGGCTCGAACCTTCGTCATCTCTAACTTCCCCTAGCGGATCCATATCCTCTAATTCAAGCTTTAGGGGAGTTTTCTTCTTCCTTTTCCCTCTTCTCATTTTCCTTTTCTTCACTCCTTCCTTGCTCCCCTTTTCATAGGAAGGAGTTGAGCTATGTTCAAAATTCTTATCTTCCAACATTAGATCTTCAAGTACATCATCACCCCATAATCTTTCTTCTCTTACCCTTCTCGTCACCTCATTTTCCATCTCTCTTTTCTTAAATAAAGTGGGTTTAAGGTTAAGTATTTAAGTTTTTCCTTTTAAATTTTCACTCATAAACCCATGACCTACATTAATAACAGCTTTCACACTCATTAGAAAGGGTCTCCCAAAGATAATCGTGGAATTCTTATTCCATTGATCCCATTCACAAACCACAAAATCAATTGGAACTATAAAACTTCCCAATTTGACTGCAACATTTTTTATCATTCCAAGATGGGTAAGGGATTCTAAATTGGCAAATTCCAAAATCATTGAGGTATATTCCATCCCTCCTACCTTTAGATGTTCATAAATATGGTAGGGCATAATATTGACCGAAGCACCTAGATCACACAAGGGATCTACAAATACTTTGTTTTTGATTATGCAGAGTATGCTCAACCTCCCTGGGTCTTCACATTTAGGAGCTGTTAGCTTCTCACTCTCATTCCCCATTTTTTCCCCTTCCTCTAGCGTATAACCTGTTGCACTCGTACCTTCAGTTTTAATTCCCCCACACATATCTTCTGAATGTATCACACTAACCAACTCCCTGGGGTTTATTTCGATCAAATTGGGTAGGGCCCCTTGCTGCCAAGAGGTTAGCTGCTTGGAGATCTACCCCAATTGGGTCTCTATATTCCTCAGGGAAGCTTATATCCCTTTGATAGAAGTATCATGGCGTGTTATAGTGGCTTTCATGCGACACATAAATTGGATCGTTTCCGCTTTGAAGGAGTTAAAGGCCCCTTCTAAATTGGGGTGATGATTATTATTGTTATTTCCACTATGCATGCCTTGTTAATTGGATGAACTTCCCCCATATTGATTTGCATTATTATTGTTATTACTCCAAGAGAAATTTGGATGGTTTTTCCATCCTGGGTTGTAGGTGTTGGAGTAAGGGTTATTCATCGAGTTATTATTTCTCAGGTAGTTTACTTCTTCAGTGTTGGTTTGTACAAAGGGGTTATTTAGATTGTAATTTTCACTATTATGCCTACCCCCACACAAATCACAATGCACCTCAAGAACAACATTGACATTTATTCTTTCTATTTTTTCATTTAAGGCATGTATTTCCTGTTGTAACATTATTATTTGATCGGACTCATTTACCTTTAAAGCTTACTTTCTTAACCTTTCAGTGGGCCATTGATATGCATTGTTGGACATTTCCTTTAAGAGGTCGTAAGCTTCCTCTTGGTTTTTACCGCTAATGGAACCCCCGGCGGCTGCATCAATGAGTGTCCTCAAAGGAGCGTTCAAACCATTGTAAAAGGTTTGCACTTGCATCCATAAAGGGAACCCATGATGTGGGCAATGCCTGAGGTATTCCTTATAATAGTCCCACACATCATATAGAGTCTCGCCTTCCAACTGAGTGAAGTTGGTGATCTCAATTCTCAATCTAACAGTTTTCGCCGGAGGAAAGTATTTGGCTAAGAATTTCTTAGCCAAATCATCCCATGTCTGGATGGAATCACTAGGTAGAGAGCTGAGCCAACTCTTGGCTCTATCTCTTAAAGAGAATGGGAAAAGCCACAATTTAACTGCGTCTTCAGAAATGCCGTTAAACCTGAAGGTGTCACATATTTCAAGAAAAGTTGAAATATGTGAGTTCGGGTCTTCAGTGGCTAATCCCCCAAACTGATTATTTTGTACCATACTCAGTGTGGAGAGTTTAATCTCAAAACTATTAGCTTCAATATTTGGCCTAATAATAGTATGGGAGATTCCCCTAACAGTCGATAGTGCATAGTCTCTAAGTTCTCTTCCCCTGGTCTCTCCTAAAGGTTCTTCTTATTTTCATTATAGTTGTCTATTATGGCTTGTTGATTTGAAAGATTTTGTTCACTCCTAGCCTGTAAATATGTTCTCTCAATTTCTGAATCAAAAAGATCTCTTCTACTCATATAAATAACAATATGGCTATCAAAAACAATTTTAGCACTAAAGTTCAGCAAGTTAGCAAAAATAAGATAAGCAAAAATGTAAGATATTAGTTCCTATAATTACAAAAAAATCAAAAACTAGAAATATATGCAAGAGATGCTTAAATCACTAGCTACATATAGATTATCCTTAACACGAAACAAATACCAATTCCCTCGCAACGGCACCAAAAACTTGACAAACTGTAAATACACGTCTGCGCTCACATGCAAGTGTACGTGGTTTGAAGTAATAAGTCGAAAGAGTTACTTTTCAGGATTTATCAAATCTCAGAGAATTGGTTATTTTGTTACTAAGGTCTATCTATTCTCACTAATATTTAAGCTATGATTTAATTGATAAGTTGGTCCTAAACTTAGCATAGTAACTACTAAATGAAGATAAGTTAGATAAAAGAGTGAGGAGAGTTGGGGTTATTCCACATGTGATGATACATTACCAATGTACTTTTGATTTCTCAAGCTTTGTCTTTCATTTATATTTTTTTTATCAAGTGCACATTGATCACCTTGAGATTTTATCTAAAAGTATAACAAGTTCAAATCTTGTGCACAAAATGAACACATATTTGGTTCTACTTTGGCACAAAGATTTTTATAAGATTTTAGGTTTTAGATTTTCATCTTATCTCTTAATCAAAGAGATTATGTTTATTTATGTTTTAAGATCTTATAAGCATTGATTCCACTACGAGCATTACTTGCATCCCACATAGTTAAGATTAGGGATTAATATGTTGGGCTCAATGACTATGTCAATTAGTTCATGAGCACTCAACTATTTCTTCATTTACCTCAATTATGTTGAGCTAATTAGTGGGTCTTAGCATCACAGGCACCAAAATTTTGATTGAGCTTAGATTAAGGTACATTAAGCTCAAGAACTTTGTCACAGTTCTAAGCTCTCATGCACTCATAAACTTAGCATCCAACCTAAGGTGAGCTATGGAGCACAAGACAATTTAGTTCTTAAAATTATTAGTTCATTTCCTTTTATCCACATTCAAGACTAAATAATAAAAAGCATATGTCATTAAGTCCTTTACAATTTAATTTCGCTTGAGGAAAACTTCATACATTAATAATAACACATACACATGAAAATTCCCCAACCCTCCCCAAGGGAGATTTAGCTACTCATTACAAAGGAAGTGAAGAAAAACACATACATGGATAAAGACCCTTTCATGATCAACTAAGAAAAGAAAATACAAGAGTAAGGTTTAGAAAATACTAGGAACATTCCTTGGAAGTTCTTCGGATTTCTTCTTCTCCTTCTTCAAGCTCCTCCCTTAGGTCACTAGTGCTGTCTTCTTTCTTCTCCTCCTTAGCTAGAGCTTGCCTTGCCACCCTTGGGGAGTTCCTCACTTTTCCTTATGCACTCCTCCTCTTTACTTAATGTCTTAAGCAAAATTGTGAATCCTCCTCTAGTCAAGAGGAGGTGTATTTATAGAAGAGGGGCTGCATACTCATTCATCCTCTCCAAAACCAGCAATTTGATAAAAAAAATATGAAGCAATGATGGCAAATTTTAAATTAAAGATCAAGTGACCAATATCCTTCTTTGTTTATCATTTTTATCAAATCAAGAGGCCATCTTCCATTGAAAATCGGAGCTGCTGCAGGGAATGATGGCTGGGGACAAGATGCAAGTTGGGGGTCTTGTCCCAGCCGCAATAAATGCATCTGACTGGCAAAATTGGCGGCGACCGCTGCAGCGCACCGCAACTAGCTGAGGCGCGCAATGGAGCAAGCAAATAAGCTAAGTCTCGCGCTGCCGCACGCTACCGCGTCCACATTTAGCAAAATTACCTGCTGCAGCGCACTGGAGTGAGAGCATTTCGTAAAATGCTCCACTGCAGCGTGCGGTAGCAGCTCAATTTGCAAAACATCCCGCTGTAGCGCGCTACCGCGCCCGCAGTTCGCAAATGGACCTGCTGCAGCGCGCTAGTGTGCCCACAGTTCGCAAATGGACCCACTGCAGCGTGCTATTGCACCCGCGATTTACAACCGGATCCACTGCAGTGCGCTACTGCGCCCGCAGTTCGCAAATGGACCCGCTGCAGTGCGCTATAGCATCCCCATTTGCAAAAAGACCCGCTGCAGCGCGCGACAGCGGATTCCTTTGAAAATTTTTGGAATTTGGCAAAAATTATCACAGAACTCCTTTGGATGCCAATTTCCTAAAAAAGATAGATATAACTTGATTTAGGAGCACTTTAAAGGTCAGAAATGAAGGGTTTTCCTTTATTTTAGATATAATTTATGGATTCATCAGCAAGCTTTGAGCCAATGAGCTTGATCTTATCTATTTTTGATTTGTATGATTGCGTATTGTCATTTTGAACCCAATTCGATCGTGTCTGTGCCTTAAGCTAGTTCCAATCGATCGATTTCGATCGATCGGGCTAAGTCCATAAAACGGGCTGGGTCCGAGTAAGGACCCAACGATCCAATACACCTCAGACCCTCAGACTAGGGTGCTGCAATCCGTCTCACCTCTCTGAAGGTGTAGGGATTGAGCTTTGGGTCAATCATGGCCTCTATGGCGAGAATTATTTCCCTATAGTAGCTCCATAGTGGGAGCTCTCGGGTGAGTAAGGTCTGGCTGATCCATACCACCTCACTTGGGGTTTCGGGACTCTGCTGATACGTCTAGCCATGGTGAAGATGCAGTGACCTTCAGCCGATCATGCCATGGTCTGGATGCATAGGAATTGGCCAATTAGGGTTTCTTTAATCGGGCATCGGTCGGGATGAGGGGTCGGGGATGAAGCCATTGTGTGGGTTGGGCCGACCCGTAACCCTCGCGGTGCGACTGTCCCGGGCCCCGATCGATCTGCGCAGTTTGGTTATCGGGCCGGACCCATTTTAATTAATCCGCCTAATTGGATTTATTTTCCTTAAGAAAAATAATTCACCTTATCCAATCATAGGGAAATTTAATTGGAAAAATGCAGATTAAATTAAAGTAATAACTTTTGATCCACTAGTTCAAACTTTATAATGTTATATACCAAATTGATCAGAAAATTATAAGAAATCAGAATATAAAATAATATTAAACTTTTAATAGCTTGATTTTTTAGATTAGCCTAATTATTGCTGAACTTAATTAGGGTTGATTAGCATATATACTTAGTCAAATTACATGATTTAAGTGCCATTATGTTCCTTTTGCCTTGCAGAATGCATATGCTATGTAATTTAATTTTCTGATTTATGTACTCTTAGTTATGCCCTAATCTTGTAAATACATGATTAGTAAAAATAAGGGTTTCTAATTCTCCAAATTTAGAAAACTCAATCTCTTATTGTTCATGTGAATAGATAGAATATAATTGCCAAGATTCATGAAATTCTAATGGTTAGATTTGTAATTAGGTGCTAATTCATTTATTTTGAATTAGGGTTTGATTAGTACTAATTACCTTCTATTTCTACAAATTTTAACTATTATGTTTCATAACTGTAGTATGAATGTAAAGAACCTATAATGTGAATCTTAAACATTTTATTTAACCAATTTGATTAAAGTAGCATAATTCCTTAATTAATCTTATGAAATTTTAAGATCTTGATCAAGTGAATTATACTTGGTTGAAATCTTAGATTACCACCAATAATATACCAATAATATACTAATTTGAGATTTAATTTATAAAACAACAATTGGTCTTAGTTGGATAAGGACAAGGGTTAAACCCTAACCTATTTGATTAGGATCTAAATCCTTAATCACAAAATCAAATGACTTGATTGTAAGATAATTCAATTGACATTATTCTAATAATACATTTGATTTATTATTAATCTTAAATCATTAAATTAGAAGTGCTAAGATTAATAATAAAGTTATGTGATTGAATTATCTAAATCTAAGCTTCAGTTCTTTTATTTTTTCTTATATAAGATTATTTGCATAAGATGGTTAATGAAACTGTAATGATTTATGAAATAACCTAACTTTAATAATATCTTTGATTTCATCTAATGATTATAGAATAAAATGTGATCAGATAGATTATTATCTAATAATCTGATTTGATCACTTTTATCCAAGTTAAAAAGTTAGCCTTGAATCTTTAACTTAGGTGGTAGAAGAGTGAGATCATAAGGATCTTACTTTAGTAATGCATAAAGAATGTTATACCTTGAGGTAGGAAAGACTTATTGTAATATATTGAAGTAGTAACATAGATGATTCCCCCTAACCTTAGAAGTTGATCTTGAACCTCATGGTAGAATGCACCTAAGCTATTAGATTGAGATTCTTCCATGTGGTGGTGACCCATGTTGAGGGACCTCTTAGTCACCTCCTTGGAGCCTTATGTAGGACTTACCCAATTAGAGTAAGGATTGATAGTGTTGGATAAATCCATGGTGATTAAAATAGAACTGACTAAACCCAAATTATTAGTTGTGTAGTGTGCATATCCATAGTGTTGGATCACTCTAGCATTATTCAAAAATTATTGAGACACCCTAAGTAAGATTTATCTTTGTGCTATCCTGTGCACTTATGCAGATATGATCTCACTTATAGTAAATCAATCAATCTTAAGTGTCTTATAATTAGGGACTTAACTCTTTAATTTGAGATATAAACTACAACCGGGTTCTACCTCCTATCTTAGTGCACTTTGATAAGTGCAGTTTTAACCAAACTAAGTATTAAATCCACCTTTCTTGGAAACATACCCAGTATGTATATATAATCCTTCCAACTGATGATTTTAATTAAAATCCTAAGTGAAACTAATTATTAAAAATAAAATCTAGGAATCAGAATCCTTTTTGCAGGATTCTTCACAATAGAGACATTTGAGTCATAATTTGATTTCAAGCATTTCTTGATTTATGGTTTTAAGTTATGTACTATAAAGGCATGAGCATGAGCATGATGCATAAGTATTAGTGACGATTTATGAGTTACAGAATATTGCATACCTCAACAAGGGAAATTCAAGATGTTGAAACATCATGATATAATTTCCCAATAGGATGTATGTAGACATTGGACCGTACAGCTCATAACAATTCAGTGATAGTTTAGTTGCATATTAGTGGCATATAGTATTGAGGAATATTCATATGCATGAATTCTGTGACATATATCATAGTTGGGATGTTTTACATCAGTTTCAAATCATTCATTGTTTTTCATCATTTTTAGCATTCAGTTTATAGTTCAGTTTTACTTTACTCAGTTTTACATAGTTTCAGTTATTCAGTTACCTTTACAAATTTTCTACATATTTATTTACTTTACCGTTACATTGTAAATCTCTTAGAACTATTTAGTTTAGTTTTGTTGTGTTAGATTTCTTGTCTAACACGGGGTACTTTTGGGATCCATCAATTTGCTAGATCTAGAGCAGTTGGTTGAGCCAAGATAGGAGGACTCTCAAGAGATACAGTAGGAGTACGTGGAGCCTTAGTGAACCCTCCTTCACCCTTATCATTTTTTTGCTTTTATTTCAGTTCATTAACTAGACTTTACTTTTGCATTATTCAGTAAATAGTTTGTAATAATTCTGGATGCACTCTAACTTTTCTTTTTTGAGATGAATGCTTATTATTATTCTGTGATGAATGTATTCTGGGTGTTTTGCTTTAGCTTCTGCACTCTATTTTTCTATTACTATACTTCGTATTGTGATGTGATCAGCATACTGGAAATGTTGACATTTGTGAACATATTATGGATTCCTTACTTGCCTTTATAGTCCAATGTATATATTAGTCTAATACTTATGATAAGTATCTTACTTTTATCTTAAATATTGACTCTCAACTCTCTTCTTGGGTTGAGTCAACAGCCTTCAGTGTGGCTAGTTTCATTAGTTAGCCTATTCGGGGAGATGGATTATGCCTTCAAGAGTAGTGCCCCGCTCTGCCGCCGAATTTAATTTATTTTTGTGCGCGCGATGGGGTGGGGTACTACAGAATCAAACTATCCTTGATCTCTATTTATTGGATGAAATAAATGTGGAGAATGTAGAAAAGTTGAGGAATGGATTGCACACTGATAGCCATGAAAATCAAGAGGAAAGTGTGGAAAAATTTTTAGATTTATGCCTGCCAATCGCTCAAGGAAATGCTGCAACTACTCTTGCTAATTTGAAAGTAAGGCTGTAGCTTGGAACAAGCCACATACTATCCTATGTGAACTTATAGATGATAACGATCCATATTTTGGTGAGAATGGTGAGATTATTATGAATAAGGAAGATGTTGAGTTGTATAGAAACAAATAGGAAGGATCCCTTATTATTTGGTTATTTGGGCAAAAAATTCCTTATACCGTTGTCGTAAACGAACTCAAGCTGTTGTGGGGGAAGTTTGGTAACTTTTCAATTCTTGCAATTGAAGCTGAGTATCTATTGTTAAGTTTGAAAATAGGATAGCATGTGATCAGATCCTCACTAGTGGACCTGGTATGTCAGAGGCTAAGTCCTCGGTATAGCCCGCTGGGTACCCAACTTCTCCCCCAACATGGATGTTGGTTGGTCCACTCCTATTGAAATCCATCTTCTAGGCCTTCTATTGGATTTGTAGAGTACTAAAAACCTCTCCCAGATTGCAAAGAATATTGGTAGGCCAAATTTCATTGATTCTCCCACAACAAGTGGAGAAAGATACACATTTGCTCGTATCTGTGTTGAAGTCAATATGCACAAACTCCTTGTCTCATCTGTTCAGATACAAAGTATTGATGCTTCGATCATGCAACAAATCATGCACGAGGGTTTCTCACTCATCTGCAGCCATTGCGGGATAATTGGTCATAAAGACTGCACAACTAAAGCCACACTAAACCCCACCACAGCCTCTACGAGCAATGTGTCCCAACAAATCGTTGAGCTTGCTGACCTCTGACACGACTTCTGTGGACCACACCTTCATGCAAATCCCTATCGACAGCTCATCCTTAGTGGGCCCCACTTTTTTTCCTCTGTTGAAAGCTAGCTAAATGACTAGAATTATTTCAGTAGGCTATACAACTTCTTTACGACTAAATTTGCTAGCCTCTAACCCGCTAACACTTGGCCTTTTTGGAATTACCCTGCCCCTTTGTGAGCCCAAAACTAGCCCGTTAAGCAGCTCGCTTAGCCAGCCCATGCTTGTCCAGCCAGCCTGCTCTGCTGTAGCCCAATTGCCCACTATTCACTCTCTGCTCGAACCAAAGGCTCGGCCCAGTCCTACACACTAGTCTTCTAGCCCACCTTCACTAGCTACATCTCGTCACCTCTGCTCTCAGAGTAAGGAGCTTCTCCCACCACCTCAATGAATGACACTCTTGCATGGAATTGTTATGGCATTTGGAAGTTGGTGACATGCCACCACCTTTCGCCGCTCATCTCGGAGTGGCGACCGAAACATGTTGCCTTGCTTGAGACACGGGTGGAGGAGTTCACCTGCCGTGATATGGACCACCTCTTTGGGCGCCACTGGAGTTTCTTTACACACCCTTCCTTAGGTAGATCAGGAGGCATTATCCTCGCTTAGCAGGAGGACTTCTTACAGTGTGAGGTTCACTTCTCATCCAGCCAAGTGATCATGTCCACCATTTCCATGCATTTTTGGACCCGCTTCCAGTTCAGCTTTGTCAACGCGTCTACTGATTTGCATACAAGATGAGTTATGTGGCAGATGATCCTAGTTGTCCAGGTGGATGGTTACCCCCTTGTTCTTGGCAAGGACTTCAACTGCATTCTCTCTCAGGCAAAGAAACATGGAGGAAGGTCGTTCAGAGTCACATCTGCATAGATCGACTTCCAGGAGGTACTTGATGTGTGCCACATCCATGAACGAGGATTTGTTGGTTCACTTTACATTTGGAACAACAACAGGTTTGAAGGCTACCACATCTAGTAGTGCTTTAACCATTTCTTCCTTAGCACGTAGGGGATGGACATCCTGCCGGGGGCAATTGTGCACTACCTTCCCCGGGTAGCTTCTAATCACTGCCCTATCTTCCTACTGATGTATGTCTCAGGTTTCAGAGTACTGGTGCTTGATACAAGTTTGAGAATACCTGGTTACAGTACTTGGGGGCTTTCTCTGTGGTGGAGGGGACTTGGGGACGGTCATCTCATAGCTCACTGTCCTCAATCCTCAACCACAAGATGGCTTGCATGCTCCGGGCACTGTGGAGATGTGGACCAAACACGCTCCCAAACCTGAAGAGGAGGGACACAGCACTCTCGGTGACCTTGGTACAGCTCCAGACAGAGGACATGACTACTACTAGGGGAGGTGATCCAGAGCTGGTTCAGTTGCTCCGGGCCACCACTCAGGAGCTCTCTCAGGTTGTGGCAAGGTTGGCAAGCTGGTGGCAGCAGAATGCCAAGGCACTGTTGCTCTTATAGAGCTATTGGTGCATACCGGTGTTTCAATGACTTGCGACATAGCGTCATAAGTCAAACACCAACCTCAAGCTTCAGGAGGTGCTTGGCGAGTTCACTTCAGACCCACTGCAGATCCAATAAGTATTCTTTGAGTTCTTCCAGGTGAAGTGTGGCACCTCCTGTCCAGTAGGGGACTGCCCTGATTCGCTTATTCGATACTACACTATTGGTGACGCATGTTCTGCCTCTCTCTAATGTGCTGTCATGGACGTAGAAATCTGGGCAGCCCTAAGGGACTTTTGACCCAACCATTCTCTTGAGTTTGATGGGTTACCCCCTCTTTATGTACAAGTTACTAAAAGGTAACCAATGCTAACACCTTGGTAGCCGTCCAACAATTTTTTAATGGTAGGCGGATGTCATAGCAATGAAGTGATACTCTAGTAGTCATCCTTCAAAAGGAAGAAGGGGCCTACCCTCCAAGGCATTTGTGCCCCAGTAGCCTTTACAACACTGTCTATAAGGTTGTGACTAAGATCTTGGTCATGCACCTTAAAACAGTGTTGCCCTCTCGATCTCCCGTTAATAGGGTGCCTTTATTCCCTAGAGAGACATCAGCAAGAACTACCTCACGATACATGAGATTCTCACTCGTCTTTTATACTCCATCTCGACGGTCAGTTAAATGGCCATGTCGATATGGAGCAGGCTTATAACTGGATAGAGTGGGGGTGCTTGCATTTGGTTTTGCAATGGTTTGGGTTCCCACAAAGGTGGATGGACTGGGCAATACCGTGCATCGAGTCCCCTAGGTTTGCAGTCCTTATTGGTGAGCACTATCTCTCGTGGATAGTGGGGCAAAGAGGCTTCAGGTAGGGATTCCCCCTCTCCCCCTATCTTTTTTGTTTGTGCACAAAGCTCCTTTCATTATTGGTCTGCCAGGAGCAGCAGAATGGGTGACCATTTGGTATTTTCCTAGACAGAGGCGGGCCTGTGTTCTCGCATTTGATGTACACGGATGATCTGATCCTTTTGCTCCAGCTACAGAGGCAACCGGCCGGGCGGCTCAGCTAAATCTGGGATAGTATGGGAGCTAGACTAGTCAGTCTATGATTGAGCAAGTCACGGATTGTCTTTAGCTATTGCACACCAGTCTACCAAAAATGCAGGATCTCTTGCTTGCTGGGGTACTGGAGGAGTGAGACTCTCAGATACCTCAGAGTCATAGTCACTGGGAGACCCTCAAGATGAGCAGATTTTACTGCAGTTCTTGAGCAGATCTTCAGTTGATTATGTTCCTGGAGTAGTCAACACCTCTCCCTTGCAGGCAGGCTATGCCTGATCAGGTCAGTTTTGGCGATAATCCCTTGCTACTTGAAGAATAATGTGCCGATTTCGAACTCCTACCTCTCGGATATTGAGGCTATCATCCTTAAGTTTCTTTGGGAAGGAGCGGGGGATAGTGGTCTACATTACATGAGATGGCAGGAGGTCTGTTGACCTCTTAAGATGGGTGGTCTAGGAATCCGAGATCTTTTTTTGTGAAGGACAGTACTGGTGGCTAGTCACACACTCAGCTTTGTTCACAGAGAGGAACTCCTATGGGTGAGAGCCATGGAGTTCCGCTACCACCACAAGGAGGAGGACTTTACTATCTGGAGAGCCAACTTGGCCATCTTGAGGCTATTAATCAATGACGCTGGCTGCAAGCGAAACAAATGGGTGATGGGGGCAGCTAAAAAAACTGGGGCATTTAGCCGCAGGACATCGCAAACCTAAGATTGCCACAAGTTGCCTCATGTGCCCATAAATGCCCACATGCCCATGCCGTGAGTGCGGGACACGCGCGGAGAAAGATGAGCGACCCTGCCCTATCCTGTAAAATCAAAATGGCATGATCACCCTAGGGTAGGGCATGAGCTAGCAAAGTGCACGCCCCAGCTCGTCTATGGGCAACCTGCCGCAGGCTGGAGCTATGCCATCGTAAGCCTGCACAGGGCTGGCGATGCGACTTATCATGGAGTGCCACACGATCAACGGATACCAAGACTGCTCTGGGATGCGAATCCGAATGCGGCATCGCATGCATGCCGTCATGGGGATAGCCGTGCCGCGGAGAAAATTACGGGAATCGATGAGGGCGTCGCAAGCTCGGGTCCAAATTTTTGAGCACCGTGAGCTCGGGTAGGCAGACGTTAAAAGACTCGCCTGGCCAAAAAATTATTCTGGCGGCGGCGGTGGCTCGCCCATGTCGCACTGGTGTTGAGAACCGGCTACGCGCAAACTCGCCCGCGAACTCTCACCCATCTCCATAAAGGGGCACGCAGCTTTTTTCGGTCAGGACCCTGAGCAAGGAGAATCTTATGCCCATCATCACATCGGCATTCTATCATCTTCATCATCTAACCATACTGCCATCACTACCATCTTAATCACCATCAGCACCTTAATTGTTGTACTCACCACTGTCACTACCATCTTAATCATCACCATCACCATAATTATTGTACCCACCACCATCATTACAAGTTTAATCATCAAGACCTTCGTACTCATATCATCATCCTTCCCTATACCATCATCAACATCATCACCATCACCATAATCATCCCCATGATTATGCTCTCTCCATTTTTCTCATTGTCGATTTGAACCCTATGATCTTATTGGGGTTTATTAGATTTAGCACTCTAATTGACATAGGACTCCTTCTTTATTACCCTAGGGCCAAGTTCACTTCCAGAAAACCCTTGGTCTCCACGCCCCCATCGGTCGCCCGCCCCATCCTTTTTGCACCAACCTATAGGATTTCGAGCAACAACTTTCTTAGGTCTACTAGGATTCAACACTCACTGGCTCACAAGCATGTCAAGCTCCTTGGTCCATTTTTCAGGATGGGTAGAACGGGTATCCCACTGGCCGTTGCAACGAGCGCGCTGGATCCCCCGAGGGGGCACGCCAAGCCGGCGCGCGCTATTTTCTGAGCCTGCCGTGATGGTCTCTCCTCAAGCGATAATCGCCCGGGCTCTTGCTGCTGGGTTGGCCTGCAACAATTTGCACCTTGAGCCAAGCCATGGACTGGACGTATTCATTCTGCTTCAGGTTGAGGCGCACTGCCAGCCCTCGTATGATTCCCTCCCAGCAATATCAAGCACTCTTTAACTCTCTTTTCATAGTTCTTTTCATATTTTTCTCACGGTACTTGTTTGCTATCGGTCCCTCACCCATATTTAGCCTTAGATGGAATTTATTGCCTGATTAGGGCTGCATTCCCAAACAACCCAGCTTGCCGATAGCGCCTCGTGTTGCGACAGGGTTCGGGCCGAACGGGGCTCTCACTCTCCCTAGCGCCCCCTTCCAGGGGACTTGGGCACAGTCCATCACTAAGGATGCTTCTCCAGGCTACAATTTGGGCTGCAGCACGACAATCTGATTCCCATGCCAGACCACTCCTGATTTGCTTGCCATTACTAGGGGAATCCTTCTAAGTTTCTTCTCCTCCGCTTATTGATATGCTTAAACTTGGCGGGTGACCTCGCCTATCCTGGGGTCGCATTCCTAGCCACTGCAGGCATGTGGAGCAGGGATTCGAGATCTCTAGTGCGCAAGCCACCCTCATGGGCCATGGCTTTATCGAAGGCACGCAACGTTTCCTCCCACCCTTGTCGGTCGTGGCCACAATGGGAGCGGCGCAGCTTGCACTTCAGCCGGCAGCACCAGCGAATGCGAGGAGATAGTTTGTGCATCCGTGCTGGCGACATGCGCTCAGGCGCGGAGCAACATAATGTTGGACACCCAGGCAGGCATGTCCTTGGCCGATTGGTCTCAGGCGCAACTTGCATTCAAAGGCTCGATGGTTCAAGAGATACTACAATTCACACCATGTATTGCATTTTGTTGCGCTCTTCATCTATATGAGACCCGAGATATCCATTGCTGAGACTCGTACTAGTCCTTTAGGAGCACAACGGTGCCCATGTCATAAAGCCCGCTTGTGGGATCATGCACAAATGCGTTCCCTTAGCGTGGCACTGTGCCAGTTTGAGTTCAGCTGGTCCGCGCCGCCGCCCCCTGGAGGGGGCGCCGGTGATAAATCCTAGATTTATAGTAAAATAAAGGATTAAAAATATACAAAATATCACATGAGCATGCATACTTTAAAATAAATTTAATCATTTTCAAGAATAAAAGGAGAAAAACAAATCTGGAGCAAAATGAAATTTCGAAAAGAAAACTGCTGCAGCGCGCCACAGCAGGCCATGGCAATATTCCAAAATATTATTTTGAACTATACGGGAAGTAATTGAGCAGTAACTTTCAAACATTTAAGCTCTTCAGCAAGCCACAGTGCGCTAAGCTCCACTGAAATAACACGCAGACCTGGAAGAAATCTGCTGTAGTGCACCCTAGCGTGCTACAGCATGCCGCAGAGTCATTGCAGGAAAATTATATAAATCAAGGGGACAAATTAATTGAATAGTGGATTTGAAACTCAAACCACCACAGCATGCCATGGTGAGAATCTGAATTAACTCAAAACTCCCCACGATTCGAACACTTCACCAAACCATTCAATCAGTAGGAACAACGAATGATGTGTACACAGGGTAGGGACGTAGTCAGCGCAAGCTGTTGACTTACTCTTACTAAGAATTCTTCGTTGAAGACCAACAATTGCAATGATCTATCCCCATCATGATGAAATTGTTTAAGGATTACTTGGGCCTATCGGTCAAGGCTATATACTTGTTGAATACATCAGTGTAGCATGCATGTAGCCCAGAACATCTAAGGCCATCACAGACTTGTTATTTCTCAAACTTCTGTGGCCTAAATGACCATAGTCCCTCTAAGAAGCTAGTCATATAGGATGAACTCCACATAGCTAGTTAGTAGGCTGAGGTCTTATTCGTTAACGGAATTAACCAGACAAATCGCTCCACCAACTTAAGAATGACCATGCACCACCACCCATAGAATCAAGAAAGAGCTCTCCGTCTATTAATCATTTTAATGTCTGAACCTGCTAAGTTTCTCTGCATTGAGTCAAATTAAGCCAAAGGCTCCACTCCTGATGGTGCCCTTCCATCAATTCTTTTAAGTTTCAGCCTTGTGACCATACTCCCACCCTCAAGGGGAGGCGAGGTTGGTGAGCTGGTGGCATCAGTGCGCCAAGGCATGGTGGCTCTCATAATGCGACCAATGCATGACGCAGTTTCAGTGACTTGCGATGCAGCATCATAAGTCAGACACTGTCCTTGCGCTTCAAGAGAAGTTTGGCGAGTTCACCTTAGACCAGCTGTAGATCCGACATGTATTCTTGGAGCTCTTCTAGGGGAAGTGGAGCACCTCTTGCCCCATAGGGGATTGCCCTGATTCTTTGATTCTAGACCATACTATTGGTGATGCAGAATCTATCACTCTCCAATGTGCGGTCACGGATGCAGAAATTTGGGTAGCCCTGAGGGACCTCTGCCCCAACCATTCCCCTATGATAGATGGGATTACCCCCTCTTCTTTTTGGGTTACTGGAGGATCACCCATGCTGATACCCTAGTAGCTGTCCACTTTATGATAGTGGGTGGATGCCGCAATGATGATGTGATACTCTAGTAGTCCTTCTTCGAAAGGATGAAGGGTCCTCCACTCCAAGGCAGTTCTGCCCCATTAGCCTTTGCAACATTATTTATAAGGTGGTAGCCAAGATCTTAGTCATGCACCTTAAGATAGTGTTGCCCCTTTTGATCTCTCATGAGCAGGGTGCCTTGGTTTCCAGGAGAGACATCAGCGAGAACTGCTTAACAGTCCAAGAGATCCTCACTCGTCTTTCATACTCCACATCGACGGCTGGTCACATGGCCATCAAGGTGGATATGGAACAGGCTTATGACCGGATGGAGTGGGGGGTGCTTGCGTATAGTTTTATAGTTTTAGGGTTTCCCGCAGAGGTGGACGGACTAGGCGATGTTGTGTTTTGCCCCCTAGATTTGCAGTTATGGTTGGTGAGCACCGTCTCCCATGGATAGTGGGGCAGAGAGGCTCAGGCAGGGATGCCCTATCTCCCCTACCTATTCATCCTATGCTCTGAGTTATTTTCCTTATTGGTCCGATGTGAGCAGCAGATTGAGTGGCCAATTAGTATTTATTTGGACATATGCGGGCTTGTGTTCTCTCACTTGATGTACGTGGATGATCTGATCCTGTTCGCGAAAGCCACCGAGGTAGCAGGCCGGGAGGTTCAGTTAATTTTGGGATAGTATGAGAGCTAGAATGGACAGTTTGTGAATTCGCACAAGTTACAGATTGTCTTTAGTCGACGGACACCAGTTTATCGGAAGTGTAGGATTTCCCGTCAGCTGGGCTACCAGAGTAGTGAGACTCTTGGATACCTCAGGGTCACAGTCTCTGGGAGACCCCCAAGCCTAGCAGATTTTGCAGCAGTCCTTGAGCAGATCTGTGGTCAATTATGTTCTTAGAGCGGCCAATACCTCACTCTTGCAGGTAAGCTTTGCCTGATCCAGTCAGTTATAGCAACAATTTCTTGTTACTTGATGTTAGTTGCGATGATTTTAGACTCTTGCCTTTTGGACATTGAGGTTATCATTCACAAGTTCCTTTATGAAGGAGTGAGGGGTAGTAGTCTGCACTACGTGAGATGGCAGGAGGTTTGTCGGCCTCTTGAGATGGGTGGACTATGAATCAGAGACCTTCGTCTGTGGAGGATAGTCCTTGTGGCCAGGTACACGCTCAACTTTGTTTATAGAGAGGACTTCCTATACGTGAGAGCCAGGGAGTTCTGCTACCACTGCAGAGAGGAGGAATTTATGATAGTAAGAGCAAACTTAGCCATCTGGAGACTGTTGGCCTATGGCTGGCTTGTAGTTCAGAGGCACACGTAGCTCGAGGAGAGGACTCTTTAGTGGTTGGTTGATGATCTTTCTATGAGCAGAGCAAGATAACTTTTCAGACTAGAGATGGGAGGTCAGCCTTGGCAGTTTGCGACCATGTGGGAGATGCCCCATAGACCCTAGAAAGGCTTGTTTCCTTTGGCAACTGCTCAGCAATGCCATCCCGACAGGATGCAAGTTACTTTGATGGGGACTTTTTCAGTCTGCCGCCTATGTTTGGGGCTGCGAGGCTTATAAGAATAGATAGCAATTTGTGGTGCACTGCTGCTATACTAAAGCCATCTTGGAGATCTCTGTACACTAGGGCCTGCTCCCAGCCACTCTTGTCTCTTGGGATCAGTTCTTTGCGTCAATATCAACCGCCGCTGCATCCCGCTACCACCGGCTTAGTTGTAAGCTAGTCGCTTACATCTCTACCAGTCTTGGAGGAACATGACCTCTCACAGCCATCATTACCCCACTTCTTTGGTCTGTGCCAGTTCAGTACTGTCTGCTTTTGTTGGTGCTGTACTGCATGACGGGTCTGACTCCTGGGGTTCCACAGCCTGCCAAGGCCCCACCACCCACTACAGATGGTGTCCCCCCCCCCCTCACCTGACCTGTTGGCTGAAGGACAACATCAATTCTTTGTACTGCTATGGAGAGCCCGCAACTTTCAGGGCTACTATTATTTGTGATACAGATGGATAGTTTTTGGCTGCAGTAGGAGACGTTGTGCAGGCTCGATCCCCTCTGCAGGTGGAGGTTCAGGCAGTGACCATTTTACGGCAGGCACTCTTGGCTACTGAGATTGATGCTGATGAGGTCATTATTGAGGGAGACTATCTAGGAGCTATTCAAAGACTACGACGCCTCTAAGAGAGGACCCTCCGTTCATGAGGTGGAGAAGAGACATGCTGATCCCCTTGCCTTTTCAATGGATGTCCCTCATGTTTTTTTTTTCTACCGATCATGATGTGTGAACTGGGTAGCAGATTTTTGTGCTTTTTTAGCCCGTCAGAGGCACCTTACTTTTGTTAGGAGTGATATGCTCCCCAGGAGGTTTAGGGATTAGGGTTTAGGGTTTAGTGATATGCTCCCCAGGAGGTTATTAGACCTCCTGGCTGATGACACCATGGAGTTTGATCCCGGTTGAGTTCTGTACCTTTGATTGATCTTTATATATATATATATATATATGCATGGGCTATGTCCATCTTTTTTGAAACCCTAAGACTTTGAAGGATCGGCATATGAAGGCAAACTGACAGTGGTCCTTGGGAAGGAGAATCATGGAATAGGGAACCATATAATCGGTTGTACGGAGACCATTTTTTCTAAACCAGAGCTGGCAGCGTCTCTTGCTATCCCACGGAGGAACCCCCAGGTCGCTGACAGACGTAATATACATGTCTGCGCTTGCACGCAAGTGTACGTCATCTGAAGTAATAAGTGGATGTTAATTCTGAGATTTATTGTCCTTTGAGAATGGTGATTTTCATACTAAGTTATGTATTCTTTCAATAATGTTTAGAAGATAGATTTTTGGTTTGATTTGGTTCTTAAATTATCAATGAAAAAGACCTTAAGATAAGATATGATTTGTTCAAAGAGAGATAGTTAGGATTTCACTATAGTACTTATAAGGACTTGGTGTTGTCACTTCTTTGTTTAAATGTATAAGTTGATTTACTTATGCCTAATTAAATCATGTGATCACTATTAGAATTGGAGCTATCCTGCAATTATAATAGGTTCAAATTTAGTGCAACAAGGAGAACTCCCCTTGGGGTTTTACCTCAGCACTTCAACCTTTATGAGATCGTGCTTTGATTGACCTTTGATTTCCTACACCTAGGTTACCAAATATCTGCTTTTACTTGTTATATCTCATAAATATGATTTCCATCAATAATGCGTCATGTGCTTACACACGTAATTTAGCTAGATGAGAAGATGCATTGGATCCAATGGACTATGTCATATCATCCATTGGATTCCCAACATCCTATTATCCCTTCTACTTTGTGGAGCTGCAAAGCATGAGTTGATGGAAACTTGGTTCACAAACATCAAATTTCTTGGTAGAGCTCTTTAGGAAAAGGTGCAAGTGAGCTTTGAGAACTCATCACATAGCTCTCAACTCTAGCTGCACTACCTTCCTTGCTCTTGTCCAATTGATGAGCTCAGAACTCAAGTTCTTTAATTAATAATTCTCTTAAGTTTTATTTTTAGCAAAATGGTTTGAAAAAAGTTCATCCAGGCATTTTGTCGCAAAAATAAATATATACAGTTAAATAGAAATCATTTTCATTCATTAAAATATTTCCATTACAACATCATATTATCCATAAATCTTCCTACAACTGCATCCCAACCCTCTCCAAGAGGATTTAGCTTTCCATCAAAGAATAAATATGAGCATACATGCCAAAGGAAGTAAGCCCTAACATCAATTTATAGCAAGAATTAATCAAAACAAAGTTTAGGAAAAATACTAGGAAGCACCCAGAGATTTTCTAGGGTTCTCTTGAATTTTTTCATGCACCTTTGCTTGTCTTCTCTTCATTTCCCGTGTTATCTACTTTTGTTCACTCTTCACGGATTACTGCTAGCTCATTGGAGAGTTCTCCTCCTTTTCCTTGCCGTAGCCTTTCTTTTAGACTTTTGAATATTAGAATTTGGAACCCTTGTTTAACCTGAATTTAGCCTTTAAATAGGGGAAATTTTCAGCCCCATATCACAGATGACCCTTCATATTATTTCACTTCAATGCAAGCCCTTTAATTTATCCTACCTAGTCTCCTTGGTTTCCTCAAATTTAATGTTCATTCTATTTTCAAGAGGTAGGGGAAACCAAAGGTTTATTTTGTGGCCTTTCCCATGCTACATTTAATGGAGATTTTAGGAATTTTCTGTAGCGGGCGCTGCGGCGCGTTGTAGCGGTCTTGATCCAAACACCGTTCCATCGTGGTGCACTGCAGAAGCTGAAGTTCAAATATTGTTATGCTGTATATTTTGATGGTCATCTTAAGGCCGCTGCTCATCCACTGTGGCATGCTGAAGGCACGCTGCAGTGGTCAAACTTTGGAAAAAACAAAATAGTAACTGTTCCATTAAATTACATATGATTTGCATAAAAAATCAAAATTTTCACCATGACGCACTGTGGTGGTTAAACTTTCGTGAACGTAGAATAGTGGTTGTTCAATTAGTTCACATAAGTTTTTACTGATTAATTAGATATGCTGCTGTGACGCGCTGCGGTGCACGGCAGCGAGCTTCAGCGGTTTTGTCCCAGGTCAGTGTAAATCCTTACGGGGTAAGCGCGTTGTAGAGCACTTGGAGCGCGCTGCGGCGGATAAACTTTCGGGAAAGTGGATTGACACTGCTCAATTATTCCTTATAAGGTTCTGATTTTGCTCCCGGGATATGACACTGCGGCGTGCCACAACAGTTTTTACCCAGAATTCAGTGATTCATCTCATGCTCCCATTTTCTTCATCTTTCCTGAAAAACTATAATTTCCACTCAATGTATATGAATATATATATGATGATTTAAATGCATAACACTATATTTTTACTATAAATTTCAGATATATCAGTCACTTTGTGAAAGAGAAATTTGTAGGTTCAACATCAGCTACCTCTTCCGAAGCTCGTCTGATGTCTAACTCGCTCGTAGTCACCGGTCTTAAGAGACGTGATGTGGCAGATCTGCATTTGAAAGGTTCACAAAATGCAAACATATTGCTGCCTATATTTGTCCCTGCAAACGTGTTCCTTGATGAGATGACATGTAATGAGTAAATTGGCAGCCTCATTGGTCGTAGAAACCTTGCGGATTGTGCAAGGGATCCTGCTGCAAAAAGAGTGGACTCTAGTAGCCACAAGGGAACTAACGAACAAATTGAAGAGTGTAGTCGCACAAAAAGCCCTGATAGCAGAATGAAAGGAATTGGCCCATGAAGCCTTGTCGGCTCTATTTCTCCATCAGTCCAACCGCAGAGATCTGGCAAGCAGGTGATCTTTTGCAATGGATGCAGCAAGAGCTGCTGCAGTTGCTTTGAAAAACAAAGGTACGCTTGCTACGGATCAAATTAGATGTTCTTCCATCTGTGCGAATGTGAATGTGTCTGATAAAATTGATGTGGTTACTACTACCCAATTTGGGAGAAAATGGAAAAAACAGCAGAATGTTATGTGCGTAAATCCTGAATTCTGCGCACAACCTGCTTGTCAAAAATCCACAAAGGAAATTACTTGCCAAGCCACAACCGCATTTTCAGCTGCAGTTGAGACTCCCTGCTCGCAGAACCTGCAGCTACCAGATTTGGCCAAGCAGGGGACCTTATGCAATCATTGGAATCAGCTAGAATCGCTGCTTTGACTCGCTCAATGACACACTCTATGCAGGTCACAAATCCATTAAGATATCCTCTTAAATCTATTGATGTTTATCAAAATAATGTATCGTATGGATTGAAGGATGGCGGGAATCAAAATATGCATAATGTTGCCATTACTGGGAGCATTGGCCAGATTCAAGGAGAGTAGTTTTTGAAATTGGTAGGAACACACGAACAATTTGATAGCAATATTATTGCAGAATCGACAGCAGCAATTTCAGTAGCCATCATTGCACCAGGAAAAGAAACTGAAATTTCGTTAGCCAAAAGGGTCGCAGAAATATAAAAAAAAAATGCTTGGCAAGCTAGAAGCTTTGTTCCATGCCCACAAGTTGGAGTTTCAGATAGTTTCACTGGCATTCAAGGTTAGGCAATTATGAATTTTAATACGGAAGAGGAACAAATAAATCAATTGGAAGGATCATTTATTGTTCGATTATTTGGTCGGTGAATACCTTTTGCCATCCTTGAAAGCCAGCTCAAGACAAGATGGGGTAGATTTGGTGACTTCATAATCCACTCCCTACACTCTGATTGTATTCTTGTGAAGTTTGAAATCCCACAAGCAAAATCTGAGATGAATGGCCCATGGTTCATTGGTGGCTAAGCGCTTGGACTCGCAGATTGGGTCCCGAACTTCACCTCAAACATGATGGCGGGTTACACCACACCCTTTTGGATCCGCCTTTCGGAACTTCCGCTCAACCTATGGCATAACATCAATCTTATTAGGATTGTGGCGATGATCGACACTCCTCTTTTTATTGACGGGCCAACATCAAAAGGTGAAAATTTTGAATTTGCAAGGATCTGTGTTCAAGTAGACCTCTCCATTCCTCTCAAGCATACAATCAAAATTGTGAGAAAAAAGGTATTTTTTATGGGTTACTCAAAGATCACCCATGTTGACACTCTGGTAGCCGTCCACCTTTTCTTTGATGGTGGGCGAATACCGCAGCGATGGCGTGATACTCTAGTATTCCTCATTCCTAATAAAGAAGGGGCCTCCACTCCGAAGCAGTTTCACCCTATTTGCCTATGCAACACTATCTAAAAGGTGGTGGCCAAGATCTTGGTCATGCGCCTTAAGACAGTGCTACCCTCTTTGATCTTCCGAGAATAGGGTGCCTTTGTTCCTGGAAGAGACATCAGCGAGAGTTGCCTCACAGTCTAGGAGATCCTTACGCATCTCTCATAGTCTACCTTGACGGCCGGTCACATGGCCATCAAGGTGGATATGGAGCAGGCTTATGACCGGATGGAGTGGGGGTGCTTATATATGGTTCTACAGCATTTTGGATTTTTGTAGCGGTGGACGGTCTGGGCAATACAGTGCATTAAGTCCCCGAGATTTTGCTATTTTTGTGGGTGAGCACCATCTTCCGTGGATAGAGGGGCGGAGATGCTTTAGGCAGGGATGCCCCCTCTCCCCTTTCTTATTCATCCTATATTATGAGCTTTTTTCCATGTTGGTCAGATGTGAGCAGTAGATTGGGCACCCGATTGGCATCCGGTTAGATCGTGTCGCGCCTGTGTTCTCTCACTTGTTGCATGCAATGACCTGATTCTATTTGCACCAGATACTGTAGCTGCAGGCCGTAAGGTACAATAGATTTTCGTTCAGTATGGGAGCTAGACCGGGCAGTCTGTGAACTCATGCAAGTCACAGATTGTCTTCAACTGACAGACACCGAGTTATTGGAAGCACAAGTTGCTATGCAGATGGGGTAAAGGAGGTGTGACACCATTGAATAACTTTGAGTCACTATTACCAGGCGACCCCCGAGATGGGCAGACTTTGATACAGTCACTGAGCAGGTTTGCAACAGGCTGTGTTCCTGGAGTACCTGTCATCTCTACCTTGTAGGCAGACTCTGTCTAATTATGTCAATTTTGGCGACAATCCCATGTTATCAAATGCTGGTTACGCCAATTCCGGACTCCTCCTCTCGAACATTGAGGCTATCCTTCGTAAGTTCCTTTGGGAAGGAGCGGGGGGTGGCAGTCTATATTATGTGAGATGGCAGGAGGTCTATCAACCTCTTGAGGATGGAGGACTAAGGATCCATGATCTTCATTTGGGGAGGACAATTCTGGCAGCTCGGCACACGCTCAATTTTGTGAACAGAGGGGATCTTCTTTGGGTGAGAGCCATGGAGTTCCGCTACCACCGCAGAAGTGAGGATTTTATAGTGCAAAGTGTAGACTCAACAGTCTGGAGGTTGCTGGGCCATGGTTGGCCTGCAGTACAGAGACATACGCAGTTTGAGGAGGGGACCCTACAATGGATGGTGGACAACTTTTCTGTGAGCAGAGTCAATCAGCTTTACAGGCTGGAGAGGGGATCTCAGCCTTGGTAGTTTGTGGCCATGTGAGAGATAGCTCTGGGCTCTAATAACTCACTAAGTTTGCAACCTGTGTCTGGGGCTGCGAGTCAGATGAGGACAGAGAGGACTTTGTTGTGCATTGCTGCTACACTAGAGTCATTCTGGAGGTCTTTGTGTGTTTGGGCTTGCTCCCAGCCACACTCATCTCCTGGGACCAGTTTTCTGCACTGTTCTTGACTGCCACTACTTCCAAATTCAGCCTGTTCAGTGGTCAGTTGGTGGCTTATACCCTCTACCAGTCATGGAGGAGCGAGACGGAGCATTCTCAAAGTAGCAGTTTCCCTACTCACTTGGTCTGTGCTGGTTCAATTTTGTCGACTTTAGTTTGTGTTGAACTGCATAACAGGTCTGATTTCTGGGGTTCCACAGCCCACCAGGGCCCCACCACCCTCTACAAATAGTGCCCCCCGACCCGTCGGCTGAAGTCCAACATTGATGCCTCATACAGCTATGGAGAGCCAACAACCTTTGGTGTTGCAGTTCTTCAAGACTCTGATGGATAGTTTCTAGCCATTGCAGGAGATAATGTACTAGCGTGGTCCCCTCTTCAGGCAGAGATTCAGACTACGACCATTCTTTGACAGGCGCTTCGGGCTACTAAGATTGATGTTGGTGGTATCATTATTGAGGGAGATTGCCTAGGAAGGATTCAGAGGCTTCAACGCCTTTGGGAGCGGGCCCTCCGTTCTCGAGGAGGGGAGTGACATGCGGATCCCCTTTCTTTTCTATTGGATGTACCCCGAGTCATTTTTGCTTACCGATCGCATTGTGCGAATCAGGTAGCCAATTTTTGTGTTTTTTTTGCCCGGGTGCTTTACTTTTGTTAAGGGCGATGTGCTCCCGTTAGACTTTTAGACCTCATGGCTAAGAATATCGTGGAGTTTAATCATGGTAGAACTGTTGTACATTGATTGATATTTGATATATATATATATATATATATATATATATATATATATATATATATATATGCATAGGCAACGATCCAATGATGAGAGCAAGAAGGAGTAGCCTCCTCCTCCTCCCAAGACTAGAGAGACAGCCTAATGGCTTCATTGGAGAAGCTAGGTACAGAAACCCAACTGACTCCTACGGACGATACGTTAAAGGTGGAGCTAGATCCTTTATGTCTGCAAGCTGCTTTGGACGCTGATGTTTCGAAGAAGTCTCGGCTAAGAACTTCATCCTCACAAGCTACAGATGGTTTTCCACATTCAACGGCAGATCTAGCAGCTATTACTTTGGTCGATGACAGGTTATCAAGGAATCAGCCTGCACCTTCAGGGTTATCCATGGGAGCTGTTGATTTGGGAGATCCTACTATTGACGATGGGTTGCATGAAAACCGGTCTGAGCTTGCAGATCTGGTGTTTCGACGACAGATTCAGGTTGACGGCCCGTGCTCTACACTGTGTTATCTGGATGAAACTCTGCCAGGTGCAACAATGGAGACGTAGTCAACAGCTGCGACTAGGACCAGGCCAGCGCGTGACCTGAATGATCGCTTCACTCCAAAACAAAAAGCGCCTCGCCAGGATGAAGGGATAGCGTCAGTCCCGGTCCTGAAGAACGATGCTAATGGTGTAGCGTCCTCAAGCCTTGATGCTGCACATCGCGTCGACTTAATTCAAGGCATATCCTTGTTGTGACCTGCATCGTTACTGAAGGGATTATCGGATCGATAGTCGATGCAACTCGATCACCTAGCAGATTGAAATTGACAGATTGTATGGAGTATATGGAAGAAGACAATAACTCCCATCGCTGCAACCTGGGAATCATACTCGCAAGTTGCGGCTGTGTCGGGCTTGGCAGCTGTTAATGGTCCAGCTCGTTCCTTGAAATCCGGCAGGCAGGCGACCTGCTACACTCAATGGAGACTGCAACTAGGATTGTGGCTGCTTGATCTATCGGAGCACATACCATTGCTGGTCGCTCCAATTCGCTGGGGCATGCTGAGTCTTCGACAAAGGAAATGAGGACTAACTATTTGATTGAGATCTCCAATCAACACAGTCAAGGTTTAATTCCTATCACAATTTTTCAGCCAATTGATTATTGCAATTCTGCGAATGCTGCCCTGAATGGGAGCCCTCTACTCATACAAGAGGAGGATTCCGCTGAAAATTCTGATAAACGCACTCCAGATGTCTGCATAATTTCCTCAAAGACTTTCAAAGCAAGCATAAGTCCTGCAGAAATTGAAACTATAGCAACTAAGCAAGTCGCAATAATTCCTACAGCAGATACATCAATTCCAACATACTCCCCAGAAAAAATAGCTGCAGGCTTTGCTCAGCAAATGTCAAAAACAATGCATGGCTGAAACGAAAAATGTGCATTGTCAAACAGCACCTATAGCCACATCTACTACAACCACGAATACTTTGATGCTAACAGAAGGCAGAAATTACAACATCAACTCAAATTGCATCATACAATCCACAGCAAACTCCATATGCAGGAATAATTATAGCAACTACAGCAGCAACAAGTAACTTGCTGCAAACAAACCTTCCAGAATTTCCAATGGCAGGAAAAGGGGGTCGCAGGAATTGAAAAAAAAAGAGCCTGGGAGAAATCAAACATGTCCCATGCCTATCAACTGAGGCAACTGAAACATTTACGGGTGAATACGGGAAAGCTATAATGGATCACAATGCTGAAAAAAAGCAAATATGTCAGTTTGAAGGTGCACTTGTGGTCCATCTATTTGGAAGAAAGATTCCTTACACCATTTTGGAGAGTCAATTGAGATTGCGGTGGGAGCGTTTTGGTAGCTTTTCAATCCATTTCCTCCAATTTGATTGTGTGCTTGTTAAATTCAATACAATCAAGCAAGGCAAACATTATGTCAAATAGGCCTTGGTTCGTAGGTGGGCAAATACTTGGCTTAGTCGAGTGGGTTCCAAACTTCAACCCGGATATGAAGGTGGGCTTCTCTACACCTCTGTGGATCTAATTACCGGGCCTCCCGATCAATTTGTAGCATGAGACAAACCTCACGAGAATAGCGGCGATGGTGGGGAAGCCGCTTTTCATTGATGGCACGACATCAAAATGCGAGCATCTTGAATATGCGAGGGTGTGTGTTCAAGTGGACTTAGCCTCTCCTCTCAAACATACAGTCATGATTATAAGTATGCAAGGAATGTTCTCCCAACATGTGCTTCATGAAGGCTTATCCATTTTCTGAAATACATGTACCATGGTCGGCCACAGAGATGACCAATGCCCTTCCAGGAGGGTGGCTAGAGCTATACAATCCTCTTCAGTCACTACAGCCATAGCCCCTCCCACCTTTTCTACCACAATAGCCTCCACCTTCACCTCCACTCCCACCCACTCCACCATCAACAAGGATATCGATTGGGTCCTTGTTCAGCGTCGCAAGCCACATCTAAGGAAGCCCCTTCCACCCATGAGGGGAAGGGGTCGCCTACCACCACGCAATCCCTCCTCTCTAGCCCGACAGCCTCGCTCCACTATTGTAGCATCAATCTATGAGGAGGATCGCTTTCAGCCTACCGCCAGTTCTTTTCCTCGCTCGGTGGTAGCAGCGGTTACTCTCAGGATTGCCTCTCGATCCCCAAGTCCTTTACAGGTGTCGTCTCGCTCTCCACTGAGACCTCAAGTGAGCTACAGCTCCACTAGAGCCCAATGAACGCTATTCTTTCTTGGAAGTGTCGCGGTGTGCGCAAGCCGTCAACGTGCCACCACCTTCCGTCGATTATCTCAGAGCGTAGACCAGGACACATTGCTTTGCTTGTGACGAGTGTGGAGGAGTTCACCCATTGAGATGTTGATCACCTTTTTGGGCATCATTGGAGTTTTGGTGTATATCCTTCCTCAGGTAGATCAGAAGGTATCATTCTTGCTTGGCAGGAGGATTTTATGTAGTATGAGGTTCACTACTCTTGTAACCAAGTGATTCTGACCACTATCTCCTTGCGCTTCGGGATCTGCTTCCAGTTTGGTGCAGTCTATGCATCTACAGACTTGCACATGAGGTGAGATTTGTGGCAGACGATCATAGTAGTCAGGGTGGAGGGTTGCCCACTTGTTCTTCACGGGGACTTCAATTGCGTTCTCTCTTAAGTAGAGAAATATGGTGAGAAGTTGTTCGGGTCACTACCACGCAGACAGCTTTCCAAGTGATATTTGATGCATGTCACCTCCACGATTCGAGATTTGTTGGTCCAACTTACACATGGAACAACAATAGATCTCGAGGCCACCATATTTGGGAGCGCTTGGACCGCCCATGAAGACCTCAGCCCTAATTGTTCTCCTAGAATTGATGGCATTATCCCTTCCTTCTCTTCACCAGCTACTAGAGGATCACCCAGGCTGACACCCTGGCCGCCATCCACCATTTCTTTGATGGTGGACGAATGCCGTAGCACAGGTGTGATACTCTGGTTGTCCTTTAACCGAAGGAGGAAGGGGCCTTCTGTAACAACCCAGGTTGTTACTTAGGTCAATTAGGACTAATTTAAGTCATAATTATGGCTCTAGTATCTTAATTAAGTTATTTAGAACTCAAATCTAAGATCCAGTCCAAATAAGGAATCAAATGGATTAAATCCTATTTTTTGAGAATTTCCAGAAACCCTAGAAATTGATCTATTTATTTTGACCTTAATTTTAAAATTTAACTTCGTCATTGCGTTCACCACCCCCAAATTAGTTAGGGGTGATATTTTGGAGGCATTTGAAAGTTGTTGGATTTTTGTTGAATATTTTAATATTACTTAAAGACTCTAGAAAATCAAATAATTAAATACTCATCAAATCAAAAATTTGATTGCGCCATTGCGTTCAGCACCTCTCAATTAGCTAGAAAGGAATTATTGGGAATTTAGGAACACACTTAGTTAATTATTTTTAATTAATAAAATTGGTTTAAATTAATTTAAATAAACATTATATTTAAATAAAATAATGTAATCCCAGATTCACGACCTTAATGTTAACATTAGAACTTAACAAGTTCTAATTCATAATCATATTATGACTATAAAGATTATAGTAAATGAATCAATGACTTAATTTTTATTATTTTCCTCTCTTAACCCAAATCTTGATTAAGTAAATCAAGATTAAGGATTTTGGATCCAAACTCCACTTTGGTGTTCAGATCCTGAATCCAACGGGATATCCTAATAACGATCTAGGGTTCACACTTAAAACTCAAATTAAAGATAAGAAATCTTATAAGCTGAAGGATTCAGAAACTATGATCTTAATTGAAAGGTCACTCTATTAGTTATAAGATAAAATAATTAATTAAGAAGTAAGAATTTAAGATCTATATTCAATCCTTAGGATAATTATATTATCTAGTAGATTGAATAAATCCTACAACCACATGGAGGTTTCAAAAAGATTAAATAATAATTCATTTATGGAATCCCAAACAAGGTAATTCAATTCAATTTGAAGATTTAAAGTTTAAGTTCTAAGATCTAAGATCTACTGTTTATTCACTTTAGACTTAAGCTAAGATTTAGATTTAGGGTTTTATAGGAGCTTTTGCTTTTGCTTTCTTTAAGACTATGATTCATGAATAAACTTTAGTAAGATAACTAGGATTAGAAACTTCAATTTTACTATAGATTAAGCTAAGGCTTTTATGAAGGGTCTTAAGATCACTTAAGATCTTATGAGCTTATTTAGGGATTTTAGGATTTAAACACTAGGATTCATTCTTGAGATGATACAATTGAGCAATTGATATTAATACTTTACATTACTGAATATAATTACTTTAATTGAGAATTCTAAGGTTTAAGGGTACTTAAACACATTTTGCTCAAAATGACCAAAATACTCCTTTTAAGGCTAAAAATGGGATTTTAAGATTTGCTCATGCAAATTGATCCAAGTCTATTTTAATGAGTTCCATATTGGTTAATGAAGTAGGATATACACTTATCTTAGGTTTTGGTAACCTAATTAGCCTAATTAACACTAATCACATTTTCAAGCTAATTAAGATGATTAAGGAAATTTGGGCATACTAGAATGATCCAAATATATTTAAGGGCTCTACTATACTAAATGAAGCATTAGGAACTAGATTTACCAAAATCAGAGGTTAATCTAAGGCTTAATTCACTAATCTCAAATTATGAAAATTAAGGAGTGATTAATAAAATTAAGATTCTTAAATTACCTTTAATGGTCTACATTGGTTCTCTTTGGTCTTATGAGTAATTAGAGAGCTTAATTAATATTTTTGGACATTAATTGAATTTGTTATGATTTAAATACAAATAGAGAATGATTAAACAAGTATTTAAAATCAAACCATTGGATCCTTAAATTTATTTTATATTATTGTTCCTTGCATTTTTCTAATTAAAATGGTATATTGGATCATATAATTTGGTTAAGTATAACTAAAGTTAATTTAAATAATTTAATATGTATTCTTATTTAAATTGGAATCATAGGATATATATTTATCAACAATTATTTATCCTATGAAATATAATTCCATAATTCTATTATTAAACTGCAGCCGAAATCAAACTACGCCGGTCAGGGTCTGACCAAGCCCGAATCGCCAGTGCTTCGTCCCCGATACCCCTCTTACGCAGACAGCCATGGGGAGGGCACCTTGGACCGCACAATTTGCCACCGATAGGCCATGTTGTGACCAGCATTCAATCGCCACACCTTCAAGAGGTCAAGGCGCATCGATTGAACCTGGAAGCCCTAACTAGGACGCACCAGAACGTCGGATGGCTACTCCACCAAAGCGTCCCTTTACAGACAATTAGGGTTTTCTGTGAGGGGATAATTCTCCTCACGGAAGCCACCAAATAGATGGGGCTCAATCCCAACACCATCAGTGATGTGAGGCTAGTTAAACCCCCAAGGTTTCATAACCTGGGCTGCAGCCGATCACTAGGTCCTTACTCGGACTCAACCATGGTTCGGCTGCTAGCTCGATCAATCTATACGATGAATCAGTGCTAGCTCAAACCCTGGCGACAATCACAACTGGTTCCCTAAGTGGCTAAGGCTATTTAGACAACATCCAGAGGCTCCACCCAGTGGTAGAAGGAAGAACTGAACTTAAGAAATTCAGTGGGAGAAGGTTGTACTGAGAGACGAGGTTGCAGGCTCGACCGAGAGGAATTGAGGGGAGCTAGAGTTTCCCAAGCAGCAGACGCACAATCGCAGGGAGTCTAAGCAACAGACGGATCCTCTATCAGCGGTTCTAAGCTTCAGGAATGCCAAGAAATTACCTATACGATGGGAGCTCCAGAGGACTTCAGTTGGGCAATTGAGGATTCACAGTGAGCAAAGGGACTCACTGTGAGGTCTTGGGGGTATTTATAGGCACTAGGATCACTAGGGGTGGCATCCAGAGCTTGGGCTCCATGGCGTTGGCTTGGACCGAAGGTATGGCTCGGTTCAACAGTTAGGGGAAATTCAGGGAAGCTACTACCGGCAAGAGGTCGCGCTGAGGGTAGGAGAGGAATTTCGGCAACTTCCCGTACTGCCACGTGGGCTGGAAGGAGATCTAGCTATCGGGGGGACCAGGTCCACAGTGCTCGGGGTGCTCCGGGCGGACTGATTGATCATCAATCGACGCAGAACAGCTCTGATCTCCCGACACTTAACGAATGAATGCGGATAAGAGATCAGTCGTTGGATCAGATTGGGAGATCCTACGGTTGATCGAGGATACCGATGGAGGATAGCTAGATGCCGTTCAATTGTAATCTTAGAACCGTGAAACAGTCGAGATAACCCGGATCTAATCGAAGGAGTGGGCCGTTGGATCAGATCCGCGGAACAGACGACCCTGATGGCGCTCACGATTTGGGGTCAGCCGACCATTTCAGGGAGGGTATAAATGCAATTAGGATTTGTTAAGAACCCTAATTTGCAATTGAACCAATTTAAATTAAATCTAAAATAGGCTTAAATGACCTCTAGAAATTCTCAAAATTTCACCCTTTGCTAATTGGAGGGCGGGGAATTCAAAAATGAACTCAAATTTTAATTTGGAGATCAAATTAATTTAGGTATTTTTCGGGATCCAAAAATAGCCAAAAATACCAAAATTTTCAATTTAATTTCGATTGATTTCCAACTTCTAGGGTTAGGTTTAAATGACTCATTGAGTTTAATGGAATCAAAATTAGAACTTAGTTTAGCTTAAATAATTTGAAGTTAGCTAGGGTAACAACTAGGGTTATTACAGACTCCCCCACTTAAGAATGATGTCATCCCCGACATCACTTAAGTGAAGAAAGTACCACTAGAACTGAAAGTTTAATTGAAATAGGTAGGATAGAAAGAACAGTATCTGGTCTTGCAAAAAGCTGTGGATATTTATTGCGCATATCCACTTCTTTCTCCCATGTAGATTCTTCCAAAGATCGATTCTTCCAATGGACCTTGACCATAAGAATTGATTAATTTCTTAGCTGCTTCTAATCACGAGCTAAGACTTTGATAAGTTCTTCAGCATAAGAAAGATCAGGTTGAATTTCTACTGATGGAAGTTGAATGAGATGAGAAGGGTCTCTGAGACATCTTCTTAATGATGATACGTGAAACACATTGCGGACAGCCGTAAGGTTATCAAGAAGATTCAACCTATAGGCAGATGATTCTACTATGGCCCTAGCTGAGGATACCATGGAGTTTGATCCCAGTTGAGCTGTTGTACTATGATTGATATTTGATATATATATATATATGATGGGCGCTACGACCTTTTTTCATGGAACCCAAAGACTTTGCAGGCCTCCAGGGAGGGCAAATTTTACAGCTATCATGGAGCAGGTCGGAGGCAAATTGAGCTCATGGAGCACTCATCACCTCTCTCTTGCTAGTAGGCTAAGTTTGATCAGGTCAGTTCTAGCTACGATTCTTAGTTACCAGATGTTAGTGGCTCCAATTTTGGACTCCTGCCTCGTGGACATTGAGGCTATTCTTTATAAATTCTTTTAGTAAGGAGCACGGGGTAGCAGCCTACACTATGTACGATGGCAGGCGGTCTATCGCTCGCTTGAGTTTGGCGGCCTTGGGATATCAGATTTGCGACTCTAGAGGATGGTATTAGCTTCCCGCCACACTTTCAGTTTTGTCAGTAGAGAGGATCTCCCCTGGGTGAGAGCCATGGAGTTCTGCTACCACGGCCATGGTGAGGACTTTATAGTCTAGTGCGCGGATTCAGCTGTTTGGAAACTTTGGGATATGGCTGTCCTGTGATTCAGCGCCATACATAGATGGAGGAGGGGACCCTACAGTGGCAGGTTGAGGACTTTTCTGAAAGTTGGGCCAGCCAGATATACCGACTAGAGTGAGTGGGTTAGCCCTGGAAATTTTCAACTATGTGGGAGATGGCTTTGGGCCCCAGGGAGGCTTGCTTCTTGTGGACACTATTCAATGATACCATACAGATTAGTAGCTATATTTTTAGTAAAGGTCTTGCACAGTCGACAGCTTGTGTCTGGGCTGCGATGTAGAGGAGGACAGGGAGTATTTTGTTGTGCATTGTAGTTATACAAGAGCCATTCTGGAGACCTTTGTGAGTTGGAACTTGCTTCTGACCACGTTGACTTCTTGGGACCAATTTACTGTGCTATTCTTGACCACTATAGTGTCTCACCACCATTGCTTCAGCTTCCAGATTGTTGCCTACTCCTTGTACCAAGCATGGTGGAGCAGGATGGAGTTCATACACGGGCAAACCCATCCAATGCAGCTAGTTTACGTATGCTCAATTCTTTCCACCTTGATTAGTGTTATTTTGCATGATAGGTGCGACTGCTGGGTTCCACGGCCCATTTGAGCCCTGTTGGCTGAAATCCAACATTGACGCAGTGTACAACTATGGAGAGTCGACTGCTTTTGGAGCTACAGTAGTCCGAGGTCTGATAAGAGAGTTTCTTGTTGCTGTTGGTGCGAGCTTGCAGGTAGGTTCACCGCTACAAGCTGAGATACAGAAAATCACTCTACTGCCTCAAGCCCTCTCGACCGTGGAGCATGATACGAATGGTGTCATCATTGAGAGTGACTGTCTTGGAGATATCCAGTAACTCAGGAGATTTTGAAAAAGGACCCTCCATCCATGAGGCTGAGAGAGACACACTGATCACCTATCCTTTTTGCTTGATGTACCTCATATTATCTTTGCCCACCTATTGCACGGCGCAAACCGGGTGGCTGACTTTTGTGCTATATATGCCCGTCTGGGCAATTTTTCTTTTGTTAGGGAGATGTGCTCCCCGGGAGGTTACTTGACCTCCAAGCTTAGGACATCGTGGAGTTTGATCTTGATTGAGTTTGTACTTTTAATTATATATATATATATATATATATATATATATATATATATATATATATATATATATATGCTAGGCTATAGCCATTCCTTCATAGAACCCAAAGACTTTGATTTCTCACAAGGTGCCAGCAGAGTATTAAAAGGCAACATTTATTGATCCCTAGCCGGCATCATTTATGGTTGAGACTAGGACAGTATCTGATGGTCTTTGATGCCCCATCTTTCATTCTTGATTAATAAAAATATTATTGGCAAATGCTTTCGCAGTGGTCCACCTTTCATAAATTTAAGAATTTCACCTCTGACTATGAAATACAATGCCTTCAACCATCCTTCTTAATCATTACTTCGATCCCGAAGGCCAACAGAATATGACCAAAATCCTATGGTGTTATTCCATGCTAATGTATCCAGAGTGTGGGCTTACTTTGAGCACTCTAGTTTCTTCAAAGTAACAATGTTGGAGGAACGATCTAGCCAATTAAGTCCAGAAACACATTGCCGACATAAGGGACGCGGTGGGTGATGCACACCGTGAGGTGGACCGACCATCCCATCCCAAGGTCCAACTACTAACTTTTTAACTGCTACAACTTAAAAATAGGAGCTAAAATTACTGCGGCTGCTGGCGCCAGACTTGCCCTCCAATTGATCCTCATTAAGGGGTTTAGATTGTACTCATTACAATTACCATACTCGAAGAGCCCGATAATGTTATTTATTGTCACTACCTCCCATGCCAGGATTTGGTAATTTGCACGCCTGCTGCCTTCCTTGGATTTGGTAGCCATCTCTCAGGCTCCATCTCTAGAATCGAACCCGAATTCTTTGTCGCCCGTCACCACCACGGTCGGCCCCTATCCTACCATCAAAAATTGATAGGGCAGATATTTGAATGATGCATCACTGGCACAAGGGCTGTGCAATCCAACAAGTTATCATGAGTCATCATGGCAGCTGGCATGAGCCAGCATCGACCTTTTAATAAATAAATTCATCCCTTCCATAAGTTGGGATTTGGTTCTCGTATTAGCTCTAGAATTACTATGATTATCCAAGTAGCACATACAATTAAACAAACTATAATTGATTTAATGAGCCATTCACAGTTTTATAGTATGAAGGGATGGACAATCACCCCGACGTGAGTGAAGAATCTTGAGTCACTTCACCGCAAAGAAAAATAGATCACATGCAATCGCTGAGCAGATGTGATCAGCTCTGGGCAGATCCCGTGGCAAGCGACGATCCTAGGACCTCGTTAAATAAAGCAGCATGATGATGTTCCCGCCATAGGGCCTGGAACGACATCATAGCTTCATCATATGCAGGTAGCACGATGCTGAGAAACAGATTCTCAAGCAAGCAACCTTACTTAAGAGAGCATGCATGCCGATCCCCACAATTTTTGGGTGGTGCAGCTAGTAGAGTGGTCGGAAGGCCAGAGGGCCCCTCGCTGTAGGGCAGTCCAACAGTCCAACAGTTCAAACCTTTAGCATCTCATGCACCACCGACGGTCAGCCGCCGCAGGGCATCGGCCCACCCAGAAAATTACCGGCAACTGAGATCCGATGGGTCGAGATTTGATGATGCACAGTGAGCTCCCGCGAAGCACGGAGTGGAGTGCCAGAACGAGAGCGGGCGGGAGGCGCAATGACGCCGACCGCGAGCAAAGCAACTGGATGGCCAGGGGCGCCAGAAATGGGACAGGGCGCAACGACGGCAGCCACTATCGAAGCAAACGGGCGGCTAGGGGAGAATAAAAAATTGGGGTAGTTCACGGTAGGCCACCACGGATCGAGGGCCCTGTGCCATCGCGGTCGCGGATCGCCCACCCCAAAATTGCCCCAAATTGCCCTAAGTGCCACAAGTGCCCACGTGCCCATGCCGCGCGCGCGAGACGTAAGCGGGCAGACGTGCAGGGAAAGATGAGTGACCCGGCTGCATCCTTCAAGATCAAAACAGAATAATCACCCTGGGGCATGACACAATCCAACAAAGAGCGTGCCACAGCTTGTCTACATGGAAACCTACCATGGGCAGAAGCTCTGCCGCCGTAACCCCGCATGGGTCCAGCAATGTGGCTTCTCGCTGAGCGCCACGTGATCGATGGATCTCGGGACCGCTCCAGCATGGGATCTTAACATGAATTTGCATGGATTCAGTCCTGGGGATCACCGTGCAGCTGAGCAAATTTTGGGGATCGACGAGGACACCGCAGGCTCAGGACCAAATTTTCTAGCGCCGTGGACCCGGGCGGGCAGACGGAGAAAGATCCACAGGCCATCGGAAAAGGGGTCGGACGGTGCAGTTCTGGAGGTTCGCCGTTCCACCGCAGCCTGCTAGCATCGAAACTCGGCCGTGCACGGACTCGCCTGTAAACTTTCACTCATCCCCGTAAAGGGGAAAGTGGCTCTATTCGTTCGGGGCTCCAAGCCAGGAGAGGCTTGTGCCCATCATCACATTGGCATTCCATCATCCCCATCATCTAACCACACCACCATCACTAACATCTTAAATACCATCAGCCCTTTAATTATTGTACTCACCACCATCACCACCATTTTAATCAGTACCACCACCTTAATTATTGTACTAACCATAATCATTACGATCTTAAATATACACACCGTCATACTCATATCATCATCCTTCCCTATACCATCATCATCAGCATCAACATCACCATAACCATCCCCACCATTATGCTCTCAATTTTTCTCATTATCGATTTGACCCCAATGATCTTATTGTGGTTTATTGCATATAACACTCTAATTACTAAAGAACTACTCCTTTATTACCCTAGAGCCAAGTTTACTTCTAAAAAACCCTCTGCCTCTCCATCGACGCCCAGTGTGTCGTCTCCACGCCCCTGCCGGTCGTCGTCACACCCGCCGCCATCCGTCGGGCGCCATCATCGGGGGTTTCGCATTCGCACTCAAAAACTAACTAAGATTTCGCCCCTTTTTCCAGCATGAGGTTTTCGTTCTCGTTGGGCTCATCTCCGGACACCTGCGTCATCCATTTTGTAGCTGTGCCGCCCGAACCAAACTCCTCGCCAGGCAAAGCCTTCCGCCTGAATCGACCCCCCCGCCGTGGCGGCCCTTGAAAGCCAAAATGCGGGCAACACGCCACCCCTATCTCTCAGAACAAGTAGGATAATGTCAGTACTAGTGGTATTTTAGTTCCACCGATGTCGCGGCTCCCCCACTCATTATCCACATCTCATGTCATTTCACATTGTCTGACCAGAGTCGCCCCCAACGGGGCACTCTTTCCCCACCGATCATGCCAATCTAGTTCTATTTGACGATCAGAGCACTGAACAGAAATCACATTGCATGACCGGATATCCATCGGGACCATCGCCCTGCCTTGCCTTAGTTAAACTGTGTGGGCCGGACCTATCCCGGACCGGCCATTCGTCGAACCGAGGCATCGACATAAGGGGCCCGACGATGGCCAGTCCACCACCACCGCGCCCCTGGGGGATCCCAGGTCTGCCGCAAGGAGGTTGGGTCCAGCCTGCACAGCATGGGCACTGCGTCCATGCCCCCGAGCCGGCGTGGCCGCTGCAAGCCCCTTCAGGCTCCGCTACGCGGCACTGCTGAGGAACGAATCTGCTGTGACATGGGGCTGGATCTCAGTGGATTGTGGTAGCAAAGGCCACTCTTCCACATACAATGCCCCATTGCAAATTTAAGTCGTCTACAAGGGATTCTGCTAGTCCATCATTCAGAACTGCATTTCAGGGCCACCACACCGATTTTTATGAGGGAAGTGGTGTGGGTGCCGCCTGGCTCACATGCCATTGGGGACGATGCCCCTACTGTTAGTCGGAGGGTTATCAACAGACTTAGGCACTGCAACATTAGCGCAAATTCTGACTTAGAGTCATTCAGTCATAATCATGCACACGGTAGCTTTGCGCCACTAGCTTTTCAACAAAGCGTGATGACCAATTGTGTGAATCAATGATTCCTCTCATACTGTGTTGAATTACTATCATGGTACATTCTTCAGTAGGGTAAAACTAACCTGTCTCACAAGGACCTAAGCCCAGCTCGCATTCCCTATTGGTTGGTGAACAATCTGACACTAGGTGAATTTGGCTTTACAACGATAGGAAGAGCCGACATCGAAGGATAAAAAAGTAACGTCGCTATAAATGATTGGCTGCCACAAGCTAGTTATCCATGTGCTAACTTTTCTAACACCTCTAGCTTCAAACTCTAAATAACTAAGGGATCGATAGGACACGCTTTCACAAATTGTATTCCTAATGGAAACTACAATCAAACAAGCGGTGACCCTTTTGTTCCACATGAGATTTTTTTTCTCGTTGAGCTCATCTTAGGACACCTACGTTATCTTTTAACAAATGTTCTACCCTAGCCAAACTCCCCACCTGACAATGTCTTCCACTCAAATCGACCCACCAGAGTGGGACTTGAAAGCCAAAAGGAGGGGCCAGACCCCGCCTCCGTCTCACCGAATAAGTAAGATAATGTTAAAAGTAGTGGTATTTCAGTTTCACTGGCGAGCCGGCTCCCACTTATCCTACACCTCTCAAGTCATTTCATAAAATCGAACTAGAGTCAAGCTCAATAGGGTCTTCTTACCTCACTGATTCTGCCAAGCCCATTCCCTTAGTGGTAGTTTCACTGGATAGTATACAGGGACAGTGGGAATCTTGTTAATCCATTCCTGCACATCACTAATCAGATGATGAGGCATTTGGATACCTTAAGAGAGTTATATTAACTCCTGCCATTTACCCACACTTGGTTAAATTTCTTCACTTTGACATTCAGAGCACTAGGCAGAAATCACATTGCATGAACATCCACTGGGACCATCGTGATGTTTTGTTTTAATTAAATAGTTGGATTCGCCTTGATCGTACCAATTTTGAGTCAGTTGTTTCACACCCATGGAAGGCCTCATGGGGCCATTCCCAATTTGTCCCTAGCCAGCACACAGCAACTCGCTCTCATCGCGAACACAGCTCAAGCTGTTCGCCGATAGCCGATGGATTCGGGACTGGGATCCCGACCCAACCATCAAAGCTAATCCATTTCTCGAAGTTACAAATCCATTTTACTGACTTCCCTTGCTTACATTGCTCCATCGACAAGAGGCTGTTCACCTTGGAGACCTGATGCGGTTATGAGTACGACCGGGCGTGGATAACACTCGGCCCTCCGAATTTTCATGGGCCACCGAGGGCACACCGGACGCCGTTCAACGTGCGACGCTCTTCCAGGATTGGCAGACTGTTAAGCAGAAAAGATTACTATTTTCGAGGCCCCGCCGGTGTCTCAGGATTACCTAATATTGCCATCCACCGCCACATCCAGCTCGAGAATCTTAACTCAACTCCATTACGAAGATCGTGCAAAGCGGTGCTATTTTATAGGCCTCCCCCACCTTTTAGGATCGGCTAACTCATCTGTAAGCACCGTTTATATGGAACCTTTCCCCCTTTGGCCTTCAAAACTCTCATTTGAATATTTGCTACTACCACCAAGATCAGCACTAGTGGCCGCTCCGCACGGGATCGGTCCTTGAGTTTTGCGGTTGTCGCTACGCCCTCCTACCATTCGAGCTTGGCAATTGCTCTGATGGCTGGGTGTGGGTCGCGTGCTTTAGCATTGTCCATTTTTGGGGCTAGTTGATTCGGCAGGTTAGTTGTTATACACTCCTTAGCAAATTTTGACTTCCATGATCACTGTCCTACTGTCTTAATCAACCAACACCCTTTGAAGGTTCTAGGTTAGCGCACAGTGTGGCACCATAAACCAGATTCTAATTCATCCCGTATCGCCAGTTCTGCTTACCAAAAATGACCCACTTGGATCCCTTGATTGAGTGGCCTGACTCAATGAAGTAGTCGGGCCATCCTACCTATTTAAAGTTTGATAATAGATCGAGCGTGTTGTGCCTTCGATGCTTCAAATCATTGGCTTTACCCAATACAACTTGGTCTAGGGCTCCAGCCAACCTGAGGAAACTTTAAAGGGAACCATCTACTAGATAGTTTCATTAGTCTTTCGCCCGTATACCCAAGTCAGATGAACAATTTTCATGCCAATATCGCTACAAGCCTCCACCAGAGTTTTCTCTGGCTTCGACCTACTCAGGCATAGTTCACTATCTTTCGGGTCCAAACATGCATGCTCTCACTCGAACCCATCATACAAAGTTCAAGGTTAGTCGACAGTGCACTTGCCTAAAGGATCCCGCACATCACCTTCCTTGGGCCCACCGGGCTTCGACACCCATCGGCTCGCAAGCATGTCAGGATCCTTGGTTCGTGTTTCAAGATGGGTCGAACGGGGGGAGCCCACGGGCTGTTGCAACGAGCGCACTGGAGCCCCAGGGGGGCACGCTGATTTGGTGCTCATTGTTTTTCGAGGCTGCCACAATGATGTCTCCTCAAGCAACAATTTCCCAGGCACTGGCCGCCTCACTGGCTTCCAACGGTCGACACCTTAAGCCGAGCCACGAATCGGATGCATCCGTATCGCTTCGAGCCGAGGTGCACCGCCAGCCCCCGTCCGCTTCCCTCCCAGCAATTTCAAGCACAATTTGATTCTCTTTTTAAAGTCCTTTTCATCTTTCCATTACGATGCTTGTTCGCTTTCGGTCTATCTCCCATTTTTATCCTTGGATAGAATTTATCGCCCGATTAGGGCTGCATTACCAAACAACCTGACTCACCGACAGTGCCTCATGTTGCGGTAGGGTTCGAGCTGACCGGGGTTATCACCCTCCCTGGCACCCCCTTTCAGGGGATTTGGGCCCGGTCCATCGCTGAGGACGCTTCTCTAGACTACAAATCGGGCTACCGCACGGTAGCTCGATTCCCTTGCTGGCCCAATCCCAGTTCACCCATCGTCACTAAACAATCATGGTAAGTTTCTTCTCTTTTGCTTATTGATATGCTTAAACTTTGCAGATGGCCCCGCCCATCCTAGGGTCACATTACTAGTTGCCGCGGCATGTGGCGCAGAGATTCGGGATCTCGAAAGTGCAAGCCACCCCTGTGGGTCACGGCGTGAGACAAATGTCCGAGGCACGCCACGTTTCCTCCCACCCTCGTCGGCCGCAGCCATAACAAGAGTGGCACAACTTGCACTTCAGTTCACAGCACCAGTGAGCGCAAGGAGCTAGTCTGCACATCTATGCTTGTGGCATGCACTCGTGCACGTAGTGATGTAATGCTGGATGCCCAAGTGGGTGTGCCCTTGGCTGATTGGCCTCTAGCACAAGTTGCATTCAATGACTCAATGGTTCATGGGATTCTGCAATTCGAACCACGTATCGCATTTCACTACGCTATTCATTAATGTGAGAGCCGAGATATCTTTTGTTGAGAGTCGTGCTAGTCCTTTCGAAGCACAATGGCACCCACGTCACGAAGTCTGCTTGCGGGATTGTGCACAAACGCATTACCTTGGTGGCGCTGCGCCATATTGAGTTTAGCTGGCCCGCGCCGTAGCCCCTCGGAGGGGGTGCTGACTCAGGCCACTGCTGCACGTCGGCGCCAATCAGGCCGTCGCATGATTTACTAGTTATCTGAATCACTCAGAATGCTCTCTTGATCTAAACAATGATCATTCAGCAGGTTCACCTTCGGAAACCTTATTACAACTTTTCTTTCTGTAAAATGATATAGTTCAATGGACTTCTCACAAAGTCGCGGGCAGCGAACCCCCCGCGTCCCCATGTTCCGAACACTTCACCGGACCATTCAATCGGTAGAAGCAATGGGCAGTGCGTACAAAGTGTAGGGATGTAGTTAGCGAGATCTGATGACTCGCCCTTACTAGGAATTCCTTATTGAAGACCAACAATGGAAATGATTTATCCTCATCATGATGAAATTTTTTAAGGATTACCCGGGCCTGTCGGCCAATGCTATATACTCATTGAATATATCAGTGTAATGCGCGTGTAGCCCAGAAAATCTAAGGGCATCACAGACCTGTTATTGCCTCAAACTTCTGTGGCTAAGCGGCCATAGTCCCTCTAAGAAGCTGGCCGCGCAGGATGAACTCTACATAGCTAGTTAGCAGGCTGAGCTCTTGTTCATTAACAAAAGTAATAAGATAAATTGCTCCACCAACTAAGGATGCCCATGCATCACCACCCATAGAATCAAGAAAGTGCTCTCAATCTGTCAATTCTTACTATGTATGGACCTAGTAAGTTTTCCCGTGTTGAGTCAAAATAAGCTGCAGGCTCCACACTTGGTGGCGCCTTTCTATCAATTCCTTTAAGTTTCAAACTTGCGACCATACTCCTTTGGTGCCCTTCTAACTCCGCAAGCACAATTTATCCAGCCATCAGGGTTGCAGAATTTTAAAAAATAATAATAATTTGGACAATACAACAAGAACAGCACCTCATTCTGAACATCCAATTGCAGTCCCAGGTGGCACGACCTTAACCATAACTGCATTTACATCTGTAGTTCAGAGAAGCATAAATAAAGACCAAAGAGCTATAGACAAGGCACTCAACAATCTGCACACTTCAATTGCAGAAATTTCAACCTCGGGAAACCAGAAAAAAATTGCTCATGAAATTACAGGAATAACCATTAACTGCATAATTCAGTCCCACTAGGGTCCTAGGGACTTTAAAATATCAAAACCATGAACTTTTGGCTATTTCAGCTAAAATTGGGTAGTTTTAATGAAATTCTAGGCATTTTGCAATTTCAGGCGCTGCAGTGTGCTGAATCGCGCTGGAGCGGTTTTCGCACAGTAGCTCGCGGTAGCGCTTTTCCCGCGGCAGCGCGCGACTAAAATAGGTTCATATTTGATATAACTTTGTCCCACTATGGTCCTAGGCACCTTAAAATACCAAAATTGTGAAGTTTTAGCAATTTCAGCCAAAACTGGGGGGTTCTTAAGAAATTCTAGGCATTTTGCAATTTCATGCGATGCAGCGTGCTGAATCGTGCTATAGCGCTTTTCGGGCGGCAGTGCGAGGTAGTGCTTTTCGCGCGGCGGTGTGCGGTAGTACTTGTCGTGCTGCAGTGTGCTATTGTGCTTTTCGCGCAGCAGCTCATGACTAAAATAGGTTCACATTTGATATAATTATGTCCCATTAGGGTCTTAGGGACCTTAAAATTCCAAATTCAAGAAGTTTTAGAAATTTTAGGCAAAACTTGAGAGTTTTTAAGAAATTCAAGTCATTTTGCAATTTCAGGCACTACAGCGCGTTGAATCGCACTAGAGCACTCTTCGAGCGGCAGCGCGTGGGAGAGCTTTTCGAGCAGCAAAGTGCGGCTGAAACAGGTTCACATTTGATATAATTCAGTCCCACTAGGGTCCTAGGGACCTTAAAATACCAAAACCATGAACTTTTGGCTATTTCAGCGAAAATTGGGCAGTTTTTAAGAAATTCTAGGCATTTGCAATTTTAGGCGCTGCAGCGCGCTTAATCGCACTAGAGCACTCTTCAAGCGGCAGCGCGCGGTAGCGCTTTTTGCGTGGCAAAGCACGGCTGAAAGAGGTTCACATTTGATATAATTCAGTCCTATTAGGGTCCTAGGGACCTTAAAATACCAAAACCATAGAATTTTGGCTATTTCAGCTAAAATTGGGCAGTTTTTAAGAAATTCCTAGGCATTTTGTAAATTCAGGCGCTGCAGCGCACCAAATCACGTTGGAGCACTTTTAGTGCGGTACGCTTTTCATGCTGCAAGGCTCGGTAGCGCTTTTCGCGCGGTAGCGCTTTTTGCGCTCTAGCGCGCGGCTACAATAGGTTCACATTTGATATAATTAAGTACGCTAGGGTCTTAGAGACCTTAAAATACCAAAACCGTGAAGTTTTGGTCATTTGATATAATTAAGAAATTCTAGGCATTTTGTAATTTCAGGGGCTGCAGCGCGCTGCATCGCACTGAAGGCTTTTTGCGTAGTAGTGCGCGACTAAAATAGGTTCACATTTGATATAATTCTGTACCACTAGGGTCCTAAGCACCTTAAAATACCAAAACCGTAAAGTTTTAGCCATTTCAACTAAAACTGATCCGTTTTTAAGAAATTCTAGGAATTTTGGAATTTCAGGCGTTGCAGCTCGTTGAATCACGCTGGAGTGCTTTTCGCGCGGGAGCGCTTTTCGCGCTGCAGCACGGGGTGGTGCTTTTCACGCCGAAGCGCGCGATAGCGCTTTTCGCGCTGCAGCACGCAGTGGTGCTTTTCACGCCGAAGCGCGCGATAGCGCTTTTCGCGCGGCAGTGCGCGGCTAAAATTGGTTCACTTTTCATATAATTATGTCCCACTAGAGTCCTAGAGATCTTGAAATACCAAAATCATGAAATTTTGGCCATTTCAGTCAAAACTAGGTAGTTTTTAAGAAATTCTAGGCATTTTGTAATTTCAGACGCTGTAGCGCGCTGAATCTCGTTGGAGCGCTTTTCACGCGGCAGCTCGCGGAAGCGCTATTCGCGTTACAGAGGTAGCACTTTTCGCGCAGCAGCACGCGGCTAAAATAGGTTCAAAATTGATATAATTCTGACCCATTAGGGTCCTTGGGACCTTAAAATTCCAAAACTGTGAAATATTGGCCATTGCAGCCAAAACTGGGTAGTTTTTAAGAAATTCTATGCATTTTACAATTTCAGGCGCTGCAGCGCGCTAAATTACGCTGGAGCGCTTTTCGAGCGGCAATGCGCAGTAGCGCTTTTTGTGCTGCAATGCTCGGGAGCTCTTTTCGCGCTCCAGTGCGCGGCTAAAATAAGTTCAAATTTGATATAATTCTGTCCCATTAGGGCCCTAGGGACTTTAAAATACCAAAATCGTGAAATTTTGGTCATTTCAGTCAAAACTGGGCAGCTTTTAAGAAATTCTAAGCATTTTGCAATTTCAGGCGCTGTAGCGCGCTGAATCATGCTAGAGCACTTTTCTCGCGGTAGCTCGCGGTAAAGCTTTTCGCGCGGCTGCGCGCGGTAGCACTTTTTGCACTGCAGAGCACGGTAGCACTTTTCGCGCAGCAGCGCGCGGTTTAAAATTGGTTCACATTTGATATAATTCTATCCCACTAGGGTTCTAGGGACCTTAAAATTTCAAAACCGTGAAATTTTTGTCAATTAAGCCAAAACTAGATAGTTTTTAATAAATTATAGGTATTTTGCAATTTCAGGCGTTTGTAGCGCGCTGAATTGTGCTGGAGCGCTTTTAACACGGCAGCCCGCGGGAGCATTTTTTGAGTGGCAGCGCGCGGGAGCGCTTTTTCACGCTGTAGTGCGCGGTAGGTAGCGCTTTTCGCGCGGTCGCGCGCTGCTCAAATAAGTTCACATTTGATATAATTCAGTCCCACTTGGGTCTTAGGGATCTTAAAATACTAAAACCGTGAAGTTTTAGCCATTTCAGCCAAAACAAACAGTTCTTAAGAAATTATTGGCATTTTGCAATTTCAGGCGCGGCAGCTCACTGAATCGCGCTGGAGCGCTTTTCGCGCGGCAGCGCGCGAGAGCACTTTAGGTGCTGCCGCGCACGATAGCGCTTTTCGCATGGCACCTCGCGGCTAAAACAGGTTCACATTTGATATAATTCTATCCCACTAGGGTCCAAGGGATCTTAAAATACAAAAACTGTGTAATTTTAGCTATTTCAGCCAAAACTGGGCAAGTTTTTAAGAAATTCTAGGTATTTTGCAATTTCGGGCACTACAGCGCGCTGAATCGCGCTAGAGCACTTTTCGAGTGGCAACGCGCAGGAGCACCTTTCACGCGGCAAAGCACGACTAATATAGGTTCACATTGGATATAATTCTGTCCCACTAGGGTCCTAGGGACCTTAAAATACAAAACTGTGAAATTTTGGCTATTTCAGCCAAAATTGGGCAGTTTTTATGAAATTCTAAGCATTTTGCAATTCTTGGCGCTTGTAGCGCGCTGAATCGCGTTGGAGCGCTTTTCGCGCTGCAATGCTCGGTAGCGCTTTTCACGCGGTAGCACGCGGTTGCGCTATTTGCGCTCTAGCGTGAGGCTACAATAAGTTTATATTTGATATAACTCACTACGCAGGGGTTCTAGGGGCCTTAAAATATCAAAACTGTGAAGTTTTAACCATTTTAGTCAAAACTGGATAGTTTTTAAGAAATTCTAGGCATTTTGCAATTTTAGGCGCTGCAGCGCGCCGAATCACACTGAAGCGCTTTTCACGCAGCAGCGCGCAGCTAAAATAGGTTCACATTTGGTATAATTCTGTACCACTAGGGTCCTAGGCACTTTAAAATACCAAAATCGTAAAGTTTTAGCCATTTCAGTCAAAACTGGGCAGGTTTTTAAGAAATTCTAGGCATTTTGGAATTTCATGCGTTACAGCGCGCTAAATCGTGCTGGAGCGCTTTTCGGGCGACAGCTCGTGAAATCGCTTTTCGTGCGAGAGCGATTTCGCGCTGCAGAGCGCAGTTGCGCTTTTAGCGCAGGAGGCGCGCGGTGCTTTTCGCGCGGCAGCACGCGGCTAAAATATGTTCACATTTGATATAATTATGTCCCACTAGGGTCCTAGGCACCTTAAAATACCAATACTGTGAAGTTTAGCCAATTCAGCCTAAGTTGGGCGGTTTTTAAAAAATTCTAGGCATTTTGCAATTTCAGGAGGTGCAGTGCGCTGAATTGCGCGACAACTCGTAGTAACCCTTTTCGCCCGGTAGCTCTTTTTTGCTGCAGAACACGGTAGAGCTTTTCGCGCTGCAGCGCGCGGCTAAAATACATTCACATTTGATATAATTATGTCCCACTAAGGTCCTAGGGACCTTAAAATTCCAAAACAGTGAAATTTTGGCCATTTCAGCCAAAATTGGGCAGTTTTTAAGAACTTCTAGAGATTTTGCAATTTCAG